>JAYWIR010000003.1:5526049-6156929 GCA_036172245.1 Raillietiella orientalis | reverse complement strand
CCCACGATATGAAACCGGAAGGGATGGAAGCACTGCTGCCTGCCTCCCTGCCCCTCGGGCGATCAGCTGCACCATGGTGAGAGGAAATCAACATGGGTGGTGCGGTGGCATCAGGCCGCCGGGAGTCTGCGGGCATGGGCGGGACCTCGTGGTTCGACCTGTTCCCCCGCTCTCCGCCCACGAGACGCGTGGGAGGCAGTCAGTGGTCTCAGGAGCAGCCCCCGAGGCACCGGGGTCATCGAAGACCCTCCGACTCTTCTCAGCTGCTGTGACTCCTCGTCCGCTGCTTGCCGCCCCCGTCCGGCTTTTTCCTTCTCCTTTTCTTCCTCTCCTTTTCGCCTCTCCCGGTTCCTCACTCTGGAGCTCCTCGAGAGCTCAGTGGGAAGACGACCTCGCGCAAGCGGCTCCAGAGTGAGGGCCGGAAGCGTTCGTCCCGCCTCCGCCCCTGTCCCACTTGCATCGGCGGGAGACAGCAGCTACGCTTCCCGGGAACTGGCAGCCCTGTGGCGGCTGCTCGGGAGGGTGGACAGGGATGGGAGGGAGAAGCGCTGCCGTCCCGCCTTCCCAAGTGCGGACCTAGCGACAGCGCGTGGGCGGAGTGGGAGAGCCGTGTTCCCTTTGAACCCCCGGGGATGGCTGATACGGGGAAGCAGCCCTCTGCCCCGCGGGCAAAGGAGAGGCACCCTCTGGCACAATGCCAATGCGAAGCGGATGCGAGGAAACGCGACCTGCAGCAGTCTCCCCCTTCGCGCCATGCGCAGCCGATCCTGTAGGAGGACTCGGCGGCTCCGCCTCCAGAGGGGCCAGCATCCTCCCCACTCCTCTTCCTCCCCGGAAGCTGCATCGCGAAGGCAAGAAAGGCATGAAGGCGGCAAGAGCATCTGCTCCCCCCCTCTTGAGGGAAGGGAGGGAGAGGAGTTTCCCCGGTTGCCTCGGAGACTCTGGTCACTGGGACAAGGGGATCCAAGGCAACCAAGCAAGCCTCTCGTCCCTCTCCCCTTTCCTCTTCCAGAGAGAATCCCGGGGTTCAGCACTGCGGAGGAAAGATGCTGAGCGGATCCGACTCGTTCGAATTCTAACCTCCGGAAAGTGTCAATTGACTCCGGAGCAACCCTGTGTGTGGTGGGGTCAGCTCGCAGGGAGCCAGACCCCAGGAGCAGCGGCACCGAGGCTGATCGAGGGACGAGCTGCGGGGCTCGGACGCGGAGCGCGTGTGCAACGGGGCGAAGACCCCGGGAAGGAGAGGCGTCCCCGCCCACCATCCCCCGTCTCTGGGGCTGCTTCCCTTTGAGAAATCGCCTCCCTCCCCTCCACCTTCCCGGCTGGCACCGCAATCACGAAATCGAGACCACAGTGCCGCCGACCGGCCGTGCCGGTGCTTTCGCGAGCGAGACGGAGGGGGGGAGAGGCGACTGCCTCCCCCTCCCCACGAAGGCATCCTCCCCGAGGAGCGCGCGATTTTCAGAGAAGAAGCGGATGCGCCGAGTCATCAGTAGATGAGGCGCCCGTTAATTCGGTCCCTCCGGCCGAAACGTGACTTGGGCTGAATGGGAGTCAGCACGGGCCGGCCGAAGGGAGGAGGGGACTTGGGAACAGCCGGAGAGGAAGAGAGGTCGTTCGTGAGGAGGCGGCTGTCCGAGGGAAGGAGGGGGGGAGGGAGGGGAGGCAAAATGGCGGAAGGAGCGGATTCAGCGGGGAGAAAGCAGCCAATCAGGGACGCGCATTCTTCGACGCCTTCCAGGCGGACGGAGCGTGTAGCCGCCTCCTGCCGTCGCGGCAAGCAGCGCGCCGCGGCCATCCAGCATATCCTGGGATCGAAAAAGGGAACGGGAGGTGAGAAGAATATATCCGTCTGATGCGTCGCTCCCCGGACCTCTGCAGGGACTTCCGGAAGCCCTTCCTCCCCCTCTTTTGCAGGGATTGTCGAGCAGGCGAGCCGAGGAGTCAGTCCCCTCTTTCAGCCTCTTTCTCTTCCCGGTTCCCCCTCTGGTGAATGGGATACCGAGGCGACAGCATCCTCAGAAACGCCTGAGGGAGCGTCCCACGGCAGCGGCCACTGCTCTGCGGTCGGGGAACGTCCTCCAGAGCGGCGGCGAGCGCTGGAGACGACCTCGCCTCCTCGTCTCGTTGCCATGGAGCAGAGCGCGCGTCTACATGCTCTTCTCAATAGCTCCGTTCACCAGTGTGCACTCCCTCGACCAGGCGGGTGGACAGGAGAGGCATCTTCTGGCCGACGTCGGGGGAAACTCGAAGGGAGCCGGGCAATGGCACAGAGCCCTGGTAGCTCCACCGCAGCATCCGTATCCGAGAGACGGCATTTCCGCTAATTCGTACCCGAGGCTTGCCACCGAACCGTGCGGAGGCCTGGAGGGAGAAGAGGGGGACGAGAAGCTCCACGAAGACGCGGCCATATCTGGTAGCGACGCCTTCTCTTCCGTGCTTCTGCACGCGCAACTGTGGCTTTGGGCAGCCGAGCAGCCCGCTGGTCCGCCGCACCTCTCCTTCGGCCCTCCTCTCGTTCCTCGAGGAGAGCCGCGGAGGTCCCTCACGCCCCACAGCTCTCCCCTTTCTCCTCAGAGACGCGCATCCGCCCCTTCCGAGGACCGCACGCCTTCTCGATCGCCCTCCCTCCCTCCCCATCCCCCGCGTTCCTCCTTGCTCGCTCTTCCGGGCCGTCGGCGGCGAGACGACCCGAAAACCAGCCCGGGGGCGTGTGCAAACAGCAGGCTTTTTGCTCCAGTTCGCGCGGCGCGTCTCCCGGGCAGCGGCCGCGCAGGGGCGTGCACTCGAGGACGTCCTTGGCGCCGTCGTGACAGCAACCAAGACGGGGGAGGGGACGAAAGCGAGGCGAGGGCGCGGAGGCGGAGTGCGGAGCGCCCTCGGAACTGCCCCTCGCCTCCCCTTCGAGGCGGCTCAGTCCTGGGAGCTGACAGCGCAGTGGCTCCTCTCTGCCGGGTAGGCTTCCCGGCTGCCTGGCAGCGGAGAGTTTCCGGCGCACTGCCGGGAGTTGAGGATGGCCCTCGGGAGGCCCCGCCTTCCCTGTCGTCCGGGGCTCCGCGCACTCTCTCCTCCCTCTCTGTGTGGGGTGCGCCGGGGTGAGCTCTCTCCAGACCTCTCTCTGCCTCTCCACCCCTTCGGGGGCCGAAGGGGCGAGAACCGCCATGATCCTCACGAAGCTCCCGCCTTTCCAGAAGCTCTGGGGGAGTCCGGCGGTCGGTAGAGGTTCATGCGCCTCGTGGGGCAAGAGGGTGGGGCGGAGCAAGGACCCGCATCCTCAAAACGGAGTGAGCCCCAGGGATTGCTTCTTTTTTTTTTTTCTACTGACAGTCATCTCCTCGCCCCACAAGCGCCCCTTCCGCCCTGCGGCGGTCCGGTCCCTTGGCAACCGCATCCGCCTTTCGCCCTCCTCCCACTTCGTACAGCGGCGTGGGGTCAGAAAGTTTCCGGAGCTGCCCTCCGGGGTGAGTCATCCATCACGAAAGTGATAGCCGTTGGTGGCAACGATTGACCTTTTTCCCCCCACCGAAGTCGGCAGCCCGCTTGTGCGCGCGCGAGTGGCTGCGGCCGCCGCTCGTCCGGAAGGCCGCGGCGGCTGGGGACGGCCTGCTCACCAGGGCGACGCCAGTCTCCCGCTCCGCTACCGTGTCCTCGCCAGCCAAGGAGCTTCAGCTGGAGGAGAAGAAGGAGTCTCGCCCTCCCTCTTCTCCCCTGGATCACTCCTGATCCCATCTCCCTCATTTCCGCCACCCAGCTGCGCGCAAAGAGGACAACCCGCACTCCATCGACCTCCCGCTCACTCATCCTCGAATCTCTGGCTTTTTCCCCGTATCTTTCCCCCTTCCCCTTCCCTCTCTCCCTTCATTTTGGCGTGACCTATGGCGGAGTCTCCTCCCCTTTTTCTTCCCCCCTTCCTCCCTCTCTTGCGCTTCTCTCGATGCGATACGCTCAGCTTTGAGCACGACGCGCTCAACCGCCTGTGCGCATGCGTGACGCGTCGCGCTATTTGCCATCCGCGCGTCTCGGAGTGCAGTGGATCGGAAGTGACGTCACGAGCGAGCACCCTGGCGCCGGCGACGCGCCTCGCAACCGCTGGAGGGACGCCTTCAGCGGCGCGACCCCCCGAATTTCCCAAGCCGCGTTTTTCTCTCTCCTTCCTCCTGGACCCGCGAGAGTCGGGCTGTTACCTCTCAACGGTCCAGAGCAGTCCCCGGACTCCGCAACGCTCCTTCGAAGTGGATTGCTCCGTGCCCGGCGCGCGCCGCCTGGCAGGTGACCTCTGGGTCAATTGGCTGGGGTTCATTCGGCCTCCTTATCAGCTGTGCGATGGAGCAATCCGTTTCCAAGACAACGCCGTTCGATCCTCTTCCCTTTCCCCCTCCAGTTCGCGCTCTCCGCTGTAGGCTGAGGGCCGTCTAGGTGGACAGCCAGAGGGAAGGGCGTCCACCCCTCAGCGCCTTCCCGGGTGGACAGAGAGAGTGCCGATCACTAGGGAGCCGTTACGAGCCGATCCATTAGGGAGCTCCCAGCTTCTGACAACTCGGGGCGCCAGCAGCGATCATGACGGCTGCAGAGGGAAGGCGACAGGAGAAGTCCAGCGCCCTCTCTTGGAGAGCGCCTGATGACTCGGCCAGCGGTCAGGCGAGTGAAGGAAGGCAAAGCACCTCCTGACGTCGTTGTCCCGGAAACTTCAAGCCAAACCCCCACCTTCCTCCTGCGTCTTGTTGCTACCCCTTCCGGGAGCCTCTCCGCGGCCGGGCATGCGCAGTCCATTTCCCGGGCCGATCGAGTGGCCCGCGCGCGGCTGGACGTTCCGATCCCGAGGGTAGGGAGGGGGAGGGTAGCAAAGCGTGTTGCCTGCCATCCCGTACCCCTCCTCCACCTCAGGGAGGAGAGGAAAGGAGGGGGGGGGGTCATTGGATCGCTTTCTCTTCCGGCGTGCCCGTGGTCCGGCGGCGGCAGCGGCGGCTCCCAGAGCGTCCATTAGGCGGCTAATGGGGGCGCGACCCCGCCTAATTGAAGGCTGCGCCTGGGGAAAGTCGTGGGGAGACCCCGGGGAATAATGCGCGCTCGTTACTCAGCCAGCAAAGCGTGCTCCTCCCCCTCCCCCTCCTCTCTCCCTCCTCCTCGTCCTCCCTTGCGCAACGGCGAGCCGCGCGGGCCCGCCTTCCGGCGCGCCACCACCCGGAGAGAGAGTGCCGGCCCTCCGAGGTGCAGGGGAAGCCGAGAGAGCAGCAACCCTTGACAGCCGTTGCCTTGGGAACGGTGTCGAAGGGAGGAGACAGCGGAAGGGGAAGGCAGGAAGGGGCTGGTGGTGGCTACCGCAAGTCTCTGCTCCGCCCTCACGCGTGCGCGACGCTGTCCGGGTGCCCCCCGCGCGGGGCAGGGAGCCCGTCTCTTTCCCCTACTTCCTTCCCCTCCCCCCTTCCTGTTCTCGCGCGCTAGCCGTGGCTCTCCCTAGGGACGCCCTGAGACGGAAAAAAAACAGAAAGATGCCGGAGGCTGCGAGGGACGGAGCAGCAGGGAGGGCGGCTCCAGGGGGAGGCTGGAGATCGTGGAGATCCGCGGCAGCGCCCAGGAAGCATCCCTCCCTCTCCTCTTCCCTCCCTTTCCTCTTCCCTCCCTTTCCTCTTCCCTGCCCCCTCTTCCCGCTGGAAGGCCCGGCCTCCTCCTCCCCCAGCCGATGCAAGATCCGCACAACAGAAGGAAAGGACAGAGAGGGCGTAGGGGGCCGGAGTGAGGGGGCGCCGGAGTGAGGCGGTCCGGACGCTGCTGAGAGATCAGGAAGGAGGCGCCCAGAGGATACGAGGGAGCTGCTCTATGGACTCCCTTCCCGAGTGGAGCGCATCCTCCCCGCTTCCCGGATCGATAGTCCCTTCGCGAAGAAGGAAGGAAAGGAGAAGGAAGAGTCCATCCTCCGGAGGACCTCACGGGTGCATTTGATGAGTCCCACCCTCCCTCCCCTCGGGTGCCTGCCATCCATGTGCAGGTGCTGCGGGGGTTCACATCCGGTGACTCCGAGGTCAACAACTCGAAAATCTCCGTATCCGCTTCGTTGGCAGAGGGGGAGTGAGCGGCCCTCCTTGGGAATCCCCGTGGACGGCCCCATTGCTGCCTGCGTTGGCGGTCACATGGCTGTCGTCTCCATGCCACGTGGCACCAAGCGTCGCGGGTTCAAATCCCGCCCGGGGAAGTGACGGCGACTAGAACGGGGGGTGCGTCGTGGGTTTCGGATCCCTCCCTCAGGATGACGCTGGTGGGCCTCCAATGGCTTCGAGATGCGGTGGCACCGATGGAAACCTCCATACCGGACGCCCCCGTCGACTGGCCACGATTGGAAGTTGACTCTCCGGGATCCTCCCAGGAATAAAGGAGCGGCGGTTCCCTCTGGTTGTGAATCTGATGGATTGATGTTGCCTTTCCAGAGTGTCAACAAGCGCGCTGCTTCCTTCGGGAAGCGCCCTCTCGGGGTTCTCCTCAGAGGAGGAAACCAGGAGCGCATGTTTTTCGGGTTCCCTTCGCAGAAGAAATAAGAGCGGTTCTCTCCGGGGGACCAACCCCTCCGGAGAAAATAAGGAAGAGGGTCAATTCGAGGTTCCCCCTTCCCCAAGCGTGAGAGGGAATCGACCCCTTCCTCCGGAGTCCTTCCTGAATTCATAGGGTGGTTCCCTCGCGGGGTACCTCCTAACTTGAATAATCACGGATGGGTCTGTTCTGCCCTAGAGAAGTCATGCCCGTCCAGCTAGTGTGGTTGCAGAGGCATTTTCGACACCTCTGTTGCCCGAGGGGTCAAGATCGAAACATCTTCGTCGCTGCTCTCTTCCGGCTGCTCTCTTTTCCCTGTTGACCCCAAAGACCGCCGGGCTCCCCCTCCGGTCGCCGGTCTGGTGCTTAAAATCCCCGTGGGGTTCTACCAGATCCAAGGTCGACTGAAGGACTTGTTCTCTCCTGCGCCAAGGCGGGGAGCTGAACTCCTCCGCTGAGCGAATGCGGATGCGGGCATCGTTTCCGGAAGTTGACTCTTACGGCGAGGCGGTGGAACGCCCGCGGGCGTCTTTCTTCTCGCGTTCTTACGAGGAATGCATCGGGCTGCCAGGGGCGCGCTCGTCCATCCCTTCGCGCAACCGCATGCGAGGGCGAGGTCAGTGCTGCCTGCTCCGCTCAGTCGCGCCCCACCCGCTTCTGCAGGACCACGGGCGTACACCCTGCCGCTCAATTGACGGAGACGCATGAAGACAGGAATCTCTGGAAACGTGGAGGCGCCCGGGAAGTTCCAATGCTCCTCAACCACAGCGCTCCCAAACGACCGAAAAAAATTCCTCCTTGGCGAGGTACGCGACCAAGCCCTCCTGCCCCCAGGATCCACTTACAGGTCATCCACGTCTCCCCTGCTGCATCGATGGGAGGAAGAAGAGGTGGATGCTCCTGCAGGGTGGGAGTTGGCCACCAGCCCGCAGGGGTCGCCAAGTCCGTCGCGCAACGGGAGCCATCTCGGCTCGCGAACGAAGTCTTGCTAGAAACCTCGCCAAGGGTCCGCAAAGGTGGATGGAATTTCTTGGCGTTCTCCGTGGAAACTTTGAGAACATGGACTTCCAAGTGGACGCTTCCATCCTCCCTCCACGTTAGCAGCCGTCGTTTCGTAGCTATCTTGCCGGTACACTAGACCCTGCCCCGTAACGACGAATGTCACCACGTGGCAGCGGAGGACGGTGCACCCGCCGCGGGATAGTGGCAACCCTGCCGCACTTGCTGTCTGAACTCCGAAGGCTGCGTCAGGGACCAAAGAGCATCGCTGAGGACACTACTTGACCGACACCGCCCCGCAGCTACCGATTAAACGGATGCCAACTGCTTCTTCCTCGCTGGCGATTTTCCGCCACTTGAGAGCAACGGAGACCACCGAGATGGAGGAAGGGAGCGGCTGCCGTTGTCCCGGGAAGCCGTTGGCTATCGCCATCATGGGTGATAGCCAACGGCGACGAAATGGTCCAATAAAAGATGTGAGATCTTTTCCTAAGCGGATCTCCGGGAATCACAATGAGTACTATCTCATTCACTATTAATTTTTTGTTTCTCCCTCTATTTCCCCCTTATTTCCTCCCCCATCCAGGGTGCTTACTTTGGCTTCGGACCAGGACACTTCCCTCCTCCAGCTGTACAAATGTCATGTATTTACTCTAAATGGATCGTTCGGGACAGCGCGGGATGTGAGAGTCACGCGGAGGAGTTTATTCAGAAAGATAGGCTAAGGAAGTTGGTTGCTATGCCACACTCGCAGTTCGGGAAGGAATCTGAGCCATCGACTCGCAGGGTGGCCGAAGACTGGGACGGTTGAAGGAATTGGGTGATTGGGGACCCGTCCGCGGGAATTCCCAAGGAGAGGCACAGAGGACCGTCCTTGGCAGCCCCTTGTGTGATGCCAGCAGCATTCCTCGTCGCTGCTCGTTTCGAACCGAGCCAGCCCGGTCCATCCTCCTCAGCATCAATGGGGTGAAGCGTCTGGCATGGCCTCTGGCGCAGCTTCTTCGCGCAGTGGGCAGCGCCTGTCCTGCCCTGCCTTGCTGGTGCAATGCAGAGTTGAGATTGGAGAAGTCGGAGGAAATTCGTCTCCAGTGAAACAGCCTCATAGCAGCGTCCTTCGAGGACCTTCACAGTGAAGCAGGGTAGTCTCGAGGCGCTCCCAGCCGCTACGAAGAGCACCGTAGTCCACGGGCAGGTTCAAGAACGTGGTAGCGTCCGTGCATCTGGCTCAGCTCAGGGGAAAGAGCCTCTCTAGCTGTCCAGCTGTGCTGGCGTTCGCTGCATGGGAAACCACGATGCAAGATGAGTGAATTCAGTCTGGGAGGAGCATGAAGCTGTCGGGAGACGTCGGGAGAACCACAGGGTTCACTGTGGAATCCCAGAGGCTCAACACAGAAAAGTCTTTTGGAGCAGGTGCTGGTGGCTGCCTCTTTGGACCTTCCTGCAGAAGTTTCTCTGTTCCTCCGCTTGGCAGCTCCTCCCTCAGCGAGGGCAGCACTGAGGGCAAAGTGGCAGCAGTCCGGATCCGCCTCTTCGAGTCGTGCTGGACCTCCTGTACGGCAACTCTTCCTGCGCTCCGGATGAGACGAAGCGACCTTGGGCTTGTCCTAGTGACGTACACCCATGTGTTGATTGCCACTTGCCGCCATGACTTTGAGCTCCTGGGGCGGCAGAGGATCTCAGGATGCTTTCCTGAAAGGCGGGCATCTTGGCATCTTTTTGATGTTGCAGTGAAGTAAAGGCTGGTGCCTCAAAACCGACCGCGAGCTGCGGAAAGCCGCGTGAGAAGAGGCATCAACCGGTTCGGCTACATTCATTCCTCAGCTGTCACGACCATTCTTCCGAGATGGAGACAGAGTTCCATCCTCTTTGGCCTTGGTGTTGGGCATCTTCTCTCGAGAAGGCGATCTTGCAGCGCACCACCGAGCGCCTTTCTCGAGAGCTCGTCGGTCTTCCGCTTCGCTCCTAAGGGAGGCGAAGAGGGCATAGAAAACAGGGCCGTAGGGCAGGAAAGGTGTCCCACAACGGAATCTGTTCGGCAGGAGGCAATCGCCTACAAGGAACCGAGGCAGAAGGCATCCTCTGTGGGGCAGTCCAGCCGCAGCCAAGAGAGACAGAAGTTCCCCTTAGGCCCGCCGCCATGATACTTCATTGTGCCGCCTACAGGGGATCTCTGTGAGCCTCAGGAAAAAGGGTAGGACCTCTATGGCACTCCTGTATGCGTTCAGCACAGGACTCGGACTGCCTGCTTGCCTGACCTCGCGTTGCACAGGCAGGCCTCACACGTAGCAACCTCTGAAAACAAACATCGAAAACCTCGTTGCTAGGGGATACAATGAAGGAGGTGAGATGACAGAGAGGGAGGAATAGGATAGGGAACGACAGACTCCTCTGGCTTTCTTTTTTTTTTTTTTTTTCGAAACAAAAAAAAAATCATTAGCAATCGTTGCCGCAAGAAACGATTGCCACTGAATCCTGAAGAAATCCGAAATCCACTGAATCTTCACTTCTTTCCCTGTCCTTCTAGCATCTTTTTTTTCCCTTACGGTTCTTTACTTACTTAAGAAACGTTTTTTTACCCCCTCGGGACGTCGGAACGGCTTGGCAACTCCTGCCACGTGGAAGCTGGCAAGGTTCTTCCCCCACGTTCACTTGCCCAACGCTCTCCGAAGGGTCAACTTCCCGGCCTGTCGACGGAGTATCGTGCTGCGTGGCATCCCTTCAATCCACAGCCGAGATCCGGAGGTGTCTTTGGGCCATTCTCCAGAGGCCCGAGAGCATCGACGCATCCAGCCCCTCGGCACCGACCGCCTTCATGAACTCTGCACGCTGGGTGTCGCGCGGTGATGCCATGACCATACGGACGCTAGCGAGAACGCTCACACGCCCTCTCCGGACAGCAACTCTCTCTTTCCAAGCTCCGCAGCCGCTCCCTTCCACATACGGCCAGCTGCCATCCCTGCGCCGCCCTCTTGCCGCTCCAGATTCTCGGAAACCGTTCGCTCCATGGTTGGGTAAGGAGGTCGGTGCGTGGGAGTGTGGGGGACTTGGGAGGAGGTGATGGTGCTCCTCGTGAAGACCACCAACACCTCCACCGCCGCTTCAGAGTCTTCCCTTGCAGCTCAGAAAGCAGAGGCCACTCATCGTTGGGAGGCAGGGAGCCTCCTCCTTCCCTCCCTTGCGCCCCCGAGATGCTATGGCTGCTTCCCCCACGCAGGCTCCCGTCCACTCCCAAGAAACAAGAAGCGACATCGGGACGAGGAGGAGAGGCAGAGAAATGGAGGAGAGAGCAAAACCGAAAGTCTCCCAGGAGTCGCTGCACCTCTGGACCACCTGGGTTCCCTCGCCCTTTCTTGGGATCGCTCTCCTCGGAAGGACGAACCTCAACAGAGATCTCCCTACTCTTTCCTGCCTCTCTCCTGGGCAGCCTCGTCCTTGGAACGAGGTAGTGGGTGAGGACGAGAGACGCCAAGAAAGAGGGCGAGCGGTGAACCGGGAGATGTCGCAAGCAGGAGGGGAGTCTGCGAGGGAGAGCTCCAGAAAATGCTCCTGAAAACACGTGCACCATTTTAGAAAAAGGGCACTTTGAGAACCCGGTGGAGGATGCCGGCATCCTGAGCACGCGTTCTCCGGAGGAAGCGAGGAGGCGCGTGCATGCGCGGAGGCGAGAGGCCGTGGCACAGAGGGGAGAGAGAAAGAGAGGAAAGAGCCTCAGCGACTTCCGCGGGGCACCCCTATCCGGGATGCTCTACGAACTCTGGATGCTCCGCCTCGGATGACCTCCTGTCGCGTAGTCTTGCACGGACTATACCGCAGAAGAGGAGATGCCGGGAGCGCACCATTGGCATCCGAGTTGGCCTCCCTCGCAAGGGACTGGGAGGCGCCGTCCCCGTGGAAATCGCTGTTCCACACTCCTGCAGTCAGCAAACCTCCGCCTCCTCGGAAGAGCGCCCTCTCGCAACTGCTTCGCCGGCCGGAGGCTGCGAAGGTCGAGACGACAGTCGGAGGTGCAGCAGCCGGCTGCCTTTCTCACTCGCCTCCGCCTACCATCCGCGTGAGGACCACCCCAGACGTGCGCCCTCGATGCCATCAAAGATCCCCTCCGTCTACGCCCCGTCCCGTTTGAGGGCGGTCCTTTCCTTTCAGCCTCCTCCAGAGGAAGAGGGTAAAGGTGGAAGAGAGGAAAAAGGAGGAGGAGGATTTGACCGCTTGGCAAAGGTAGGAAAGGGAGGGTGGGTCGATGGCGACCAATTCAGGAAGCTGCAGCACGGAGCCGAATGGCGCGCGTCTGCTGGGAAAAACGGAGCAGGGAGAAAGGGGAGAAGGTGAATCGACAGAATGCGATCGATATGGGTAGAAGAGGGGGAAGTTCGGGAAAGCACGCCCTCGAGCGCGGCCAACAACCCTTGCAGCCAGCAGCTACGTTGGCTCCTGCCGGAGAGGAAGCCTTTCGGAAAGAGCGCCGTCACCAAGGAGATGGCTCGACGGATAAGATGGGGGAAACCTCGCATCGGGTCCGCCTCTCTCGCTCGCTTGCTCTTTTCTTCTTCTCCGCCTCCTTGGTCTTCACCCTGGGGTTGGGAGGGTAACGAGATCGGGGGCGTGCGAAGTAGCGGCACCAAGGAGACCCACGGCCCCCCTCTCACCCTTTCACCTTCGTCGCACGGGTGAGGCGGCGGCAGCAAAGAAGAAAATCAGAGTGCGCCATCGGGGCGAGGGTTCCATGGATCACAAGGGGGAGGGGGAGGGGACCTCCTCGAAAGCCAGATCGACCACTCCAGTACCCGAGGAGTGAAGAAATAGAAGTCCCCGTGACAGCGGCAGCGGGTGTCTGTGCCATTCGAGCACTCCGTGGTCCGACGCCCTCTCGCTCAGGAGAAACCGAGAAGCGTGGGGAGAGAGGTCGAGGCAGAGTGCGGTTCTTCGAGGAGGTGGACGTGCGTCTTTAGGGAGAAGCAGGAAGGGAGCTGCAGAAAGAAGAGAGAAAGGAAGGAGAAGGAGGAAGGGAAGAGCAAGGGAGGAAGAAGAGGAGGAAGGGATCCGGAAATCATCTTCGTTCTTCGGGGAGAACCGAGGCGGAGTGTGTCCTTCGAAGAGGCGGACGGGCTTCTTTGAGGAGGAGGAGGAAAGGGAGAGAAAGAGGAGGCGGAGATCAACGGCAGGATGAGAGAAGGAAGAGGAGGGGCAGATCGGGAGGAAGGAAGGGAGGGATAAGAGGGAAACGAGGAACGAGAAGAGGATGGAGGGTGGTAGTGGTGCGTTTCTAAGCAAACCGATATGTCTCCCTCCCAAGCACCGAAAGAAGCGGCCGATCGGAAGTTGCGCCCTCCGACTCCACCGAGTTCGGACGAAAATCCGGGAAGCCATCCGAAGTGGCCGAGTTCTCGGGGGAAGTTCTCGGGAAGGAGGGAGGAGGAGAGGGTTTGGGCGGAAGAGGCCCAACCGAAGAGCGCCGTCCTCGACAGGTAATTGGCGCACATCTGGAGCTGAACCTCGGTGGGAAAACGGTCAGCAGAGATGACCTTTCGGTCCACGGAGGTTCGCAGGAGGGGGCAGCTCGGAGGTCACGAAGGGAAAGGAGTGTGAAATCAGAGGAACCGTCGGCGACGACACATTTCTTGGAGCTTTGGGGACGTTCCCGGGCAGGCCCAGCGCGGTTTCGAGGAGGACCAGAGGCGACCCGGTTCCTGACACGGGAGTGTTCAGGAGGAAATGGGCCTCGGCCGCCAAGGGGCGGGACTCTTCCCGGACACGAGGGACGCCCTGCTCCCCGACGGTGGGTTTAGGGTGGGAGGGAGGGGGTGCGCTCCGCCTCCCTGCTTCCTCCTGAACTTGTCGGGAGGAGGGGGACTGGCGGAGGGAGACGTTTGCACCGAGAAGTCACCTACCGAGCGCTTGTGGGGGACTCGCCCCGTGGGTATAAGGCTGCTGCCAAGAGAGGACCGGAAAACCACCGCAGACGTCCTCTCACCCTGCGTGAGGTCGTTCCCTTCCCCCTTCCTCTGCAACTTACCCTTTTGCCGCCGAAAGTTTTCTACGAAAGGACGCACCCCTTCATAGGAGACCGCGCAGCAGTCTCCCAGAAGAACATCGTCGTTTTCCTCTTCCCCTTTCTCGGATCATCCCCCACAGGCACAACGTCCGTTTGCCTCAGGGCCCATCGCAGATTCGCACGCCAGCCTCGTG
Source organism: Raillietiella orientalis (assembly GCA_036172245.1). NCBI lineage: Eukaryota > Metazoa > Arthropoda > Ichthyostraca > Raillietiellida > Raillietiellidae > Raillietiella > Raillietiella orientalis. The sequence goes on along the minus strand of JAYWIR010000003.1, from coordinate 6,143,225 downwards.
ACTCCACTTCAAGGTGGCCTTTTTTTCTTTCTGTTCCTTTTCTTGCCCAGGGGGGAACTGGATGCCACGTAAGACTGCAACCCCCTTGAGGAAAGGCGGGAGCTGCCGTCCTTTGAGCGGTGGCTGGCCGAAGTCCAGAGTCCTTCCTTGGAGGGAAAGTTCAGCGAATGAAGGGACGGAAGAGAGTGAAGGGGCCGGATGAAGGTCAGCACGAGTTCTCCGGAGGGACTCTGCATTGCGGTCGCGTGCAAAGGAGGAGGGGAAGGGGACGCCGGGGACGTCAACGAAGACCCCATCTGGCAGAGTAGCCTCCCCTCTCCCGCTTTCCTCGCACGGTTTCCTTCCGAAAGGAGTTTCCGAGGCCCGCACGCTCACCTGCGGGACACCTGTGAGAGGGGTCACATCCGTCCCCTCCACTCCCGGTCAACGACTGCCGGAAGAGGTAATCCACCCGTCTTCAAAAGAACAAAGGGAAGGTTCGCTGGGGAATGCTCCCCCGCCTTCCTCCCTCGACAGACCATCTGGATGTGCACCTTCGAGCGCACTTTGCAGGAAACGGTCTAGAATCGCGTGGTAGCGCCCCCTTCCTGACCAGCGCCACTCAGGCGCACCCTCAGGAGAGAGGAGTAGGAAGACGGGAGCCAGAGGAGCAGCAGACAAAAGACCTCCCGCCCAGGCCAGTTGCTTCTCCGCTGTCCTGGTGCCAACCTCCTGAAGAGGAAACAGAGAGAAAAAGATGGTGAAGGGAGGTGCACCACTAGCCCAGATGTCCCCGCGCACCTGGGGAAGGGGGACCCCCCTCGACGCCTGAAAAGTAATGCTGGAGGTCCTGCCTGGAGCAGCCTTCTGGCACGCCCTTGTGCCACTAGTGGAGATGCTCTGGAAGCCTCGCGCTTCCAGCAGGGGGGAAAGGAGGGAGGAGCGGGAGAAAAAGATGAAAACGCTTCCAGACAATCCGATTCCGGACCCGTTTTTTTTGCTTTAGGCTTCCTTCTTCTTCTTCGTCTTCTTTTCCGGTGGGACGCTGCGGGTCGCACGGCCACCGTAGGGCGGGTGGCTTCAGACTCCGCATCGTCATGGGCGACGTCACGGGAACACCGGGACCCCCTCATCTCCCAGACCACGCCCAGCCCGCGTTTCCTTCCAGGCAAGAAGAGGATGTGTAGTGGCTGTCCACGCTCCGCTCGTCCACCTGCTCACTCGCACGTGCGCGCCAAGCAAACGCTTCTGCTGCGTGAACTGCGGACGGCGGCGGCTGCGTCTGCCCGGCTCTTCCGCAAGCTGCCAGGGCGTGCGCGTGCGTCCTCCGTGTCTTTCACTTTTGGTTGTGTCGCTTCGGATCGCCGGCCCAGTGGGGCGACGGCCTCCAGTCGGGAGGAAGAGGAGGTGCCGGACCGCGTGCTGTCGCGGGGTGGCAGCACACGCCGCGTCGCAGCTTCCTCCCTCCCTCCCCCCTCCCCCCCGGACCGCTGCCGTCGAGGCGATTCGGGCGCGCACCGCTGTCGACGCTCGCGAGTGCAGCTGCTCTTCCGCTTCAGGGGGCGGAGAGAACGGCCGCCTGCGCCCGACCGAGAAAGCCTCCGGGCGAGACAACGGGAGACCCCCAGTGGCTCCCCCTCCGTTTCCCGTGCGCTGGTTGCCGTAAGGAAGGGTGGTGATGGGTGACGGCTAGGGAAAGAGGGAATCCTGTGGGCGCTGTCCTCTTGGGGGGACCTGGTTACGTCCACGGCTGGCCTCCAGGGTCCGTGGACGCCATGCGAGGTAGAAGGGAGATTTGGTTGTTTCGCCACCAAAGGCAGGAGCGCGCGGCAGTGCTGCGCAGGACAACAAGGCGAGGAGCCAGCGGTTTTTCCCAACGCCGACCTTTCCCAGCTCAGGTCCATCCCAAAGTTCACATGCTGGACCACCTACGAGTCGCTCCAGCTCGTGTCCCTCCGCTAGCGGATGCTTCCTCTTCCGAAGGTCCTTACTCCTCTTCCGAGGAGTAAGGACCTTCGTGGAGTACGGGTCCGTGGTGGTACCCACGCTCCCCTATCTCCTCTCCTTGCCTTCTCCGCTGGAAAGATGTACTCGCCCTCGAAGGATCCCCAGGTGCCTTTCCATCTCCACTCCCATTACCACTGGCCCTCCTCTTCCTGGACTCGTCGCTTCTCGAAGAGACGGCGCGACTACCACTGAGGTCGCGTATGAGCAGATGATGTGAACCGAGGCGTTCCTGTGGGCGGTGCGGTCGCGACACCTCGCGTGTGCGCTGTCGCCCTCCGCCCGCGCTTCGCTCGCAGGCACACGAGTGCGGAGATCTCTCGGCAGCATTCGCACACCTGCCTAGGGGGAGGGAGGAAGAGGGCTCTTGGGAGGAAAAAGAGGGTTCCTTCTCCTCTCCCTTTGACTGCTGCCTCCGAAATCGGTCCCTGAAGCCGCGGGCGAGCCCTTGGGGGAAACGGTCGTTAGTGCGGATTGCGCGCGCCCCCCTTGCCCCAACCGGTCGGAGGGAACTTTTGCGGAATTCCCCCTTCCTGGTCTTCTCCTGGTCGGTCGGAGGAAGCTGCTCGCGAGTCGCTGGTCGGCAGTTGAGAGTGCAGACCTCGCTCTTTCGGCTGAGGGTCTCTCCGTGACCTCCCAGCCGCAGGTCCCTCCATTTGCAGCGCCCTCTCGAGCGGGGATCCGGCAATTCGCTCGCCTCCCTTCCTGGGGCCAAAACTCACCACCCCGCACGCGCGCGCCGCCAGCGGGCTTCTGGCTCGGAGACCCTTTTTCGAAACTTCCGCGTTTCCGTTTCGCCAGCTCCGCGCGCCCGCGAGCCTCGCGGTGCCGCGCGGCGACCGCAGTCCGCGCTGCGCGAGCGCAGAACGGGAGGGGGGGAGAGAGAAGAGAGAAGGAAAGAAAAAAAAAAAAAACGAAAGCGGATTTTGCCCCTCGAGGCATTTACAGGAAAAAGTTGCCTAGCCTTCAATCAGCGACCTGAGTGAGCATAAGTATCCACACGACACGGGAAGCATGTAGAGGGTTGCCGTGTTCGCGTTGATGTGTTCGAAATATGAGTGCAGCAGGGAACGCAGCAGGAATGTTTGGTGCCCAAGATGACGAGGATCATATTCTGGATATGCTGCTTGGTGAAGCTGCACTCCTTGGCTGAACGAGGTAGGGCTTTCTTCCTTTTCTTTTCTCTTCTCTTTTCGTCTTCTTTCTCTCCGTATCTCTCGTTCCGGCGTTTCGCTCGAGAAGCCTCGAATTTTCCGCGAGGCGCTGCCGAGCGCTCGGCGCGCGCTTCTGCCGTTCCCGCGCGGGGGTCCTCGCGGGGAAGGCGGGCACAGATAGAGGGGGGTCCTCGGACCGGAGGGAAGCTCCGCGAAAATGAAACTTTGGCTGCGAACGTTTTTTTCCCAGGGCGCCGGGAGTCGAAAGGGACCCCCCTTTTTCCTTGGGGCCAGCGACGCCCTCGGCAGTGTGCCGTGCCACGCAGTCGGCCGTCCCCGGAGCAGCAGCGGCTGCGCCGGGGACGGAATTTTCCCGCCCGTCCACAGGCAAGCGGGACAACCGACCCGAGGAGGCCGGTCGCTCAGGACGCGTGCTCACTCGCCTTGCCCAGAGGAACTCGCACGCGTTCCGCACCATTAACCATCTCCCTAGGCAGCTCCCGCTGCTTTTGTTTCCTCCCGAGATCAGATGACCATATCGCTTCACTCTGCTACTTTTGCGCCTCCTCTCCGGCGGTCCGCCGGGTGGCGCCTCTCCGCACCCCACCACAAAGAGTGCCTTCGGATAACTCCATTGGGAACCGCCAGGCCGTGACGTCGACTCGTGAGAGTCCAGGAGAGCGCCGCAGGTCCCGGTGGCGGCGGTGGCAGCGCGAGGGGGATAAAGGAGCCGCGCTCACTTGCCGCCCTCGGAGCCTGCGCGCCTCCTTCGAGACCCCCAGGGTCCGAGGAGGAAAAATCCCCAGCGAGATTTTTTTTCCCCGGCCACACGCCCGCTAGCTGCCGGCGAAGAAGCCCGGAGCGCCCGACGACGTCCAGAGCAGCCGCGGGGATTTCGCAGGCTCTGCAAGCGCGGGTCCGCCCCCCGAGCAAAGAGGTGCTGTCAGCGGAAGCTGCGGCGCTGAAGGACTGTCAACGGCGCGGTGCGGCGGTCGAGGTTTCCAACCGTTGACCTCCGACCTTAGCACCGTGCGGACTGTCCTCCCTGCCAACCCTTGCGTTTGCCCTTTTCCCGGGAAAATTTCTGGAGCGTAGGTGGCAGCCGGTCACGGCGATCTCCTTTCGAAAGGATGGAGGGTGCTGATCAGCTGACGTGACCATCTGGGGGACGAGTTCCTCCTCTTATCTCCCCGGCTATTTGGGCTGTTAGCGCTTTTGCTCCAAGGGACAACCCCCAGGATGTCCCGTCCGGTAGGACGCCGAACGCACCGGGATCAGGGATCGTCCTGCTCAGCGGTGTCCGGGGCAGCGCCGTGTCCTTCCCGAACAGCGGCAAAGCATCGTCGGGTCTCGCGGGTGGGACCAGGTCCCCTCGTCATCGCCGCCGCGTGGTAGGGGACAGTGCCCACTTGACGGCGGTGGCTCCGCAGCTGCTTCACGAACCGCGCGCGCCATCTTTTCGTCTGTTTGTTTTGCGACCTCCCCCCTCCGTTTGTTTGTTTGTCTGGACAGGCGGATTTTGCGGGGGAGGAGCGAGGCGAGGGAGCCGCTTTTCCAGCCGCCTCTCGAGTGCCGCCGATCACGACCGGGCAGACGTCCGAATCAGTGCGGCCTTCGTGCAAGCAGCGAGAGGAACGAGCTCGTTCTGGGCGCGGTTGCTAAGCTGCCGTGCCAGAGCCACGAATTCGGTCCTGGCGGATACCCTCCATGAATAAGCAGGAAAATGCCTGAGGTTTCCGCCGCCGCCGCCTCTGTGCCACACCCCGGAGCCGCTCAAGGGAAAAGCGAGGAGCCTGCCTGCCTGCCACGCGCTCCCGCGAGGGACCGCCGAGGCACCGTCGAGCGCCCGGCAGGGATTGTACGACGCCGGCCGGCACGGCTGCCGGTTCGCCCGCGGCACGCGCCAGCGCGCGCGTGTGCCGGGGGCCGACCTTTTCAGGTGGATGTTGAAGGCCTCCTCCGAGAGACTGCGTGACGGAACAACTCCGCCGTGGGAGTCTCGAGCAGGTCCAGACGCGAGTCGCTGCTGAGGGAGGGGGGGGGAAGACGCCCAATTTCATCTTTGCTTCCACCTCCGCCGCCTCGCGCCTGGCATCCGCGCCCTCAAGACCGCGCGCCAACGGCTGCCTGCTCTTCCCCTCTCGATCTCTCCCCCTCCCAGATCAGGAACGACCCTGCCGTGCTGGAAACCGGGGGTCGGGTGCGCTCCCGTTGCTGGGCGACGACCCTGCCGCGTGTCCGTTCCCTCCGCGCTTGCTAACGGAAGAGAAGGGGGGCGACCTACTCGGGAGACTCGGGACTCCCATCCGGTCTCCGGCACTCCTCCCTCGCCCGTTCTCCCGCCGAGGTCGCGGAGCTTTCCCGGAAGCCACAGACTGCCGGTGCTGGAACAGTCCTCCTCCCCCTGCCTCGTTTTTCTCTTTCTCTTCCTCTCATCCCTCCGCCAGGGCTGCGACGAAGATCCCGGAGGGCGGTTTGGCGCGACGTCCGCATCCCGGCGCGTCCGCACGCGCCGAGACGGGAAGCCGGGAAGGGGAGAGGAGAGGTGACCGTCCGTCACTTCCGAAGGGGTGGACACGCTCCCCCTCTCTTCCTCCTCCTTTTCCTTTCTTCCTTCCCCTCTGAACCGAAGAGAGTCAGTCCAGGAGATCCTCCCACCATCCCAACTCCCTTGTGGGAAGAGGGGTCGAGGGAAGCGCGCCAGGAGCCCCACGCTCCCGCTTAAGGCTCCTGCAGTACGCCTCTCCCCGGGTGGGTGACATCAGTCCCTTCAAGCTTCTCCTCCCTCCTCGAAGGAGAGAAAGTCATCCGGGAAGAATCCCGGCTGCGTCGTACCAAGGGTCACCCGGCAACCGGCGTCGGCTTCTCCCTCGGGCTTGCGAGAACCCGGGAGAGGGAATGGAGACCAGAAAGGCGAGAAGCAGCGACTCGGAGGGAGGCTGCGTCCCGCGACACGCCAGCTTCCGCCGCGAGCCTTCCAGGAAGGACGGTAGCAGCTCGCTCGCGAAGGGTTCCTCGGGAACAAAGCTGGCGTTGTCTCCTTCTCACACCTCGTTGGCGCAGGTCGTTGGAGGCCGTCGCCTCTGGCCTCTCCCCCGACGACCAACAGTCATGGAGGAGACAGAGGACTGGGAGGATTTTCCTCTTGTTGTGGCCTGACCCAGTCCTGCGCGCCGAGCGTGGGCGGTCCCGGACGCCTCGCCTATCAAAGATCCCTTCCCGGTCGCACGCGCACCTGTTCGTCCTGCAGAGACTCCCTGAGGAAAGTCGCTTCCCTCCCGAGACGGGAGGAGGCATGGCAAGAGCACCTCGGGAGGAATGTCCCGAGTCCCCTCCACCTCGCTCGCAATTCCTCCTGATCTAGGAGAAGGGCGGCGCGTCCGGGACGTCCCACGGGAAGTCGGAGAGGAGGCGCAAAGGACGGTGCGATCGTCGGGCGCTCCGGGCAGTGGGTTCCCTTCTCCATCTTTTCCCTCCTTCTCCTCCCGTTCTGGCGGGACTCCCGCCGAGGTCCCGGGGAGAACCGTGGACGTTCGCCGGCGCTCCCGAAATCTTCCGGCGTGTCCGGCAGTGCGGGGAGGTGCCGCTGAGCCCGCCTCATGGTGTTATCCGTGGCGACCACCTCTCTCGGGAGCGGACCGTGGGCATTGGCACCCGAAGGCGCTTTTCCAGGATCCCATCCCGAAGAATCGGCATCTTCCGAGGGAAAAGGCGAAGAGCAGCAGAGGGAAACTCCCACCCCGATGTCCTCTCGAGCGTGCCGATCCGCCCCGAGGAGGCGGGCGCGGAGGCGTCCACCCGAGATCCTGACCGGGAACAGGGACACCTCCGTCTCCGACGGGGCGGGGCGAGTCCTCCCTCCCTCCTTCTGTCTGCTGGTCTCTCCTTCCTTAGAGACGCGACCGAAGAGCAGGCAGATGGCTCCCTGCCATCTCTCGCGCCCTCCTTACGGTTCATCCGTCCGAATCCCGCTGCTCACATCCTCCCCCCGTTTCCTCTTCCCACCCTCCCGTCCCTGCCCCGGGTCCGCGAGACTTCGCCCGACAGCTCCTTTCGGCTCCTCCGGACGGTGACGCAGGAAGGCCTCGGCCTTCCTGCGGAAGGAGCGGCAACGGCGCAGCGTTGCGCGGCGGCGCTTCCCCTCGCTGCGGCGACGGCGGACGCAGCCCGCGGGGCCCGTCTCCAAGGGAAACTGCGGCCGTCCGCTCGGGGGACCCACCGCCGCCGACTTGTTCCCACCAGCAAAATGCCTCCAAGCGACTGCCGTCTTCTCTCGCCTCTGGTCGGCGGGCGCTGCAGATCGTTCCCGTGAGAGGGGGAACCCACGAAACAACCAATTAGCCCTGATGGCACCGCCGACGCTGCCGCCATGCGGGCGCGACTCCTTCCCGAGCGAGCTGCCGACAGCGAACTCCTCCCTCCTTGCGCACGCGCGCACACGCAGGAGAGAGACAGGGAGAGCGAGAAGGCGAGGGGAAGAGGAGGAGGAGGAGACCTCGTCTCCCGATTGCCCCTCTCTCTCCCTGCACGAGCAAATCTCGCTGGAGCGCTGCGGTTGCGCTGCCGCGCCTTTCCACGGCCGGTAGGTTAACAAAAACGGCGCGCGCGCCGCCCGTCGTTCAAGTGGCCCGCTGCGCCCCGAGGGAACCCCGCCGCCATAAGGAAACCCTTACAGAGGGAAGGGACAGCCCGCCTCCTCCGGAAATCGACCTCGGTGCAGCGCTCCCCACGCCTCACCCCAGGCTCCTACCGGCCTTGTACCGCGTGCGGTAGATGCGGACGCATGGCGCGCCCATCGGCTCTCTCTGCGTGCGTGGCGAGGAGGGGAAAGGGAGCAGCAGAGATTTTGAGGGGAAATTTGACCTCCGAACTTCAGGACCGACGTCCCCATCCCCTGCGAAACTCCGACTGGAGGGGTGAGTAGGAAGGGGGGAATCAGCTCCCCTCGGTCCCTCGCTGCTTCCTCAGTTCCTCTCCTCCTCGATGGCGTGGAGCGCTCGCCACCGGCAGGCAGTGGGCTGAGGACAAGGGGTAGGGTGTGGGGGTGCACCAGAGAGCTTCGGCAGCGCTCGACGCCGCCCGAGAAGGCTGAGAGTGCCACCGCCGAACGGCTACATCATTTCCAGGGTTGACACCCCCTCCCTCCCTTAGCAGCACTTCCACCCCTCATTGCGATCCTGCTTTCCCTCCTCTGAAGCGTGGGAGGCTCATCATTTCAGACGAGCGTGGACGGATGTCAGGCGCCCTTCCGGGAAGGCTGGGGGATTCTTTTTGCGTCCACCTTCCCATCTTCCTCCTCCCCCTTCCTTCCCTCCTTTCCTCCTCCTCGAGGACTGCGCGCATTGGTCCACCTTGCCAGCATATTCCATCCTCCGTCCGGAACCTCCCTGGCCCCAAGGAGCAGGCAGACAGAAAGAGCGCCTTCCGAGAATTCGCGCCGAGCAACGCGCCTCCGCCCCGCTGGAAGCTCAGGGGGAGAGGGAGGGAGGTGGCTGTAGGAAGAACCTCGCAGCCCACTCTTCCCTCTCCCTCCCCCCAGAAGCCACTGAGGTGGCGTAGGAAATAATCGCCTGGACCACGTGGCGCGGAAGCTCGGGATGCGAAAGCCTCCGAGGAGAGTTCGGAAGGGAGGAGCGGTTATGAGGAGGGGATCTGCGGGGGAGAGAAAGTGCGCTCCTCGTCGCCACCCTAGGACGTCCTTCCTTGGGACAGCTCCCAAAAGATGTCCTCCGTTTGATGCTTCCTTCCCCTCCCAAAGATGGCCGCTCCGTGAACGCTGCCGGCGGAACGCCGTCGCGAAGAGGCTCCCCGACCGATCGAGAGGGCAACCGGCCCTCGCCTGCAGCAGCAGGGCGCCGTCATCCCCGATGGAGGCACCTCCCTGCTGAACCTCCGGTCCGGGAGGGTGGGGTAGGTCTCCGGATGGGAAGCAGCGGGAGCGCCTTTCCCCAGGCGCTCCCGCGGCCAGGAATTTCCGAGCGGCGAACTCTGCGATTTGGGAGGGGGGAGATTTCCTTCGTGTGCCGGTAGGTGGCGCTGCCTTCAGGGCGATTGGTCACCCGGGAGAACCTTGCGCAAGAGATTTCTCAACTTTTTTTTTTTTTTCGGAAAAGGAGGAGGGGAGTGGCGGCGGGCGCATGGGGAGAGAGGGAGGGAGGGGGAGGGGAGACGGAGGAATGTTCTCCACCTTCTTGTCCATGGACCAAAACAGAAAATGAGATTTTAATGCAGCCGATAAGCGCCTTGCGTTTACCATGGAGACCCAAGCATGAAAGTGGGCGGCTGCCGCTCGCGAGGTGCAAGAGGACTCGGTCCCGCGGCAGGAAGGGAAAGGAAGGGGGGAACGCCACGCTGTTCCGGACGGCTCTACTCCCGCTTATTCCCGGCTCCCTTTTGTCCCGCTAGGGAGCGGAGGGGGGGAGAGGCGGCGCCACACCGGACGGGGGAACGCCCCGGGAACGCCCTCGCAGCCGCCGGTGACCGGCGAAGGAAAGGGACGCCCGCCCCTCCTCCCAGCGTCTAGGGGAAACTCCCTTTTCGCCCCAGCAGCATAACGGCGCTGCCTCTTTAGGAGCCGCTCCATCCCGGAGGCACTTCCCACGGGCGAGGTCGCTCGCTCGGCCGTCGTGCGGCGCGTCCGCGGGATGCGCGTCCCTGCGCGCCGCCAAACGGGGCAGATGCGCCCGTGGGTCTCGTCGAGAGCGGGTCTCCCTCCTTCCCTGCGTCTCCCGGAAGGCGCAGTCCTCCTCGAAAAGGGAGTGAAGGGCGAAGCGAGGGGAAGGCCACTGTCCGCCCGCGCGGCGTCCACCGGCACTGGCTTTCCCGAAAGGGTGAATGTTTCCTCCCTCCCCTTGCCGTCGTCCCGTTCCCTTTTTCGCTCCACCAAATCACTCCGGGACGGATGCCATCCGCTCTGCGATGGCGTCATCCCCCCTCGTGTCCAAGTGGGGCGCAGGACATCGAGGAGGCCACCGCCGCCCACCCAGCCCTGATCCGCTGCGGCCTTCGAGCGTATCGCCGTCTCCATGCGACACTTCGGGTGTCTTCGGCCGGATGTCCCCACACGGGCGTGCTGCCCACCTCCCGTCGCGCACCAAGGGAAAGTGGCCGGATTTTCCCACAGTCTCTTCCGTTATGTGGCTGCTTTCCGGGAGTTCCTCCGCCCTGGCAGCTCCGCGGCAAGGAAAGCCAGGAGCGGCAGAGCGTGAAGCTGCCACCACCCCCACTTCAGCCACCCCGCGTCCCCTCCGGCAAGTTGGCCGCGGCGGTCTCGGCCGACGGACCAACCACGCCAAGAAGACCCGTTGGTCTGTGTCCTAGACCGTTTTCCCGCCTTCTCTTGCCCGACCCCAGTACCCAGGTGGATTCCCCCCTCGCCCCAGCCGTCTCCTTCGCCAAGACCCGGATTTCCCGACCTTAGGGCGCCGATGCATCTCCGAAGGGCAGGAGACCGCGGCCTCTCCGGTTCGCTCCCTTCGCCTGCTCATGGCACAGCCCCGTGTCGGGTGGATGGTTCCGGGAGTCTCCCCCTCGGGTTCGTTTCCAGAGATACGTGCCTCCGCCCCCGCAACCCGACACGCGAGCCGAAAACGAGTGCGGAGAAAGTGGGACGAAGTCCACTCCGCGGAAACACTCCAAAATGATTTTTTTCGCCAGAAAAAGAGGCCCCGCGTCCATAAAAAGCTCCTTTGCCGCAAAGAGGAAGTCGCCGTCAGGTGTGACCCGGCTGCTCTGTGCGGAAAGGGAGGGACTGCGGACCTCGCCCAGCGCAGCGCCGATGCCCCCCTGCCGGAGAGAGAGAAGCGCCCACCCGGCCGCGGCGGCTCGCGGTGCGTGCGCGCGCCCGACAACTTCCCCCGGACACGAGGGAACGCAGCGCGTTGCTAAGGACGACGACGCTCCGGAGCTCCCCCGCAGAATTCGGTTCTCGCCCCGGGATCCGCGCTGCCAAATTCTCTTCGTCACAGCGCGGCGGCAGACTCTCGCGTCTCAGCGGATGCCCGTCTCAGGGTGTCCGTCTGAGCCGGGGCCCTTCCTCCGGGGCAGTTCGCGTCACACCAGCAGTTTCCTGCACGCTGCCTCCCTCTGCATCACAAAAGTCTCTTCCCAGTAGGCTGCTCGCGATCGTGCAACAGCCGCCTTTCAAGGCAGCCCTGCCGATTGCATGAGCCGAATCGCAGCGAATGCCGCAACGCGTTTTCGTAAGTGTACGACACCGCGCGTGAGGCGAACACGCTCAGACCCATTCGGGTTTCTGCCCTCCCTTGCCTTTGTTCCGTGGCCGTGGCTGCCTTGGTTACGTGAGCGAAGCAATCTCCCCGCAAGCGGAACGCGTGATTCATTCTGGAAACCGTCCAGGAGCCCGAAGCCTCCCGTAAGCGAGGAAAGTGCAGGCCTTCCGAGCTCAAAACTCTCTGCCCGCGACGGGCGTGGCCTTGGCGCCTGAAGGACCAAGGGACGGCAGAAGAAGAGTGGCGGAGCCGCACGACGGGCCCCCTACCGTTCAGCCCTAATGGCAGGAGGGAAGGCCCCGTCTTGGAGCGCGGGCCACGGCTCCGTTCCCGCCGCGCACACGCCCGCCCCTTGCGGCGCGGACCCCGGAGGCCCGTCCCCGGGGTCCGCGCCGTTCGGGTCGCAGAGAGGATGCTGCCACTCGAGGGAGGGCGCCTTTCTTTCGGTTTCCGAGGGACTGTCGAGGCGCATGCGCGGACTGCACGGGAAGGGGGGAGGGAGGGGAGCCGCGAGAGAGAGCCCCCGCGGAGACGCCGTCGCGCTCGCGTCCGCACGCGCTGCCGGGCGCACGCGGAGAGCGCCTCGCGGCGACTGCGTCGGCGAACTCGCCTGTGCGGGTGCACGGGGCGCGCGCGGACCCGCTCTCCATTCCCTTTGCTGACAAGGGGGGGGGACGAATGGTGCGCTGCGCAACGCGCCGAGCGGGGATCGCCCTCTCACGCTCCTTCCCCCCCCCCCCCGCCCCTCTCTGCTTTTTCCGGAGGAGGAGCAAGACGGAGAAGCCAGTCCGTGCTGGTGCCCCACTGGTAGATCGGGATGGTCCGTACCCAGGAGGAAGGTGGGCGGGACCCTGGGCGAGAAGGAGGCGGGCAGAAAAAACCCTCCCTCCCTCCCCTTCCGTTGGCGAGCGTGCCCATGACCGACCTTTCGGGTCACATGGAAACAAGCTCCTCCGGGAACCAGGAGCGACCGAGCGCGCACCCCAGACGGTGGTCGCGGTGGCGAAGGTGGGAGGGCACCGCCTCCGGGAGTTTCTTCCTGCGTTCGCTCTCGCGCACGCGCTCCTGGGCGCTCCTCTCGGCCGGACCGCCTCTTTCCGGTCACCGCCCAGCCGGCAGCTCCGAGGACGGCGATTCGCTTGCGCGCGCATCTCGCTGCGGATGCCGTCGCCAGGCGCCCGTCTTCCTCCCAGCATGACTCGACTCCTCGCGCGCGTGAGGCGACGGTGACGGGAAGCGTCCGCACCGTGAGGGACGCGCTCCCGACAGGAAGGGAGCGGGACGGACCCACCCCGCTCGCGACGGGGACGTGGGAAGACGAGGAGGAGGATGAGATGGAGGAAGATCTCTGCACACCCCACGAAGTGTTGAGGGCAGCCTCGTCTCCTGCAGAGCCCCCCACCCCTCCCCTCCGAGCCGTCCAGCCTCCCTTCAGTCTCTCAGGGGACCGCCACTCCTTCTCCCTCCTTCCTGCTCGGCATGGCGACTTGCAAGCGTTCGCGCGCGCGGGAGGCAAACGTGTCAACTCGGGGGAACTCCGTCCGTCCGTGGTCGACGGCGGGGTTCGCGATCGGGGAGGAGGCGGGCGAGGAAGGGAAAGGGAAGTCCTTGCGCGAAGCGCCCCCGCATTCTCTCCTGAGGAAAGCCGCCACCACAGCCATCCTCCCGGACGGGAGATGAGGGAAGGGAGAGGGGAATTTCTTTATCCACCCCCCTCCCCTTACCATTCGCCTTCCAGGCCCTCTGTGGAGTCCATGGCGCGGCCCCTCTCCTGGGCAACAGGGCCCTTTCCCTCTTTCCGTGGGAAAGAGGCCTTCACGGATCTTTCAGGCTCGCAAAAGGCCCACCCGCTCATCCCGTTTTTTTTTCCCTGCTTCCAGGCTCCCCGTCCGCCGCCGCCCCCCGAAGGAACGACGGGATCTTCGGGGAGTACCGGGTCCCTACTGCTCCCCCGCTTTGGAACAACGGCGGGGAAGGAGAGGAGCGCCCGCTCGCCTTCCTGCGCAGGGAGCGCCTCGGGCCCGCTCGTCCCGTAGCCGGAACGGCGGCGCCCTCCCGAAGCTCCCTTTCGGGTAGCTTGCCGTTGGCCCTGCGCGTCCGTCTGCGCCCGGAGGGCAGGCCTCGTCGCTTGACGTCCTCGCTCAACTCCCCTGGAGGGACGCGGGCCATCCGTGACGATGCCCCCTCTCTCCGGAGGGCCCCTGCTCCTGGGGCGTTGCTGCTAAACCTGCGCGGTCTCGCGGGGTCACAAGAGGAGGGGGAGTCGCCCCAAGGGCCGCAGCGGGTCGGAGAGAGGCAGGGGAGGCGCATCCAGCCGGACAGGAGACGTCCCGGTAGGATCGCCGCGGAAGCCCCTTCTGAGCAGCCTTCACATCCTGGAGGGCCCCCTGAGTCCGCGAGACCGTCCCTAGAGGCCGAAGATGGCCCCCTCCCGTCTCCCGAGCTGCTTCTGCCTTTCCCGAGGGCAGAGGCTGGCAGCAGCGGGGACGCCGCGGAGCGGTTCGGCGAAGAGGAGAGTCCGGAGGGCTGGCCCGCCGGCGCTCCCCCGCCAGTGATCATCTCCGTGGTGACGTCCCGGAGCGTCATCGCTCACCCCCCGACCGCGAAGATCCGCAGGAAGGCTGAGGTCGCGCCCGAGGTCGCCTCCACCGCCGCTCCGTTGGTGCCCGAGGGCAGCGGAGGACAACCCACGGAGGACCCCCACGAACTGCCCACGGACACGCTGTCCACCTGCGAGCCCATTCCGGAGGCAGCTGCCCTCGCGGAGGGTGCTCCTGGATCGGGAGGCTGTCCGCCGGCCGGCCCAGGCCACCTCAATGACAAAGAGATACAGGAGACAGGACCGGCGCCGACGACGACGACGGGACCTTCGGCAAGCCCGGCGACCGACGCGACCACGACCGAGCGGGGCACCTTGGAAGAGGAGCCCAGCCTCGGGGCCGGTCCTCGGGAGACTCCCGACAACCTGCTGGCAGCGGCGACGACCCGTGAGACCCCTGCTGCCAACGTGAGCAACACTGACCGCCCGGGATCCCCGGGGGAAGGGGGCAACGGGTCTTCCCCCGCCCCCTCGGAAGGACCGGCGGACACCTCCGAGGCTCCACCAACGTCCCGCCCTCCCGGGGAGGAGGGGGGGAAAGCCGCTGCGGCGGCGTCCCTCCAGGACCTCCTCTCCCGGCTGTGGGCCGAGGTCCCCAAGACGGACGTTCGAGCGTTCCTCCCCCCGGGGTTCACGTCTCAGGAGGAGGTCCAGGACCCGGAAGAGGGCGCGGCCCCCGTCCCGGGTGGTTCCCCTCCCCCTTCGGAGGACGGCGGGAAGGAGGCGGAGACAGTCGCCCGCGGAGGGACGGAGACCACGACACCCATTCCCCGGCTGCGCTTCTCGATAGGGGCGAAGCGGGAGCGCAGACCCTACCCCACCCTCCGGCCCTTCTCTTCCCCCTCCCCCGCGCCCCCAATCAGCTTCCGGCCCTTCAGCAGGTAGGCGGTGGCGGGATGGGGCGTTGCCAGCGGCAACCACGGTCGTTCCCACCCCCAGGAAGAGGGCCGGGTTCACCGGCTGGGCGACGGTCCCCACGGCCCCTCGCGCACCCTCGTCTTCCCCCGCGGGGGAAGGTCGGGCGGTGGCGGAGGAGGAAGGGCAGCGTCAGTCGGGGGCGGGCCCTGGGCCCGAGCCGTCCCCTCCGGCGACCGCTGCGACCACGGTGTCCACGCGGCCCACCACCCCCGGCCTCTGCCGCGAGCTCTGCCGGCTGGCGGCAACCCTGCGGGTGGTCCACGGCGAGGAGTGGCGCCCGGAGCTGCTGGATCGCAACACAGAGCACTGGAAGCGCCTCGCCGGAACCCTGGAGAAGGAGGTGCGTGGGGAAATGGGGCGGGGGTGCCCCGGGACCTCCCCAGCCTCCGTCTCCTCCCCAGCTGGACGCCGTATACCGCAGCAGCGTCCTGTCCGACTGGTACGCCGGGGTGCAGATCGACGGATTCCTGTGAGTCTCCTCCCCTCCCCTTCCGCCGCCATACCAATCGCGCCCTCCCCCCTCCGCAGGAAGGGCAGCGTGCTGGTGGACTACTTCGTGGTCTTTCGGGGCATCCACCGGCCTGTGGACACACAGGACCTGCGGGCCTACTTCAACCACAACCTGCTGCGCCCGGATGGGGAGGTCCGCCTGGGGCGATACGTCCTGGACCCTGCCTACACCGACTTCGTGGGTGAGAAGCTTCCCCTCCTCCCACCTCCCCTTCTCCCAGCGACCCCGTGCTTCAACCCATCGCAGTGCTCCAGGAGCGCGACGCGTCGTCCCGCCGCGGAGGCGGCCCGGCGAGGGCGCGGCCCATCCCGGACTGGGGGTTTGCGGTCATCGGCGTGGGATCCGCTTCCCTGGCTTTCGTTCTGCTTTTCCTGCTGGTCGCGGTAGGCCGGGGGTGCGCGCGGGTCCTGAGGGCGCACACACGGACCTTCCCTTCTTACCAGGTCGTCTGCGGGAGCGGGAAGACGAGGAAGGGCGGGCGCTCCCGGCCCGACGAGGAGGACGGCAGCGGAGGAGGGACCGAGGACGACGACGATGGCCGCCGCCGAAGGCGCCCCCGCCGTCTCCGCGGGGGCGGCGGGGCCGGAGGCTCCCCGGACGACCTCCCGGACAGGAAGGACCTTCTGGAGGACGCAGATTGGGAGCGCGAGAGCCGTCGATTCGACAGGAGGATCCCTCGCGCCTGGGGCCGGCGGGCTGCACGGGACGCGGCCCTGCCCCCGGCTTACGACAGCTGGAGGAGCAGCTGGTCCGGCCCCGGAGGGGGAGTCCCCCGGAGGAAGCTTGCGGTGTTCGGCAGGGACTGCCCCGACGGCCCCTTGGACTTTTGAATACACTGCACGCCTGCCCTGGCCCCCTTCCTCCTTGCTCCCTCTTAGTTTCCCTCCCGATCCTGGAAGGCGGGTTGGGGCCGGTTCAGGAATCAGCGCCGCTCTCACTCTACGGTGGAGGAGTAGGGGTGAGTGAGGACGGGCGGAATGCCCGCCCTCCGACCTGCCCCCCTCGAGGCAAGGGGCGCCCCCTCCTCCGCCCTCTTTCTGCGGGTCGGCGCAGCAGAGGGAGCGCGGACATTCGGGATGCCCGCTCGTCTCTTCCTTTTCGGGGGGGGGGGGGGGGAGTAGCGCACGCTTGCCCCAATCTTCCGGCCTTCCAGAGGGCCAGGAACCCACGCATCTTCCCAGGCAAGCGGGAGGTGCCCCCGCTCATTCCTTCCGCCGGACTCCGGCCCACTGCCCTGCCCGCACCGCTGCCACGTCTCTCTCCGGGCCCACCGTAAGGATCGATGTCTTCCCCTGTTCCCCCGCCAGCAGGGGTCCGCGGTGGCCGAGATGTCCTGGAGATGGCAACGACGAGCCTCCTGTTCTCCGGGGACTATCCGGTCGCCGGAACCCATCGTACCCCCCGGCTACGACGCGGCGGCCAGCCCAGGAAGGGAGGAGCGCCTTCCTCAGTGGCCGTGACGTGGTTTGCGACCGCATCTTGCCGGCTGGTTGTCCATTTGACGGCTCCCTTCTTCCCCGAGCGGGGGCATGAGATACCCTCCGGGAAGAGACGCTGCTTCCTTGCTCCTTGCTGTGACGTAACGTGGTGTCATCCTTCGGTGCTCTAGCGTGCCATCGGTAGGTCTCCAGTTGCGTGCATCTCTCGGCAGGGAATGCGTGGCCATGCCAGCTGCACGTAAGCGCGCCATCTGCGCACAAGCACGTCGCGAGGTGCGGAAGCGTGCCGACGACACGTAAGCACGCCACCGGCGTTTGTGACCGTGGTTGCAGGGAGAGTGGAAAGAAACTGAATTCCCGAAACACGGAAATCCATACAAAACAGCGTGCCTCACCCACCCGCTAGTACACCCTGACCACCAAAAGGTTCTCGCAGGAGGTGTTGCGCAGCAACCAAGCGCTCCTCCCTTAGACCATTCGACGCGATCTGCTGACCGGAAGAGAAAAAGAAAGAAAGAAAGAAAATGGTGTGCCGGAGCGCTTGCGCCGAAGGGCTTTTCCTTCCTTCAGCCAGGGTCCCATCACACCTGCTGCCGCTGACAAGAACAATGCTGGGGGCTGGAAGGCAAAGAGCAGCAGCCAGGGTAAGGAGAAGTGCATCTCTCGAACGCACCGGGTGGCGTCGGCGTCGGCTCTGTAGGTCCGTGTCACTCTCCGGCCGCCACGGAGACAGCTCCCACTCCTGCCGAAAGGTCCGTTCGGGCGAGAGCGCCTGCATTCTCGCACGAGAAGGTTGAAATGCCTTTGCCGAAAGAACGGGTGCGCAGGGAGAGAGGGAAGGAGGGGGGAGGAGCAAACATGGAAAAGAGAAAAAAAAAGGCTCTGGAATACACCCCTGCTGGAGCCGATCGGAAAGCAGCAGCGAGCGGGCAGCTTCCCGGAAGGCTGCGTTGCAGAGGGCTGGAAGCCGCTGACATCGGCGTCGCTGGCTGTTGCCTTCCTGCTTGCTGGTCCACTCAGTCTCGCTTCTCCTGAATATCGGGACCGAGGGTAGACACTTCGCCTGCCTGCTTTGCCAGTTGGAGTGTTTATTTACCTTTTTTTTTTTTTTGAAGGAGTGCACGAAGAGGAAGGAAAAAAAAAAAAAAAAAACTACAGGAAGATGAACCGAGCAGCTCCCATCCCTATTTCTCAGTTTCTGTTTTGAGTTCAATCTTTGCCAGGCACTCTTGGTTGTCTGCGTCGGTGCTCACGAGACCACCAATGCTGAATTCACCGCTATCCATAAACTTCACGTCGGTCGGAGCTGCACCTTCAATCTGGTGAGTCCTTCACCCACGCATGGATCCGCGAGCAGAGGCCAAGTGGATGAGACGGAGGTGCCGGTTGAGAAGGAGAAAGGTGGGGAGCAGTCCATCCCTTGGACGCGAGGAGCTGCGTGGAGACCCAAGCAAAGATCGGCAAGCCATGGCAAGAACCGTCGCCTTCAGAAGGCAAGGGAGGAGGAAGAGAGCCTGAACAAAAAAACAACAAGGCTGAGGAGCGGCTGAGTTGATGTCTCCCCCATCGCCCACGAATACGCGACATGGGGAAACAGGCGAGGCAGATAGGATACTGGAAAACGGCTCCCGCAAGCGGAAAGCCAGGATGGCGAAAGGTTCTTGCAAAACGAATAAATGCAAGAAAGGCGAGCGCCTCCGGTCTATGAGGAATAAAAAGAAGAAGAAAAAAAAAAAACACGGAAACAAAAAATGGAACCCTTTCAAGCTGCTTTCATCAGTCACGCATCAATTCCCATGCAAGGTCGTCCCGATGCAACTTGATCTTCGTAGGGAGAATTCCAGCTACCCCTCGTGGGCAAAACAAACGGGGAAAGGTCGCAGAGTCGAAACTTCCAACCGCAGTGACTTCCAAATTCCCTCGATGCTGCTGCGTGAGACGCAGCCACGGTGATCCTGGGGCTGCGGGAAAGGGCACCTTTCAGCAAGAAGCTACGTCTTCGGACAACTGCTTTCATGGTGGCACCCACATCCCGCCTCCTAGTTTCTAGCCCTGCGCCTCTTCCCCAGCTGCTTCCAGTTTTCTCATGGTAAGCGCAGCTTCGCGAACAGCCCCGCCCAAGCGCGTCGACCAGCGGACTACGCGCGCCTTCTTTTCCCTTCTTCAGCGAACTCCGAAGCAGCTCCAACAGATTCCTTCTCAGGTGCCATTTCGAGCGCCGGCGCCTCTGACCTGGAAGCAACTCGAGTGACGTCCGGGCATCCTTTCCTCCGTGCCAGATCGAAGCGTCCTTTGAACGACAAAGCAAACAAATCCGGAACCACGTGCACGAAGAATTCCAAAAAAACCGAGTCCGGAGTGACGAAGGATGCCAGGAGTCAGGGAGGCTGAAAAGGATGCAGTAGAATAAATTTCCTCCCCATCTTGCGCCTGGGGTGCACCTCAAAGCTGAACTTTCACGTTCCCCCCCCCCCAATTCTGTTGACAAACACAAGAACAGCGGGGGTTTTATTTTGGTTCCAGTTCAAGCGGATGTGGGAGAAGGCGAAAGCATGTTTTCGATGCATGGAGGAATACATTTTTGTCAGACAAGTAGCCAGAATCAGAAACGTACTGTACTCTCCTGCGTATCCTCGCACGAATTTGCTGCCACCATCAGGAGGAAGATCTTTGTCTTCCGTCGTTCTACGGTGTGTCATTTGTTTGAGCTGCAACCTGTGATCATGCAGGTTGAGTAGTGAAGTGCTTGTTAATCCACGGTCAAGGGGCCTTTTCTGCAATTGGGTTTTGTTTTTGGCTTTTTGGGTAGAAAGTGGAGGTGGAATTTAAGAACGGGGCACCGGAGCAGCCGAAAGACGCGCGCAACTCAGCATGCTGATCCGGAACTGAGACGAACCAGCTTCCAAGGACCAATCGAACGAAACTTGCTACCGCTTCAAACTCGCAGCAGCTCCGCAGGTCGCGTGGACCGGAGATGGTAAACACCGGTTGGAGCGCACGCAACGAGTGGTGTGGATCGGATTCTCGACCCCCCACCACCCACACGTGCAACTCTGAAGAAGGGTGGAGGAAACCACGTCGCCAGCAACCCTGTGAGTACCAACGCCAGCAACGCCTGGGTGGAGCCCCACGCGCGATCCGCCGACGTCGAGCACGCACAGTGATCGGCGACGTAATGAACAGCCACTCTCCCAAATGACACAGCTAAGAGCAGGCAGATGGGATGGAACCCTCCGCAGGAGACACGTCGGAAGCACTTCGTCATTCATGCGAGCACACGCTTCATGTGGACAGAACGCCCCCACGATCTTCTTCCCTCGGAAGATCAACACGTCAGCGCGGCCCGAGTGATGGCTGCCACGTCAACCTACCATGCGCAACACTGTCGGTATGCACCACCGAAGGCCCAGGGCATGGAGAATACTTTTGGAGGTGGACGGCCGTTACTGCCGTCATTCCCCACGACATGCAGGTCTGCAGCAGCATGGATGCTTTTTGAATGTCAAAATGACCTTTACGTCAAGGCGTCAAGATGCGGATTCCCTTACAGAAATCACGGCTTCTGAGCGTACGTCCAGTGCGCATGCGAGCCAAGCAGCAACGCAAAGCAGCCCACCCCTTCCACGACAAGGGCCGCATTGTGAGGGTGTTACAGGAAGCGGATCCATCCGCAACTGACCTGACCTCTGGCCTTTTCGGGACACAGAGACAAAATGCGGTGTGTGTGGAAAATGAGGCGCGCCGTGACGCATCCAAATTTACCTGCCGAGAGAAACGGCGATCGAATCATCCGTTCCTCACATTCATCCCACGACTCGGGGGAAACAGTTGTGGGAAGGCACACTCGGGGGACAAACACGACGACGCCTAAGGCACTAAAGAACCCGGTGGAAATGCACAGGTCAGCCGGCAACCATCGTAACAGCGATGGCACCGGGTCGCACACCGGCATGGAACACTACGCCGGAAAGGGCACAAGAAAAAGAAAACACGAGAGGGATCTGTTTCCGGGAGAGGGGGTGAACGTCAGCTTCCAGCTTCCCCGGTCCCCAAGCTTTCGCAATCGATGTTTCCGGTGCATGGCGCCAAGACACATGGAAACGACGAGGGAATCTACGGGGATGCCGCCCTGCCCCTGGTTGCTCTCGGCAACGCAACCGGGAGGTTCGGAGACTCGTGCTCCTCTTCCGAGTCCACGCTCGCTTGGACTCTGTCCACACGTTGCCATCCTCGCTTCCGACCGGGTCACGGGAAGACCGGGTCACGCTGCCGCCTGCCCCGAGCATCACAGGGAGAGCACACACAGCTAGCCCCCGAGGAGACAAGCACGTGGTGGCTGAAGTTCGCTCCCCTCTCTCCCCAACAGGACCGAAAATCCCGCAGGAGAGAGAGAGAGAGAGAGAGAGAAAGGAATAATGTCAGGCTCTTCAAATATAACTTTCTTTTTTAGTAGAAATAAATATATGCGCGAAGAAAGCGTGCTCAGAATAAATCTTTGGATTTATCTCAAACATCATTTGTAAAAACTAGACATAAATTCTGAAACAAGAATATAAAATGGCCATCAACAAATAGTATTGCACCAGTGTCAATTCATCCACTTTCGACAATTCGGTGCACCACAAAGGCACGGTATTTTATGTTGGTCATCCTCGATGTCAAATTTATAATCATAAGAAAGCTTGAATTGAACAGGCATCAGTGACGTCAGCTCCCAGGCCCACACGTTCCTACCTCCTCACCACGCGAGATGCGGCGCTTCGCGAAGATGATGATCTTCAGATCGCGATCCACTTCCACGGTCTCCGTCACGCAGTTGGGGCTGCAAGAGTGGTTGATGTACCGCGCCAATCCTCCGCACTGCGTCGCGTCGATGACGCGGTCGTCGTCCAGGCGAAACATGTAAACGCCACGGTTCTGATTCGAAACACGTTGAGAGGAGGGCTGCTGAGGGAAAGGCGGCGGCATATCCTCACCTGTGCCTCGTAACGCTTCTCCCTGAGTTCGGCCACTTCGGAACGTATCGTTTCGCCGATGTATTCGATGACCATCGTGTGGCGCTCGAGGTCACGGGCCGCGTACAGACCCAAGCCTTGGATTTTCGATCGGGCCAAGTACACGTTGTGCCGCCATTCCTGTCTCATTTTCTTGTACTGAGAAGACTTCGATGTGACTAGTTGCTTTCCGTAAGTCCCGCTGTTCCACTCCCAAAAGGGAAGCGAAAGAGATGGACGGCCAAAGGGGACTAGTCCACTCACACTAGAACTTCGCTGGCATGTTAGTGGTCGCTTGAAATGGGTATTGCGTAATTTCGATTCCGCACGAGCGCAGCCAGAGGGATTGGCAGCTGGAGGAGGTTCTAACAGGGGATTGCGTCCATACAGAAATCTATAATCCGGCAAAGAATCTACACCGGGAAGACTTTCAAGAATACGGACAACATATGGTTCAGTAAGACCGAAAAGTTGTTCACCTCTTAAGTGCTTGGGAAACATGCGCACCATCTGCGCGTTCCTTCGGAGCTGTTCTATCGGTTCGAGAATCTGCCGCCAAGCATTGCCCGGCGTCGATCCCACGATCACGACATCTTCGTGGGGGGGCTCGCGCACCAGGATACGGAACTCTGGTCGTCCTTGCGCGTCCACGATGGAGCATTCGTACTGGCAGCGTTTATTGAGTTGCCGCATGCTCCAGAACATGCGGAGTGTTCGGTAACCGATGGGGTAAATGTGATCCGGGGTGTGGAAAGCCAACAACTGGTGGGGAAGCAAACGTCCTGCCGATAAGAACACGAGGCTTCCTACGCGCAGCAAGCGACTTTGGTCTGCATGATGGTGCCGCATAAGAGCTGCTAATTGGCGCGCTTCGTCTCTTTCGACGTAGACGCGGCGGAAAACTGCCAACGTGTTCAGTTCGTTCTCTTTCTCCCCCTTGAGCGCGTGTTGGGGACAGTACACTGATTTGTTTCTGTAAAACACACATCCTCCTTTGATTGCACAATTCAAATGATATGCATTCGAGCAACGCAGCTTGAAGCACCGCACTGCTGCACCTGTACGTTCACATATGACGCACGTCAGCTGAACACTTTTTCGCAGGGCCACCTCCACGTTCACTAAGGCCCCGTTTGTGGTTTCGTACACATCCTCGGCCCAAAGAACACAGTTCAGATGCACCCACTTGTCCACATCATAGTTGAGCAGCCTGGAGGGAAATGAACTAGGAAGCCTTGGAAACGGCGTACAGACCTGGCGGGCCCATCCGTCACACCATCTCCTTGGACCCCGCAGAAGAGGCACTGGCGCGTGTCGGTGCTCGCGCGGGCTGGGGTCAGGCAGATCGCCATGCGATACAGCATATCCGTCATCTCGTTTTCCGTCGGGCGTCTGTACTTCTTTGCGGGAAGAATGCTCTTGTTCCAAAACCGGTAGGCGGCTGGCCGAGGAACTTTGGCCGTCGGTGATTCTACGGGTTCGGATTTGACTCCTTCCGCGGGGGCTTTTATTTCGCGTTTGAGTTTCGGCCGGATCGAACGGAAGATATCACTAACATGTTCTATTACGGCTGCTGCTTCCTAAGGATCGCAAACGGGCTGTGAAAACATCAGAGCGCATAGCATCCCACCACCTTCTCCTCGATCACTGAACGATGAGTGAGAGCAAACTGCAGGTAACAGTGATGGCTGCAAAATGGCAGTTCGTGTTCGTCCACGAGCTTCACGTCGAGAAAGGGAAGCTCCGACGCCTTCTTCGTTATGCCCGTCGCAAGAACCAGCATGTCGCAGTGACGGCAATACCGCGCTGGCCCTTTGAGGATGCTCTGCAAATCTAGGAACAGGTAGGTAAAAAAACGAGTGGCGCGATCTAAAAGGTACAATCCGGCTAACCGGTGTCTTTCCCCTCCAGCTGGCGGTACAATCCCAGCTTCTGACTAGGAGGAGTCGACGTGCGCTCGATGACTTTGTAGCTCGCGGGGGGTGTTACTTTGAGAACACTAGCCAATCTTGTCAGCACCCCCATCATGTCCTCCGCAGCTTGCGACGTCAGAGTGAGGGTAACTGCTATATTCCCAGAATCCTTCAAAGGGACGAGCGGAGACTGGTTGATAGGCTTCGCCTTTCTGTTCATGTAAATTCCTGCTCCCAGATTTTCTTTATTCTGAAACCCAGAATTCGTTTTGACGTGTTCCTCCCCATCTTAGGCACGCTGCGCTATCATACCTGTTCTTCCGATTTCGGAATGGGAAGGCAGCCCTTAATGCGCACTGGCACAGGAGCAAGCAATGGCACTACCGGACTCGAACACAGCCGCGAACCTGCTGATCGTTCATCTTCACTGTCGTCACGAATCAACCGAAGACCTGAAGGCAAGAGCTAACCGACGATGACTGAAATGATTCCTGACCTTTGTAGCAAGAATTTGTTTCGGTTCCAACGCACTCCGGAGATGACATGCTGACGATCGTATCGGGGGTATCGGTGTCTTTTCTCTCCAAGGATGCTTCTGGAAATACGCGAAAGCGATGTGAGTTTACGTGGGAAAATCCTTACCTTGTCCGACCCTGGGCAGGGGGGAAAATTCTTGACTATAAAAGCCTCTTGGATGCGAAGCAGGCTGAGGAGTGGGGGTGGAGAAAGGCACATCTCCGTACGGAGGATTGTTATAACAATCTCCTTTATCTGCTAAAAAGAAATTGCCAAAAGTCCCCAAAAGTTTGCCACGTGTGAAATTAAATTCCGGACTCGTGACATCGGATAGGTCATCGCTGCCAAACACCACGCACACATTCATATTCGGCTTCAACGACGGCTCGCAGATCTTCAAGGATGGAAGAGATCGCAACTGGCTCATCATGCTGGCAATATAGGCATCATAGTCTTCTTCTTTGGGAACTTTACGAGGCTTTTTTTTTGGTACTAGATTAGCAGGAACGCCTGCATCCTTATTAACTTGGCGAATTTGTCTTCGCTTCTGTTGATACAGGCGACGTTTCGCCCGACGGATTTCCAATTCCTTCTGCCGCTTACGCTCTGCATAAAACTTTCTTTAGGAAAATACATGACTGACCACAAACCTGCTTCAAGACTGTTAAAATCAGACGGGGATCCTAGCAAATCAGTTATCTCCTTTTTAGAAAAGAGTAGCTTTTGCTCCATTAAGGTTTCGTTATGCAAAGGCACTGTAACTTCCTGTGACCGAACCATTTGATTCGACTCTTGCAGTTTGCTTTCTTGGAAAAAAATACCGCTGGTGGTCTTGGAGCCTGGTACGGTCTGCAAAGACTGTTTTTCTGATATGCTTTCACTTTCCATCTGAGCATTAGCAACAACTGCAGGGCTTAAAGTATTTTGGAGTAAGGAAGGAGCTTGGTTAGAAGGCAAACTGGGAACTGGTTGAATTTTGGACGCTACGGGTGAAATGCCTGTGGTGGCAAGGCATGGCATTGGGGGCTGAGGAACTTGTGATGCTTTACTCGACAACGTGGAAGACATGGTGGTTGTGAGCTGGCCAGAACTCGAAGAAGCATGTTCCAACAACTGCTTTAAAAGCACGTTTCCTGATTCTTCGATTTTAGTTCCTACTTTAGCAGGAGCAGTTTCTGGTTTCTGCAACAGTTCAGATGCTAACAACTGAAACAACTGAGACTCATTAGATTTCATGTGCTCAGTAACAAGTGATTCTTTTGCATAAGACAGCTCCATTCCACTCGTACTAGTCTGAACTGATTCCCTTCCATGTGAACTGGGAAAAACAAAAGCATCTGAGTCACCTGAGTTCTTATAAAGAAACTTGGAAGTAGTTACTTTAGTACTTGTAACAGGAATCACATTTAATTTCACTGATGGCAGTTCTCCTTTAACTGGAGGCTGGAGCAAAGCTGCCTGATATGATGAAGATGGTAAGCTTTCTGCATTGCTACCAGACTGTCCTTCAGCTTTATTGGAGGAATCTCCTGCATACATCGGATTCCCTCCTTTCAATCCAGTTTTGAATACTGCCAGAATATCGATTTGAGAGAAGGGCAACATGCTGCTGTTGGAACCACCGCCTCCTCTGCCCATTGGATTTTGAGGATTATTAAATACTGCTGATAAAGGAGTAAAACTAATTCCCTGATTCCCAGAAGTTCTCGTATCAGAAAGTGGGGTCAAAGATGCTGAGTCACTAAGAGTGGAAACCCTACTGGGAGATGATGAAGGCTGCATTAGAGACAGAGATGTGTCCACACTTTGGGGCTTTTCAAATTCACTGTTTATAGGTGATCCAACAACACTCATGCCACCCGAAGAGCGTCGCATATGGATACCGGAAGTGATGACTTTTGGAGGTCCACTGATGTTTGGAAGGGATCCGGGACTTACAACACATTGTGACTCAGATGGTCCCTGTGGACTGTACTGGGAAGTATGTGGTGATGGCTGATGAATTAAATTTCCCATATTAATAAGATTAATTTTTGTCCCTTGAGGAGATCGCAGTTGTGGAGATAATGGTGAGTAGGGGCTATGTGGTGAGAGAAGCTGCTGATTCTGAGCATTTGAGTATTGATAATTTGTAGTTGCTGGAGAATACTGAAGGCGGGGCCTAACCAGTTCTGGAGGCCGCTGGTAGTGATGTCCTTGAGCTGGGTGCATAGGAGCTCTAGGAAATATGGTGAAAACGGCAAACATGTGCTGAAAAAGTTACCTCGCTGGCGTGTCCGATCGAACCATTCGAGGAGCTTGGTCACCACCATACATACGTTGCGCTGCCATCACATAAGGTATTTCATCTGATAACACTGAATAACGTGTGCCAACATGATATGCTGAATCTCCCTATGAAACACATGAGAATACACTACATAACCAATGCAAGATTCATTACCTGAGTTGAAGGGCCATGCATACGGGGGGAAGGAGTCATAGCAACAGAATGAGGAGACAGTAAGGGACTGGGAGATTGTTGCTGAGATGGTGTCATAGGACTAGGCATTGAGGATGGTGACAAAAGTGGTGAATGTGGTGTAGACATCGGGGTACTGGGTCTATGAAGAGGAGAAGAAGAAGGTCTTGTTCCAGGAGTAGGAGGCTTAACCATCCCCCCAACTGATGACGCTATCTGCCTCTTATTATTGTAATCTTGGATGAGCATAGAATGCTGGCGAACCTGCTTGCGGATCTGCTCGAGTTGTTTCTGCAGCCCTTGCTGCTCACTAGTGATCCGACTCAGCTCCAGCTGATCACCATCATTCAACTCTTGACCATTTTTGCGCAGCTGACGCTGACGACTAGTCAAGGACTAACAACCACAAATAATCAATGGTTACAAATTTTACAACACCTTTCGCTGTTTGCGAAGTTTACCAACTTCCGTTTCAAAGAACTTCTGTTGAGAATGAAGTTTCTGGAGATACTGTCCTAGCCACTTCTCATACTGTTGCTGAAGCTGCCGATCTTGTTCGGTAACAGGATTTTCAGGTGGAAGAGGAGGAGCCGAAAATGTACAGATTGGTAAAGGGGGGCATGGTGCTTGCAATAAGGCTGAAAACAAACTGGAAACTGATGGCAGTCATAAAATATAATGTTTACCGGAATGGAAACTACTATCTTTTGGTGGCTGAGAAGATTGAGTTTCAGTTTTTTGCCAGTCAGAAACTTGAGTATACGTAGGCTGAATAACAGGTCTCCCCTCGGTCAAAGGAACATTCAAAATATCGGCTTTCAATTTCTCAAATTCAACATCCGATAGCAAAACTGGTGAAGATTCTATGAGAGCTTGCTGTTGTTTCCTTTTTTCTTGTTCAAGAAAATCATCCAAGAGCAAAGCCTGATCCTGCTGGATACAAACATGAATACTTTATAATGATACGGAAACTTGTAAAAGTGACTAAACTTATGAATAAAGGTATACAAAAAACATAGACATATACGTCTTATTTTTAAACGTTTACAACAGATTTAATACCTGTACTCCAGGATAAGGAGGGGGAGGTCCACGATACGGGGAAGATATTAAAGGTCTTTTGATTTCTTGCATCTCAAATGGCATTCTTCTGGCAGCAAAAGAATAAATTGGCTCATTTACCACTGTTTTTGATGATGGAGTTAGTCCCACTAAATTTCACCAAAATAAAAAAAAGAGAAGAAAATAGCTAAATGAAAACTGCACCACTCATGTACTCACAACTAAGAGTAACTGGATGTTTTACTTCAGCTAATAAGGGAGCTTCAGCAGTTGTTATATATGTAGGTCCTTCACTGGAACAGCTCTTTGATGTTCTGGGAAAACTTGGCATCAATCAGTTCACATATCGACATTCATACTCATTTGTCTGAAGACGTGACTCTCTCCTGTCTAATCGAACATCTTGAAGTAATTCCAATTGATCTTCCAAAAGATTAGCATTTCTTGTCTCCCCTCCCTGAAGTAACTCAGGATCAGCATATTCTAGAATATCAAACTCCCCCATGATTCCTACACCAAATCAGTATATGATCCGCATTTTTGTAGTGTTCTTACCAAGAAGATCTTCCTCTTCCAAAACCAAATCACCCACTTCATCATGATGTTCTTCAGGTATTACTGTTTCCGAGTTTCCTATTTCTGCTCCAAGCTTGGGATCACTGGAGCCTTTGACACATTCTGCAGAGCCCATAGCAGAGGGGCATGAACGCTGCTTATTTTTCTCATGCAGACCTTCGAGTTTGGCAACAAACTGTTCTACAAAAGCATGGGATTCTGGAACACATCCTGGAGCACTAGCTTTCTGTATTAATTCCGTTTTCAAACTTGCTGGAGGCTTGTTAATATTTCCCGTATTAGATAAATGTCCTTGGAGAAAAAAAAAAACACACACGCTTATACTCATGAGCAACAATAAAATTGTGACCGATTTCTGACAGTTTCTCTGGATGAAGCATTCATACAATGAATCAATGAATCAGCAGCTTTCATACAATCTAACCAGTACACATAACCATAATCATACATTCAAATAGTTTGTGCAGCACCTAAATGGATTTAAAATGCGCAAAACTTTCACCCGGGATTTCATTGTATTTAACAAAGGCAATGCCACTTTCCTTGTGTAAAATCGGCATGATGCAACAGTTTTGTGATTTACTGCCACAATCATTGTAAATCATTGCAACACATAACTAACATGTGTCCAAAGATGCTTAAACTCTTTACAAAAGGCTTACGAAACAACCAAAATGGGTAATTGGATCAACAGGCAAATACTTGTATAAGTACACAAAAGTTAACAATTCCATGACTGCTCTTGAAGAAAAACGCCAAGCAAGTCTTCAAACATGGATCAACTATAAATATTAAATGGTCAACCATAAATAGCAAGCAAATTACTCGGAATTAATAATTAATGCCAATGCTCTCAAAAATGCTCTCACAGAGTATCATTTCAAGTTCAGAAAAGTTACTTTGCGAATTTTTCTGCACGTGCTTGAATTGAGAACTTATTATTCATTAAGAACTGCTATCGATGTCTTCATGGTTCATTCATTAATCACTTGCAATACTTAAAAAGCTAATTTTACGCAGGTCCAATGATCACAATTACAATGATAGAATGATGAACAGGTAGTTTGATCACAGAAGGAAACTACAGTCAATATTTGTTCTATGGCATTCACTGAACCTGGTGCTATGGAAAGCTCAAACATAGTCCGATGAAATAAATCAGTTATTAAGAATTATCATCTATCGAAACTATCAAATATTAAGTTCACAACCAAAATGTGTCAATTTTCACATCCCATTAAAACAACTAAAGCATACATATTAACTCTGAATACAGCTTAAAGGAAAGCAAACATCTTAAATGTTTCTTTAAGCATTTGAGTTTTATAAAAACGTCTTAACTTGATTTCAACCTATTACCAAGATTCTCTTTGCGTATTTTCGGCTTTTTAATTCGCTTTAAATTCCCGATTTTTAATATGCACATTACTTTCTGAATCTAGGGTCTGCGTTTTGAGAATCTTGCGGAAACAATATAAGTCTCAACTTCAAAAAATACACAGGAAGAAACAACCGAATAATGTAGAAATCAGTTTGCTAAAATCATTTGTTTACAAAAAGTAAAAAAAATAATTACTTAAGGCTAACTGTAGAGCAAAAAGAGATAATATTTAAAAAAAAAAAAAAAGAAAATATTATGATCGGGCCATGACGAAAAATATAAACTCAAACTGGATCTTCAATATTAGAATTTATGCACGGTACGGGACACTCGAGGCCCAGGGCATTAAAAGAATATTTGGCAAACAAAAAAATATTCCGATGCACGCATTGCGTTTCTAAAGAGCGGAAAGAGATGATAGAGATGATGATGGAGAGAGATTTCTGACTACCTGCTGCTGTAGAAGAGGCCCCAAGTTCCATAAAATATGGTGCAAAATGGCTTCCGGGTCCCAAAATCACAACGTATGAAGAATAATCAAATTAAACATAGGGACAGTAAACAGATTGCAATCAAATATTGAGAAGTAATGATTGAAAATTAGCAACAAAGTTTATTTAAAAAAAGATGGAGACAGTGAAGATAAATGCTACAGTTGAGAAGAGTTGCAATTAAATTAAACAAAACAAGAAAAAAACAAATTATGTTGTTTCTGTTCAATTATTGTTACTGCTCATCAGAAACATGGATTTCAAAGAGAATGATGAAAATCAATAACTTGGAAAACTAGAAATGAGTTCAACAATACAAATACATATAAAACTGAATGCCTAAAATTGTGATATTCATATCATAATTCAAAATCAGATCGGTTTTTTTAAATCCTTTCTTGTACCTTCTCTAGATAAGGCTTACAAGATGACCTATTCCAAAAGTCTTCTACTTTTCACTTTTCATACAATAACTTTTAACATGGATCTTGAACTACACCAATAAAAAGAAATATGTATGTCTCTCTCTCTTCATGATCAAATTGCATACAACAGTCTCCTTACATTACATTTTAGGATTTGACCTTTATTTTATTAACTAAGCATACAACGCCCTTTGGTTCATTGAAAAAAATTTTAAATAAAGGTACTCTGACAAGATAGTTAACATTACCAACAACTGCTCGCACTGTTGCATTCGTATTCTCTCTGTGTAACAATGAATATTAAATTTACATATGTTTGCAGGTATCCCTTGAAAACTCGAAACTTATTATAGACAAACAGTCATAAAAGGAAACTTATATAAGTCAGCAACTCGGTCATTTCTATGAATAATTTAACAAGGCTTTCATGATGATTTCATTGATTTATTAAAGACAAGCTGCAGTCTCAATTTTTATATCGAAAAATTAAATACATACATGTACACTACTGATGAGAAAATGCAAGAAAAATCCACACTATAGATTGTTTGTAAAGAATACTTTACTATTTTGTTCACATATCAATAATTTAGAGAGAAAAAATAGAAATGCATTTATGTATTCCTTTGTGCATTTACTACAATAAACCAGGAAAAGGTGAATAACAAACACTTACCCTGCATAAATTGGTGATCTTGAGTAGAAGGAATTTCTCTTTTATCAGGCACAGATCTTACTGGAGTATCCACAGGACTACCAGGAATTGTGACGGATGCAGGTGATCGGATCAACAAATTTGGTGGGAAAGGCTGACGAAATTGTGGATTCATCTTGACATTGCCTTGTTTCTCTAAATGAAAAATAGGAATGCTGCAATAAAAATAATTACCCTGAGACCATATTTTCGATGTTGCTTGTTGCTGTTCTTGTGACAAAAGATCTCTCAGCTGCTGTCTTGGCATTGCATGACAATTTTCTGTCAAAGTCACATTATTAACAGTTGGAACATCTGACGCTGATGATAGTGCTAGGGAATTGGTCACAGGAGAACTTGGCTTTGAATTTGAATGCTGTGCTACAGGGGATTGCTGAATGTGATAAACTGGTTTGCCACTGGATACTTCTTGCACTGTCTTTGAACTATTCTTACAACTCTGTGAAGACTGAAGGTGCCCTAAAGATTCAAAAGGCTTAGATGCATATCCAGAAGGAGGCTGCAGTGGTGATTTGGACTGTACAGAAATCTGGTTTAATGATACATCAAGTGGATCGGACTTATCCAAAGAAGATAAAAAACTTTCTGCAGGAACATTAGGCTGGGATAATGGGTGGGATGGCATTTCTTTACAATGAGGAAATTGGTTTGCAAAATTTGAAAATTTTGTGGATGGAGAAGCAGCAGACTCCACAGTATTTGAGGATAAAGCTCTGCAAGAAGCAAGATGATCAGCTGAGGATGAAACTGTATAATGGAGAATGGAATCAGAGAAAAAATTGGCTTGGCAATCTGGAATTTTGCTGTATGCCTTTCCAGTAGAAAAAGTGACATTTGATGACGATGGAATAGATATCTTAATGTGCTGAGATGATATAGGTGACTGGAGTGGTATCCTTGTCAAAGGATTCTGCAAATAAGGATGTTGAAAATTAAAACAATTTCAACAAATACACAAAGATTTTCGAGGCAGAAATTAACCATACGAGAAAGTGGGGGAAATGTACACTCTCATTTTATTAAACTTTTTATCAGTTTATGTTATTCTTGGGAGAAAAATACATTAAAAAATGTAAGGAGAAAATAGCCCATGATGAGCATTGTAATCCATATTAGGAATATGTTGAGAAGTTTTGTTTTCAATCAAACCATTAATGGTAACTATCATATCATTTACAGTGTCATTGGTAATTGCTACACTCATTATTTAAAACGGAATCACGGATAACTCCCTCTTGCACTCTACTATTATTTACTAAGCATACACAAGTACATAAATATTAATTGTTATAACATACAATACATAGATAATAGTTCCATTCATCCTTCTTTATTTTTTATTTGCCTTACAGAAATAAACGCTTATAATTGGTTTTTCTCTATATACTTCGTATGAATTACCCTTCAACGAAAACGAAGGACAATTCATACAAATTACACAAACATCTGCATTACTATCCCTACGTTTTTACTTTAAAACTATATTACAATAAATTTTCGACTCCATTGCAACCAATTTTCGGCTTCTTCTACATTCATTAAGAAACTTATTTTTATCGCTGATCACTCGATACAATAGAAAAATTAGAGTACAATGTGACATTACATTTTAAATGCCTTTGTTTGCCTGGAAAATTCTACAGAGAAATGAGCCCCTTTGATGTTTCATATTCACAATTTGCAAATTTGCCTACATGCCAACATTATTTTCTTGAATTGATTTCTTAGACAGCTTACTGTCTCAAGTAACCTGCTCAGGTAATTTCATTCACTTGTTTTTAAAATAAGCACGCCTGACTCCTTGTTTTTGTTTGTTTTTTCTCGTATAATGATTGCTTTTTAGTATCCTTTCCCCCCTTGATTTCGATTTAGTTTTCAATTCTTTGGATAAGCCACATTACTATTTCCAAAAATTTCTTTATGTTCAGTACATGCAAACAAAACTACGCTCTTAACTTTAGAATCTTTTTTTTTTGTTTTTCCTTCTGCTTTTCTCTGCCCCTACTCCATTCTTTCTTACCATATTATTATTAGTTAAGAATTAATAAGAGTTTCTGGTCAAATTATTTGGAACAAATTATTTCTGAAACAAGTAGGAACTCATTATTTGGAACTGAGTTATTTTTTGTTTCTGGAAAGAAATTCAATGCCAAACAAAAACAGGGACCATATACATCTATTAATAAACCCTAACACCACTACAGAATATAAATCAAATTGCAAATAAATACGATAAGCAGCTAGAAATGCTATAAAAGGAGAATTCTAGCAGATTCTAGAAGGTCTGCACTATAATTAAAACAAAAATGCCTTTATTTTAGAAATATGCCTTACAAATATACTGTTTGTAGCACATTTCCAAAACACAAAATCCATAAAACTTTAGAACAATGAAAGTTAAACACTTAATTTTACCTGATGAAAAGTCACTGGCATACTGTTATCTCCAGGAGACATCTCTACAAAGTTAGAAGATGGAACTACAACAAAAATTAAATCAAAAACCATAGAAAACAAAATACCTGTTTGGGGCATCTCCACTATTCCTTTTTTGGAATTTGCAATCTGTATCAAACTCCAGTGCTGCCCAGGTTCCAACTCCCTGCACGATTTTGTTATTATACCTCCAGTCTCCTGTAACAAAACAAAGATGAGTTCCAAATTTAATACTATCACCCAGGGATGCTAAACTTGTGAATTCAAAAGGATGTTAATGACCATCCAGTCACAAAGAATACATATTGGAATTCCGGAAATAACAAAGACACACATGTATAAAATATAAATCTAAATTCAGGCTACCAATTCGATAAAACATAATATGGATTGAAGGACAAAACCATTCACTTAAAACAACTATGCTACATTGATTTTGATAAAACGAGTTAAGAAAAAGAAAAATTGTGGGCTACGAACTGATTAGCAAAAACTCAACAAACTTGATTTTAAATTCCTTTTTTGGAAAAAACGAAGTCTGCATTTTATCTATTTTTTAATGATATTCTGATTCAACTTGACTTGTGTCTTTTATCAAACAAAGAGTATCAAAACATTTTCTATGTTGAAATAAGACACAGTCCTGCCTCTGATTTTCGAATTTGAGTACCCCAAGAGATTCATAAAAAATGATAACGATTTATTTTATTTGCTGAAGAAGATGCCAGCTAATAAACTGGCCGTGCTTTGCTAGGAGTGAAAAATGCTAAAGGATGTGCACATAAACCACTGGTATGTATGCACATTACTTAGCAAAACTAAAACTTTGTTTTTTAAGTGAATAACCAATCAGGTAAATGCACAAATTAATGGGGTACTCCAGATATCTTGCACACTTTAAGAAAAGAAACAACTAAAAAAAAAGTTTCAGAAACATAGAACATTTGACCATAGGAACAGCATCCCACAGACATTTTCCAGATACAAACTTCTCACCAGTTAAGCTTTATGTTCTCCAACTAGCACATAATTCAGACTCCAACTCATAGCAAAGTGGCATCAAGTAGTTTACTTATTTTGCTATGCTTAAAAATGCAGCAATGCTCTTAACATAATCATGTAAGCAATGCCGAAACCCTAAAGCACAAGGTGCAGCATATCTTTTAAACAAACTTAAATATGACTAAGTAAAAATAATGCTGCTGACCCAAATCAGCAAAATTGGGTAATTTTCTTGGGAGACTCTGTTCACTGCATAATATATCAAATTATCCCATAGGAGAGCACATTACAAAATCTATATTAAGAACTTCGGAATAATAATTGTGGTCATGTTCTAAATCACGCATCCAAAAAAAGTCAACATGCAAGACATCAAAGTCAAAACAGTAACCCAAAGGTTTCTGATTAGAAAATAGCAAAATTTTAAACTCCAGTTGGAATGATGGAATTTTTAAACAAATGCTTCACTTTTTCATCTCGAAAATATCTCGAAATCATCTGGGGAATATCTCGAAATTTATGTAAATTTCAACTTTGTCAAATCTACCCAGAATTTTTCTTTTTTAATTTCAAATGAATGGATTCTATTGTCTTTATATCAAAAAGTTCACTTCCTTTGAAACTATTCTACCCTTTAAATGTTCGTGAACAATTTAATAAAATTCATGCTTTCTATTTTTGAAACATACATTGTAACCTTGCTGTCTTGCAAAACAAAACATACTTTTTTGTTATACTGCAAACTGATTGGAATTTATTACTGTGTTTACAATCGAATCTTTCAATGAATTGTTATTTATTATTACAATAAGGCTAACTCCATCATTCAAGACTTAAATAAGTAGATGCAATTTATTAAAAATAAATTTGAAAAAACTCATGAATGCTTTTTATTTTAATCTGAAAAACTGATTCAAAAGCTTTTAATACTCATCTTTAAAATGGAAAAAGTACTCAATTTTAGGCACCAAAACACAACTATTAGAAACGACAGAGTCAAATAAAATATGAAGAAAAGCATTGGCACAAAAACATGGAACTCAATCACTACCTACCCTATGAAATACCAGAGAATCAGGAAGATCAAAAAAAGGAACAGTAAGAACTGATAAGAAAAAGCAGGCTGCTTATATTATAATTAATCCAAAATAAAGAGGTATACAATAAAAATGAATATGAAACATTTGCTCACCTGTTGGTTTTTTTGAGCCCTTAGCAAAGTACGATTTTCTTTAGCCTTCTGCAAATAAGGGGCCCGTTTCTCTCCTGGCAAGGAACGCCAAATTTTATAGATTTGTTTAGCACGCTCTGGCCACTCTACAATACATTTTAGTGCTACTTTTATCATTGGAGCTCTTACTTGGGAAATCTGTTTTTAAATTCGGATGATTTAAATTTGCAAAAAGAACAGCTGAAATTGTGGCACTGGCTCCTAACTGCTCTTCTGATTCCCACTTATAAAAGCTGCGTTGATTGCAGCTTACTTTTTCACCTTCTTCTTGGTCTGGAGTTGGAGGCCAGGTATCAGTAGGATTCCTGCTTTAAACAATAAGCGAATGTCACAATCTTGGAAACTTACAGTATAATGTTCTTATTAGAGACAGAGGATTGAATGTCCTTTGGTGTATCTGGAGATAGACATTCTGCCTGCTGTGATACTACTTGACTTCTGTCACCTTTCCGGACTCCTTCCATATCCTTGAGTAGCTCCTCAACATCTCTGCTGTCCATGGCAGGTAGCCCTAAAAAAAAAGAATACAATGTTTGAATCAATGTTTGAATTATAAAGCACTTGAGCTATACCTGTCGTAGAAATGTTAAATGTAGAATGTAGAATATCAGTGAGATGGTCTTTGGATGCCCCAGGGACTGCACTAGATTCTGCTGAAGAACTATCTGAAGGCTCCTCTTTTATCAATACTTCTTCTTTAAAAATAGTTTGCACAAGATCATCACTAAAAAGATCTCCGGGAAGAATATCTTTTAAAGATTCAGACTCTGTTTCTTCTTCTTCCTGAAACTGTAATGAACTGTTAGAACTTTATAAGTGCATGTTTACCTTGACAACATGTGCAAGAGGGCGATGAACCAATGGCTTTTCAGGGTTGCAAGGAACTAATTCAGGGCTAATAGGAGATGGTTGCAAAGTCTTGACCTAAAGACCATGTATAGAACAGACAAAGCAAGAGATCTTACTTGAGTGACTGGAAAGAGAGAGTCATCTGCCAACTTTTCATTTCCTTTCTCTTTGCTTATTATGTCCTCTTCTTTAGGGATTTGTAAAGAATCAATGAGCAATTTACCAAAGAAAGCTTCCTGCTTTCATAAATAGAGTTAGGTCCATAGAAATTCCATTACCTGGATGTAAGGAGGAAAAGATTCCAAAATTTTGCCTCTGCTTTTAAGAGGTCTTCGTGCTTTTCTTTTAAATTTATCAGTTTCCATTGAATACATAGACTCACTATCTTCCTTGTCACCATGATCATCTGGTCGTTTGAAACGAGATCTAACAAGAAAGCCTCCAATTCCTAGCAAGAATTATGCTTTCCAGCTCACATAATAATTTGTAAAAATTACCTAGACGCTGAGCATTACGTGCTTTCTTACGCTTCCTAGCTTCTTCATCAAGAAATAACAAATCACACTCTTTTTCTCTTCCTTTGCTTTCTGTACTATCTTGGGAATCATCAGGAGCTTCTAGCATTACATCACTGCATCCTGCCACAACAGACTCAATAGTTGCCAATATGGTGTCACTTCCTTTGACAGGGCCTTCTATTCGTTTAGGTTTTCTCTTTTTGGGTGCTCCAAGTTGTAATGAACGCATATGTTGAATGCCACTTTCTGAGAGAAACACTCCATCCATATAGAAATGCATTGGAGATTTATAGCGGGATGTGTCTACAAACATACAAAAGAAATGAATAATTTCCCAAATTGTTCCTCACCAGAATTTGTGGGTGATAAAGAAAGTCTAACTGGAGATGGTGGAGGATTGAGATGAGGGGGAAGGGACTCTTTAGGTCGGCATAAGATACATGTATAACCCAGTTCTACACATTTTTCAGCATCTATCTTGTTCTTAATAGCATCACATATTCCATGTAGCCAACGGTCACATTGCACACACTGAATGACAAGGTCATTGTCATTATAAGCACGCTGACAGACAGAGCAAATACTAATAGATGCACATGGCCCACAAAGAGTATAATTAGCCTGCCAAACAGAATTGACACCTGGACTTGAAGCACCACATTGCTGACACACAGCACACCTAAACAAATGTGTAAGCATCGACAGGTTTGAATATGCTAATTACAAATACCATTTACATTTCCAAGTTCCTTCAGGAACGTATGACAAAGGTGGGTCTAAACAATAGATATGGTAGGATACATCACATTCATCACATAAAATAAGCTTGCTCTCATCATGTGGCTGACCACATCCTTCACAGAAAGTGCAATCTAAACAACGCCAACCTCTTTGCAGTACTACTTTCGTTACCTAGAAGTCAAACGGAATTCTGCCATTTAATTTCCATGTGTGCTTACTTTAACTCTCTGACAGTAAGGATGGTAACACTGACCACACTGAGCACAAGAAATTAAGCGTCCTTCTTGACCTTGACCAAGTGCGCCACACATAACACACACATCTTGACTGAGTACAAACTCATCTTCTCCGGAACAAAGAATCATGCGATTTTCCCCTCCTAGATCTTCTTTTGGTTTTGGTCCATGGAAAGTACTATTGTTAGCTGATGGACTTGTCACACCCAAAAGAGCTGGACGAAGCCGACTTCTTGATTCTTTTTTCCTGCGAAAATCCATAAACTTGGAAGTTTTTCTTTGAAAACCACATCTTCCTGTCAAGGCATGAAGCTTTCCTGATCCCTTTGGACGTCCTGAACCAATACGTTTTTTGCTAAGTTGACATAAGGGCTTTCCTCGACCTAACCCTAGATGAGATCTGCTCAAATGAGGTTCCTCATCCTGCAGTAAGTTTTTGTAGAAAAAAAAAATGAATTGTTAGTCACTACTGCATCACCATTTCAATTACCATATCAATATCCCGAGCTAAACTTGATTCTACATTACAGCTATTTCCATCAGCATCAGATGCAAACCTCTCCTTTGCTACAAAGAAACAGAAGGAATCAAACATTATTAAGAATTTGTCGGTTACATTGAAGCTGACAAGAAAAACCTCCTGCTCTACATAAGGGGCACTTATAGTTAAAATGGGGTACGAGCTTATATTTTTGGTTCCATGTGGCTGGATCTGCCTCTGTATCACAGTGGCTATGCACATACCTATATCATAAAAATAACAACATTACTAATGAAACCCATATGCTTACTTGCGGCACATGCAACACTGAATCATATCACGCTGTGCAAAATGACGGTATGCATGTTTACAAACTGGGCAGCATTGTCCTTTGTTTCTCTGCTGATAACAGGAATCACAAACAGTAAAATTATTATGCCAGCGAGATGATGGTCCAGAACCAGGAGTTCGTGATCCACAGTCTGTACAGATTCTGCAATTCTGAATACAACGCTTGATACTATTGTAATAATTCCACACTAAACTTACTTTGCACTTCCATCCATGTTTAGGGGTAGAATTAATAGCAGGACGAACACAGGATGTGTGATAACCTTTATCACAAGAACTACAGACAATCAGCTGAAGTTCATTGCCTGATTGGCGACAGATTTGGCAGATCTTGCAGCTAGGACATTGCCAACCTGCTCTCACCCCTTAAGTATACACTAGATGAAGAAAAAGAAAAAGATGCATGAATAACTTACCTGTATTGACTAAAAGAGGTGGTTCTAAACACCTTCCATGAAAGTGTTGTCCACAGATAGTGCAAAACAATAAGCCTTGGAAATCCTTGCTCATATGACAGGCTGAACAAACTACATCATTGCCCACTGAACACATAATATTAGCACACATACTAACAGCTACGAGTAGATGCTATATTACCAAATGCAATAGCCCCATCCATATGAATATCACACAGCAAACACATTGACTTAACATCCAGAAAAGCTCCTCCACTGACTGCACAGGGATAATGATAAACAGAATTGCAATTTTGAAATTTGCAGTGCACAGTGGCTCCAAATTTTTTACAACAGTTGCACTTCTGTGTAGAACCAGCAACTACAGCTTTGTCTACACAAATGAACGTTTCTTCTTCAGACTGTGAAACTCCGTCTGACCAAGCAGCACACCAGAAGTGGGCATAGCAATGACCTTAAATTGGAAAAAGTAATCATGGTAATAAACAATGACTTTCCACCTGTGGGTTCAAAGAGATAAGATAAATCTGGTTCTTCATTGAATCCTACCAAATGCAACTCATCCACTGGACCAGTACTCAAATCCCTTCTTAATAATTTGGCTTGTTGAACATCCCTTAAAATTTGCAATTGTTAGATTAAAATAGATAGCAAATAATTTTGTTTTAGATGATGTGCAAATGTAATTTTACCAGAATTTCAAGGTTCCTTTCTGCCTCCTTAGATTGGTTACAGAATAATTTTTTTGTACATATACTTCCTTCTCTGAGTTTGTGCATGCCTTTTTTTCCTTCACAGCACTCGTTTCAAAAGGGTCAAAATTAAAAGTTGGATCACAACGAAACAGTTCTCCTTGGCCAAGACAACTCTTCTCACTGAGGTTGCACAAAGCACACTGTTTTCCAGGCCTTCAATATAAAAGAATCCTTTGAATTCAATCATCACCATTGAAAATGTTATAAAATTATATATTATGTTATACAGATAATAATTATTATTAGTTATCTATCAGTGATCCAATTACATTTGTTATAAAAGTCAGCTAAACTAATTTCGTAACGATCTTTGACCACAAATGTTTTTGTAAGTTGAAGGAGAACCGATAATAATTACAAAACACGCTTCTTTAGTGACTCTCTAACAGCTTGTTTATATGTACTTATTATGAATAAAACCTTGGGAAGCCTTTTTGCACATCTGGCTATTTTATTTTCCCTTTATGATATTTTTAATTAGTTTCTTGTAAACACTTAAGATTTTTGTTTTCAATGTTAATGTTGCATGCAAAAGTGTATTTATTACACCTTACTGCATTTTACAGAAAAAATAAAACTTATCTGGAGAATTAATTTAATAGTACTTAATTTTTACTATTTATCACAATCACATACCATTTCTCATGTAATGAGGTTGTTACATCCTCTGAAACATGTTTTTTGTTAATGGGTGGAACATGAGTACAGTCTGGATCACAAGTATTATTATCATAAGCTGAACATCCCACAGAATGACTGTTGGTTAAACTGAAAGATGTGCTGAGGTCTGACAAATCTAATGAAGCACATCTATTGGCTTTTACTTTTAAACTCGATACTGATCGCCCATACTGAGTACTGCAAATAAATGACAAGCACGTTAATTTCTCATAAGTAGATATCAAATTTTTTTGGTGGGATGACAGACTACTATTGACAAAAATAAATTGTTATCCACAAAAAAAACATACAATTAAACAAAAGCATGCTCAAATTAAAAAAAAATTGATGACTGTTATTATCAAAATGCATTAAAAAAATAAATAACTCAAATTAAAATGTCATCACGAGAAAATTAAATAAATTTTGCCAACCTTCCTAGTCTTTTAATTTTTATTTTGAGCTTCAAATCTGAATGTGATGGAAGAGCTTTTTGTTGTTGCATGGATTGTCTCCCTTCCGTTTTCTCTATTGCTTTTACATTTGGAGCAACTGGTGGGTGTTCTGTAGAAGATAAAACGTCTTCATTTAAGACTGGTAAAGAGGTCGAACTTAGAGAATCTAAAAAAAATAAAAAACGAGATCTATCAATTACATCAACATAATGGGAAAAAATTTTTCAGGTTAAGTTCCTGGAATTTCAAAAACAAAAATTGTTTCAGTTCACACATTTCAACAAAGAAAGTACCAAATAAAGTTTGAACTTTCGGAATACATATATATATATTGTATACATATACATTCTGTGAAATGAAAATATATTATACCTTAAAAATGAAATAAAAAAGTTCATTTTTGGAGTATATCTTTCTCGTACTTTGTAGGAGCAAAAGCAATTTATACCTTTGCATTTTGAACTTTAGAATGAAAATAATAAGGAATATTCTACACACAGAATGAAATGAATTTATGCTTTCAAGAATGCAAAATTATGTTTACTTCCACTTTTCGTTTTCTGTAGTCCTGAACAAAAACTACATGAAAATATAGCAAATAAGGAATTGCTATTCTTGCTGTTTTTTGACTAGCAGAATATAACAGTTTAATGTTTGTGATTCAACAAAATGAATATAATGAAAATAAATTTTAAACCTGACAGAAAATTAATGAGTATTAATAAATTGAAAGTGAAAAATAGAAAGTGAAACAAAATTTATAGGTAACAGAACAAAGCACAAAATGATCTGCTTTCTAAAGTTTGTTTTCTATTTTAAATCCTTGGTTCAAATGAGACTTCCTTATCACCTTTTGC
This sequence comes from Raillietiella orientalis, assembly GCA_036172245.1. Lineage (NCBI taxonomy): Eukaryota > Metazoa > Arthropoda > Ichthyostraca > Raillietiellida > Raillietiellidae > Raillietiella > Raillietiella orientalis. The sequence goes on along the minus strand of JAYWIR010000003.1, from coordinate 6,100,868 downwards.
AATTATTCAAGCACCCCTAGTACACCTAATATTATTGTAATCTTTGAATTGTGCATCTCACACAAGTGCGTGATCCTATTCCTTTTTTGTATTTCCAGTATTTTTTTCCTTCTTTTAGATATTATGTATAAATAAAATCCAGAAATACAAACCCGTAAGTTTCAGAATGAAATGCTTTCAAGTTTCTGTACTGTCTTTGAATTAAGATGTGCACTATTGTAAATCTGTGTACTATTTAATGCTAAATATTAAAACTACATCACCAACAACAAGCTCAATTAATATTCCGAAGAATGCTGACAAATATTCCAAGAAATGCTGTAACTAGCAATTGAAATTAATAGTTACAGCATTTTTCATTATTTCCAATTATTTCTGAGAATATACAAAAACATAAAATGTAGCACTAAACTGACTTTAGTGATGGAACAGAAGGCTAAAATTTCCTTCAGAATTGGTACCTTTACTGTTATTAACTCCAAGCACCATTCACCATGCACAATTGAAATAATAATAAACAACAAAATGTATCCATAGAACCATATAATTTGATGAGATGTACACCCAAAACTGAGGAATTAATGATCTACCTATGAAGCATTAAAAAGCTTTCCATTTAATCACTCTAAAGTCAATCTCAACTTCTTCGTTTTAATTCATCTTTTACTGAAAAAATTATGACATCCTCTCAATGTAGAATCAAAAGTGATTAAAAAGTATTAAAAAAGTTCTAAACCCTAAAGGTATCGAAAACATTGGAAAAGAGGCATGCAACAGCTAAGTACATTGATAAGTACATTGAATAGCATCTTCAAAATTTAAGCCTGGAACCTTTCTTACAAGGTTTCACACTTCATGAATTTTGAAAATCGCAGTCATTTGAACATAATTTTGAAAATTCATAAAGCTGGAAAATGAAATTCCATTTTACTTGAGTTTTTATGGACCAATATACCATTTTTGCTTTCTGAGATAAAACATTAATAGTATTGATTTCTAACGGCTGATTTGCTTTGATTTCTCGTAAAGATGAATTCTTTACAGAAACTTTCCTTCAAACATTTCGATGTCTTAAAGATATTCATAATTCAAGTTCAATAGTTTTCATGATTTGAACTCTGCTTATCATTAAACTTGAAAAATGAACACTGATTTCAAAGTGCATTAGGATTCACAGTAATATATTATGAGTAAAGAACTTCTAGTATGGGAATACAAAAAAATGAAAACCCTAACTTTTGATCAAAACTTTTGATAAAATCCTTCACAAATCTGATACCATACAAACCCACATTGTAATGGTAAATCGAACTGCAGCATATCCATAATAAGTAATTTTTGCATAATTAAATACATTAGTGAGGATCCCAAAATCCCACATGTAAGTCATAAATAATAAAAAAACTAAAATAATCAGTAATCATGTTGCAGTTTAGTTTGGAACAATAGCACTCGAATTATGTTAAACATAATAAACATCAAGTATCTATACATTAAAAATATACTACTACAAGTACTGAAGAAACAAACTCAGAATAACTCATTTTTCAAGGAAAAATCGTCTAATCCAAAAAAAAAAACTGAATAACAAGACATCAAAGTTCCACATAAAATCATTGTTAGGAAAAACCTGATGGACAATTGCACTCAGATAATTGAATTTTCACATCTCCCAATAATATGTTGATTCATTCAAAAATCTTATCTCTAATATAAGTTTACTCAACAGCAAGCTCAGTGTGTAGGTTTTAGAACTCCTTTAGTGCACTTATACAAATCCTAACTTCCTAACTACATTGCACAAATAAAATATTTACAGAACCAAAAGTAATTTAAAAAAATTCTTGATGGATTGGTATTTTCCAGACCTTCATTCGCTTATCTACAATAAATACATAAAATGCATATTACAGCTGAAGAGCCTCTTCTCAACTGTGCAGCAGTCCAATGAATAATATCAATCTCTAAATCTTTCATGCACACTTTGCGCAAAAGACTATTGCAATGAGTCACACTTGGCAAACTGTTCATTTTAAATCCTGAACGTATGTTAAAATGTAATTTAATTTAAATCCTTACATGGTTTAATTACATCTTATCTATGAATTCGCCTTTAAATATTTCTGTCTTCACTAGTACCTTAAAAACCTGTTCTAATTTGAACATAAAATGCTTTGTGCACATTCATCAAATAAACAATCCTACTCAAATAATAATTGTTTCCTGCAATCCTACTGAACTCCATAATGTTCGACTTTAACTCAGTTTACATAAAACTGTTTTCTGATGTACACTTTTTCTATTTCTGATTGCTATTCTTCCTTGAATTCGTAATATAATACTTATTTATTGGCGTATTTACACTTATCAGATTGGAAATTTCCTAATTCCTTAATTATTAAACAGGTATATTCACTCAAATACTCCATGCAAACTAGTAATCAATCTTTAAAAAACATGGGTGCAATAACTACTCTTAAAAATATAAGCAAAAATACATTCTTTGGGGTACTAACAGAGACTAAAAACTTGTAATTATTTGAATGAACTGGAACTGAAAAAGAATTTCAGCATATTAATAGGCATGTAAACTCTTTCATGTTGAGAAACATTCAAATTCAAAACATCAGGCAAACTAACAAATCTGATCTAATAACTGATCATAAATGAAAAACATAGACATTCAGGGCACTTACTAAGAGAAAACAAGCATCGAAAAAATTAATGAACAAACCTTCTGAATAATGACTCTGAATTCCACCAGATGCTTGAGGAAGTTGAGCAAAATATTCTACCTTAATTTTGAGATCTTTGGAAGTGACTTCACTTCCAATTTCATGACCTGTGTCATGCTGCAAATTTGAGGTAAAATTACTTTTATTGAAAGTTTTGGTATTTTCTTCTAGATTAAAACAATGAGAAATGTTGTGTATGTTTCCCAGTTCTTGTTCATCTGACAAAAGAGATGGATTAGGAAGGTATATTTCTTTCACATCATCATCATTTGATGAATCAACTTGAGACTTTAACTTTGAATGAGACAATTCTGCACTGAGAATTTTATTGGTAAGACTAGTGGTGTCTCTATGGAATTCTTTTTCTTCTTTACTGAACTTGATAAATTCTGAGAGAAGGTTTGCATTTTCCACAGATGAAAGTAACACTTTGTCATCATCTTCCTTCACATCAGTCATTGCAAATTTTACCCTTTACTATCCCATATACTAAAGTCTTTGTACAATTGATTGAATTGCATATCACAAATTTAATAATTTTACATAAGATTAATATTCTGGAAAAAAATCAATATTCATTGATATTTCGAATTAAAGTTATAATAACTTGATGTGTATAAAATTATTCAAGAAATTATTATACGTAGATGCTAACAGGTTACCTTACAGTATTAGGTGTGTTTTTGGATCTAGATCCTATTTCTTTGTTTGCAACCTAATTTCCCAAAATAAAAAGTCTATGTAATTGAATTAAATCTCACAAATCGATTCAATGTAATAATGGTCTCGGAAAATGCCGATGCTTAATACTATACTGAAAAATACAAACCAGAATCTCACGGCCATGAGTATTATGCAAGAATAAAAACCCTCGTGAATACTACGGCATGCGCACTTATAACATAAATGAAGTAATAAACACGTATTATCACCTGCTAGCCTTAAAATAAATCCAAAAGAAAAACATTTTCAAGACCATACTAGATTACAAACTACAGATAATTATGCCGAATATGGGAAATCAGGAACAAACACTTTTTAAGGTTACTGCAGTCAGAAATAACAATCAGGAAATGTTACCAGATGCAAACTTTCATAAATGAGATTCAGTATTATCATTTTAGAAATGACAATGAACACCTAAATCGCACACATGCCAGCAAACAAAGTATTGTTAGCCTTAAAGCATTCGCCTTACTTCCTAAAAATACAAACTCTACAAACAGCTTCTTCTACACAACTAGAAATAGTCTTATGATTAGTAATAACAAGTATTTACTTGAGAGAAAAATTGGAATAGTATTTTGATTTTATAGATGAAATCTTGGCTTTCAAAAAAGGTTCTTTGAACGAAAAAAGTGATTTAAGAAAATGAATAAATTAGAAAAATTCTTAGCAATCTTTTTCAGCTGATTATTAGATATTGCTGTTTTTACAGCATCCTACAGTACACAGACATTTTGTGGTAATCTTTGGATTGTTTTGTTAAAATATTCGGAATCAGATTCGGCTCCCTCATGTATGTGAGTTGTGTATATCTCTCTAATTCAATCAGCTAACAAAGTCCATTAGTGTTCATATTCCCTCGACAGTTTAAAATAGAGGAAAACAGAAATTGTAGATTCATTCAGAAGTAGTAGTAAAAAGCATTCACTCCACCTTTTTTATTTCTGAGATGTAAGTTTCTGAAATACTTTTTTTCAGTTACTTCCAAGATAAGCTAAAATAGGAAATTTAAAATACCAAGGATGAATGAATTTAAAACACCACTTCCTTGAATACCAAAGATTTTAGGTTAGTAGATACATGTGGTGGAATTTTGAACGTGAAATATAGTTTTTTGATTGAGAAATATACTTATGTGTTTAAACACATCTGCAAAATATCAATATACAAGTGTGCATGATGTACAATAATGTATGTGAAACCGATGTTCTAAAAATTAAATTTTGCAACTGACATAAACAAATTGTAATTGAGATATTCCCAAAGTTATGTTCTATTAATTAAGAACTTCTGTATTGATTCTTAGGAAATTAAATTCTTAGATTAAAACTACTTAACTACCAAAAAAACTGCACAATTAGAATTTTTTAAAATGCATCATCTTTTATGGATTTATGGAGTTTCAAACTTTTCAGAACAAATCACGGAGGTTCAAACTCGTTGATCACTAAGTATTGGGAATTACGAACACTCCACTGAAGTACTTGGATGATACAAGTCATTACCGTTTATTTCACTTATCTTCCACCGAAACAATTTAAGAACAAATATAGAATCATCATTTACCAGAATTCATCATTACCATTTTTAATAAACTCTGATAGTTTTGTTTTTGTTGCAATTTTCTTTTATGTTTACAGTGTGATGTATTTTTTTAAATCTTTTTAAAATTCGATGATCTACCTGCTGGTCATTGTGTCGATAGCAAGTTCTGAGTAAGGCTGAACTCAATTCAGGCTACTGATTTGCTTTCTATCCGATATTTATCAAGCTTATAATATGTTTGCCTTCGTTGACTTTATTAAAATGCACCTAGGAATTGCATAGGGCATTTAATTCAAGCACTGCAAATTTCTCAGTAAACGATCCTTAAGAAATGCACACATCCAGATGGAAAATAGGAATCACATGAATGAATGAATGCCTCATCAAGTGATCAAAGGTATTGCTCACTGATTTTCTGTATTTAATCAACCTTCGTTTTATCCTCTTATTTGTACTTTTAAGCTAAAATTATTTTTCTTCCTCAAAAATCTAATTTCCTTTAAATAGTAAATGATGCAAATGGCAAACATTCAAAGTTTGAATCAAAACTTCCTCTATTAAATTTTTTTGCCCTATGATTTGTTTCGTACAAAGCCTTATAGTATCACACTTGGTTCTTTACTCTACAGATTTGAGATTGAGATTTCAAAAGTGAGATTTCAAAATAGATTTCAAGATGAATGAAAGACTGCACAACTTTTGAGCTGATTCACAGAAAAATGAAAGGATTAAACAAATTTTTTTTTTTCTTACATCGTACTTACTACAGTTGTTTCCATTTCTTGGATCAAATTTCGAAACCCAAATTCTTTAATGAAAAGAACACTTACAATAAATCAAATTATATATTCTGGAAATGACTACGAGATAGTTCTCATGATTTTAAAAATGTCTCTTTGTTATTTCAAAATTCACCTAATCTTTAAAATGTCGTAAATTGGTATGCTTGCGTAATACGGGGCTGAAGTGTTTTTCAACTCTGGACGGAATTCTGAAAGTATTCATGCATCTTTGATCAAATTTTTATTTTTTTTTTTTTCAAATTACTTCCGATTAAAGTTTCGCTTTCTTACGTTTAGTGTCTTCAATGCATCTGTTATTTATTATTATAAATGTAGCGAGCAGCTATAAGTCGAAGAATTAACACATCAGATTGCAATCAGCTGTTTTTCTAATTTTTTTTAGGGAACCAGTCTTGATTTGAATTTTCTTTTTTTCATGTATGAAAGTTAGATACCCTTGGTGTTTAAATAACTAGTTCGCAAATATTCCTCTTTTTAAACTCGATTATGTTTTCTGTTCTGTTTACTTGTGATCTGCTTATTCTGTTTCTGCTTGTTTATACTGCTTTTTTTTTTTGATACTTATACGTGCATTGTACTTTCTGGAAAATATATGTATGTAGCGTTCTTGTTTACTGGCTTGTGAAAAATTCATGTGGCTAGCAACCACATGAATTTTTCACGACTTTTTTTTAGTGAGTTTCCTCCTTTTAAAATAAATAATAGTTTGCAAGGCTAACAATATATGAAACGAAAACATCCTTCTATAGAATAGGGTGCCCTGTTTTGGTGGATGCTCCATTTTGTATCTGCTACTTCTATTCTCCTTGCGTTTCGAATTTATAGCCTGCAGCACTATAGTACGGCAAGTTATCTGAGTATTTTAATGAATGGAAACAGTGGATGTTGCTTATAAGACTTAAATAATTTTTAGCTTTAATACGAACCACATCCCTGTTAGAAAAAAAAACAGGAAACTTTATTGTGCGCCAAAGAAGGCTTTTTTCTTTCTCGCTTTCATTAAATGTTTCATAAATTGTTTTTTCCTTTGGTACGTATCAGTATAAGTTGAAAGCAAAATGCCCGTTACATGACAGAAAATCCAAAACAGTGTCTTTTTTTTCTTTTTCATCCATTAAGTTCGCTGGTTGGAACTCAAGTTTTTCATGTTCATGTGGTCACATGAAGTTTTTAATTAACGTGTTTCGGATTTGTTCATTGCTTTCGATTTATGCGGAGATTAGCAAGCGTGAGCACATCTCGAAGATTTTTTAAACAAATAGAGTTTCCACAAAATGTTTACTACTGCTTCTATACGTAAATTGTTTGTATTAAAGTGTTCACGTCAACCGCCCCAGGCTATAATAGCTACGAAATTTAAGGCAATTGTGATGCATTTGGAAGTCGGTTGCTAAGAGTGTGATCGTTCATCTGACTGCAGTCAAATAAGAAAAGCATGGAAATGTTGGTCTTCCTACAGCTCATTTGATGTGATTTTTTTCGTACATACATGATCTCTTGTTTCCATAAGTGTTCATCAGTTAATGAAACGCTCCAAGAAAATATGCTTATTGCTTTAAAAGATGAAATTTTGCAGGACGTCAGTACTCTTTTGAAAGTTTCTCTGATGAAAAAAGCATGGTCTCTCTGTACTATATTTTCTTAAATATGGCAGTGCTTCACAAAATTTCTCGATTTCAACATTTTCCACACGTTTTTACTTACGTTTCTTTTCTGAGCTATATAAAGGGCTTGCTAAAGTGAAAACAGATCTTCCAAACATTGCGAATCCATTTGCTTGCAATTGCTACTATTAATTACGTAAAAAAATCAACTCAATATCAAATATAAAAACAATACTTTTTCTTTTCGTGTACTAATTCTTTGAGAGTGGAAACAACCGTCGAGTTAGGCATCTTACAAAGATAGCCAAAAAGATGAAAAAGAGAAAAAGACGATAACAGTTATTAAGGGACATCGACATTTTCATCACCTGTGATTCTGTCAGTGAAGGACACACCCAAAAAAAATGGCGCGGGATTCTTGAAACAGATCATGGATTCATCCATAAGCTTCGCAGCATCAAAATCTCAAGATATCCGGCCTCTACTCTGTTCGCTAAAATCGTGGCAACTAAAAATTCATCAAGCAAAGTACTAAAAGATTAAGAATTATGATGGATTTCGAAATGTGGAATTCTTGAAATTTTCTTGTGTGGCATCGATCAAAAATTCATGAGTGAAAGTCATGAGTCAAGTCTGCAGGACGTTTTGAAGTTTGGGAACACCGAAAGGTTTGCAGTCAGCGCGGTGTATGCCGACTCTTTCAAAGAACAGCAATATTCAGCATCCTGGGAATAAAATCAAATTCCAAAAACGAAACGCATTCTCTTGTACTTTGTCACACAGGGTGGACTTTCACATTGCATGAAAAAAACACGGAGGATTTCTATTAATGGTGACTTCTTTTCTCGGAACTTTTTTCTCCTTTGACTAAGTACGTGGTAATTTACTTGCTTTGGCTGGTGATAAAGCTTCCGGTGATGATATGCCGAAGTGAGATTTCTTACATTTTATAAATTCCTAACATGGTTGGGAATTAACTGTATGCTTGGAATTTTTTTCCCCATTGAATCCGCTGAACTACTGAAATGCATGGAGTTGCTTCCATCTGGTTTCCGTAAGCATACATGGATTATGGAAGTTATGATTACACTAGGGGCATTGAGAAAAACCATTTCACCAAATTTCAGTCCGTGCATTTTGTTGAAAACACTATGTATAGTAGATGTTTTCAATAGCATTCCAGTAGAGCACTCCAAGTATTTCACATTTAAACTTGCAATCCAGAAATTGTCAAATGAATGAATGCTGGTCAGTTGATCTTGCAATTCCAAAGACTCACTTTTCCGCTGCTGCCAAATCTTTTACATCTTCGTTTACTAATTCACCTTATCTTAAACATCCTTGTGTTCTCTAATGTAGTGCACAGTACTGTACACTGCACCTGTGAACGCATATGATCAAAATGAACTCCATCGTCGTAAACGTAAAATCTCACATGTGAAACGTTCCAATTCATGAGCAATTTTGCATTGAAATTAGAATTGGAAATGTGCTTCGCAAAGTCAGCAAAACTTTTTTGTTTTACTGTCGCGTTTGTCGATTTACAAGAATTCAGCCAACGCATCTTTTTCTCAAAATTGGCAGAAGCAGCAAGAGAGCTTTTCCGAATTTCAATCCAGTCTTACACACTAAATACTAAACGATGCACCACAGTCGGCATGTGTGCATGTTTTCAAGGAAATTTCTCACATACACCTGAAATGCTTTGCAATCTCCACATGCAAACACACACGCGAATACATATTGTGGTCGACTTCTGGCAATAAGTGCCCAGCGTTATAAATTCAAAAGAATGCCATGAGGGAATTTTTTCAAGGTTGTTGCGAAATTTGCACAGAATTATTACGGTCAATGTCTGAATATCCGTGCAAGCCATTCAAGTCCATAAACATTCACTTTAGATTTATAATCACTACCGGAACTCTCATTTTTGTTGCTCGATGCCCATGAACCGAAGTTACAGATTTTACTCGAACGTATTCAAGGAAGCGACTAAAATTATTGTGTAATAACAAATTACTGCTTCCACGGTGCACAAACAAGCATTCTCCAAATAAGTTTGATAAAGAATGGAAAACCTGAATTATCTTAAGCATTTTGTGAAATCACACTTTGTCTGGGTCTTTGATATAGTATGGTCATCACGAAACATTCTTTGAACGGTACCAATATGAAGAACTCTTTTACACGAATCCTTGATTTGAATAGAATGTGCTGGTTGTTTAATAAATACTGAAAGTTCTGAATAAGTGTTAGGCGATTTCTCATGGATTTCACATTTTCAAAATACCCACTAATGCATCTATGCCCGCAAAATTATTCTCAATAATCTTATTTGTCAAAACAATTTTTATGAAAGAAGCTCTTTTTATTAATTTAAAGTTGCGAGTATTGATATGAGAATTTGACCCTATCTTGGCTTGTGAAGAACATACAAATGCTTTCTTTCATCTTTCATGTCACTCTGCATAGCAATCACAAGTGAACATGTGTGTATACTCATCTACATACTATAAAAGTCATTACATGTTTTCACTCTTGCACATTCCATACTCATAACCCATCACCAGTAATACACCTTTTTTCAATTAAATTCTGCTGATATTGCTTGAGCAGCCTAAATATACGAAAGAAATGACTCACAAATCAATTATCAATGTTTATATTTTATATCAATGTTCAAGATATTTTAATACTCTTTCCCATAATTTACATGAGCTGGTATGACTACACAGCTATCCATTTCATGTTTCAGACATTGATGAAATGACCCCAAAAATTACCTGAAAGTCCATTTCAGATTTATGTTTCTATTCATTATGGCAGTATTCTTGACTTGTATTAGGAATAGCTCTCTAAAGCAGCCAATATTGTAAAAAAAAAAAAAAAAAAAAAACTTTGCATAATAATGGGAAATGAATTAAATAGTCATCTCCTTGCTCCTCAAGCTGTTCTGAATTAAAATAGATTTTATAACGAATTCATAGTCTAGATCTTGGAGGGATTTGATATCTGTTAACTATGCTCACTTCATGGCTTCCACAGCCTCAATATGCCCTCCTCACTATATGTACACAGCAAATTCTGATGAGGATGGTGGCACATACCAATCACTTCTCTTTCATGGACCTGTTCAATTAGATTATTGTTCATAATGATGATAAGGCACTGTGCATTACTTCTATGCATACCGTGAGCGTACGCTCTAACTTTCCACTGCTCACAGAGAAGCAGTAGAGAACCATGTCTTCTCCTACACAATATATCCATTCCCCACGGGATGATGTTGTACAGCACAGAAAGTCTCCCCCCTCACGTTTTCCACTGGAAAATGAACGCACAATCTGAAACACATCTAATGCAAATCAAGAATAGAAATTTCGAAGTACCTGTCCTTGCATATTCATAATGACTACTGTGTTGCTGCGATTACAGACAACAAAATGCTCTGGATTCTTCGGCAGTATATGCAGGCTATTAACTGTGATATCACCTCCTGATGTGCCTCCCAAAGATTTAAATGTATGCAGACACTCAGTTGATTTCATGCTCCATACTTTAATTGTTCCATCAGAAGAACCACTCAAAATGTGATGTCCTTCAGGAGTAAAAGTAACATCATTCACAAAAGAGGCATGTCCTCGAAACTCTTTAAGTTGTTTTCCAGATTTCAAGCCATGAATTCTAGGAGGCACATATTTTCAATATTTCAAAGGTTACAGACATACCGAATGACAGTATCAAAGGATGCACTAAGTAATTGACTGGAGTCTTTGGAAAACTGAATACATGTAACTCCTTTTGTGTGTGCCTTGTCAATACGTCGCAAACACTGTCCTGTTTGCAATTTCCATACTTTGATGCGACCATCCTGGGAGCCTGAAGCAATCATTTCTGAATCACGGCTGAAGCAAAGACTTAAAACTGGCTCTTCCATCATCATAAAAGTTTCCTGGAAGAAATGCACCACTACTGTGATCAAAAGCACTTACTTGTGCTTGGTATTTGAGATCCTTCCTGATTTTTCCAGTAATAAAATTCCAAACTTCAATGAATCCATCCATGCTACCTGTCACCAAATACTGACCATCAGGAGAGAAGCAAGCACATTCAAAATGTGGCTTCAATCCAACTTTAATTTGCTTTGACAACTGGGTAGGACATGCTTCTTCCTCCTGCTCTTTCATAGCTGCTTTACCACGAAACAAATCAATGGTAGATCCTAGAAGACTTTTTAATCAGTAACTAATATGTTGTTTGCCAACCTGGAGGGAGCAATCCCTGATGTTGCTGCCATTTAATAGCTTGTCTGAGAAGAGCAAGCAGTCTGGAAGGTGGAACTACAGATACTTCCCCAGACAACTGCTGAGCAATTGCTCCTCTTCTTTTTTCCTTGCTGCTTCCATCAGGATATGCTTCTCGTGGATCAAAATAAGATCTAGCCAAGAGATTCTCTAAAACTTCTTCGTGCACTCTGAATTGATACCTACATACTTACCAAGATGAATGTATCTATCTGGGTCTTGTTGTTTCATCATAATCATTGGGTCAGTTTGCCGTAATAATGATCTTGCAGCTCCTATTTCACGCAATTCAATCAGTTCGATCACAATTTGCTCGTATAAATTGATTAATTTTTTATCAGGAAGTTTTAATGACTGTATTGCCTTTAAGACAGTATCCCAATGACCATTATTGATATCTGTGACAAAACTATCAACACTATCAACAGTATTCAAGGAAACTGATGTTTCTTCTTGTAAAGCCTTTAGTGTTTTGGCCAAATTTGATTCTTTCAAATATTGCTGAATCAATCTTATAACACTAAAATGCACAGAATTAATCTTGAAAAATCGCTTTTAAATAAATATCCACATACTAAACAATTCTTTTGTTATTTACAAATCAATTACTTAAAATGTCACAACATTATGTAATGAACTACACCACTCTAATATAGTATATATTCTTACTGCAATGAAAAACAATGTGCGTTAGGCAATTAATAAGCACATATTTTAGTTTTTTTGTTTACTTCTAGGACAATATTTTAGTTTATGCTATGAGCAATACCCAAAGATAGGTAACTCTTATTTAATACAGAAAATGAGTACAAAAATAAGCCTTGAATCTACAGTTGAGTAATTATACATGTATAACAGTTGCATTTAAGCCACATAACAGCAAACAATAAAGAAGTGACAACTTACTCTGCTGATTCAATTTCAATTGACATGTTTATTCTCCGTTTTTTCCTTCTCTAAAATATCTGGAGCAATTTTCAATATATGGAAATATGCTAGTAAAAAAGTAATAGTGCAGACAAATAAGTCAAGAAACTAATGAACACCAACTGATCTGTAACTTCTGCAGTACCGGAAACTAGCATTACAGTTATCTGGAGAAACAGTCTAATTTTAATGATTTAAAAAAAATTGCTTGACTACATAAAATTATTATCTTTGTCCATGCATGACAAATTTTAGTACAGAAACTGAAATTTTAATGCATTATAATGAATTAGCAATTCACATTCTGTACGATAATAATGTGAAATCACATAAACAAGGAATTGTTCACTTAAAAGTACCATAGCGCATAACATAAACTTCTCACAGTGGGTTAATATTTGTTATAAAGGCTACAACTTGCCACCCATATATACTGAAACCCATACTCAAAACTGCAAAACTTTTGAAGTAAATCGCATTGGGAAGCAATATCAATTCATTAAACAACATATGATTATGACAACTCAATCTTTAAAATACAAAACGGATGCGGATACTGAAAGAAAATTTTTTCCACATGTCTATTAGTGTCCAGAAGATACAATTACTATTTGATTTTGTGGAATACCAGTGAAGAATCTGACTGTCTACAAGAGATTTGTTTTGAGAATACAGAAAATCATAGAAATTAAAATAGAATTGAATTTAAAACTGCATTATAAGAATAATAGCTTGATTTTATCAAGGTACGAACTTTTGTTTCAATTCAATACTTTAAACTGTATGGAAGATTGCCAATAACAATGTAACAGATTGTTAAATCACACTGCCCAAGATGGGCAATTTTTGAACTGAGTAGACAAAACTCCTTACTTTCAGTTAAGTATTCCAGGATCCAAAACCACCGAATCCTTATCTTATATTCAAAAGGAGTACTGCAGATGTACAGATGACATGTCAGTTAGGAAGTGCTTTTCCTAATTTGCACTCACAATTTGATGTGCCGAAGATATAACATCCCAAATGCTTATTATGTTAAACTTCAATTATTCAATATTCCGATCCGATATTTCCCTTTTACAAAGAAAATACTCAGTTTCCGATCCTTGCATTATAAAATGAGTTGAGATCCAACCCATGTAATCTTTACCTATCACTTTGCAGTTCACGTAACTGTCCGTATTACAGTGTGCTCAAATGTTTATTTAAAGAAATAATCGGAACTGGAACAAAAAGAAATTGATCACTGCACAGAAGCAATGTTTTCTCGAGTTTTAAATTAATTTTAAGATTTCCAAGCAGGCATCTGGGTAATTGAATCAAACGTAAACGCATAATCAGTGACCACAAAAATAACTAGGAAGGATCTTTTCCGAACAGCAACTAAAGCCCTACTAGATCGATCAAATGTGAGGGTCTCTAAGTTTCCTCACATGACGAAGAATTCTTGACATGATCCCAATCTATCTTTATCTCATTACATATAAAAACATCTGTTCATCTCAACCTTTCTGACAAGGTAAAAATTGCTATCAGTAATAGCTGACTTCTTGAAAGAGAAACTTAAAAAATTTACGTCTGGAGAGATTAATCAAGTACAAACGTACTGCTGCAGAAAAATGCATATGTCCACTGTCATCCTAAATTAGACAAGCAGCCTTATTATGCATTATTCTCAAGAAGCTGAGAATGAATAATAAAATTAAAAAACCATTATACGTTTTGGCAATTACCAATATTCATCTTAGGAATAATTTTCGTAAATGTAAGGTCTCCATTTATAATTAAAGGGATTTCAATACTTGTTGGAAATGACATTTTCACGAATTAGAAGGGCCGCTGCCTCAAACGGTTTACATTAGGGATTTTCTTCCACAACACCGTCAAAAGTCTCGTTGGGCTAGCAAGAAGTACCAGAACAATATTTACTAAAACTATTAACATTGCACTCATATAAACTAGAATTCATGTGAACTGAAACTAAATTTTCAATACGCTGCTTAATTTTCTTCCATTATGGTAAAGTATATTTGCTAAAAGATTTTTGAGATTTTTGTGGTAAAAAGAAAAACAGTATACAGCAATGATTAATTGAGTAATGAAGCACGCTAATTGGGGCTTTTTTTTAAATGTATTTGTGCACTGTACTTTTTCGATTTACATTACATTTATAGATCAGCTTCTACTTATTAGGATCTAGCCTCCAGCGTGGATTAAACGAAAGTTTTTGGTGTTTTCTAATTCGCTCTCCATATTACGAGGAACAACGGTGTGCAAACTGATGACACGATATCAAAAGTACTAGAACGTTTTATTTCACTGATCCCTCCTGTTTCGCTTTGCAAAGGAAACATTTATTGCTAAAGTGTTTTCCAAAACACCTTCGAATACTCTTGAACACAAAAAGCAAAAACAAATTTAATGATAATTTCATTGAGATTGAAATTATACATTCGATCCTTATTAGACGCACAATGGATTGTACGCGTCATAAAATAACAACGGCATCAATATGACTAGTGATGCATGTTTCTCTAAGCTACATGAAACAACAATTTTTTTTTTTACAATACGAGAACGAAAGTTTATCAAAGGGGTCATCCTAAGACCACTAATGTACAGAAAACACATGATTTAATCATAACAATGGACAAAGCAAAATCCAAGAAATTATTTTCCAAACTGCATTTAAGGGATGCATTCACGTGCTTTTTCTCGAGTATGTATAGTCATATGCCAAAACAATTAAAATAAACGATTAAAAGATGTTGAAGAAAGAAAAGCATACCTATATTAGTGACACGAAAAAATCATTTACATGCACGTTTAATTTTGGAAATTTTAGTTCTTGTTTTTTTTTATTGTTATTGCGAAACGCTTCCATAAATGCTTTTATGAAAAAAATTTTTTGTTCATCCTTCATGATCTTTGACATTTTTCTACATTAGTTTTCATCAGTCTTTTTTTCATTCTACTGTAAAACAATTTTGGATAAAATACGGATGGTTGAAAGTTCAGCACAATCGCTGTCGTATTCAGATGTAGGGGCTACTGGAAAGAATTAGGCTATATATGCAAGTTCACGGATATTCACGGAAATATCACGATAATTCTTCATGAATAAACAAAATGCATGTATGCTCTACGGAACTCAATTGTTAATATTCTATTTAATGAACAAATGTCACTTGAATTTCTTTGCAGATTTTTGAAATACCTTATGAAAAAAAGCCAGAGAATCAGATCCATAGAAAAAGTAAAAAACCTACAGATATGTATTTACGTTTCCATTTAAATCTCAGTTCATCTTGTAACAGTGATGTTAATTTCTCTTTCGATTTGTTTCTCGTTTTATTTTTTTGATATGGAGATAAACAAAACAGCGATAGCATTATCAGTGAGCATCTCAATAATCTATAGATATCTTCCAATGAAGTGAAATATGAAGGAATGCATTCAAAAATAGAGCATTTATGCAATCTCAAAGGCGAGAAACTTTAAATGACAGAACTTTTCCTGAAATCGATATTCAGTTTGAATGTCAATTTCTGATGAATTCTATATTCATTACGGTGCAGATTTTCAAAAAAGTATTCCTAGCCTTAGAATTGGGATTCGAACCCTGTTTAAATTTGAAAACGGGGATATGCATTGTGAAATTCTGTGGACCCTTTCGAATTGAACTGATGAAGATGGAGAGGTTGATGAGTTTAACATTATGGTTAAATGAAAGGTGTGAAATAATTTATAGGGAAGAAACTTAATGAGAGGTTCAGAATGAACACGTGAATCACATTGATTTTATGGAGCTGAAAATAAAATTTACAACATATGGTCAGACAAACTTTTGTGGAGATCTATTCAGAAACGTCAGAAAGAAAACGTAAATGCACTCTCCAGAAGCAGGAATTTACTAACTCACTGTTGATTTAGAAGTAAGCATGAGTTTCTGGCTTACAACACCGTGTTAATACAAGGAAATTAAATTCCTTCGCATAATTTTAATAAGTACACATGTATCCTCAAATGAAAAAATGAGATTTACTTTGAAAATATTTTTCCCTTGGTTAATGATACTTCCATAATGCCATTTTAAAGGAGTCTGAGCTGCTATGCATCATTTTTCGGAAAGTACAGAAAAATTCTCTTCATGTAGCCATGGAATTTACGTTGAAGAACACTAACAGGAAAGAGTAATCAGAAATTAAGAAACAAAAGAACGTAAAGGACCTGTATCCTACTTACATCGCTCTACTTAAGTTTCTTCTCGATAAATCATTTCGCATTTCCATTTAACATTAATGTCGAACTCACGAAACTCTGGCTCCACATCTGTAGTAAAAGATTTCAAAATGTTAAATCTAACGCCCTCACCAAAATAATGTAAAACTTGCAGAAATGAAGAAGCTTTCTTCTGTAGTTATGAATCCAAGACTTGAGAATGCAGTAGTATATGAGGACGAAATAGTTTCAAGAGATTTTTAAATGCAAGGAATTAAACTGGTAAGCAACATGGAATCTAACCCTTAGTTAGGTATAGTTGAAGTTTTCTTTATTGAATTTCGATACGTACACTTGTCTGAATCGGAGCGAAAAGGCGGTTGTCCCTTTCGACTTCGATGCAGCATAATTTTGTTACGAGTAAATGGATTATTTACAGTCGAAAATTTTAGATATGACGAAACGTTTGTGCCTTTGCATTTTACATGGGAGATAATACACTATTGAGCAAATACCGATTGTTAGTTTAGGGAAAAAATGAACTCCTCTGGATGCTGATTACTATTCCCAGATTGGTATCCTAACTAACAAATATAATGCATCAATATATTAATGTGTACTTCACAGACTGAACTATTTTTTTTTCCAACGCCACAAGCAAAAAATTGTTTACATTCCATGTGCTAATGCTTGTGTATAACTCGTATTTTAGTGTTAGGGTTATATTAAAAAATTTGAATCTGATTAAACTATCTTTGATGTTGCTGTTGACAAGCCAAATCATTGTAAATTCTATATGTGTACAAAGGCACTAAATTGAAATTTTATTTCGCACTTTTGTTTCTGTGTGAATTCAAATGGTTGGTTAAATCCACATCTGGGCTTGCACATCATGCAAAAATTGAAATTCAGGATGTAATTCAATATTCAGCATGACTTGTTTTAAATAAAAATTTATTCCAGCATGGTATCCTATGCACTTTTATAAACTGTGCCTAGCACTGTTCACACGTTTTACATCAGATGAGTTATATGAATGAATTGTATGTGGATCAACAAGAGAATCTAATTTATCCAAATTGTCCCACCAATGTGGAAGCCAATGATCCCACAATAATTGAAACCACGGTGCAATACTACATTCCTGCAACATACTTGACATTTGCTCTCTGCTAACAAAGCAAACATTTTGCACTTCATCTGGATTGGGATTTAGTTCCACATCTTTCTTAGCTACAAGAATGTAGTCTAATTCATTTTCTCCCCAGGCACCCTTATTCCATGCAAAACAATAACGGATGCGGGTTAAAAATATTAGGTCATCCAATTCAATGTCCTTTATACCTAACTCTTGCCCAAGCCTTCTCTGTGCTGCAGTCTTTACACCTTGATAATTTTCACACACTAAATCAGAAGATGTGTAAAGGGGGTGACTGCAACATGAATTTGCCCAGCAATTTGCAAAAGGTACTTTATATGGAGATCTCTGTTGCATTAGGAGTTGTCCAGATGTGTTGAAAACTAAAATGCTAAATGCACGATGCAATAAGCCTTTACAGTTTGGAGCAACAAAACGATGGCATTGTTCTTTGGTAGCAGAACCAATCACTCGATCCTGTTCATCAACCAGTATGCACAAATCTTTCAAAGACTGATGTTGAGACTTATTACCCAAGCTTTCATGTTCACTCATGGACTCTTGTTTGTTTATTTTTGTCCACATCCATCTAGCATGCTTGAAGACACATGTAGATGATTTCTTGGAAAACATTCTAGATGAAATAAAAACCATCCTATGACTGCCTGTCAAACAAAAAAACTTGAAGCAACATTTACATTGTTGGTTACGTATATTCCATTATACCAAACAAATTTCATTTCGGATAAAATACAGTATTCACAATGAATTAGCTTCCACACACTTTTTAGGTTGGGCATTTTTTAAATAACCTTTAATCATGCAATACTGTAATAGGAAAAGTTATATTACAACATTTTTTAAAATTGGCATTAAAAACTAACGCAAAAAAACAGAAAACCTCAATATGAAAACAAAAAAAAATGTTCTAATACATAGACAACACTGATTAAAATCTTCAGATCTGTATATACATTAAACTCTGTTCATGCAACACTTCAGGCATGTGATGAGTTGTCAACCGAGTATGCCACGCTAAAACCAAACGTTTCTAGTTACGTTTTCAAAATAAACCGCCAGAGGGTATCCAATAATTAACACTTCATCTTTCCACGAATTATTGTGTTCAGGATGTCTGAACATATATAATTATGCATTCAAACAGCTTTTCCACTAATTCTCCGTGGGTTACTTTAGAAATAATTATCAAAAGATATTGAAGCACAAATCAAATTCTATCATAGCAACCGAGGTTTATTAGCGAAAGCAAATACAAAGTGAAATGGAAAATTGCTAAAATGGTTCTACTGGGGGGATAAAATTCATTGAAAGCTAAAAGTGCTGCATATTTCACGCTGTGATCTGTTTAATGCAAATAGATTGGCTTTCCTTCATGTGTGCAAAAAACAAGTTGGAACAATTGTACTGTACGGAAAAATGTTCCTTTTATCTATCAATGCTATTTTTGATTATCTCAGGAATGAACCATTTAATACATAACTGTCTATTGGGCTTGAATAAGAAAATAACATTTGGTATTGTTAAATCAGTAAAGTGTTTTTATTCAAGCAGTGCACAGAGAATGCTCTTATACACAGAAAACAAAAATCAAATACTACAATGCATCTAAAAGAATAGGTCTAAATAATTCGAAGACGGTAAGAAATACATATCATTAGGCGGAAATGGCAAATGAAAAAATAATCGAAGTGGTAAAATTCGAAGCTACCAAAGTTTAGTTGGAAATATTTATTGCAATACAAAACTTGCCGGTGTTTCGTTATTGAATTCATTGTGAATTGTTGTAATTCTCAATGGACAATTCAGTATGCTGCACAGTAGAGAGCTCTTTAAATAGGTGAAGAAAAATATAGCTGCTAAGCTGATATAAGGTTTTAGCCATTATTTTACCAAAAACTAGTTGGCATTTCTCAAAAATGATGCAGTTTACACTCTTTTGGTCCCTAATTTGTAAATTTATCTTAGTCCCTGCATGAGTTGAAAAATGACCATCAAGATAAACATTAAATATCATTATGATAATACAAGCCATATTCAGTACGAAGTTTCCTGCTTTGGAATCACGGATTCTCTCAATCCTCTACATCCTTCTCTAGTAAATTATTAAAACTCTTGAGCCAGCATACTCGATTACTATGAAAATCATTCTATACTATAAACTAATATCTATATTCTATACTATTAAATACGAATATTCTTCTATATATTCTACGCATTTTCCGCAGCAATTTTCTTTAGCATTTACAATCTGTGCGTTCTCGCAATCCGAACTGATTTTGACGAAATGACTACTCGGAGATAGATCAAAGGTTCAACTGTACTAATTAAATACATTTTCCAATTCATAGTGGAAGTCAAAGGATCTAAAAGGTAAATTAAAAATAAGGGCAATGCTGATAAAAGAGAAATATTGATTATATATGTGCAGTTAGTGAGAATGAATAAAAGTCTTGATGATATTTTTTTAGTTATAAGAGCAATTAGAAAGACGTTGAAATTTCTTAGAGATTTGGTAAAAAGGAAAATGTAGGCCTTGTCATATAGGCTATGTTTCCAGCGAAATCAATTAAAATTAGCCTGATTGATGACATATATGACACTGATTTTAGATAAATCAGCTTTGCACCAGACATGAATTGCTAGGAGTCGGTCTTGTCCCTGTGAAGCTCTATCCTTCTGTTTTCTTCGCTTTCGTTGAAAATAGGCTATGCATGCGAAATTCGTTTTAGAAAACAAGCTCTCTGCTTTCATCCAGAATTCAAACCTCTTTACCGGATCTTCATCAGTAAGCAAATGTAGACAGAGCAGATACAAACACAACTTAAGTGCCTGCTGTTAGATATTTATGGTATCTTCTGGGCTGTAAAACACAGAGAAGAGAAAAGAGAAAACAGAAGGTACGCAAATAATAGTCCTTTACTCTACAAGGCTTACGCATCACGAATAGCAAGAAATGAGACATAGTGAAGAATATAGCAGTGGGCCACAACTTTCTTTTAGGTTCTTAGCTGCTGCTAATAGGGCCAAAATTCAACTTGTATTGGCTCGCTCTTAGCATTGTAGAAGAAAAAGGAAATCTAACATGCAAATAAACTGAGCATCTGAAAATGAAAAGTATGAGAAAACGTATACAACTTCCATTTCAAGAAGATCAAGGTAGTGACTTTGAGGAAAGAGGTCGCAATTTGAACGCAAACTAAAATTCCGTCACTGTGTATCAGTGATGTAGTTGCAATAGAAAAACTATCAGTATCATTTGCAGTAGAAGTGAACATTTCAGGAGCATACTGAATCCACAGATTTGTGGAGCAGAATGGATTCAAGATAGAAAATAGTGCTGCAGTAGGATAACACTAGCTAACTGAGCCGTCGACTGACTGAGATGAAAATCGAAGGATCATGACGAACAACATAGGCATAAATATGGACATTACTGAAAACATGAACGCAGAATCTATAAATTTGATCCACTTGTATCCACTTGTACTCAGTAGAAATCAAAAGTACAAAATAATTAGCCGTAGCTTTGGAAACTCACCAAAAAATAGGCCTTACTGTTGTGTGTGTCATCAAAATTGAAAGGTATTTTGAGAAGAGGTGAACTAGCAGAAAACTTATGTGGCCCTACGAATGGAAAGACGTAACTTGTGAAATTATATGCAAAAAGGTTTGAATTCTTACGTACATGGAATCAAACAATTCATAATTTTTTGTTTATTCCTGTGCGCATAGAACATCTTTTGATCGACTCTTGATAAATAAATATTAGGTATTGCTGCCATTCACGGAGGATCCACTATGAATTCGCAGCTTCCACATGTGACTACTAAATAAAAGTTACCACAAAACTGAAGCAACAGAAAAAAATGGAAAATACATAAACTCAGACTTCTAACAATACGGAAACTTGCAGATTAAAGAAATTGCTATGATCGCAAATTTGGGAACAGTTTCGCTTTTATTTCTGCCAGAGTGCTTGGAAGATGGCTTGTGAAAAAGTGTCCATGATTTGAATGACGCATTGGAATTTTAAGTTCTTAATGGTATTTGTAGCCAACAATGTAAAATCAAAAAGATATCTTATTTTTATAATCAAATTTGGAGAAAATCTGAAATGTGAAGATAAAACTGAAATCCTAGCTTACAATCCACATTCCTTTTTTTGTTACTATTGGAATTTAAAAGATCTAAAAGAAATTTTTTCGATGTTTGGATGTATAGCAGTAACCTTACCGAAGAATTTTTGTTTAGTTGAAGAAATCCATCAGACTTCCCGTGTGTTGCAAATGTAAAAAAGATTCACCTAATTACAGGAAATTGTTGAAGCTTTCTGTCTAGAATGAAAACATGAGTTCACGGAGATATGGAACATGGACTAACTCCATGATTAAAAAGAACGCTGGAAGAATTGTAACCATCATCTACTCGTTTATTCAAACAGGATTAAGCGTCATGTTCTTAAATTTTACGGTGAATGAAACCAAAGCAATCTGTCGGATGCAAACAAAATAAGCAAAAATTATTCATCCAATAATGCAAGAAAACATATTCTATTATGGTGTTAGCAGCAAAATAATAAAATGTTTTATAATGTATACTTCTGCCGAAAAATACCGAATAATAAGTGAACCTCCAGCACTCTATTCTCTGAAACCGCACACACCATCACAGATAACCAGTAAAATAAAAATTTAATCTATTTGAAATCTCAATGAATACTATAAAATTTTCTCTAGACAAAATTTCGATTTCTGTGTTTTTTGCACAATAGCACTTGCATCGCAAGTGTTAAAAGGTTATTTTTTTTTCAGTTCTGACCATGCAAGATCTAAATCTTTCTTATAGCATCACTTCTTTTCTTATTCTTGTTTTCAGAGCTTCTTTTATTTCAGCACATGTATCTCTTCTCATTCCTCTTTAATGAACTTTCTTCAGCTTAAAATGCATATATAATCGGTATTTATATTCAAAATTGTACTCCACCCGTAAAATTCTGTGTAAATAAAGTCCGTTTTTATCCAGCCTGTTCTTCCTTATTCCAGAATTTACCTTCTTTTAAAAGATTAGATCGAGAGGCTTGTGTTGTTTTGCTTCAGGAAAAATGCTTAACAATAATGCTTATGATTATCTTAGTATGACAATATTAATTCATTTTGATTCTTGATCCAATCCATTCACATATATATGCATATAACATATTTATATACGTATAAATGCACTGCAGAGCTTAATTATATCTGTTTTATACTGATGCACACATGCTCATATGTCATCTCTTGATGCAAACATATGGGTGAATATGAATGTCACATACAGAACTATATATTGTATATAAGATTTTCCTGTATCCAGACATGTTGATAAAGTGTTTCTGTTATAAACATGCAAAGACATTCAAATTTCATGGATACTTATAATTGTATGTTGATATCGAAGGTTTTGTCAATCAGTTCCAAAATTTTTTAGTTAGTTGAATGGTGAAACGTGGCAACACTGAATCCAAGGGTTTACATGTAAATGCCTGTAATGTTATCATCTGTAGGTAGTATTAAAAAAATATGATTATTTTGTAATGATTTGGATTTAAGCCATAATGTGGTCTTAATTTCTTGGTAAATAAATTTACTAAGTACAAGTAAGATATCTTTATTATCCATTGTGTAATAAGGGAGGGATGCAAGTAATTTTTCCTTGTTTGCATTTGATTTTAGATGTAATTTTCTTTTGAAATTATTGATTTAAAAATTTTCATTTTTTAT
Source organism: Raillietiella orientalis (assembly GCA_036172245.1). Taxonomy (NCBI): domain Eukaryota; kingdom Metazoa; phylum Arthropoda; class Ichthyostraca; order Raillietiellida; family Raillietiellidae; genus Raillietiella; species Raillietiella orientalis. The sequence continues at coordinate 6,077,085 of JAYWIR010000003.1, read as the reverse complement.
TGATTTTCCAGTTTGGCAAAATTACATACAGAACTTCAGTAGAGTGAATTGAACTTTATCGAAATAAAGTCATCCGAAACATTCAAAAATGCCACTACTTGCCAAACATGATATGGAAACCTTTAAACCTTATGTTGAAAAAGCTGTTGATCGTTACTTGGGCTCAAAAGATACTAAAGTGGTGTCTTCTACAATGAATTATCTTGTAGATGGATATGATAAGAAACGTATTGGTGGTCAGTATATTATTAAGCATTTCAAGTATTAATACATAATGTATGTGATTTTTTAACTTAATCTTTGTGAGCAGTCACCTTCTTTTTCATCTTTCTAAGATTTTTAAATTAAAAAGTAAATGCTTTTCCAGAAAAATTGTCATCTTACATGGACAAGGATAAAGCTATAAAATTAGTAGATAAAGTTTTTGAATATTTAAATGATGTTCAAAAAAAACATTCAAGTTCAAAGAAACGACACTTGGATTATGATGAAAAAGGAGAAATTGAAAACAAACGAAGCCGAAATAGGGAAGATTCCAGGAAAAAACCTGATTCAAATGCTTCTGATGATCACTTATCAGCAAACCAAGTAAGAATTGTTTTGACACAGTTTTAAAGTGATATTTGCAATTCTTTAGATTAAGCAAATGATGGCTCAGGCTCAGAAGATGATAGAAGAACGAAAAAAAGCTCTCACTGCCCTGGGTATCGGAAAACTGCCTCAGATTGGACCTACTCTTCCAGAACAAGTAGCTCTTACGCTTGCTCATCAGCATCAGCAACAACAGCAGCAAAGGGAGGCAGAGGAGAAAACTCGGAAGATTGCTCAGCTACAGGTTTGGCAGGTTTCTAAATTTTGGGGGTATGTCCAAACGTTACATGGCAGACATGTTTGCAAAAGTGTCCTGAGATTTAGATCAAGGCATTATATCTGTTACTGAGTATACTGAAGTAAAGATGCATATGTTCTTAGTAATGTTATTTTAAAATATGTATCTGTATGGCAATAATATATATACTTTCAGGCACAGATCCAGTCCAAGTTAACTAAATCTGGACTCTCTCTTCCTGCTTTACCAAACAAACCTACCCCTCTTATTTTGGACAAAGAAGGGCGTACTGTGGACAGCAGTGGAAAGGAAATTCAGCTTACACAACGTATGCCCACTTTGAAGGTAGAGTTCTGTGTGCTGTGTTTTATACTAATCCTTTTTGATAGGCCAATATTAGAGCCATTAAACGAGAACAGTTTAAGCAGCAGTTGTTACAGCCACCTCCTGAGGAAAGCAGTCATAGTAAATTCTTTGATCCTAGGGTTGGATTTCGCCCATCTCAACGTTCCAAGAGAACTTTCCAGTTTCATGAGCAAGGAAAGTTTGTTCAACAAGCCCAGCGTCTTCGGGCTAAGGTAAATACAGAAACTAGACAAATTGAAATATTGGGAATCTTTTTTTATTTTTTTTATGTTCTTTTTCTTGTATGTGCATGTTAAAGGCACAACTGGACAAGCTACAAAATGAAATTGCTGAAATAGCGAAGAAAACAGGAATCAGTTGTGAGACCAAACTGGCATTAATTGCTCCCAAGACCAAACTACTGAGTGATGACTATACACCAGATGTTGAGTGGTGGGACTCTGTCATTATGCGAAACAGCAGGTAGTGGATAGAAAAAATATATTTACTCATGTTGATAAGGAACAGACTGGGTAATGAGTTGCAGATTCAAGGAGTCACCAATTTGGTAGAGCACCCAGCACAAATAAAATGTTTTAGTAAGTAAAGCTTTTAATAATTGTAGTTACAACATGCATATTTGTAGCAAGCTATAAAATGCCCCAGATCTCAGCCTTTTTAACAAAAAAGGAACAGAGAAAGCTACGTAGAATGAATCGTCGTGAAGCATGGAAGGAGAAACAAGAGAAGATCCGACTTGGCTTGGAACAACCTCCTGAGCCGAAATTGCGCTTGTCAAATCTGATGCGAGCTATTGGTACACAGGCTGTGCAGGACCCTACTAAAATGGAAACTCACGTGAAAGAGCAAATGGCCCGCCGACAGAAAGCACATGAAGAGACCAACACAGCAAGAAAGCTATCCACCCAGCAAAGGCGTGATAAGAAAATACGGAAATTGCGGGAAGATACTAGCTCTGGAGTACATGTTTGTGTGTACCGAATTCGAGACTTATCAAATTTGTCAAAAAAATTCAAAGTAGAAAAAAATGCTCAGCAATTGCAAATGACAGGAACAATTGTATTGTACAAAGATGTTAATGTAGTAGTGGTTGAGGGTGGCCCTAAACAGCAGAAAAAATACCGCCGGTTGTTAATGAATCGCATTAAATGGACAGAAGAAGAAGGGTGCACTTTGGTATGGGAGGTAAGTGAAAGATGGCAGAATCAGGTTGCTCATGCCAAAGTTTTCCAGGGTCGTGCCAAGCATCGCAATTTTGCCGAAGTACGCTACAAAGTGTGTCCAACAGAAGCTATGGCACGTGAACATCTTAAGAAGCATACAGTGGAACACTATTGGGATTTAGCTTACAGTGGAGCTGTTTTAGAGCAGACTGATGATACATGATGCTTCCTCTATAATTGCAATAAAGTTTTCTATATTTTAGGCATCGATGCTGATGGGTAAAAATGTATCATTGGTAATGTCCTTTAAAAGGTGGGAATAAGAAATGCTTAATGAGAATTCTTAATTTTTGAAAAATAGCTTCAGTCATACTGTGTACATCAATGGTGTAATATGTAGTAGTGGTGCACCCCGTTTTTCCCTTTTTGTGAGACACACACACTACTTATATTCGCCATTCTGTGCCTATTTGTGTTGCAGTTGACACAAATCTGTTTATGCTGTGAGAGATATTTCAAGCAAATAATGCAGCACTTAAAACAGAGTCATATCAAAAAGTTATTCGGAAATTCCACTAAGACATCATTTAGAGTAAGGTGCACAATTAGTTGCATTACTTCAATAGTAAAGCAATGATTATTTGCTTGTTGAAACTTGGGTTCTACTTTTAAAAGTGTTGGTAATTGGACTAATTCCCAAATTTTTAATCCGCATTTGATTTAAAAAAGCCCACAAAATTCACAACTCAGCTAGTTCTTGAGTAACAGTAGTAGTATTTATTTATTCTCAACACTGTTAATGCGAGCTAAACATTTGACCAAAATCGGAATGTAATACAACGTAGGGCCACTAAGTTATGTGGTAGTTTACATTACGTGATTTTGCATTCAGCGCAGTTATTATTTGGTCCCTGATGTAACAAACATAATTGATTTCGTCATCTTTGAAATACCTGTGCAATCTCATGTGAGAATGCGGACTTAAAATCTGATTCATGAATTTCGTTTTTCAACATGGTGACTCCGACTACAGTGATTCGTTAAAACACGTAAAGCTCATTCTGTTTCCTTTCTTCTTGTATATACTTATTGAATGTTGTATTTTCTGTTGCAGATATTTGATACCCACCTTTAAAACAGGTAAGCGATGAAATGTTTTTGGAGGTGACCTCTGCATAACTTTTCTCGAAAATGATGGCCTGGAGGGATCAAATGGACACAATGCTATGTAATCTAATAATGCGGCGTGAGCTCAGCCAAACATTCTGTTAATAATACCGATGTTGAGCTAACGCTACTAATAAAAGAATCAAAGGCTTTGTTTACGAAACATAAAAAGTTCTAAAACACTCATCTATTTTCCTTTTTCAACGTTTTTCTTTTTTCATTGCGTTTGCTTGTGAATATTTGCTGCAATACTTTCATCTTTCCATTTTTTTGGCCCTTCCATTTAATTTCAGATTCATGGACATATGCTGTATTTGATTCTGCTTTTCAAACTAAGATTCGTGATTTTTGAAGCAGATATCGATCGCATCCTCAGAGTTTCCAAGTGTTTATTTTTTTTATTTCGTTCCAAAAATTTTATACAGCAAGGAAATGCGACAAATGATGCATTGCTGTTGTGCCATTGCTATGCCATTACTTATTCAACACAAAATTGCTGTGGAATTACTTGTGGATTATTTGTGTTAATCCCAAATTTCAAGCCATAAAGTTAATTTTGAAGGACAGCCTAATTAGAAAAATATGGGTTATACAGTAACAATCAAAGTTTATTCCTACATTCTTACATTTCTGTTAATGTTTAACCATATATGCGCAGACTCTAATGTAGTTTCTGTTTGCATAAAATCGAGTGAAATTTCTGAGCATTTTGGTCATTAGAAATATATAAATTTCTCGTATGCAGACTCAACTTTATATTTGTTATATAGATGCTCAAAATACTCATGTATGTATAAATTGCATAGAATAGAAGTTGGACAAGAACTTTATTTTGGTCTCTACGAAGTGAATTTCGCTTTGAGTGCTTTTATCCTGAAAACCTTTATAGAAAGACACTAGATATTTTCAGTTTTATAACTCTTATTTACTTAAAATGTATGCCTCGTTGTTCTTCCTAATCTCCATGCTTTATTGTTCACATTAACACGTTTTTTTTTGAATACTTACCCCTGAGATCTAAATCTATGTGACTAGTAATCAGACACATACACCAGATAGAGTAAATAAGTATCCTCGAATTCTTTGAGGTAACGGATTTTTTTTAAAAACCATCTAGTGTGTAAAAGAATTGGAGATAACAAAGTAAAAAACGGAAAAAAATGATTGATGAAACAATAACATTGATAAAAATACAGTGCTCGATAGAAATTTAATAGAAAAGCTATGGAATTACAAAAAATGCATGAAAAGGAAAAAAGAATGTTTAAATCTTAATAGAGTAGGAAAGCATTTCCTTAAATCAAGTTTTCATAACTGACCTATGTGTAAGTGTAGTGGACAGATTCCTAAGCACAAAGATTAATATACACAACACTTATTGCAGGACTTTCTCACTTTTTTTTTTTAGTGAAATACTACCAGAATTCGCTATTTTATAGACCGACAATCTAACAATTTGCAGGAACTAAAAAACCATAGTCTTTTGAGGTGGATTTCATAATACATCAGTTTTTGTCAATTTTATAAGCACAAATTTTTATATGGCTCGCTATTATATATTTATTGCTATTATCCATTCTTGCGTAGGTAATCAAAAATGATTCTTCGTATAAAGTCGTGACACAAAAAGAACTGTGGGAGATTTTTCAAAATTTCAAAAAGATAATGTCTTTTTGAATATTCATTCTGTGGGGTATCTAAGTGCCTTCACTTCTTTCTAGATAATTTAAACGTAATTGGACACTAGTGAGAATGAACTTTGATGATATTTTGAGGAGAAAAAATCACTGGAAAAATATTTCGAGGGAACTGACTTTAGAACTCTAAAATTCGAGATCAGAACTTGGTGGAGGAATCAGCATCTTTACTATTAATCAAATTTACTCCAAAGTTTTTATTCAAGTTACTGTATTGTGAATCATCAGCATTTTTCTTCATTTTTCTTCACATTTGTATTCAGTTGAGCTCTTTTTATTCGCTGAAACTCTTTATTGGCTGAAAAGATAATAGCTTTAAGAATTTTTTTTATTTACATCTGAATAGCAAATTTATTCCATTATGTGGTAAACTTAGTATCACCTGGAAACGAGATTTACATCTTTTTCATAATTCTATGTGTACGAATTCATAATTTATTAAGAATTTATGTGAAGGTATTCACATGTGTGATCCTCATTGTGAACCTTCTTTATTTGTGTCTTTCCAAAGAACTCTCGTATTCTCTATTGAAAGAAATTTCGACAACAAATCGAGCTTCCGATAATTCACACTAGTATGTATTGTACTTCAGGAAGGCATCCAATCAAAGATTGATTGCAAACCTCTTGAACTGAACTCTAAGAAAATCTATAATTGCTTTGTTTTGTAATCATCAACGTTGGTCATATTGAAACTCATCTTACTAAAACGTCGATTATTTCTTGAGCTGCAACTCATTTTGCCTTTTTCATCACTTTAATGATTTCGATTTCACATATCGAATACTGAAGCTTTATTGTTTTCATAAGGTAGAAGAAGCATTCAAAGAAGCATTCCGGAACTTTAATTGGAATTTTCGTTATTTCGATTTTTTATTTCTAAACTTTAAGCTTTATTTATAGAATTACATACTTGTAAACTGAAATTTCACTCTGAACCTGTGATATGATGTTGTCCTTTAAAGTTAATCACATCGTTTGAAAATTATTTCTTGGGCACGGACGCTAATTTTTCAGATGCAGTACGTAACATCAAATGATGGTAATACTTAAGTGTTTTCAGCTGGTGTTCTGGAAAACTCCACACACTTCGTTGTGGTCTGTAGAGAAAGTAGTGCTTGTTCGGGGGTTGTGGTTTCTTGTGTTTTGTATTTGGTGTTTTTAAAAGGTTGTTTTGTTAGATATCTGGAAAGTATTTAAGATAGCTAGGCATTTTAAAAATGGTGAAGGAAACTACTTATTACGATTTATTGGGTACCAAGCCAAGTGCTACACCAGAGGAGCTGAAGAAAGCTTACAGAAAATTAGCATTGAAGTATCATCCTGACAAGAATCCAAATGAGGGAGAGAAGGTATAATATTTAAAAGTTCGACATGAAAATTAATGAACATTTGATAAGATTGCGTAAAAACAGAGCTTAAAGTCAATACATTTAAAGTAGCAGATTTCGCATTGTTTTCAAACAACATTTGGAAAGAACAAAAAATCTGATTTTTGTGCAGTTTTTGATAGCTCATCTAGCTCGACTGATATTGATTTCCGTGGATTTTTCTCTTAATTATAAGCTTTTGTATCTGTTTTGTTTCCCTACTAAATGGATTTTCAAAAGATAATTTGTAGGAATGATTAGTTCGTAGTAATTGTATTTAAAGTAAATGCAGCTTGGTGTAATGTGCCTATAGCAAGCACAATGTATAATCGAGTACATTTATTAGAGTCTTTGATTTTTCACATCAAAGATATTACCGTTTACTGTGCGTAACATTGCATCGTTTCACCATTTGACAACGTTTCCTTTTAGTTTTTCGTTTTCCAGCTACGAACTTTTATCTTCTATTGAGGTTTGATTTCAACTGATGTGCATGTAGCAGTCAGGGGACAGTTTCTAGCTATGCACACGTAAGGAGGAGAAGCACATAAAGTGTCAAAAAATAATGTTAAGACTTAAACAACTATGTTAAGGATAGTTTAATTCAGAAGTTAACTGAATAAACTATCCTTTACATAGCTGTTTGTTATGCAAAATCTATCAACACTAAATATCCGAAAGTAGCAGCAGTTGCCCAGCATTCTTACATTAGACAACCCCTGGGAGTGCTATTCTACTTAGATAAGCACTAATGATCATGCTTATGGCGGATTTCTTTCTGTCCATGTGTTGCAGCTCTGCATAGCACTCATATTTGCTTTTTTTCTGTAACATTCAACTTAAATGGTGTTTTGGTACTTAATGTGATTAAGTGTGGTGTTTTCAAAAACTAGAAAGCTCTCTTTAGGTATTTCCTTGCATGATTTGTTTTGTTTTTCTCCCACTGTAACTTTTTCATCTCCATTTAATTTCCTGTATGATTTTTCATTGGATTTTAATGTAAGTAACATGTGTAATTAAATTAACCACACTGGCACTTATTAAAATAGATTCAGCATGTCTGTGAATTCTAAGGTGAAAAAATTCAGTAAGCTTGTATAGTTCAGCTATGATAGCAAAAACTGCAAGTTTGATTATCATATTTAACATTCCAAGGCTGCCTAATTTTTGATGAGTTTAGGAGGTAATGCAAGATTTTAACTGTTGTTATAGCTTGCATCTATGTTAGTAAAGTATTTTTTTAAAGTTTTGTTATCTAATTTGAATTGCTTTCAAAAATTGAGTAATCAAGATTGAAGCAATCACGTTTTTTTACTAGTTTCTTTTGTTTATACCTTTTGTAAACTACTAGCCTATTGGTGTCATACAAAAGGAGTCCATTTATATGATTCACAAGAATTCCATTCTTCTAGTGCGCATTTTGTGTTGCAGTTTAAGCTCATCTCACAAGCATATGAGGTCTTATCGGACAGTGAGAAAAGACGTATCTATGATGAAGGAGGTGAACAAGCCATCAAAGAGGGATATGCCCAGAGTGGACGTGGATTCTCTTCTCCCATGGACATTTTTGATATGTTTTTTGGTGGAGGTGGATTTGGCATGCATGGCCGTCATAGAGAACGAAAGTGAGTGCATGTGCTTAGGAAAATTTATAATAGTTGCCCATCAGAGGCAAAGATGTGATACACCAGATGGGTGTGTCTTTAGAGGAACTATACAATGGTGCAACTAGGAAATTATCAGTAAAGAAAAGTGTTATTTGTGATAAATGTGAAGGTGAGTAGCTGTGTAATTAGTCGATGCTTTTATCAGTCTGTTAGGAAGGGGTGGTAAGAAAGGAGCTGTAGATAAATGTCCCACTTGTCATGGTACTGGTATTTTCTCTCGCATTCAGCAACTAGCACCAGGAATGGTACAGAAAATCCAGTCAATGTGCATGGAATGTCAAGGTCAAGGGGAATACATTAATCCCAAGGATCGATGCAAGAAGTGTGATGGACAAAAAGTGGGTAGCAAGGCAGAATTTTAGCTAACTGTGACATGTTTGCAGGTGGTAAAAGAAGTTAAGATTCTTGAGATCCATGTTGATCCTGGAATGGCAGATGGCCAGAAAATATCTTTTCGTGGAGAAGGGGATCAAGTGCCTGGACTTGAGGCAGGAGATATTATTATTGTTTTAGATGAGAAAACACATGACACTTTCAAGTGAGGATAATGATGGCAGATGTATGGGTTGTAAATTGATGTATTTTATAGACGTGCAGGCAATGATCTGATTATGCGAATGAATATAGAGTTGGTGGAATCATTATGTGGTTTTAAAAAAGCAATTCCAACTTTGGATGGCCGGTATCTCCTAGTGTCTGTATTACCTGGGGAAGTAACTAAACATGGAGATGTGAAATGTATAATTGGGGAGGGCATGCCTATTTACCGCAGTCCTTTAGAAAAGGGGAAAATGGTGGTGCAGTTCTTTGTCAATTTTCCCAAACACTTGCAGCCTGATGTGGCAACTCAACTGGAAGCATATTTGCCACCAAGGTATTCTGTCAGTGAATTTCCATATCATAATTGTGTTTCCCTGTAGACCTGTTCATACAGTTCCTGCTGATGCAGAAGAGGTCTTATTGCTGGAATATAATCCAGATGCAGAACGGGAGCGCATGCACAATGGAGGTCATCGCAGTGCATATGATGAAGATGAGGAAATGACTGAAGGCTCCCGCCTGCAATGCCAGAGTCATTGAGTGTCAAGGCTGTTTTACCCTCCTGCTGCACTTGCAGCCCATCATCACTTCCTTCCTTATTTGGGATGTAGTTTTCAAATAAATTGTACCCGTTTTGCGAACTTTTTTCCATTCATACCCAGACTCTGCAAAACTGATGGAGCCTTGCAGATGCCCCCAGGATCAGCATGCTAAAACCTGTAATGTGTGTCACTTGCAATGCAATGCAATGCAATGCAAATAGCAAATAAACAATAGAATGTTTGGATAAGATTCTTTTATTTATAAATTGCTGATGCATTGGTACTGCACTTGTACTTTGTCAGTGTACTTAGTTTTCAAGAAATCTGTAATGACAAGAATTGTTGTATATCATGTGACATCAGTTTCACATTCAATTGATTTGGATGCAAAACCAAGCTACAGATTTCCCTGCATTCCGTACAGTTCTTCAGCATGAATATAGGATCATAAGCCCGGGAGTGATTCCGTCTTCGAACTGTATTCACAGAAAATTGGATGGCACTTGGAATTCTTTTCACCCATATTCCGGCTGTCAATGTTTGTGTTAGTGAAGCCCATGCACATGTTTAGGCCGAAAAGCCACGTGTTTCTTCAATCTGCTACATGTTAATGTTTGTATGATACAGAGCTTGCTTTTTATGAAAAGGATATGACAACAGTAAAAGAAAATTAAAATCCTTGTTTGCACAGGAAACTACGAAAACATTCGTGTTCGCGAGGCAGTCGTCCGTGATTTTGCAGTGCAGACTTTCACATTTTTACATTGCCATTATTTCTCGCATTACGTGGTGCCATTCTTTCCGCTCTCATTCTTACTTTGTAATTCAGAAACCGAATGCAAAAGATGCATACGGCTTTCTGTGATAAAACCAAGTCTGAAATGGGAGCAGGAGTTTTTTTTTTCCTTTCCTCGTAAGTTCCGTGATTATGTTTCCAGCATCAAAGGCGCCAACCGTTTCCTCAAGAAGTTATGCTTCCTGAGCATTTATTAAAATCTTCACGTATTTCCTATTCTGGAAATTTGAAATGTTCGACTCGTCTTCCGCAAGGTTTGCCTCCAACGCAGGCGTTCGGTTCGCCGAGACTCTGTGAATTGATCGTTTTCCGGCTGGCCTCTTCGTCCATCTCACCAAAATCTGCAAGCTAAGTGCGGTGTTCCTCCATGTGTCTGTCAAAGCCTAATTTCCTTGCTGGAGACACACAAACTTTTTTCCACTCCGAAATGTGTGTTGGTTTTCTACAGACATTCACGAGCAGCCTGACAGCACGTTGGTTTCCTGTAGGCTCACCACGTCCATGCGTCAAGTCGGTAGAGCTGCCACCATTTTCAGATGCTGGTCGGAACATTCTCTCGTAACACTTGTTTTGTAAACGTATTTCACATTTCCTTATCGATTCATCTGACATTTGGGCTTTTAAATCCTTCAGAACGTGTTTTCATTCCATTTTCGCTCCGTAGATAGCCTAATACTAGAAGCTCCGTAGCTGTCCGTGATTCTATCGGCATGGAAAATCGCTTGGACTCAATCTGCAAATTCTATTTCTCTGATCCGATTTCGACTTCAGGTGTTGTTCCTAAATATAATCCGAATTCGGTCATAATTACTTCCAGGATATTCGTTCCTGACTTTGAATCCCGTTATTTGCTATGCCCTGCAAGCAATAACTAGGTCCTAATAACACAGACATGAAGAACGTGGTAAGAAAGCATTGATGAAGGTAACCTCATTTTTTCTGATCCATCCATTTTCCACCGAAGGAAATTTCTTTTTGAAAAACCACGTGCACTTGACTGTCTCGTTTTGGTTTTTGCATTCGACACTGAACGAAACAATGCAATAAATAAGACTTGCGTGTGAAATTAAACCGGAACGAAATAACTTTTCGTTTTTCTCGGCCACGAAACGAAATCTGTAAATAGTTAGGAAGCGGAATTTCCACATAGAACAGCCATTATCAAAACTATACGTGCAGTAGTTGTGTGGAAGGTTACGTGGCTCAAGGTTAGAAAATGGCCTTCTGCTGTTACCACAATCCGATGATTCAAGTCCGAAACGTTGATCTTCAACCGATAAAAAACTTCACTACGATATTTTAAAACCCTTTTGAATTATATTCCTTTTGCTATATGAATCTTAGTCAGCCTCCATTCAATATCATAACCATTGTTTTTAACGTTTGCTGTGAAGCTGATATTAGGCGATGATGATGATGCAACGTGTATTCCATTTTTTAAACAGAAGGCACCGGATGTGGAGGGAATTAAATAAGCCTGTCATGCTGCAAATGCATCCACAACCTGATCGGGAAAGGTTTGAGAATACGTATGAGAGATTATTTATTTATCTTTCGTACGTAATGAATCTTTGATGCAGGATTTCCTGATGCTGTGGATTCAATTCTGACGAAAATCGCAAAGATCTTGCAGCTTCGCTACAAAACTGCTGATGCTGTTGACTTCATTACGTTTGTTTGAAGCAAAAAGGAAAATTTATTTTTGTTACAATCAGCAAGGATACTATGTAAGAAAAAAAAAAATCCCCTTCAGTTCTAAAGCAGAAATTAGAATAATGTTCGAAGAACTGATCTGAAAATTGGAATGGAAGAGAAAGAATGAGAGATATTCATCTAATACGTTTAAACAAAATTGGTAACTATTCTGCAATAGATAGAAATCACTCTTCCTGAGGGGTTTGTCTGCATTTGCTCTTTCATGAGCCCAAAAAACACGGAAGAAAATGATGGAACTAATGCTTTTTTTGTGTGTGTTTTTCCTCCTGAGGCTACCAATTCTCTCACCTTTCACATTCGGAATCCAAAAACCTTTCCTGCTGAGTAAGATATCCTGCACTCTTCATGCCAGCAATGGGCAGTCTCATTGCCCACTGGCAGACATTAGAATCTTTGTCCAAATGGTGACTCTGCGAATGTTCAGGTAGAGTGTACAGAACGGTGTTTCATCTGCATACTCCTTGCGTGGACTCTGGATTTTCTCCCCCCAAGATTCGATGCTGCATGCATTTCCGAATCCTAACTTTCGCGATCACAAGTGCATGTGATACGTCTCATTAATGCAGAATGTGCCAGATACATTACACGGAATTTCATTTCATCTCATTCCAATTAAAAATTATGGCAATCTCCTCAGTTCCCTCATTCAAGAAGGGAAAGAGAGATCTGATAGATTTTTGGAAAGACTTTGTCTGTGTGGTCTAGTCGTCGTTTTCTTTGAAAACTCTTCCATTCTTAACGGTGAACTACGAAATGTTGGATTTCGAAATTTATCACTCATGCAAGCAGGATGAAATTTTATTGCTGTATCTTCTTCGATATGATTCTGTCGCTTTCGAGAGAACAGTTCGTTAAAAAAAATATTCTAACGAAGTTGTAGCATAAGCGTTCATCCGTCGTCAGGCATATTTTGTAGAAGTCTACTTGGACAATCCAGCAAAATTCTAATGCACACCAAGTAGCAGCAGTAAACCTAGGATATCAATAGAATTTTCTAGAATAGAATGGGATCCTTGCCAGTCCAATTTAGAGTTGTAATTATTTCCAAATGATAATGAATGCAACGGCATGGCCTGTTTCGCCTGTTTCATTTTGAGGAATGCATTTATGCCCACAAGCAAGTGCTTCATTTCCATTTCCACTAATCGAAGCAGTACTTCCATGCATCCCAATCCATGCCATCTTTGCAAACTATGGCTTTTGTTGTCTCATTCGTGCTACTCTCCATTTTCCTGTGCTGCCATTGCCCTTTAATTTCTCCAAGACACGGCAAATCACCGGAAGACACGATAATTCACTCTGTCGAGATTTGTGCTTTCATCAGTGTCGCACATTTTGAGTTCATAACCAACCAAGCGTTTTCCGATGTGGACCTACTTTGCACGTTCTCCAAACGTTCCATGGGCTGAATTTTCTTGGCGCCCACTCCAATCAGAAACCTACTGCTTCCATTCCCATAATAGAATGCTTTGAATGCAGGCTACTTTTCTAACGAAGTAAGATACTGTTAGTCTCTGAACTGTGTGAAGCTGGTGATTTAATAGGGGTAATGTCCTTTTGCTTTCATTGAAAGTTCGGTTCAGCAAAAGTCCGTCGTATTTCCATGCGAGGGATCATTTCTCACTTTTTGACTCGATGAATTCAAATAATCAGCAATGTGACCGTTTTCGAATCGTTTAAAGGTTCAAACGTTCGAAGATTTGATTACGAAATCCCACCACTATTAGGAGATGGCTGCACTGTTTCTCACTATCAAGAAGCAATGCATCTGATCGATGCCGATGCATTTACTCTTGCGCTTTCTTAATCGGTAGACGGAAGACTTAAATCAGTTGGCTTGAGTAATAAGTTGATTGCCTAGCCTCTTATAGACAATCTGTGCTGTCACGTTTATGAAGAAGGAAATAGGATCCAGAAGGAAATAGAATTCTCTGATAAAAAAAAAAAAAACACGCACGCACGCACACACACCTCAAAGCATTAATGTCTGCGTGCACCGACACTATTAGGGATTCTCAAATTTGGTCCAAAGATGGATGCTCTTCGAAGGTGCATAGTGTTGGCATTTTTTTTGAATTTTCGGCAAGACGTTCTTGTCAACGAGAGAGGCTCCGATTTGAAACAGGAATTCTGAATCCCCAGCATAGATCAGACTTTCGCCAACCTGATCATTGATTTCCATTCTTTTGTTCTTCCTTGGAGGGAACTATTACCGCCCCGACGAGCGCCAGCCATCCTGAGGGAACGACTGCAAGAGAGATTTCAGACGGTAACTCATAGAAACAAACTGAATCCGATTGCATCTATGCAGAAAATCTCGTTTCATGTAATTCACTGTTCCAAATACGATCTCTGGTTTGGAACAGGGAATATCCTTTCCACATGTGTCTTCGTTGAGGGAATTCCCTTGGGCATTCGGGCATTGAAAATCTAAGGCTGAACGAATAATTCAAAAAAAAAAAGAAAGAAAGAAATTCGTCTCTTGATTGGAAGCTGAGCAGTCTTCTCGTGGGTTGGTGTACAACTTTCTGTGGGGAAATTTGTTTCGTCTTTGGATCGGGCAATCTGTCGTATTTGTTATGAAAATCCTTTAAGTATTCTTCGTCCCGAGACAAGCTATATTCCATTTTGATATTCTAGGCGCAGCTTATTTAGACCCATAAATTGATAGCCTCTTTTAACACGTCTCTGTGGGATTTGAGACTGAATCCGAAGGCCAGGGGCTCAACTAGCTCAATAAACCGTATGAACGAAGACAATTTTCAGCGCTCTTGGCATGAGAAATGCTACCAACTATCCATAGTAATCAGGATTGATTTAGCGACTTCAAACTGTATCCCATTCTATTCTCAATTTGTTAATGAAAAGGAAGCGCGTGGAAGAAAACGTAAGTGAGCGTTAGGAACTCCTTCTTTTCATCATTGGGGTGTGAATGTTCCAAAAAATCACATGTGGGAAAACACTGGAAAGCATGCTTAGCAACCGAATGTGGACAACGTAAGATGAAAAGGTTAGCTCTTAAATTCTAATGTATGAGGGAAGTTAAAATGCCTGAGATAGTTGTAATGTACATAAGAGAAGGAAAAAAAATCACTGATTCCCTTTTTTTTTTTTCCTTTTAACTGATGGGGGTGGGGAGCATCAGTAGAACCAGTAAAAGTCGCAAGATACTCTGTCTACGTGTTTCGATTTTTATTTTTTATTTTGCCAGCAATTCCTCTTTTCAAGAACCATCTATTCGCAATTCTAGTCGAAAGCACTGAATGACAAGTGAATTACGTGATGGTGGATGCTAATCGCATAATTCAGCAGTATTGTCTCTTCGAGTGCAGCCCCTAGTTCTTCCTTTGTGCTTTTCGTTTTGACATCTACCCAATATGTGCTGAGAGCAGCATGCATTTGGATGAGTTATTTTGCTTGGTAGAGAAAGCACTTGTCATACTCTTGTAGGGCATGGCCGAGCCATGACGAGACTCTGATGAAGAAGAAATTCAGGTTTCCATTCTGTGTCGAATTCCCCTTTCACACCGCTCTTTCGATTCTTTCGAACGTAAGATGGTCACTCCTTTATGTGCTTCAATCGCTGTGGGTTCCAAATCTGAAGTTAGTTAGATGAAGAATGTCATTTCTGGCCATTCCAATACTGAGCGGCATAATGTCAGCTAACTTCTGTATCATAGGTGGTATAACCACAGGAGTGTGCTCGTGCTCGTGTGAGATTACTCTTGTATACTCATGTAACCATACTCTTGTTGACTGGATAATTGCACTGTAGTGCAGAACCATCTAATGTGCACCACTCTATCTGGTCACGTCTACTACTTTACTACTGTCGGTGCTAAAATCTTAAACCGAGAGCACACAATAGCAACGGTTTCCGTTTCAGCATAGTGCTACTATTGAAAAAGGGGAACCCCAAAAGAGAGATTTGCTTGCTGCGATAGAGTTCAACTTGGCACCTTGTCTTTTTCACAAACCACCGCTGATCCGGTTTCCTCTTCCGCGTTAGGCGGAAGAACTGCAGGACTGCAGTTTTGTTAACTGGAATGAGGAGACAGGGAAAAACAGAATAGAGATGGGAGTGACTTATCCGAAGTCCAGCGAGGATGGTTTCAAAGAACGAGGTTTGGACGAGATTCAAATCGAATGCGTCGATCCAGGGATCTCCAAGGTTAAGTACGTTTGATGGAAGGAGCCATGTCCGTACACACAACGAAATGCACAAGTCTTACAGAGATACACTCATTTGTGCACTTCGTTTTGTCTTTTTTCCTCTTCCTTGTGCTTCGTGGTAGCTCTGCAGACATACAAGAGTTTTCAAGACCAAAGGAATTCGGAAACATCATTCTCATCAACATTATGTAGATGGGATTGTCTTTAACGTGTCCTCTTCATCCGAAGAGCTTCTGCCACCTCGAACGGATTGCTATTAGAATTCATTGAAAGTATCTAATGAGAGATTGGACATCACGATTCCCTTTTGGGGTTGACAGCAATATTTATTCATGAAGCATAAATTCTGATCCTATGATGCTTCCTGAAATTCAAAGATCTCCAAGGTAGCAGGAAAGTCTTGCTCTCGTTGGAACAGACAAATGAAACCCAATGGGTTGCAGCGGACAGACCTCGGATCGAATTTTCGGTTGGATCGTTCTGTCGAAAGTGGAGGCACGAACAAAAAAAAAAACTTGAAAACTAAAAACAGGAGGCTCAGCAGAATCGCAAAGTCACGTAACGTTGCATGTTGATCGGTTTGGCCACAATTTCTTTCAAGAACCTCACAGACAGAGAGTATTTCAACGGAAAGAGCGATAACACCTGTATGAAAGATGTGCTCGAAATCATTTTTCTTTTTCCTTCATAAGTTCATGTCTTGCATTTTATTCCTGCCGTACATCTATATAGTCCGCACCCGACCTATCACCTAGTACCTCACCTCTGAAGATGTGCAGAGGCATACCCAGTTCCATTTCGTGATGGAAGAGTATGTCAAACAGATTAAATGTGTTGGTGGAAAATGGCTGTAGGTGATTGCTATGCTCATGTCAGGTGAGAGGTGATGACGGTTATTTTCAACTTTGAAATCCATCAGAATCGCAAACTGAATGATGAAGGAAGTTTCCTATCGAATATTTAGCCAATGCACCTACTTGTCTTGTAATCGTCTTTTAATGGAGTGCTATCTTGAATAGGGTGTAGAGGCGCCAAGCTGTGGAGACGTCGGGATGGAATGGTGCAGAGACGTTACTCTGCCGGCCAAAGTTTGGAATTAGACATTCCTAGAACGACTGTTCTAGGATCTTGGGACCAGGACGATGATTGACCTTTGACTCCTTGTTAAAGGAAAATCAACCTAGAATTGCTGTTAAATAAATGCTAACTCGGTATGAATATTGACGAGAAAATGTTTCATCATTAGGGCAGGAAGATATGCATTCAAAATGCCAATGATAATAAAATTCATATGGGCATATCGATTTTAAAATACACTCTGTCTAAAATGGAAGTAGGGTTCATATTGTACTAAAACGTATATGACTCATTTCCGCGCATCTGATCCGTTATCAGGAACTCTTCAGTATTACTTTAAAAAAAAAAAAATGCACCCAAAAATTAGCCAAAAGAACAACTGTGTTTTTTTTTTTTTTTTTTTTTAAAAAAAATTCTGTTAACCGCACGTGTCAAGACTCTTTTTATATGTTCCATTCATTAGAAGAATTACTGTAAGATCTCATGCAATGTTACTATGATCCATTAAAAGGATCTGATGAAGAGATTTTCTTTTTTATTCAATCTTGATAGTAAATTTCTTTTGAAACATAAGACTTCCTAGAATTCGTTTCTACGTTGTGAGAGAAAAAAAATCACCCTAAAGTTTTGCACTCGTTTTTTTTTTTCTTTCCTCAATTATTAATGGAAATAGAATAGTGGACAGAAAAAAGAAAAGGAGAGAAAGAAAAGCAAACAGACGATGAGACTGCAAGTTTCTTTTGAAATAAACGCGGGGGGGTTTGAGTGGCAATCTCCGATCAAAACGAACTGCAGAATCCGTCAGCATTAAAGTATTCTGATAAATTGCTTTCCATATGGAAAAAGAGAATGTTTTTTCTGCGTTTGTGGATTACCGATGTTCTCGCGCAACTTCATTGTATTCTCTTCGTTAATCCTGATTTACCTCTTTTACCCTTTTCGTAAATGCACTCTTCGGGCGAACCACGATGAAGAAGGCATTATCTTTTCTAATTCATTTTCAACATTACGAGAGGTCTGACGATAATAAAAACACAGCCGCTTCGAAAACTTCAGAGTCATGTTTGCCACGCTATGCTGTCTCGAGTGACCCTGAAAAGCGTCCAAGAAGAGTGTTTCGAATTCATCGCGCGAGGATTGCCTCCGTTCATTTTTGCGGGAATTCTCGGAAAACGGGAGACGAGCCTCTATCAGCTGACAAACAAAAGGAAATTTGTAGACGATTCCAGATTAGCTCGCCCGGCATCCGTGTATCTTGGGCCTTCCGCGAGCTGCGCCGCGTCCGCCAGGACCGCTGTCCTGGACCATGCGCCACATCTCGTCGCCATCCAGGAACGAGGACAGGGAGAGTCGGTGTCTGGCGCCGCGTCCACGTCGGGAATTTTTTCCAGGAGTGTTCGCCAACAGGCTAACCCGCAAATCCCATCAGTGCGATTCACAGGAAAATTTGATCAATAAGGACATGCAAACAGGAATCCTGGGCAGAGTTGGATCGTAGAAGGGAGCCAGTGAATCAAAACTCTCATGAACTCCGACTGGACGTTTGTTGGTTTTTTAGTTAGCTGAGCTACTTCCTTTCGATCTAAGTATTCTATACCCTTTTGTTAATTATTCTTGAGGGCAAAGAGAATTACGGAGAAAGTGAGACATTCTATTCATGATCCATGAACGTCGATAGGAAGAATAATCAGAACGTCAAAAAAAAGAAAAGAAAAGAAGGTTGGCATCCGGGCAAAAAAACTATCGAAAGAATGACAACTTGATTGAATTCGTGAAAAAACAAAAACAAAAACAAAAACTGGCAGCGTTTTTTTAACTGCTCATTTGGTTGATTTCTTACAATTTTTCCTTTCTTAATCGCAAATTACGCCAAAGTCGCAAATCCCCCCAAACTTGAAAGTCAATGGATTTGAGGATGCAAAACATTCGATAATCACCTGAAATCACGTCTTAAATATACATTCACATAAGTAGTTGGGATTTTTGGAGATCGGCGCGAGTTTGCATTTTTTTATTTTTCTTTTTATCCGAAGGCGAATCTCCTTCCCATAGATGTATTGCATGAAACCCTGAAATTCGAGTTACCCGCAACCTTTGCTAAGAAAGCTCTTATTTCAACTCCCATCACTCTAAATGCAAAAAAGAAAAAAAGAAAAAGAAAAAAAATTGGAGATGATCTATTTACACAAATGATTTCGTCGGAGGCAGAAATGTTCGAGCATTGATTGTGAGACCTGTACTTTGCAAGTACACTTGGACGATACGTGGATTGTATTTTGTTTACCAATGTTTGGGATAAAACATACCACCATTATAGAAAGCAGTTTGAGCAAATTTATGCAATTTAGGATGAGGAAGAGGCAGTTGCCATCCCGATTTGATTTCGTCTCACGGGCGGATCGAAATTCTGCTGATAACGCAATAAACTAGTTTCTCCAATAAAAATTGCGCCATTATAGTTTGCATTCCCATACAGCAATGATTGTCTGGAGGCACAATGTCTGGGAGCAGTTACAGTGGGAACCGTGATGGCACTTCACGAGCAGGTGTTACGTGTGGGAGTCCAGCGTAATTTTAGTTCTGTGAAATTAGGGCATGTTAGCAAATATTTCAATACGGTGCAGAGTGGAAACTCAAAACCTCAGTGTGCCGTTTCAGTTCACCTACAAAATCGTTTTTATGGGAATCGTTTGCAGCAACGTTTCCGAACACTTGACTGCTAGAGATCGTATTTTTTTTTTTTTTTTTTTTTTACACGTTTATTGTTTCATGTTGGTGGTAGTACTGATATATCCGAAATAATTAGCGTAATTTATCATGTAAGTTTATGTTTTCATCCATTCATTTGCTAACGAATTGTAAAACGCTTCAGAAATTCGTGCTCGAACCGAAGTTTTTCACATCTTGGTCACGTTTTCTAATTGTGCCGTTGCGATGGTTTGCTTCACTGCGGTTTGCTTGCTATCGTGGGTTTTATCCATGATCATATTTTTGAATTTAAATGAAATTTAATCGATTCTTCGATTTTTTCTAAAAGTAAAACTTTGTAGCGATTTTTTTTTTTTGTGTTTGTTTGTTTGTTTGTTTAATTTTTTGATTTCCTTGTACTGATGCTCGAGTTTCAGGTAGCTCCAATTTATTCATGACCGAGAACACCACGACTTTATCGGAATGTATTGTTTTATGTGGTATTATACATTTATCGTCCTAGATGTTCATTTTTCATGAGCTTAATGTGTTGTTCGAAACTTCATTTTGCGAGTTTTCGTTGTGAATAAGTATGCATTTCTGTAATTTATTTCCAGATTATTTTCATTAAAAAAACTTAAGTATTATGTAGTGATATATATATGCACAAAAACTTCATGTGTGTGTCGTTTCTTTGTACATTTTTGGAACAGCCATAGTGCAAATTGTATTCATTTAAAGAAGTGAATCACATAAGAATGATTCAAAGATGAATAGATATGAGATTATTGCAGTATTAGCCTTCAAATGCGGAAAGCTTATGGATTTTAGAGATTGTTTTTCCATATTAGATACTTCTTATAGTAGTGGCTGATGCCCAAGAGGTAATAATAAGAAGTATTGTGCTGCCCTATGCCCAGCAGTATTAGTGTATCGTGTGGTTCTCCTTATTTAGTGAATAGTTTGCCAACCACAGCCCATACCAATGTAAAGTCCTGTCTACCAATGCTATGCTATCCTCTTTCTGTGACCAATTGCAATTCAACCAACAAGACCTTCTCCAAAGTAGATTTGGATTCCAGTTTTGCATCTTTCAGCAGTATCCAGCTAGGTGATATCAATAACAAAATGGGTCATTTTCCTCTAAACAATCCCTTCAGCAGTACAGTGTATAATACTAAATCATCTGATCATGCATACAGTCCTTTGTTTGATACACTAGATCCTTTTCCTGCAATTATGAGTCTTCCTGAATCTCATCCTAAATCCCAAGTTGATTCTCATGCACTAATGCTGCAGTGTAACCCCTCTCTTGGTAATTTATCTCCTTATCAGGAAGAATGCCATGTAAGGCCATATCCTAGCTTGCATGTTCAGAGTGACAATACAGATATGGTTATACCAAAGCAAGTGACTAGTGATGTAGTAGATAAGGTTGATGATATCCCTGGTAGCATTGCAACTTCTTGTGAAAGTGTACGTTCTGAATCCAGTTGTAGTAGCTTGAGTGCTGACAGTCATAATGAGCAGGTAGCTCCCCGGAATCATTGGTATCCTTGTGAAGCACCTTTTGATGCATCCTTTAGTGATCCCTGTTATCAGCTGCATCGTGAAGAATCCTTGTTGTACCGATCTATGACTGACCAAAGTAGACCTTTTCATAACACATCTTGTGTTACTACTCGTCATGTTTCATATTTCCATCATTCAAGAGATCAAATGCCTGCTAGTAAACCAGGTGATTCATCATCAAAGTATGATTCTCATGGCAAATCGAAAACGCAAGAATCAGTGTATCACACAAGTGTGCCTTTAGGATGGACACGACTCATATGTGAGGGTGCTGTGGTTTATGTAAGGTAAGTATGGGATGTTTGAGCTGCATCGGAAACAAAGTAATAAACCAAAAGTACTCGGTACTCGGTTACTTTTAAAATGTAAAAAATAATGAAAACACTCGTCCGCCGATAAAAGCTTTGAATGTTCCCATACTTGAAACAAGAATGCCTGTAAATTTTGTCTTGAAAACTGTACACACACACACACACACACACAATGTTTGCATCCAGGATGACCAGATGCTGACAAAAGTATCGAATTATAAAAAAAGTAGCAAAAGGTTGCGACGATGAATAGAGCAACATGTTTTATCCCGCGTGAAATTCGCGATTTTCTTTATTTACTTTCTTGTTGCATATCAATAACACCTCACTGCATGCATTTACGAATTGCATGCCATAGATCTCTGCCTTCCATCCGAGGCTCTGCACCATCATTTCGTCGTGCCGGAAATCGTTAAGTATTCAAACTTTTGGCGCTCTTCCTTGTGTAATCGCTACTCTGTGGAGACTGCAGCAAGCGTTTCCCTCAGGCGCTCCAAAGACGTCGGGTAGTCACGGTAGACTTATTCTAAATATGTAATCGCGTTCACCTTCAATTATGTGTTTCCTAGCGATTGGACAGTAGCCTCACGAGAAGATATTTTCGAATTTTCTTTTTTTTTTTTTTTTTTTTTTACACCCTGCAGCAGTTTTTTTTTTTTTTTTCTTCCTTTTTCGAAGGGGAATTTCACCGTAGCGCCTTGGATGAACATATCAACTAAGGTTAATGCCTTTTAGCTCGGAGACCGTCAGCAATCATTTTTGCCCACGCATAAGGGATGAACAGCATAAATGTTCATTCAGTCAATAATATGAAATTGTTCACATGAAGGTGTGTGTGTGTGTGTGTGTGTGTGTGTTGCCCCCGCGTGTACATATGTTTACACGTTCGTGGGTTTTTTTTTTTTTTTTGACCAAGATTCCGAGATTTTTTTCATTTCCTACTCAGTTTGGTTTGTAACAGGCGCCCGGTTCTTCCACATGTACATAGCATAATGGCAGACGTACGATCTGTACGGCTTTTTTTGCTTTCTGCATGTCTCACGAGCAGTCACTCTCATCATTTAAAGATGAAAAAGATTCCGTTTGCTCTTCGGACTTTCGAATTCCATTTTCCGAAAATGTTTCCACGCAGCATTTGGAATTTTTTTTTTTTTTTTTTTGATATCCCTTGTTCCACTGTGGTTCCCTTATTTTCTGTTTCCTCCCTCAGTCCCAGCAACGCATATTTGCATTCTGTTCAAGACGTGTGTGCCTACCTGTCCAGTAATGGCACCTGCAAGTGTGGTCTGCCGTGCCCCTTTCAAGTTGACAAACTTTTCAACTTTAATCCTGAAGTAAGTGGAAAACAGCTCTTTCAGCTGCCTGACCTCTGTTTTCCTTTTGTCAGAGCACATCGGGCCTGTTGAGCACTGCAGCTCGTTCGTGCCGACATGTGGCGAATGATGGAATAGGTGAGTGCAGTGTTGCCAGCTTGCAATTTTTTTTTTTTTTTCCGTTGTGCATCCCCGCACGAAGCTCCAGCAAGCCATTCCGCATGATTTTATTGTGGTATCAAACATCTGTTGCGTGATTGGGATCGGATGCCAATATGCATCGCACCTGGAATCCCATCCATGTGCATAACTTTCCGTGTGCTTTCAGAAAACGTTGCAGCCATCAAGAGGCGCAAAGAAGTCGTCGGTCACAATGGGATGGCAGCGACGGTGGAGACGACGTCGCGCTCGGATGTGGTTCCGAGTTCCACTTTCGGTCCCAAAGACATGCAGAGGGTGCCAGAGTCCCTCGGCACCGTGGAACCATCGCATAAGATCCAGTCCGGTCCATCGTTCCTGGATAATCCCAGCGAATATCTGGCACAGCAAACCGCGCTGCTCCAGCATCACATCACGTTACTGTCCCCTTCTAAAGATACATCGTCGGCTCTCGTTCCCGCGGTACAAGTACTCAGTCAGCCTGTAGTGCAAATCGTTAATCCCGTAGTTATGCCACAGACGTTGAGCTTGCAGATAGTTCCCGGCACCCCTCTGTCTGAGTCGGGAACGGCCTCCCGTTCCTGCAGTGCCATGAGGAGCAAAAGACCGAAAAAGCGGAAAGCTCCCAGCCAATCCGTGGCTTCGTTATTACAAGCAGGAACGCACACGTCGAGCCCCATGATGTTTGCTCCCACGGCAACAACTTTGCTTCAACCCGTAAATTTCATACAGAATGTGCCCATTCTGCTACCATCCATGTCGGTAATGGGTACTGCTCTGCTGAGCCCCGTGGCCGCGCTGCCCGCCTCCAATACAGGACTGCTACTGCAGATTGCTACTCCTGGACAATTATTACTGAGCTCTCACGCGGGGTCCATGCAGGCATCCCGAGAGACCCCCGGAAGTATTTTTTATTGAAAAATCATTGTCCCAGTGCAGCTGTATGTTCTAGTCAAGTGCCTTAGCTGCTTTTTGGTGCGCTTTAGACCCGCGATCGTAAATACTGCTTTTTTTCCTTTTTGGGTATTATTATTTTATTTTATTTTATTTTTTTTTTTTCCTTTCCTTTCTTGGTGCTGCAGCTCTTTCGCGGATAGAGCATGTTTATCGTCTATTTCTTATATCACTGTGTTTACACTGAAATCATGAATTACCGAGAACTGGAAGCTTGACATCCCATAGTTATATGAATATTTTAATGTAAACACCGGTAATCATGAACCGGTTGAATAAATCAAGTTACTTGAGAGTCTGTCACCTGTGCACTTCATTTGGAGTTAACAGGCGGGAATTTCGGTCAGAAATGTCAAAAATGTTTTGAAAATACCTTGAAATCCCAGAAATAGGGTAATCAACTGAATTTGAAAACGACGACTTTTGAGTAAAAACAAACACACACACAAAAAATGCATTTTTAGTGTAAAGTTGCACAAACTTGTTTTTGGCATATTTCAATACAAATCTGAGTAACTCTTTAGAATTACTATTATGGAAGCAGAACAAGTTCTAAATTTTTTTTTTTTTTTTCGTGCCCACGTTTTGCAGCGCGCCTTTCAGAATTTTTCCTGGAGAGTGGCTAGGCCGTGCCTATTTGCAGTGGGAGAACAGCAGCCCCATCACAAACGCTGCAGACTCCACCACAGTTTAAAACAAGAGCAACTTTAATTTTTCAGCCTGCCTCGGTCATTCAAAGTCCGATTTTCTTTGCCGCAAGAATGCGTCAGACCACGATGCCAGTGGTCACCAATGACGTATGGCATACAATTGGTAAACGTACGTGTTTTACCATGCATCCGTAAAGACCCCCCCGATACACACACTGCGAAATTCCATCTTATCATTGCTTCGCATTATAGTTACATCAAAAATTTCATGTTGTTTTTGACTTCTTTTAATTCGCGACTTTGTTTCGTGCTGCCCCAGCCCCGTTTCCAAGCTGCTGCGTGAGATACAGCATCTCCGGGGCTGCAGGTTCACTGAAACAGAAGGTCCAGGAACGCCAAGAAGCGATATCGGCAACAGCGTGAGGAAGCCACGAAATCGAAAATGCGAGAATGCGTTCTATTTTATGGAGCCCTCCAGTCTTCCACTTGTAGGGAATGGAAAATTTTACCACAAGTCAGGTTACAAACGCGTCTAAAGTGGTACCCGGCCATCGATGGTTCACGGGAGGCAAAGTCCACGCCTGAATAGTAGTGGACGCGGGATCGTCTCGGTCCAGTCGGGACGTGAGCGGATCCGTGAGCCCTGCCGCGTTAAAAGTTGCAGTTTTTACTTCGTCCACCATCTTCTGCTGCTGACTTATCTCGCCTCATGTTTGCACGTTTCAAAATTGCCTTGATACGGGAATACCTTGATGAATGATGGGCACATGTTAACAGAATGAATTATGATCATGAACTGTCTTACAATGTATTGAGATACCAGGTTCCTGAGCATACAGCTACTGAAATCATAACTAAACACTCTTGGCTGAAACCCTACCTAGATTGCATTGCATCACTCTGATGTAGGAGCTGCGCTGTACCTCCCTCCGAGATAATCGAAAAAAAAAAAAAAATCAAAAGCTTCGTCATTCGCACACACGCACGCCTCACACACTGCACTATATAAAAGGTCTTAAAGTGTGTGGGTTCCATTGAATCACGAATTTTCGTTATTCTCTTAAGGAAGCTCTGAACAAGGAGTTTCACATCTTTGTCTGAAAAAGTGTTTAGTGTTAATGAATTGTCTTTTTTTAAGCCATACCGAACGATTCTTCTCATCCGAAGCTGGGACGCAGCTAATGCAGGTGATGCAAGACGTTGCTGCATCCTTCCTGAAGGATCAACCACATTGTTACAGCTACACTTTAAACGAATCTTCGAGGGTGCGATCTTCAGGCCCTTTCGTAGTAGCGACTACTACTACTGATATGAATGCGCCAGCGCAAGAATGCTGCCAATATCCACTAGTCGACTTTGGTTTCTCTGCGATCTATAATGGATTTTTGCTACATCTTCATTCGTGAAGGTATGGCAACGAGCCACCGGTTGTTTGCAGCAGTCCTATAAGGTTATCCAGGAGAGTGTTCTACTCGAAGTTCCCCGAGTTTTCGCTTGGAAAACTCGATCAAGATGAGCTGAAAAAGTCGTGAGGCACAGTGAGTCGGTGGAGGATTACATCTGGTACACCCACGGAAAGCTTTCGCATCAGCGAAACATAACGTATGAAGGGAAACAAGAATGCAGACAAGTCATCCTTTGTTCCTGAAGAATCTTCGAAACATCTTTGGAATCTGGCTTGCTGCTATTTTTTTTCTTTTTTTTTTTTCCCCTCTGGATTTTGACTTTTGCTTCCGACGTGAGCCTCCCTGCATGTCTCGAGAAATAAAACGTCACTCCACCACTGGAAACGTGCGTATTCCGAAAGTGCGAAGATCTCATCAAGATTCGTATTCGACAAGGAAGAACAAAACCCTTGACGCTTCACGGCACCGTTTGAGACGATAGATTTCTATATCTGCAACTTATAGCTCGTCAGTTCCCAGCGACGGAGAAAATGCATTTTGCGCCTTGCTGGGGTAGGTTGACTTTCTTCCTGCCGGTCGGGCCTGGTTGATCTCTGGGAAGAAATGTTCCCAATGTTTGTCGCGCCCACATTCAACGCCTTCCTCCTCGCCGTCTTGCACTTTTCATCCGCCAGAAACGCGGAGATCATCTCAGCAGCCGGTGGAGAGCCCGGGTTGAGCGTGTGCTCGCTGGACCCATAGGCTTGGAAACCTACTCTGAGCATCCGTCACGGACTCTGACGAAAAGACAACCCCCAGACAAGGCTTTTGGGGAGGAGAGGAGGCGCCAGTTCTTTTTTGTCGCCCGCCGTGACAGTGCCGCGCTATTTTTGCTGATGGCATTGACAGAGGATGACGAACTCCTTCCCAATGTGCACTTATTTACTATTTCGCAATCATTTTCTCGTGTTCCCCTCCCCTCGAATCGGGGAAATTCTTTGACTATACTCATCATCTAGAAGTCAGAAGACAACCTTCTGTCTCAGGGGCGCGTCACGGGGGAACGCGGGAGTTGAATTTTCAGCATCCCTCAAGTGATGCTGGATCCAAGGCAAGATGCACTCTGGATCCAACGTCACGTTCGTTTTCTTCCTATTCCATTTGAACGCAGTTGTATACAGCAGAAGAACTCGTGCACAAAATGATCATCCGGTGTACGTTTGTTTCCTGCCTTTCAAACAGAGTCCTGCGCTCAGAGTTTCAGTTTCATCCGAAGCATTCTTTTCCCGAGGAGCAATCATTAATGACTTCTGGATGGCCTGGAAAGATCACTCTTTCCGGAAACGCTTTCCACATCATGGATGCGAACGCCATTTCACAACTCGTTTCAGATTTCTTTTGAAAGAACACAGTATCGCAAATAATTACAAAAGAAAGCGGTGTCGGATGTATCCCAAGTAGCCAGAGTAATGAAATATGGAAAGCTGGATAATAAGTAGAACATAATTGCAATTGATGCTTTGCAAACAACTTGGCATATTATGAATGCATGGAAAACGTCAACTTGGTTGGAGTGAAATTCCTATTGCTGTGAAGTGTTTGTTTTCGTGTTTCCAGTAACTTTATCCAAGACGCGTAAATATCTCTTGAATATTTTTGCCAACTTTTTATGTGCATGCATCGTTACCATGGTTTACGGCTGCTTGCTTGCCTCGACCCATCCTCAAAGGATCCTTCTTAATTTGACCAGGAAATTAACAAATAATTAACAAACTTAAAAGTACACGTAAACGAATCGGAATACCCCCCCCCTTTTTTTTTCTTTTTCCTTCTTCTCTCAATTTTTTTTTTTTAATGACTCTTGTATTCTCCAGGTTTTCTTTTTTTCTTTTTCTTTTGTGCTTGCTTGCTTGCTGGCCTTGTGTCCACTTGAAAAAAAAAAAAAAAAAAAAAAAATGGATAAAACAAAAGGCGTTTAAGCCTACATTCGCATTACCTAAAGTTAAAGGCACAATAAGCGATTTCTATTCCAATAAATTTTGTTGACAGATTCGTTCGTTCTACAGGAACTTTCGAACATTTAGTTTTCGTAGCATACGTTAATGTGTGTGTGTGAAAGTGTGTATATCTACAGATTCAAATGCATCAGTTTTAAGAAAGTTCGGGGATCTTTAAAATTTACGGGATGGGACTGTATAATGATGAGGGTGGAAGGAAACTATTTGAAACTTTGATTGCGAACTTATCCGTTCAAAAAGAATAACTCGTCTTGAAGTAATCACAGCGATTTAATCAACGTCATGTGCAGGTGGAGTCCAGGAGCCGTCCTCAAGAGGTGGCAGGCTGATATTTCGTTTCCTCTTTCAAGACTGCATAGAGTTAAATTTCTGGAAATTCAGGAAATTCATCCAGAAAAGCTCTTGAAGCGCCATTCGAGATTACTTTGGTATATACATTGTGTAATATACATTTTCCTTGCAATGCATTTCACAAGTAGAGGCAAACTACGCACCGCCAAACGCATCAGGACGATTTATTTGGAGGTCCGCTACAGATTCCTCCACAAGAGATCAGTGCAAGGGGCAATTTCCTGAAATTCCAAGCGGGTGCAAAGGAAACTTGTGCCCGGGAGAACGGGAGCAAATCGACGAGGATGCAGATGCCCTCCCCGTGAGGTAAACTCAACCCTTCTCAAGGAACGCACGAGGAGAGCCAAAGCACACGACCTGCCACCTCATTTATGCCGAATTGGTGGTCACAGGAGGGACTGCAATCATGCCGTCAGGTTTCGTCAAGGCAACAACGAGCTGGACCAGAATTCCCAGTAGGTAGTTTGCGATCTGATGTTTCAGCTGTTCCGTTTCCTTCACACGATGCCAGCTGATGGCCATCCTGGGATGCATCTCAACACGTACGAAAGGATTGACTTTTGACCCGTCAAATGCCTTGAGGTCGGCTGCGAACTCGAGCTGAAGAAGGCAGAAATCTGAAGAGCAGCTGTAGGTAAATAACTTAGTTCGATTAGACGATAAGAAATGGTTACGTATCGATCCTTCGAGTTCTTACCGCCCTTCCATGTTCCATGGGAGGGGAGGGGGAGGGGAAAAAAAAAAAACAAATTCCAAACCTTTCGTAACTTCAGCCTAAATAAAATGTGTTGCTTGCAGCAGTTTTGATTTATCAGTTTTCGACGTCGGTCAGAGCTTTCCCGTTGGAAACGGAAAGTCCGAAACGTGCGTCGTGTTTGAAAATCTGATTTATTCGAACGGCCCGAAACCGTAGGCAGAAATTGATTTTCGTGGAGGTGAGGTTCATAGGGAACCGTCTAGCTGACAGTAGTAGAAGATTACGAAAGAGAAATGCCCTAGCAGCGTTCAGGAAAATGGACTGAGGAATTGGGAACTCTTATTCTTGGAAAAAGTTCTCTATTGTGGGTAAGCACACACCTAATGTCATGGAGAAAGAATCCTTACCGAGCAACGGTCTAATAGTTTTCGATGAAAAATAGCTAAAGAAAAGAAGAAGAAGAAGAAGAAGAAGAAGAAGAAGAAGGAAAAAAAAAAAAACCGATTTGCTTTTCCGCTACTTTTCGCTACAAATTGTGAATAATTCAGCGAGTCCTTATGTAATCTACGAACTGCAAGCGCGCGCTGATGTAATGTATTGAAGGGGAAAGATCGATGCACGTTGCCAAAAAGCGTTTCGATGAGCAAAGTTACGTTTGAGCTGATTCACATTTGATTGGGTCCATGCCCTGGGGATTTCTTTCTTTTGTCAATTTTTTTTTTTTCCAACCGTCTGTCCTTATCCTCGCGCGGATTTCGTGGACCTTCCTCAGAAGGAAATTACGGAAGCTGCAGGATGTACCACACGGTCCTTACGTGATTTTCCTCTCCGGGCAGCGAGGAGAGCTTGCGAATTTCATCCGGTTCTAACGACCGGGCGATAACGAAATCGGGAAACACGAGTTTGACGAACGAAACGCGTCGCATCTTTCCGAAGTACCGTGGAACCGTACAACCGGAACGGATGCGACCACGGCTTCGGTTAAAGGGAATGCGACCCAAAAGTCCTTTTCGGGATCATCTCTGTCGTGTTCGCACCCGCGCTCTTGTTCGCGAGGCACACGAGTTGCAGGATCGAAAAGGCATCCCCGAAGAAGTAGAAAATCAGAGGATGAGCGATGGAGTCCGAGGAAACAGGCCTTTGCGGTTCCACAAAACTGTACACGGCCGAAGAAGAAGAATAGCTGCTGTCACGGCGGTAGCTAATTCATTAAGTCTTCCCGTGATAACAACAGCAATCAATTAGAGGGGAAGAGAATAAAAAAAAAAAAAAAAAAGGAAAGAAGAAGAAGAAGAAAAGAAAAAAAATCCTCACGATAAATAAGCACCACCTCGAAACATGATCTGCCCAGAGGAGGAGGAAAAAAAAAAAAAAAATGCAGAATACGAGCAGAATGAGCCATAAAAACGAAGTGCCCGAGCTCGCTCGTTCTCTTTGAGCGTGGAGGAGCCCCGCAGAAATTCACGCACGAATTTCCACGCGAAGATGGGAGAGCTGTGCTTAGCGCAGGAGTGATCCCGCAATCCTTTCACCTAAGGACGATTCAGAGCCGACACCTCAACGTTTTCCTCGCTCGGAACGGCTGCACCACGCCGAACCTCCGGCTGAAGGCTGTTCTCCGGCGAGGGTTCCTCTAAGCCGAAGGACTGATTCTTCAAGCCCGCGAGCATCCTTATTTTGCGATCCAGCGTTCGTGTTCCCCGCTCATTCATCTTGCCTTAAGCATACCTCAACGTAGCGATCAGTTCGATGTCGGGAAAGATGATAATTTCATTTCAATCTTCCTCTTACTAATAAAAGTCCTCGTCCTTCTCCCGTGCCACCCTTTCCCTAAACCGCTAAATGTACTCGCGCCGAGTGTTAATAACAGGTCTTGGGACAAATGCGCTTGGGGGGGAGGGGGGGGGGGAAAGAAAAAGCATCATCGTGCTTTCTCTCAAAGACCTTTGCTTAGTAACCGATCGCTCCGCTTTACTGCTTTCATCTCTCTCGACGTTGCTGGCGCGAATTACCCCATAACACTTGGGTGTCTCAACTCATCGCCAATTTTGTTATGCTGATCCGATCAATTTGGAGGGAACTAAGAGCAGCCAAGTTGTTATCCCCCATTATCTTCCTGAACCTCGTGAAACGAAGGATGGAGATTTCTTGCTCTGTACCACTGGATGTTGATTTGTCTTTTCCCGTCGGACAAGCTATTCCTTCTTTTGCTTATTAATTCTGCATCAGCCTCAGTTTCACGCATCGCCTGGATCGACGTACAGATCCGTACATCGTGACGCTGCTGCAACCCTTTCGGGGATGAGTTTTTGGGCATCGCATTTCTGTTTCCAAGAACGGGAGGGGGTGGGGAGGAGGGTTGGAATCGAACGGTGCCGCTCAAGAGAGCTGAAGATGGTGAAAATCACTTTCGTTGATCTTGTGAAACACGGGGGTGTTTCCGAGTGCAAGTAGGTGAGAGTTCAGATGTGAACAGGAGAGTGCACGTCTGCATGCTATTGGGAATGGTAAACGAAGTAAAAAAAAAAAAAGAAGAAGAAGAAGAAGAAGAAAAGATCGTTTTTGTTTCATGCAAAAAAAGAAAAAAAAGAAAGTCCCGAACCGATCGGCATTGGATGCGGTGTTTCAGCATCCGATTCCAAAGAGGCCAAACGTGGAGCCCGAGACAACCCACGGGAGATTTATGCCTCGGTTTTTGTTCGGATGGGGTCCGCGTTCTGCGGTGCAGACAAAGCTGCGAGTTCTTGTAAGACAAAGCGGACGCGGCACCTACCGGTTCCCGTGTTCCTCCAGAGGCGCTCTCTCTGCGGAGCCTGTGCACTCCAGGATGGGGTCCCTCACGTGGCTTGGCATCGGGAATCCCTTCCAAAGAACCGCCCCTCATCGCTTGGATCACAAGCAAGGTTTTCCTTCCTTCCGACGGTCCAGAACCTTCGACCTGTTTCTTCTTCTTTTGTGTGTGTGTGTGTGTGTGTGTGTGTGTGTGTGTGTGTGTGTGTGTGTGTGTGTGTGTGTGTGTGTGTGTGTGTGTGTGTGTGCCAGTCAAGAGAAAAAGCTGCCCTTGGCATCCACCTTTTTTTTTTTTTTCGTTTTGTTCTGTCTTCTATCATCGTTTCTGTCAATAAATGCAGTCTGTTCGTGTACCGGGGTGTATAGTGGCGTGTGTGATACCATGGGGACGCTCACCCCACGATGAGAATTCCTGGCGTGCATCCATGTACGGAGTGCACTACGACGACACGAACCCCCATTCATCCCTACAGGCTTTTATCGACTTTCGTTTTCGATTTTTTTGTTATGAGGCATTCCCTGCTCGGCTTGCAGGGAGCCAGGTGTGTCCACGGCATCGTGGGTTTTCCGTTACGCGTTCCACGCTGAACAGTCTGTTCGTATCGTCGTTAATTTATTGCTGGCTGTTTACTTGTCTACGTCGCACGGACATGGAAAGAGAGGGGGGGAGGGGGGGGGGAACGTAAAAAGCTAGTAATTAAGTCAACACTAATTACGACCAACGAATAAAAGCTTTTGATTGATCTGGCACATTCCTGCGTACCCCTCCGTTACGTTGGAATGGTTTCCCAGAGGGGATGCTCTCGCTTCGCGAATTACTCGAAGCCTGCTGGCAACCGTGGTTTCTATTGCACTACGCAAATTTAATGAAGATGTTCCCTCTGGGAAGGCCTTCAATAGAATGGAGCCCTTCCTGCGTTTCTGCACAGAGCACGAGCTGATCGAGATCGGACTGCGAAACCCCTGGGATCTGGAAAAAGTCGGGCTTCCTTCTCCAAAGTCCAAGCGAGAAGTGGGACTCGCGAACGGAAGTGCAGCCGTGATGCGTACAACTTCATTAGCGAGAGGAATGACCATTAGTGCTGTTTCCCTTCCCCCCCCCCTCCCCTTTCATCGCCCCCCTCCCTCCCATGCTTCTCCCCACTGAACTGAGCGCACGAGACGCACAGGAAATGCATATCAGAGAAAGACGGGCGCGAGGGATACTCTGAAATTTGGTCGCCACGGTCTCGTGGAGACGAGAAATCCTTCGGGCGTTTCCGAAGCGCCGCTGCTGCGTTTCCAGGTCGCGCTCACGTGCCGCTCGAAGCCGCACGCACTTCACCTGGTCGGAGGTTCGTGCTCCAGCGGCACAGATGCCATCGCACCCGCGCGCTGTTCCATCTCTCTCCTTCGCGCGGGCGGGGGGGAAACGGCTGGAGACTTTTTGACCCACGAGGAGAGCAGCGTGTGCGCAGCTCTCTTCGTGGGGTGGAAAGAAACCTCGGGAGTTCTTGGGGGCAGCACTCACAGGTAGAAGAGGGGATGCTCGGCACGGCGTCCTTCGAATCCAGAAGAGCCTTCCACTTTCGCGAAAGTTCAGGGATAAAACGCAGATGGAGGGGAAACGCGATCTGCAACGCACGCTCTGAAAGACCTTTTTTTTTTTTTTTTTTTTCCCTTTCCCCCGATGGGCGAAGAGGAAAAAAAAAAAAAAAAGATGGCGTAAAGGAACAGGTGGTCTCCCCCTGCTTTGCAGAGCACGAAAGAACAGGTCTGTTTTTGTTATGCCTCCCGAGGCGTGGCGCCAAGCGGCCGCGCCAAAGAGCGAAACTGAAAAAAGAAACTCTCTAGCGAGGAAAAGACAAAAAAAAAAAAAAAAAAAGGAGGAGGGGGAGGAGCGGCCCGAGCGGCCTGGAAGCATCGAGATCCCCCTCCCTCGGAGAGGAGCCGCGCAAATTTCCCAAGCGCGTTAGCTACCGAGCGAGGGCGTGGGCGTTCGCGCAGCCGAGGAACCGCGCGAACAAAGTCTGGGCAGCGGCGTCAGCCGGAATCATGCAGACGGCTGCTCCTCGGAAATCTCCTGCTTCCTCCGGTGCTGCTCCACCAAGCGGCAAGATGTCGCTGCCTGCGCGCCTTGGCTCGTTTCCACGAGTGACCGCGCGTGCGCGCGAGCCTCCCCCCGTTAGACCGCGGATGCCGCCGACGGCATTCCTGGCAGCGGTGCGCACGCGTGGAAGAAGCCTCTGGAGTGGATATCGGAACGGTTGCGTCGGAACCGCGGACCGGTGGCGGGAAGGAACCTGAGGGACTTTTGGTGCACGACTGCGCTGCGCTCCCGTCTTTCGAAGGTCTGCCCGGTGGCCACCCAGACTCGCGGAGGCGGCGGCTCCGGACGGGTCACCGGGAGGGAAAAACGAGCGACTCTTGCTCTGTAGGGCAGCAGCTCCGCGGGCCGCAGCCGTCTCCCGCTATCCAGAATGCTCTGTGCGGGCGCTCCTTCCAGCGGGACCAGTTGCCCTCTGGGAGGTGCGTCTCCGGCGGCTGGAGTAGCATCCAGCCCGGATGGTCCGGAGAGGCCCGAGGCAGCGGCGCTGTTGCCTCGCAGGGGTCGGCAGACGGTCCTCCTCCAAGCCACTGCCGCGGGCGCGAGCGCGTGCGTCGCTGCCCCGTTGGTCAGCCGCAGAAGCGCCAGCACTCAAAGGAGGCGGGGGCGCAGTAGGAAACCTTCCTCCTAGAGCGGACCAAGGAAGGGGGGGGGGAGAGGAAAGCTCGGAGCCTCTGGATCTCAAGCATCGGCGTCTGCTGGAGACCGGTCAGCGACCCCCCCCCCCCCTCCTTCCTTCGGAGCGACTTTTTTCCAAGACGAGGAGCGGAAAGAGGCGCCTAGCCGCGTGGTGTCGCTTCAGTCGCTCGATTCTGACCCACTCGGATCTTCGGGTGCCCTCAGGTCACTCGGGACAGCTTGTCGGCATCCCCTGTGCCTCCGGACGCTGAGGTCCCCTCACATTCAGCACCTCGATGTCACCGTTCGAGTGGCTTCCATCCTGCCACCAGGGGTGGATGCGGGCGCGGCTGAGCGCGCAGGGATGCTAGGCTCAGGCGACGACGTGCGTGCCCGGAGGCAGCTGCTCTGTCGATGGGTGTGAGGGGAGGAGCCTCGTCGCTCGTCGGTCTCCGGCAGTCCTCCGCGCCCTGGAGTGCGGCCGGAACTCACGGGAGCACGCCCGGGTCGGTCCTGAAACGGAATCCTTGCAGGGGGGAGAGGGGGTTGCTCCGTCGTCTTCTCCGGTAAGGACCCGGGAGCGCGAGCGGACTCCCGGTGCAGGGAAGCACCAAGTTCCGCGCTTCTCGCAGAGAGTCAGCACGTTCCGCCAGCCGACCGCGCCCCCTACTGGTCTCTCGTGGGAGACCCGACGCTGCTGCCTGCGCGCAGGCTGCGACGGGACCCGCCTGCCGTCTGGCTCTTCCGGAAGGACTTCAACCGAAACGGACCTTTCCCTTGGACAGTTTTCTCGGCCTTAGGCGACCCGCTAAGAAGCCAGGCGCAGCACGTTTCCTGTCGAGACCTTCCCTTTCGCTGACGGGTGGGGGCGGGAAGCCAAGCTGGCTTCCCGGTGTTGGACGGTGAACTCCGGGAACCACAGATTCCCCTTCTATCGACAAGGGGAGTGTTCCCTCGGCGCGTGTTTTGTTGCATGGAAGCCCTGGCTCGTGGCTGGCCGAGCGGGGCCGCACCAGAACGCCGCCGCTGTGGCGCGAGACCTCACTCCCAAGTTGGTGCGATTACCTGATAAACAAGAAAGAAAGAAGGGGGACAGGAAGGTGACCGAAATCCTCCGGGCGGGCGAGGAAGGGAACTGGACCCAAGAAAAATTCGCTGCATGGGAAAAGTGCATCCTCACCGCTTCCTTGGCCACTTTTTGCGAATCAGAGCAAGTGGAAAAGATCACAAGCTGCTTTTGTGCATTGTAAATGGCTGTAGAGGAGGCCGAAGGACCGGTGCCGATCGCCTTTTGCTGGTGTGAAACTTGCCTGCAGTTGGCAGCGGTGGTTGGCGAGGGAGGAAAGCAACGAATGAGAGGACCCCGTCAAGAACCACAAGGAAGTCACTCGTTTCTTTGCTCCTCGTTCTCTCCTTACGAGATGTTCGCTCGCTACCTCGCAACGTTCTCTTCTGGGTTGCGCTTGCTTTACTTTTACTTACTGTTTCACTATGATCAGCGTTTTGTGCGTGGATCGAGTGCTACTTCTTCCCAAGGAGGGATGACCTCACGTAGACCTCAGGTGCACCTATTCCTCTGTCAGCGGGCGCTGCGAATAATCTGCTTAGCCAACAGGTCGCAGGTAGACTTTTTCTTCAGATTACTGGACAACGCACAGGCACTATATTTCCTGTTGCTTACTGATGGCCGATTGCCGATCATCGCAGGTCCACTTTACGATCCAAACGCATTCCCACTGCGGACATCAGTTACGCGGTCATGTAAGGACAAGGCGTATTCAAATACACTGTGTGTGCAAATCAAAGCATTCACGAAAGTGCGAGGTACAACGCATGTTACACCAGAGCTTTCCCTTTATTGAGTTGCCTCAACCATCAAGCAGAAATTTTCTCTTGCACAGCTCGTGCGGCTGTTATAGCAGAGGGCCATAAAACTCGGTTCAATCCGTGCATTCGTTTTACTTACACACCGCTTAAAACGCACAAAACGAGCTGCAGAAAAAGGTTTGCGGTCAACAGTTCTGCAATCGAAAGTGCTCCCAAACCGCCAGAGAACAAGCACGGTGAAAGCAATAAATCTGTCGAGTTGCGAATGCAACCATCAGGGTCTTTCTTGGTGCTCCGTGAATCAATAACAGAAATGACCTATTCGTGCCGCAGGAGTCCATACTTTAATGCGGTCAACAGAACAACAGCTGCAGTTTCCAGATGAACCACTGCGTGACAGGGCACGTGGGCACCACCGTTTGATTCCTACGAAATTTTCATCCGGTGGTTCAAAGACCGACAACACCAATTCCTTCTCCTCGTTTCGTACTTTTCATTTCCCCTTCTGTGCTTTGGATACAAGTTTGGAATGTACAGTTGTCACCTACGTTTTATCGATGTTTGAAAAATTCAGGGAAGCTTCTGAAGTCTCCAATGTCCTTTTGCCATTAGCTCGGCCTCTAAGTGAATGATGGTCCAGAAGAACACACGCAATATGAACGAAACTGGACAGAGTCGTGGCGTAGCAAATCCAAATAAATACGATGGATCCCTTTATAAGTATGCGTAAGCTGGAGTAGTTTTCCTTCTCCTTAACGGGGCTTTCTTTTCGTGAGCTACAAATTAATAGAGAGTAACTTTACTAGAGAGTCATAGAAGAGACTGGGCTTTATTCCA
This sequence comes from Raillietiella orientalis, assembly GCA_036172245.1. Classification (NCBI taxonomy): domain Eukaryota; kingdom Metazoa; phylum Arthropoda; class Ichthyostraca; order Raillietiellida; family Raillietiellidae; genus Raillietiella; species Raillietiella orientalis. Next base: position 6,039,726 of record JAYWIR010000003.1, on the reverse strand, counting down.
CAACAAAAGTTCAATGATTACTAGTTATTAACGCATGGCTGCATTAGAAAGCAAACGGCATTCCTTTCCGTTCACCGATTCGCATTTTTTTGCGAATTGAAAAAAAAAAAAAAAAATAGATAAAATAGGAGGCAGACCCTTCCTATGTGCGAAACGGAGCAAAAATCCACGGCACGACATCGAAGCGCCAAAAAAGAGGAGTACTTGAGCAGCAGCGCCAAAGTCTTCCCCTTCAGTCTGGAATACCCATACGCAATGAGATTGGGTGTTTCGATCCATCCAACATAAAATCAAAGTCCTTAAATGCCTCACGGACAATAATTATTTCCTCACAGGTATTCTACGAAGCCCGGAAGTGAGAATGTCAAATCCCATCTTCCATCGTTCCGTTCTTATCCTTCGGTTGTTTGGAACGGCGTCCAAATTGTTTCGTGGACCACTGGTCAAACTCCAGACAGAACTCCATGCCGCAACTTCGAGTCCGAATCGCCATTTTGTCATGTACTTGATAGTGCAAATAGATCTTCATCTATCTAGAGCGAAGAATTGCTTCCACATGGATGGGGGAACCGTTGCCCGGGTGTCTTCTACCGCTCCGACATGGAATTTTTCATTCTACGCCATCTTACGTCAAACACGCTGCGCAGGAAGACGAAAACTTTTACGTTCAGCTTGGCTCCGGAGCAATATGTGGGCCACAAACGTTCGAGGTACTTCTTGAGGATTCCTTCCAAGGGAACAATGGCTCCAAGCATATAAATATGCATCTATCGATTTTTTTTGTCCGAGGGAAGATTGGCATCTTCCCAGATAAACGTCTGTAGATGAGACGAAGCTATCGACTCCACATCGATCTCATTCGTGACGAAGATTCCTGTGTCTTTAAATAAAGGACCCATCCCGATTTTCGTTTCCGCCCTTGCCTGTACAAAGCTCCGAGTGCCACGGGTTCCAAGGGACACTTCAATGCGCACAACCTTTCCAGCTGAAAGGAGGATGCGAATCGAAAATCAGAGATTTTTTTGCTGCCTGGTAACCTCCCAGTCAAGCATCCAGCGCTTCGGAAAATCAAATCTGAAGAACCCAAAACCTGGAACGAGGCCGCGATTTTTTCTCAAAGGCTGTGGGGAAGTAGGCTTTCTCCATCACTCGGAAGACTCACACGCTTCCCACGAATTCGAACCGGAAGCAGCACGTGACCGGCAACACCTAGTTGGGCATTTTAGGTGCCTTCGTGAGCAGCCGACGTGTTTCGAATCGCTCACGGAAACACACAGATTTTCCAGAGGAGCCATCAGCAGATCGCGTTGGCATCTGGTGACGAGCCACTTCTCTGCAAGAGCGAATGCCGTGAGGGTGGTCATCTTCTTCCCGCCATCGGACCAATTCATTTTTTCTATCGAAGAATTCCCACTCAATAGTAACCGTATTCGTATTTATTCATTCCTTGTTTTCTTCGCATTATTATTATTACGAATGCTCGCAAGCGAAGCACTGTTTCAAACAATTTCTTCAACTGGTTGTATGGTGGGGATAGACGTTAGCAGTCGAAGTGGTGGTGCCTTCCAAGCTGAACACAGCAACTGAACACGGAATACTCTTTCGGCCGTGGGAAGACTCTTGATGCTCAGTCACTATGCATTGTTTGCGTGCATTTAATGGGAGATAACAAAATATGAGCACTTTTTTACTCATGATTTTTGTCCACACATTAATTTTCATGTGTTTTTTTTTTTTTTATCATACTCTCCTTAATTTAGGCACTGCTACTTTTCGTCTCCGTCCTTATTGCAGCAGTATTTTTCATCTTTTACACATCTATATATATTTAAACTGCATAACTAGCATCTCACATTATTAACGCATAACTCTTTTTTATGTTTTTATTATGCAGAAGCTCTCCAGCATTCCAAAACACTTTCCTCATCCAGGTAGCGGGAAATCTTTAACACGATATCATCCATGATTTATTCACTCGCTGATCCATCATACCCAGTCTCAGCGTTCTAGGAAAATACCAACTGTTTTTGCTCCTTGAATACTTAGTAGAAAATAGCGTGCATGTTCAAGTTTGCACGAATGTGACATCGCCATCTTATATTGGAATCACTTCAGAGGATGCAGAATCGATGCGCTTCTTGCTGCCAATAGACTTTGAAGGGAATAACGTCACGAAAGTTTCATTTTAGGAATTTTCTTCAATTCACCGCGAATTTTCCTTTTTCGTTAGTTTCGCAGTCGACAGAAATTTCGAGTCTTTCCATATCCATAACATAAAAATAATGCCATTGTCAAGTACACTGTTTAAATAAATTTCAGATGGTTATGATCTAGCATCCAGAATGGCCAGATATTTCTAATTTATTTGGAAATCTGTTTTGCTTCGGTATTTTCTCGTGCATAGTTATTTAGTCCGTTCAGTTTTTCGTGGAACACTGTTTCCGTGCATATTTAAAAAAATATGAAAAATAATGTTTCAGAAGAATAATTCCACGTTGTCATTAAAAAGACTACATCCTTGGGTAGTTTGATTCGAATTAATTTTTGTGTGATCGAATTTTCCATGATTTCACGTTAAAGACTTGGAAGTCACTGTTTAATTTTATACATTTTACATATCTTTTTAATTACAGCTATGACACTGAGGATGGCTTATACTCAAAAAATGTTCCTAATTGCATTATATCCATGCAGTTTGCTTGAATTCTGATGATATCGGGATGCTCGTAAAGTGGAATGCCAATCTTTTGTCGTAATCTCACTTATAAGCTACTCGAGACTTTCAAACTTCTAAATTCATTTCAAACAATAAACGCTTTAAAACATCTATTTTGAAAGCAACCTTTGACGCGAATATTTGATAAAGATATAAAAAATTCAACACATATTTTTCGAGTAAATAAAGTTATTTTTTCCGTTTCATTCCAAAAACAATAACAGTGCAACTAGGCTGTGCGACTCTCTTTCATTATGTGGCTCGTCAACGTTATAGATGTGCATTTCATAAAGTAAACCGAAAACTGTGATCTAAAAAATTTATTCCACTAACACGAAATCAGTTCCGTAATTTTATTGTTAATTTTTTTTTTTTAAATTATTCATTTCAGTGTGTCATAATTTTCAACTAAACAAAAACACTTCTATTAGAAGAGTCTTTTTTCTATCATCATCTTCATACCATGATATCGTAAGCTTCACCGTTCTAAATATTTAATGTGTAATTAGACAGCTGATTTCCGAAGATTGGTAGCCCTGCTTTTTTGCATCGTGTGAATTTTCCATCGTGGAAATTGCAATTAATTATTAGAATGGGCAGTTAATATGTGCTTTCCTGAATTGAACAACGCTGTCTGTAAGAATCAGTGTGTTTCTCAACATTAAGAAGATTAGTTTTTATTTAACTTATATGAATCTGTTTCGTTCAAAGTAGGTATAGGTATGGGTTGCGTCAAGTGATGTGGCAATTTTCATTGTATTAAGTATATACTTGTGATTTTATTAACTAGTAATGGAATTCGATGAAAATGTATCATTAAAAGAAAAGAATTTTGAAACAGAAAACTTAATCGGAAATTATGGTTCTCAACTTTCATGCAATCGAAGTTTGCCACATGGTAAGTCCTGTGAATGGTATCATATGTTTTGAGTTTCTGGAGATTTCCTGGTGGGCACCTGTTCTGATGATGATGATAGCGATCATCGATCGTTATCTCGTAGCTACAAGGATCGTCGCAGAGAGGCACACACACAAGCTGAACAAAAACGGAGGGATGCTATAAAACGAGGTTATGCCAGCTTACAGTACATTGTCCCTACGTGTCAACAAGGCCTCGATAACATTAGCCCTTGTAAATTAAGTAAAGCTACTATCTTGCAGCGTTCCATAGATTATATCAATGTAAGATAGGTATTTCGTATCGGATGCATCTCCCCAAAGTATTTACTTCAGCAAAAAAAAAAACAAGAGGAAGAACTAGGATCTCTTCGTAAAGAAGTGGCGGGATTGCAAATTATGAAAACCAACTACGAGCAGATACTGAAAACTCATGAGAATATGCCAGATCAGCATGAAAGTCAACTTCCTGATGAGATAAAAATGCAGATCCTTCACTTGCTTTTGGATTCTCTGTATCAGTCCTTCAATGCATGCGTACGTGTATCCTCATTCTCGGAATTATCTGCATGCACCTTTACATGGTTGGAAGAACATTGCAAGCCACAAAATATACATAATTTGGTGCTTACTGTGTTGCAAAAACTCAGTCTTCACCCAACTGTTTAAAGTGCAATACAAAATATGTTTATTTAGAATCTAAACAACTTCGAAATTGTGCCCATAGGGTGATATTACGTCTACATAGATTGATTTGACAAAGGGCATACTGGCGCAGTGTCTGCCGTAGATCCTGCTCCTTTTGTTTGTGGAAGACCTCGACATCATAAAGACTTTGTTTCAGAAAACATTGCCTTTTCTTTTCTAGGAGTGCTGCTTGGCATTCCTCCTTCTGCACTTGGAGCTGGAGTTGATGTAGGCGGCTTCTAGGATACTCATCTCCTCCACTCAACATCCGAGTTATCAAAGAGAAGGATCTTTGTGTTTCATTAGATTTTTCTATTTCAGTTTTCTTGTGCTGCATATCATTTATTACATGCTGAACTGATTGTTCCACAAAAGCCTGACGCTTGCATAAGTTGTTTAAGGAATCCGTATAAAATAAATATTCTTTAAATTTATCAATGCAGTGCTCTTCCTCTTCCAACAGAGCCTCTACCCAACTACTGCATACCTCCAACAAGTGACCACAACTCTAAATATGTAATATATAACAACAAACTCAACAACATGATTACCTGTAAGCTGTCTTCCAGGGCACCGTCTTCAAAATGGCTCCACTGAACCATAATGGCTCCACATGCTCGCTGCAATTCTGATTGTGAATAAAGATAATCAGCCATTTTTGACCGTGTTCGCAGTAATGCTGACAGATGACAGTGCAGCCCTTGACTATAATCATATACTTGTTGAAGTTGAATATCTGGTTCATGCAATGAAATGGCTGCCACCAATAGTTCTAACACAGAGTTGCTAGCATTCCAGCATTCTGTCAACCCACAATCAGCAGCTGTTCTTTAAGACCCATCATTTCGCACCTGACCTGACTGGTGCACTTGCTTATTCCAATCCTCTTCTGTTTTCAAGAAGCTCAAAAACAAACGTTCATTTGACAACAAAGGATGGCTGGCAACACGATGCAGGAATACCTGGCATAGTATAATGCATAATGAATTCAGCATTTCATTGACAGATGAGATAAAATTACACAGCTACCAGAAAGCTGTAGTTGCCTATAATTTGCATTCTTTTTCTTTAGTCCTTTAAAGACAAAGATTTATGAAGTGTTACTATCTGATCACACACTGGGATTTTAAAGCAAGTATAACTATAAACCTGTCATCACATCAAAAATGAGTAAATTGCGCAATTTCAGGAAACACAATTATTTCTATAATTTTCAAATGATGCACCAAGGTATGCTACACAAAGTGTTGAGTCCGAACGTTTCCAAACTCGCTAAATATGCACGTTTTATTATTTGTTATATATTTCCTACAAAGCTGTTCATAAGCTATTTCAGATTTTCTAAATTTCAACCTCATTTTGGTACAGAGCTGCAATTGTACTCTTACATGTTTGTGCATGCTTATTTCAATACAGGAGAAAAATCTAATGCTAGTTCAAAAATTTATACGAACTTCATTTCGTAGAAAATGAAATTGCACATTATTAATTGCAAATAACTTACTGCAGTCCTGAAACTGCTGAAGTAAAACTATTTTCTCCCTACACCGAATCATCATTTAATTTATTGTCTATGATTTGCATATAACCTAAGTCAAGATTTTTTTTTTCTCCTACAAACCCAGAAGATTTTTTTCATTAGAATGTTAAATAATTACTGTTGCTTCTTCTTTGTGTATTTTTCTTACTCATTCAATATTACAAACATTATGCTTCTAGATTCTAATAAATATATACCAATGGAACATCATAATCCTGTGACACATACTGAAAATTTTTACCTCATTTAGAAATCACTTTTGTTCATTTTCTTTCATATTCTGTTTTTTCAGTGGCCATAATTAACGTTAATTTTCAATTTTTCATCTTTTGTGAGTGCTGTTTTGACCTTTACTTTGTAAAGTTTTCCTCATAAAAGTAACCAAGTCTATCAAAATTAAAATTCCATGGATGTGAACAATTCCCATCTCATGTTTTTATTTTTTCTTTTCTTAAAGATAATAGCACTCGAAAGAATTTGGCCACGAATTCGAAATGCCATTCATGGCAACAATAATAAAGTCTGTGAAACCAGGAAAAAAGCTGAGCTTTATTTTGCCATCTGCTTAGAGTAAATAAGAACAAATAAAAATATTTACTTGCTATGTAATTAAAACTTAGCACAATGTTTAAAACATTGCACTAAGTTTCAATGTTCTTTTTCAAATTTTTAACGGATATAGTTACAACCTCAGCACAATACACTTCATCATAACAGTACCTCCACCTATTATTGCTAAAGAAGCCCTACTTCCTGTCCTACTGGAATGATAGAGAACTCCATACAGTTTCATAATGCATACAATAATCCACAAGTATAGCATAAAACAACCTAAATGCCCAAATGAAGAACTTGTAATACTATACAAATACCGAACATAATGAAGCCTATCAATTCTCAATTTTGTTAAGCTAACGATAATTTGGATACCACAATGGAAGATTACAAAATGCTTAACTCAGATCTGTGTGTGTATACGTGGGTGTGTGCGTGTGCATGTGTGTGGGGAGGAAATGTGGGGGGGGTAAACGTGCTTGAATGCAGAATACTAAATTACAGATAAATATCTGCATCTGACAATAAGACAAAATTCACTGGTACCAAATAAAATGAAAATGTTCATGCTGAATAGCCAGTTTGAAAGCCTTGTGGCTCAAGGCTCTTTCAATTAACTGAATAGTCAACAACAACTGGTTTGAAAAACATAAAAGGCATGTTTATTTCCACTAAGTATATACACAAATTACTGACAACATTGTACAAAACAGCACACCGAATTTCGCACCACAAAAATGTATACCAAGTAGATTCCCAAGAAAGATTCCAACAATGCTTAACTGCTTTAGGTTAGGAATAATACAAACACATACCAATCAGTTTTTTCCAATATTTCCTAAATTCTCGACTATTGCTTTAAATGTCTCTTAACATTTGAATCACAGCATTGATTAAAATAAATACAACAATATCAATAAGAATATCATTTAAAACAATGTTTTTACAAACAAAAGGTTGACATGCAATCTTGGGGAAAGTCAAAATATGAAAATTTGATATCAATAAAGTAGCACATGACTACAGGTAGCCATAAAAATGTACTTTATAAAGCTGATATTTCTGTATATTTCCTTATGTTAAATCTGGCAACTAACTGAGAATGCAGAAACGAAAAATACACCTATTAAAAATAAATACATGCATGTTGGAGCTATCACTCTTGAAACGAAAAATTAAAACGAAAAACAACAACAAAAACCATGAATGCTCACCTCCAAACCCTTCCTGCGATGCTCCACAAAACTAGGATCCAGAACATCTGTAGCTAGTTTCCTCCAAGCATATGTAGTTCTTTTCTCAGGAAGTGGTGGTATAAGGCATTGGGGATAGCAAACTTCCAAAAATGATTTCAATAATTCAAAATCACTGTAACGTCTCCATGTAACATGGTTCTGTTCTATCTGATCTGAAGAATCCACAGACAAATTTTTCTGCAATCTGGATAAGAATGACATTTGTGTTGATTTCAGGCAATTACCTGCTCTCAATTGGATAGACAATAAAATGTTCTTTCAAATTCATACTGGTATTTGTTCTCTTTTCGCCTTGTCCAACTCCAATGGCCACATGGGAGCTAAGTGGCTAAAAGTATATAAATTCAGCATCTAAAGTCTTACTTCATTTAATATACATAATATTATGTTTCATGTTTCCTCAATCCATTAAGGTTTTTATTATACTTTCCGGAACTTTAAAAACAGGATAGTTACAAAAATATTCTATAGTATCCTATTATGCACATTACTATATACCCAAATAATCTTTTTCTGTAGCATGACTGCATATAAGCTTTAGATCTATCTACAATATCATGAAATGAACACAAAAGACTACACACCCCTATACCATTGAATTTCCAAATGAAAGTAAACTAACCGTGCATTTGTACTTTTTCTTAAATTTGGACACACTGCATCATTTAAACTAGTATTCTAAATCATGTTATGTCTCTAGTTCAAAACTAGAGACATATTTTTCTGTCTGATTTGCAATTTTGAATTAGAGTAGATCAACATTCTCTTGCATGTAGTGCTAAGCTAAGCTACTAAGATGAACAACTAACATGCATAGTACGAACAATGAAACCTGAATACAGGATAATTTTTCTGCAGTCTAACCCATGCTTTCATAATGGAAATTCAACATCCCACTGCTAAAGGAGAACCGTATTCCAATATTCCAGGCACTCTATCGGAATTGATGATTACAAACTTTAGCTAAAATAATCCGATTCGGAGCAACATATGATTATATGTTTCCATAACCAAATGTTACTTGACGTGTATCTTACGGTCTTTCCAGAAACTTGAAATAACCAATTTTGCTACCAAAAAGCTCATGTTAAACAATCTCTGCCTTTTCGGTCCAAACCACTCAATTAACCATTACTAACACTTGAAAAAAGTGTTAGTGATCGTTAATCTACTGACCTATTGATTGAAAGATATGCAGATTTCATTTACGTGGATGCATACCGAACTAAAATATGGTAATTCCAAACATTCCACCCCAATTAGCAAATTGGCCAAACATTCTTGTCTCGATTTTTGTGCTTTCGAGGGAAAAACGAAAATGCAAAAATTTTCTATCGTTTTTACTGAAGGCTCGAAAACACATTCTTCTCTAATTACTTATGCTTATTCGTGGCATCACCGTGCACGGATGTCAGTTCACGGTTACAAGAAAGGTTCACCTCGGCAACGAGAATCACAACATACATATTTACATACCACTTTTTGAACTTCCATTGTGAACTTTGGAATCACCAGCTGTTTGCATGTGCATATAATGAAACACGAATGCTATATACGTTTCAGCTCAGCAGCCCCCGGTCATCCTCAACACCCAAACCGCGCCTACCGTTTCGTTTTCCGGGTTTCCGGGTAGATGGTGCAAGCGGCTCCGACCCGGGAGCGTTGTTGCATTGTCTGGCTCGAATTCCTGCGGACGGTTGCGAAACGTTTCGCAACGCGACTGCGGCAGCTAAAGGTTGCCAAGTCGCGATGGAGGTGGCAAAGCCTCTCCTGCCCCATTAAACTCACGGATATTTTTATGGAACCGTGCGGAAGATGTGAACTAGCCCTGTGGATTCACTGGTGGCAAGGGAATGAAACCGAAACGTCGGAAAAGTACCGTTGGGCGACTGGATGATGCAGTGGTATTTTTCGACATCTGCTGAGATTCCACCATTCGCGTGAATTTAGGCTAACTCCACTTTTGATCCATGGAAAGGAAATTCAATCAGCATTTCCAGGATGCGTTCAAGTGCGCACGCCAATTGGCCTAGCAGCAAAAGTGGTAACAGTTATTCAGCAGCCGAAAATTATTTATGAAGAACATCTTCGACCGATGGCACAAGCTTACGTCTTACGTACTACAATTCCGAGGAAAACATGGAAAACAGAAAGAAGGCTTGCTAATTTTTAGAATTCATTTGAAGCGAAATCCTCTTTCGAAAAACACATGAACATATTTTAATTCCAGATTGCTTGAACTTACTGGAATTTTATTGTGAATAAGAATCCTTAACAAGGCGAGCGTGAAAATTACATTACGCACAAAAATTGCGGAGGAGAAGCCGAAGAGGTTGACTACATGACAAGCAGATTGAACAACATTATCACTCATCAACAGGGGGATATTTGCTTCTCATTTTAATCCTGGGAATAAAAAATTCTTTTCTGCTGAGGACCCACACATGCCAAAGTCGTGCTTAGTGAGGGGATAATCGTTAACAGATACCTTTAACAAAATGCTGCAAACAGAAACAGAGAAAGGCAAATCTAGGATGACAGTAAAAGTCTCGGAACTTAATCTCAAGTAAACTTTAATCTAGGAAGCAAACAGTCCCGAAATGGAGCTTATGACGCTTCATACAGAAATGCCCGTGTATCGGGGAAGTGAGAAACTCCGAAAAATTATTCAAATAAAATGTAAAAGTTCTCTTGCAAATTGCTCAAGATATGTAAAAACAATAAGGATTTCATCGTGGCTTTTAAGAGGAACAGTTCCATGAGAACCAGGTTCGAAGCTGTATTTGTTTTCTTTTTTTTTCTGGGAGCTTTTTGGAAGAGCGAGTCTGAGAGGCGTTAGGCTCATTTTGACCGAGCAATCGTACTACTCCTGGCAGTCGACCTCAGAAATTAAATTTTCATTTGTACTCTATAGGAGTCATTTGATGCAGCTCATTTTGATGCAGCTATTTATTTCATTCTTTACAACAAAAAAGTTATTTCAAACTCTGAAACCATGATCAAGTAATAAAAAGTGCAATTTTTCATTATTTTTCCTACGGAAAGATAGCTTTCCTTTGGTGTGTTTTCACTTAATATGCTTATTTCAAAGCATGAAAAGGAGACGACCGATTTTACAGTCGCTGGATCCTGGCTTGCGTTTCCGCATCCTTTCGAAAGCTGGGATACCAGTTCATATTGAAAGGAATGGGAGATCTCGGAAAAAGGTGGATTAATGAAACTGCGTCTCACTAAACAAAAACAAAGACAACACTTTATAGCCCCAGGTGCTCTTCGGAAATTATTAATAAAATGCACAAGTGGTTTTCTTCTTTTGAGGGCTCGTGTACAAAACGTATCTACGTCAAATGGAATCCAATATGCAAGGCATTCCATCCAAATCCTCAGGACATGGCAAAGTGAGCACGAAAAATGCTTCCCCTGTTTTGATCTCCTTTGTCATGCTTTCTTTCATCTTTGGCATTGTGGCGAGAGCAACCTATCATGAGTTCAAGGTCAGTAAGCTTTGATGAACGTCCCGAGGCTCATAATTCTCTGCCCTTGTTCGGAGGAAGCACCGGAAAGCAGAGACAATCTCACTTCCCCGCTTGGAATGCCGTAGAAATCGCACATGGCACCGTTGTCATAAGTTTGGGATCAGCTGCCAAACAAACTGCTCCGGTGGGATGCCGAAGATAATCCGAGTTTTGCAAAAGTTCCCAATCCTGCTGTCTCACTTCGAGACTTCTTTTTTTTCCTTTTTTTTTTTCAGTGCTACTGTAGAGTTCTCAGCATGCTGCTTACTTATTGGTTTGGGCTGTGTTGAGTGCCGTGAATCGTTATTCATGGTAGCCTCGAGATGAGGCCAGCTACCGTTTGCAGATTCGGTATTGGGGAGATTCTTGGGATTCAGAACCTCTCAGCTTCCAACACCCAATTTTACAGGAGCCAACGAAAGATGGAAGTAGGATCGACAGCAGCATCCTATTCCGGAAATTCGGTTGCAGTGAGTCTGGTGAATAAAACGAGTCCGATCAATCTTTGTCTCCAAAGATGACCAACCGCTGCGGCTTTACCGGACTCGTTTCCAGTTTAGGTAACGAAATTAGCTAACGAGAAGAACCGTGTTTTGGTCCCAACCTCTGGGGCAATCTCACGATCCTCAAAAGTCTTCCGCAAACCTCAAGCATTCACGGAATTCTTCTGCTTCTGCATTATTCCCAGTCTGGTTACTCGAACCACGCGCGATCCACATCTCTTTCAAAGGTTAGGAACATTTCTACTAGTGCTCATGAGTGTTTCTGACTCCGCCACTCTGCGACAGAAAGTTTCCATGGCACACATCTCAGCTCCCGTGTCCTCTACTTTCACGAGACCACCGCTCACGGCTTCCCAGGTCAGTGGTGGTGTCTCTACCTCGCATAGCATCCCGGATCTCGAACCGCATCAGCACTTCAGGCAGCTCCAAAGCGGTTTCAGAATGGGAAGCAGAATCAGTCGGCGCGTTCCCATGGTGAATGCGTGACATGAATACCCAATGCATGTTGTATGCCATTCCGTGAGAGACGTACACAAAGCCGTTTGATTCCAGGATCCTGTTCTGGAAGCGGCCCTTCAAGAGCGGAACAACGGGAAGAGTTAAGAGCAGCCGTGTGGCTGCTCCCGCTTGCTCACACGGTGGTCGAGGCACGCGCAACAGGTTTTTCCCCTCTGTCCTGCACGAAGGCAACCGCCGGACGAGAGGCTCTGAGGATAACCGCAGCTTTTCCGAGAGGGATTCTTCCACCTTTCTCTCGCTTCCTCGAACAGCTGTCCACCCTCTTCCAGCTGCGAGTGCCGCGGTCCTTGAGAACAGGCAGAAGCATGAAGGTTGGTGCCGTCCAACAAGACTGTATCCTATCCTTTCGAAAACAAGGACAGGGTATTCAGCCTCACAGGATCGGAAATAGAAAAAATGTACAGTGATGCTTCGGTACTCGTCAAACTCAGTACTCGTCGCATTTCGACGACAAGGAAATGCTTCGACGCTCGGCGCATGCTCGGAACTCGACACCCCACTCCCATGATGAAACGAGTGAACACTTTCGTTTCATGGTAGCTCGCGAACAGTGCCGAACACTTCCATAGAATGCTCCTTATTTGTGTGTTTCCTGTGCATATTTCTTAAGCGTTAATCGTGGGTCCTGAAAAAAATTCGTTTGGTATTCGTCGGCTTCGGCACTCGTCACGAAGTCCGGGACGAATTACCCACGAGTACCGAGGCACCACTGTACCACGACATTGCCTTGCTGTTTACGAGAAAAGGTCTTCAGACCCAAGTCTGTGAGTTCAATGTAGGTGCCTTAGGATCGTGGGACCCTCGAAACGGTGAAGTCATCCTGAAGTTGTATGCGGATAAAATGAAGCACTCAATGGTGGCCTCACTGGACATCTACTGGACGCACCGTCTAGGACATCCTCCAGATGACGCCTGCAATCTGCAGCGAGGGGCAGTAGCAGAAGGGAAGAGTCTCTCTTTAAGTCATGAAATTTGATCATCATCTCAGCCCAAGAAAGAGAGATACGGCAGAGCCATCCCGTCTTTATTTGTTTATATATATTTTGTAATACCTTACTGAAACAAATCTGTTCTTATCAGCTTGACATCTGATACGCCACCCATCTGGTGGCCAGCACATTAAGCTACCTTTTGGGAAGTGGAGAGGATGCTTGGAGCTTTCTTCTCCCCTGTTGCGGGTTGACCCGGTATTGCAGTTCCTCCGGGCTCGGCCCATTACCCTTCTTAACGGGAGGACTTCCACGCAAATGCGAGGGGAGATTCATCTCCCGTGCTCTTCCGAAACAGCAGTTTGCTACACGGGCTGTCTGTCGGATGTGAAGCGAAGCAGTCCGAAAGACTAGATGTGCAGAAGGGGAGAGGAAGGTCTTTACCCTTCTCACTCGAGGCAACTCTTCTCCCTCTTCTCTTTGAGAGAGGCGTCCCGAGGCAGCTCTGTCGAGAACCTGGAACAGGATCGGATCACCTTCGGTTAGTTGGAGGTACGAACGCGCGGAGTGAACTGACCGCTGCTTGACCGGGGTCACGGGCAGCTCCATGAGACCGCAGCGGTGCGCCCGCGACACGGGGAGAAGTGTCCGGGTGGAAGACAGCCTGTAGGTGCAGACTGGACGTCGGCAGACTTAAGCCACTTCCACTGCTGGGACCTTTCGTAGACGCCTCGCTGTCCGTTTTCCGCCTTGCGCGACGTTCCTTACGGCTCTGCCGCTGGAGGGTGCGCACGTCCCTGACAGTTGGGTGGCGACTACCCAGCTGGGAGCCAAGAGCACGATGTCTCGAATGCCGATCAGGCGATGGTCGCCCTCTCTCAGGGGACGTCGGCTGGTCTGGAATGTGGAAGTGGCTACCCCTACCTACCGACACGGCATCCTCACTCCTGCTCCGGTTCTCAGTGTTGATCCCGCGTCCATTTTATCAGGCAACAGGACCTCCAGGTGGAAGAAGAACCTTCCCAAACGAAGAACCGAAATGGGGGTCTATGGCTTCTGGACCGTCCGTTTGGAAGATATCCCGCCGAGATCGGCTGCCACGCTTCCGCAAGAAGGGCAACGGAATGGGGAACGTCCACTGAGGGGCTGAGACGTACATGGCTGAGATGGGAGGGGAAGGGATTCCGAACGAGGTCGTTGCCACTCTGCGAGAATCTAGCGGACAGAGCAATCAAGGTCATTCAGGCGGAATACTCTTTCCCGACACTGATTTTGGACCACAAGTCTTGGCGTACATCCTCCCTTTAGGGGAATGCTTGGGAAGAGTGGGAAGGGAAGGGAGAAGGCACTTTCTCCTCGGCTCGCTCCAAAAAACTAAAAAAAGTACCCTTCCTCTTCCGGTCCACGCACAGCTGATGTTTAGCACCCATTCGTTCTCCTTCACCCTCCCCGCAGCTCTACCCACAACCCCGGTTGAGCCTACCCCATTCTGTCCAGTGTGCTGCAGTTGCTGTTTTACCTGGTCGGCTCTTTCGGAGAGCGTAGCAAGAGGAGGGTTTCCCAGGCAGCAGACAGCAATGCCTGCGAGTCATCCATCCCTGAAGGGTCGTTCACTCCAGCTTCTTCGACCTTACCGTCAGGGAAAGACAAGTCCGAACGAGATTTCCACCTAATGCTTTGCATTGCTAGCGTGGGGTTCCACTCCCCAAGGTTTCCCCCAGTTCAGTGAGGGTTTTCTGTCCTTTGGGGTCCACGCTTAGGAGTTGCTGGTTGCCTCGCTCGCTTGGGCAATGTCATCTTCCTTCCGTAGGAAGCAATGATGCTTCCAGGAGGGAACTCCCCCCCCGCCTCATTTCCTGATCCCGGTTTCCTTTCGCGTTAGTCCTATCAGAAATTTTGATGCCGATGTGGGACTTTGGTTCTTCTTGTCACAGAGCTCGTGACCAATCGTGGTCCTCACCACGGGACTGTATCAGGGAACGCCGCCGGTCCCTTCGAACATTCTCTCCAGGGGTCTCAGGTCTGCTGATCTCTTTCCGGTCTTGGCACAGTGTCGGGCAGGTCGGCACGTGGAGATGGATTTCCCTGTGCCCGCACGCCGTGCAGGACTCGTCTTGGATGCTGCCTACCCAGTATTCAATCCTCGAGCCACTCGAAGAGGGGATCTGTGGTAAAATCACAAGGAGATCGTCCTCCAAACTGTTCCAGCCTCTCGTATCCAGGAGCGGTTGGAAACTGTGATGGGGGTGCCTTCATTTCTGTTCGTCTGTGGAATGTATTCCCGAACCATCTCCCCTTGTGGTTCCGGATCGAGCGTCGTCGTCCTGATTTTGCGACATTTCTCGTGTCCTGTGGGCGATTCCTCCTTTGCCCTTTTTGGCGTATTGGAGCAGCGGCGTATGGAACTGTTTGCAGTCTCGAATCTGGACCATGGGTGCATCCATTGCCGCGTCTTCCGTGGAATGGCAAGGAAGCAAGGAACCTCCAGAGCCAGTGCTTCCCATAGCTCCTTGCTCCGGCTTTTGAATTAGTGAATCCTCACCGGTGCCTGCTTTTCCTTCCAGTTAGAGTCAATGGTTACTCCTGATTTGCCTACGAGGCCACACAAGCGTTTCAACAATTTCGGGTCGGATCCGTGAGCAGCCAAGTACGGTCACACTAGACCCAGTGCACGGGGAGGAGTCACCACTCGTCCGTGGTTCTCACAGAGTGTTTCCAGCGACTTCATCCTGGACGCACCTTCCCGGGGTGGCTCAAGAGCTCGAGTCTCACTCGTGGTGGAGTTTCACTCTTTTCCCCAAATCCAACAAGCGGAAGGATGAATTTATTAAAACCAGCTCTTAACTGGTAACAAACAACTTTAAGTCTTTCCTTTTTTTTTCTTTTTTTCTTTTTCTTCATTAATAATTTCATTAGCGGGTGACTGTAGAGCTTCACTCTACTACTCAGAAAGGTAGATTGAATGTAATAATCATTGAATACAAATCGCCCGTCGCTCTGATATAAGATTAGATAAGTCGTAACATAGTGGATGTACCGGAAGGGGTATCTAGGCAAGGGGGTAATTTACTGCAGGACACCCGGCAAGTGGCACGTCACGGAGCATGACATGACCTCGAAAAACACCGTCATCCTGGAGGACCGGTGAGAAACGGTCTCTACTGAGAAAGACAGGGTCGTTCTGTGGCCAACTGCCGAGGAATTTCATTGTCAGTCACGGGAGTGGTCATTTTCGATTCCATGGAAAAGCACCGGAATGTCTTCGATCAAAGATTATGGTTTCCGCGGTCCGGGAGCTGTTGGGGAGCGATTTTGTTCTGTGCCGCCCTCTTCTTGGAGGTAATCGAAGTAGACAGTTGTGTTACCCTTCCACAGGAAAGGCTAGGCGCGCCTGTGTGAAGAATTCGCTCGGATTGAAGGTATTCCGTAACCGTAGAAAAGAGCGCAGCCAGCCTCGCAAAAACAAATAAATAAATAAAAATGAAAATTAGTAGTGAGGAAGGAGAGTGGCTAGAGCGAAGGGGTGAGCAATCCTTTCGGAACGGCTCTGACCGGAAGGATTGCACAGATGGGAGAACTGGAATATCAGATGGTTCAATGAGGCAACGAAGGAATGTTCCTGAAGCCTTCCTACCCGCAGGTTATTCTTTACCATAGCGATTGATCGAGTGAACTTCCAGGGGAAGAAAACGAATCACTTTGAAGGCAGTGATCATTCCTGGGAAAAAAGGCTCCACTGTCGAGAATCGATGGGGAAATTTTGCCTTCCGGGACAGAAGAACGCCTTTCCGGAAGCTAAGAGAAGCTTTACTCCTCACTCGCCGAAGGCGAGGTAATGGGGCAGACAGACTCCAGAGTGGGCCTTGTGCTCCTAAAACGAAGGAGCCCACACTTCAGTCGTGTTTCAGTTGTTTTCCCTTTTAAGGAATGGATGGATGCACGTTGGGCATGCCATGAACACGAAAAGCGACACGATATTTGGTTGCGTTGAAAGTGGTGCTATAAACACAGAGTTACCACAGGAACGTCGTGCATGGCGTAATCATTTTATACTGAACAATCATTCCGTGGTCCTCTCCGGCCGCCTCCATCTGATTTCATCAAAGGCTGGAGTTTTCTTTCTCTATAGAGGACCTAATAGCACCCCAAGTTTCTCTGAACACACGACGTGCACGCCTGAGCAAACTTTGCTCCTCTGCTGCTTCGACGATGTCCTCAAATAGGCTACTTTCTTGAAAGTTAATCCTGGGAATCGCAGATCAGAATTCCCCCTAGGGGTTTGTGAAAATGCTCCCTCCCCTCTTTATCTCCTCTGCTTGAATCCACTGTTTGACGTCGCCGCCGAAGTTCCTGCATCTCTTGGCTGCTCACCTTTCATTCTTCCGAGGCAGTGGAGATGTTCCACATTCTTCCCTATCAGTTTCCGTTCGTCCTGGTCGCACCAGAGTTCCAGAGAGTGCAACACTTCTCTTGCACTCTTCTTTGCGTCTCCTTCAACATTTCCAGCATCAATCACAAACTGCAATTCGAATTTCGTCAGACTGGTATCTTCGGTTCTGGGATCTTCGGAATGCGAGAGTCACGAGAGTTGGCACCCATTGCACGAGCCTACTATCGACACTCTTCCTAATGTTTCATCCTCCCAGGATCTCCAACGACTCATACCATTCCCTTTATCTGTCTCGGCAGTGTCTGTTTAATAGTCCTTAAGTGCTAAGTGAGTGCCTGATCCCTGCTTAAAGAAGAAGGGGGCTGTTTGAAGAAAGCAAAGTTGCTTGAAAATCCTGGAATGCAATCTCCAAAGCTCCGAGGGTGACTTGGAGCGATTAGCTGGTTAGAAACTGATCTAATAGCAGTGTTATCATTAAACAGTGAACTGAACAAAAATGCTTATTTAATATACGATAATATGTAGGTACCGAAATTCGTGATGCGGGGAGGGCATTTTAACATTGGAAGAAAGCATGAAGATGAAGGAGTTTGATCTGTTTGTGAGATGATAAACAAATGCCGTGATGCACGACACTTTACAATCCCGTTGCTAAGATACACTGCTGGAAAGCTTTCGTGAAACGTGCAATCTCATCTGAAAACAAAAGCGGGTCGAGAGTTGCGCACTCTGCACTGAGAATAAAATGATTCTTCCTATCTGTCACATCTCCAGAAGGTGACTGACCAGCATCCAACCGGATGACTGCGCTAACGATATTCCATGTCAAAAGTGGAAAAAAAAAAAAAAAAAAGATGCTGAGGGAAATCGGAAAATGGTAGTTGCCAACAAGGGTGTTTCCGAACAAAAAACATCGATCGAGAATCGACTGCTGAGGTTGCGAGGGCGCGAAGGTGCATCCGCAGCTATCGAAGATGTTTTCATTTTTACCGAGAGGAAGTTTCAGCCATGGCAACCGGCAGAATGACCACCCTCTTGCCATTTATGTTCGCACTACACTCCATTAAGCACAAAGAAAAACACCGAAAAAAAAAAAAAAAAAGATCCTCCAGGAAGAGCAACAGCTACTTCTCTGCATCTATATTTCAACAGGATATGCCTTGCGGTCCACGAATCAAAAATTGCTTCTGTCTGTTTTCTACTGGAATGATGCTCGGAGCAACTGTTGCTACTTACGTGGGGTGTTCTGATAGCAGGCAACATGCCGAGCGTTCTTACTTTCCCCTAGCAGGCTGCTGCTGTCCGAAGACATTTTTCTGACTTGGGCAGTTCAGTTCTAAGCGAACGAACGACTGTTGGATACGATGTCAGCCCCAATCCACACCCTACTTCGTATCCCTTCCCGCTTGATCCCCGTCAAGAAGCAGCGGAGCTCGCGGAGTGACAAATTTCAACCATCCGCGCCCAAAGGATTCAGATTTCTCCCAACCATCTACGCGGTCGGCCGCCTTTAGAGGTACTCTTCATGGAAAGTTCACTGTTCCTTCCACTTTTACCATGTTGGAGGTTGCATCAGCGAACTGTTGACCGGTCTTGAACCGTGGATACTTGTTGATGGTCCAGGAAGGGGATCCACAGATGCTGGATGCGTGGACTGTGCTTGACTTCGCAAAAACGAAGCCCCTGATTCGTTATTTGGAGATCACGTGAAGCATTCACATTCCGTGGTTTGCCCCATGAGTTCGGCATCATCTTTCAGCAACGGAAGAACGAAGATGGACATTTGGATCTCTCTTAATAAGCACCGAACCGTCTCACGTCTCTTGGAACCCACTCGCTCTGAATTTTTGGACAGGAAGATCACAACTGCCTTCTGGTATCCGTCAAACACGATACTGGGTTCGTGCTTTTCCTGGTATGGAGCTGAAAGACGTCTAGGAGCACGCAAAGTACGAAGACTTCCTTGCCACGCACACGGAGCCATCTCCCCTCAGGTGCACATCTCATGGGCATCCCATTTCAGCGTGAACTTATCTCACTGCTCCGTTCCAGTAAGTTCTCTCCGCAGCTCGGTTCCAGTCAGGGATGAAACAGCAGGATGCTCCCTGAAACCGCCGCATCCTAGGCGCCTCTGCTGGTGGGAAACCGTGCACCTCCAGGAAAACGAATATGTGCATGCTTTCAGCCTGCGTAGAGACCTTGGAAGAGATGTGGCTTCTGACGTCCGCTGCCTGGATTCCCTGGTACTGTAAAAGTGAACCCATTTCGGTCTTGGTTCCATCTTTCTCTTTCCACCCAAAGAAGGCCAGAGGCTGGGATCGAGGCGAAGACTTGGCAGGGGATTCTGGAACGAGCAGAAAGAGGAAAGGCAACTGGCAACCATTGGACGTTCCCAATACCTCAGAGAGCTTCCTTTTTTCTCAGAAGGATCAAAGGTACATAAATTCTCGACTTCCTCAGTTGCGAGTCAGAATTTCTCAGTGAGATCTCGCGGATGTTTTCTCCCCGAATTCATAACTGATTCGTATCCTTAAGACCCTTTGCACGGTTGCCGCCGGTAACTGGAAGGTAAAGAAAACGCGAAAGAAACGAGAATGATGTCTGGAAGAAACCAATCTTCTCCAGATGAGGCCAACGATGAAACCAAAATTCCTCGGGACACGGAAAACCCGATTTTTTGTTTTTGGGGGTAGGGTGGGAGGTGGCATAGAAGAGGATCAGGGAATCGACGTACGATGCATTCGCTTTACTAACCAGCAATAGGAACACAGGATACCTTTGATGGTCTAATTTCATCAGTTCCTCAGCATTCTATTTCTGTGGGAACCTTTCCTGGAAGCTCGTGGAGCATCAAAATTCTCGCCGTGGGAACCTGCTGTTCTGACCGGCTCGCAGCTCTGACCTCGACAGGAAACTGGAGCTGGCGATCTCGAATCTGGAGGCCATGGGAAGCTGATGCGCCCCTCAGGGAGCACAGCTGCACTACTCTCTACTATGTGTCAGCCGTGCATGGAGAACCATGTTTCCACGGTACCCTGAAATGCGATTCCTAGACGGAAAACGAAAGATGGATCTCCCCAGAAGGAGCGCATCGCCTCAGTTGGGCCAGATAGGAACCTGCTGCTACCACGGAAACGCATGGTGCCAAGAGGCTGGTGGGAGTGCGCAGTGAAGGTCGTCCGTCCACTTCCGATCAACTCAAGGGTGGTGAGGCAGCTGAGCTGCAGGAGAAGCTGGTGGACGTACCTTCCACCAGCTTCTCCAAATCTTCTCCGGATTGAGACAGGGCCACCAGACTCGGAGAAATGGAAAAGGACCTTTTTTCCCCCCTTTGCTGAGAAAAGAGATGTGTTCGCATTTCCAGCGCGACGCTTCTCATCGTAATGAGTGGAGAATTTTTCCCTAGGGGATGATCCGAAAAAGATCTCCATAAGACGACTTCTCGCGATTCCCCGAAGCTTTGTCTTTCAGGAAGAAGGGATACGAATTCCTGTGCGGATTGCCACCAGAGAATTTGCTTGGATTCGACGATCAGCTTAACGACCAGGAAAAAAAAAAAAGGAAAAAAACGCGCACACACATACACATTAGTACTTTTCTTGATCGTAAAGGAATCAATCTTTCTGCGTCCAATCAGATGCTACAGTTTCTCTGACGGATACCAATAGAAGATCCTGGAGTATCATCTAAGCATCTGCAAGGATGTTTCCGTCATGGAAATTTCATCCATACTTCATTTGTCTTCCTCGAGTTTTCATGGTACCATGTGGATTGCATCCCCTTGAACCACATCTTGTTCTTCACGTGTTTCTCTGTTGTTGTACCAAATAATTTCGATGAATCTAATAAGTACCACAGTGCATGCAACATGCCCAAGCCTTCTCTTTTCCTTGCACCTTGCTTGCGGATCCAGAACCAAGCCCTGCCTCTGGAATAAGGGATCAAAGTGTATTTATCCCGAGGAGAAATTTCCAACATGGATTCATCCCATTTGTGATGTATTGCCGTGGGTAAATGCTGGAAGCTGCAGATGCTGAAAAGGGAGGATGCAATATGGGGAAGGAATGGGAGTACATATGCTCCCCATCGAGGTGCACTTCCATCACAAGTTCGCGATGTGCTTCCGTTTCCATGGAACGTTGTGCGAAAAGCCATGTGAATTTTCCGTCCATTTCCGATCAACCCGAAGGTCGTGAGGCAGCTGATCTGCATCTTTCTCCAGCCACCGCAGCTCGCGGTTGTAAACTTTTGTTCAGTTTTATTTGATCCTCTACATGGCAAGCTCTTGCTGCAAGCGCACAACCCGATGTCGCATGGTGAGGTGGACAAGCAAACGATCTCCGTGGTGACGTCCATTTCAAGGTTACGCTTGGACTCCATTCTTCATAGAATCTCTTAGCATGCACTCTTCTTCGTGAAGGTGAGCTGAAACTCCCCGGAGAATGTACCACCACCAAACTCCACCACCGTTCTCAACGGTCCCGTTCGATAGCATCTTTCCCTTTATCTGAAATGCGAGATCTGGTAGCTGTGCCTCCCTCTCCGGCTGACGTATGGAATGACTCTGTAGACTTGTCAGTCGTCTCCCACTCGTAGCTCCCGCTCACGTGCTGGACGCTCAGGTCGCATTTTGCTCAACCGGCTCTTGCTTGAAACTTTGTAGAGAAGATGCAATTTGGATGGAGCTTAAGGTCTTATCTCAGACTCTGGGAAGCTGCGAGACCCTGTCGCTTTGGAAAAACTCCCCGATTGCAACAGGAGAGCAACGATGTCGTCATAACAGAATTGTGGTTGCCAAAGCGTAGTGTGACAGCCGCGCCTCCCTGCCCAGTTTTGAGATTCCCCTCTTCTAAAAAGGCATCATTACGGGTGCACTGCGTGGTCATGGCAAATGGGAACTCCGCTCATGAAAGCTCTGCCCCGTTCGAGGCTTGCAGTTGAGCTTCGGACCACAACAGCAGAGCTGGAAACGCAGCCTTGGTAGTAGCAGTGGCGTTCCTCGTTTCTGCCTGACTCCCATTCAGCGTCTTATTGGTCTTCCAGGCTGCAGGACAGGCTGGGACAGTTTCTCGCAAGACGGAGGGGACACCGTCGCGCAAGGTGGCAGTCGTTCAGGCAGGTGAGGAAGAAAATCAACAAGATGTGGCGAAAATTTCCGCTTCCCTTTGCACGCTGGAATTCCCGAAGGCAAGGAGGACAGAAGTAGCTCGGGGCGGAATCCAACGCTGAACGACATGACGAAAGCAAAGATGGTGCCGTGGCGGTTTGTCTTTCCGGTGCTCAAAGAGCTCTCACGAAGCCATCCACGATGGTGACGCACCACCCTGTCACGTGTTCCTCGCATTGCGCGCAGAGCACGCAAGAGCTTGTTGCGTTCGAAAAGGAAGAAAAGAAGCAGAGATTCATCAAACCAGTTAGTGAACGCTTGATGGAGGAAAACCTGTGCGCATCCCATGTCGCGCTTCAGAAACCCTTCTTCCCCCCCCCCCCCCCGGGTCTCAGGGCTGCGTTTTAAGTAAAACGGCAAAACACCCCATTTCTTGGCAAAGTTTGCTTGGTGGCCGTTTTTACCACTGCTGCTGTCTGCGCTGCTCTGTCGAACCCATTTGTCTTAGTTGGGATGAATGACGCTCTCCATCGCCACCGAGAACGGGTGATCGGCACAAGCAATGCTGAACTTGGAGAAGATGCAACTGAGATCTGCAGAGTTCCACTCAGAGGGAAGAAGAAAAAGCAGTGGCAATGGCAACTGTAGTGACAATAGTGAGCGTTCGTCCTTTGGCATATGTCCCACCCCTCAGTTCGTTGCTTGACCTGCAAAGCTCAAGAACATGCAACTGGAACCGTGAAGAGCCAGGAAAGCTCGTCTCGAGGATCAGAAGAAGCTGTGCAGAGGGGATGCAGTGATCTTACACACCTGCACCACAAGTTTCTGTTGGCATGGGGAGAGGAGAACCAAATGTGGTTCGTTTTCTGCGTAGGAGATTCTCGTTCAGAATAGCCACTTCAGCAATGGAACTCATGAAGGCTATCTGCACTTTACGTCGATCACGTCGATCGATTCAACAGCTGGTGCTTAGCAGCATGGACTGCTTAATTTGATATAAATATTCTGCAAAAACAGAGTCTGTTTTATATATCGCCCGATTATAAAGATCTGCCTACGCAAACGCTGCCGCTCTTCCTCCGAGACCCCGGAGCAGCCAGAGCAGAGTCCATCCTGCATACGTGATAGAGTTCGTGTGTGATCAGGGAACAGTACATAGTTCCTCTATGTACCGTTGTAAGCTGTTTGACTCTACACATATACGACGTAATGGAATTCCACATACAGATGCGTAATCGAGAATGCGAGCCCTAACGCTTCTTAGGAATCCATTGGTTCTACAGAATTCTCCAAAAGCAGTTGGCTGCACCCAGTTGTCCTTCTATTAGAAACAGGCAAAAGAGCATCCCGAATCAATGCAGGATGCAACGCGACCGAGCTACCTACGGAAACCAAATTGCTGGAACCGGAAACTACTTCGGTTAATTTGCCGACCTCTGCTCCGTTTGATTGCTGCCCATTAGCAGATGTTCCGAGATGGCAGGGCTGCAAGGGGTATTTTCATTAAATTAATCGAAAAGCCGCAGCCCCAGTCGCACTGTGTCGGCCAGGAGCTACCATGTTGGAGCCTTTATCCGTGGCATCCCAGGAAACTCGACTCGACTGCTCGTGGGAGTCCAAGTTTCAAAGGAGGATTCTCTCAAGAAAAGCGCACAACACCCAAATGAGATGATGGGAACAACCTGACAAGATATCGGGATAATAGAAACCAGTATCCACGGCAACGTACAGCGAATATGGAGCAGTGCTTGTTATCCCAATCCAACAAGAGTTGGATGTCATCCAGGGCACTAAAGTGATTATAGGGCTTTATTATCAATTATCCTTCCCATTTCATTTAACAGCCCGTCATCCAAGGATGAGAATTTTCCGTATCTTTCAATTACTACAGTTATAATTACATTCTACATCTGCACCGAAGCTCATCACCCACGAAAAATGAAAACTTCAAGACGAAAACTGTAATTCAAGGGACGAAAAGTTATCGATTGCGGCCAACCCGGCGCGCGTCTGACCGAATCGAGCATTCTTCCTCATCACGTCAGGTCTCCAAGGTGGTCAGGACCGAGTTAATTAACTCAGGATGCAATTGATATCCACGCTCTTGTCGCTATGCGTCCGTATTCCTTGTCACGCCATTGCGTGCTGGCAGAACGAAGAAGACACCCGAGTGCGTTCAGAACGTGAACTCTTTGCCACTCTTCCGGAGTGACAGCTCCCGGCTTCAGAAGCTGAGCTTGACGTGGGCTCAGATCGAACCGAGGCAAAGGGCGTGCAAGAGAGTGGTCGCAATTTGGCGTCAAGTGCTCGAGTAAACTCTGCAGTGCAGCGATGGTGTTTCGGCAGCATCTCCCATGGTTACAGAACGGCGTGGAGATGAGCCTTCGTGCCACCGGCACAAAGACGAGCACCAATGGAGACGTGTAGCCTTGAAACTTCACAAAGCTCATCATTCCCTGCGACGCAGCAGGGAGACGGTTGGAGCTTGTACGCAGACATCTGAAACTGACGTTCTGATCCATCTCCACGAGCAGACTCTTCAAATCGATGGTGTCAGTCGATCACGGTAACTCCGATGGCACAGAGATGGTACTGATTTCACGAAAATTTCATCATCATCTGTTACGGAGAAGAGACACCTCAGTTCAATTTCATAGTCCATTGTACAGCGTCGGGCGGCACACTTATAAATAATTGCCTATACAAATCTTTGTCACCATTGGAAAAAAAATGGCCAAAAAATGGCCAATTCCCTTTTCCCAGAGGTCCCTCAATACGGACGAGTCGAAATGTTGGATCAACTATTCCTATGAAAGAGCATTCTGGAATCATGGCTATTTATCATGGCTGGAAGTCTCTGTGAATGCGTTAGAACCTATGCCTAAGAAGTTCAATTGCAGAAGTGCCTTCGCTTGGCTGTTTTTTCGTTCTGTTTGGGGAACGAGAAGAAATGGCATTGAAATGCTCATCTGGAAATTCCGTCAACTTTGAGACCAAAATCCTCTGCGCGCTTTCTGGGTGATGCTTTAAGTTCTACAGCCATGGTTTCCTCCTCTTCTCTCTCTCTTTTTTTTTTTTTCTCTCGAAAGATTGACATTAAACAACCGTCATTATCAATCACACATTTTGCAGATGCATGCAGAGCAATAGCTTCAAGGATGCTGCTCACTATGGCACCGAACCATCTCTGTCACCCCCATTGAAACACGAGTTGCAGCACTGCAGGAGTGCACTTGGGAGTAGAGAGAGCCCCCCCCCCGGCTTAGATAAGTGCAATGCAGTGTTACACGTCGTAGGATTTCTTGTCTATCCACCGAACGCTCCAGAATCGCTCCCTTCAGGATGCTGGTCTCCCTCATGACGAGAACATTCGGGGCTTCCGCTGCCTGTTTTGGATTTATCCACGAATTCGCGCACTTGCGAAAGCTTTTGCCATCTTCGTGTTGATCTTTTACATGCCTGAAGGGATCTCGCTCTTCCTGGGAAATGAGCTGGGAAATGATAATGAAAATCACCACCATCGGAGCCTTCCTGCCGCAAGAAAGTTCCATCTCATTTGCAAAACTTCTCGAGACGTCTGTCTCGAGAACGGATGGCTCTCAGAAATTCAGGCAAAATTCCAAAACTGCAAGGCAGAGAATTCGGGCAGACGGTGTTCCTTAGGAGTGTCCTCATATTTCCATCTGTTCCAAAGAAACCATGGCTTTTGCTCCTGTCTGGAATCATCATCACCATCAACCTGCCATTCAAGAGCTTGAAATCTTGGCCTAATCCACTGAGAACGAGTTGGGGAATGTAACGTTAGCAAATTTCCGTTCGAGAGTGTTCGCAGATAACCGTACGTACGCAATCGCTTGCTCTCTTGATCGTACGGACGGTCACTGGAAATTTGTTCCGTCAGGTAATTTATCCATCCAAGCCTTTGTCCGAAGAACCCTGCGGTGACATGACAAAAAGGAATTGCAAATATCTCTCCGTACATCATCCCAGCACTCCTTGTGGAATTTTTCATTACCTCCGGTAATAAAAGACTGCCAGGTTGTTTTCTTTTTTTTTTTTTTTCAAAAAAAAAAAAAAAACTTTTGCTGTTAAAGTGGCATCGTTAAAGGCTGGTCTGATGAAGTAGCCATGTTCCTGACCATCGGTGCTTTTGATGCATGAGTGACCCATTCATCTGCTCGCGGAGGTGCTTGATTTCGAACACAAAGGATCTTGGGATCATTGATCTCAGAAAGATGATGACAGACGAGAGTACGGTCCTCGGAAGACCGTTCGCCAAGCGCAACCTGTTTGCTGGACCTCTTCCTAGGTGCACCTCGGTGCACCGGCAATCAACACGAGACGTCACTCTCGGATCCAAGCACACCACACACGTGCAGACACCACCACCAGGACAGTTCCATCTTCGAAGCTGGTCTGTCGGAAGGTGATTCTCGACCACAGCAAGTGCCTCACGTGTGGATTCCGGTGAGCACCGGCTAGCAAGCGGCTTCGTGAATCGATTCCCATCTCATGGCATCCGCCAGCGCCAGATGTAGACGGAACAATTTGAAGGAAGTCCCCATTCGAATCGCAGCGTGCACCGGGATGCTCTGAACTGCGAGTTCACTTCCGGCATTGGTGCCAAAGTCAGTGGTCGGACAGATGCGTGAATAAGGAAACGGCGATGCAAGGAAACGCTGAAATAAATCGAAAGAAGCCGCTGCCGGAACGGGTCCAGGAGCAATCCTTGACCCACGGATCCTCATTTTTCGGAAATCCAGGTTCGGAAATATGGAAATGCACGTGTCCCGGAGGGGACAAAACTGACGAACTTCCCAGGAAGCAGCCTGTGAGTTCGGCGAGCGTTTTCACGTTTAGAGACGCATATGGATCACTTGAAACTGTGGATCATGAACAAACTTTCGTTTTATGGAGCGGAAAAATTAACTGCCTAAATATCTGCGCTCGCTCTGCGAAATCCCGAACAAAGTGAACTCTTCATCCTTGAAAGTGATTCAGTGAGAAAAGGAGATAAAGTCCGAACAGCACAATGAAAGACCATCTTGATAGATAGCTCGAAGACCTGCAAACATGATTAATAGAGTGATTTTCTCTCCAAGAGACCAAGAAGACAGAACCTGCAGAAGAATGGGAACGGCTGCGTGCACTGTGGCAGATGTCATGGAGATTGTGATCGGAGAACGTCTGTCCTTCGGAGAGGAGCTTCCGATTAACTGGAGAAGAAACGTTTCGTACAATGGCCGAGTACGCTCCAAGACGTGAAGTGCATGAATATTCGTGTAAATGACGCATACCCATGATAAGAGGTGACTCTGTGTTTGCAGTGTATTCTAAGCATTGCAAATGCAGCATCGCTTCTCGAGAAATCGAAGATTAGATTGAGGACTGTTTTCTACAAGACAAAATTATCGGAAGGAGAGCACACAGCTCACCAAGATGACGGATCAGTCTCTTGCTTCTCACGAAATCCACCGAGGATCTGCGACCCATGAGATCAAAAGACTGACGTCGAGCACTTCCTGTTCAAGCAGCTGCGTCGGCTATTAAGAGATGAGGCCCTTGCAAGGATTGCTGGGCCTGGGGAAAGTCCTCCTGTTCCTGAGGACAGAAAACTGGCGAGAGCGCTCTTGCTGTCAGGTGATGTAAAGATTTTCTCATGAGCAAAGATCACCTGTTTTGCCTACGTTTTGGATCGAGGGCCACACAGCACACAATGGCATCACATCAATCCGTGAAGAAAAAAATTCGATGCATTTGAAAAACAAAAGTCGGTTGTTGCTGAAAGAAATGTCTGTGGTGCAATTGAGCAGAAGGTGATGTGCAAACAAAAATCTTTGGGATCTGATCTCCCATCATGTGGAAATGCGAGAAAAAAATGAACTTGAGGGCTGTTTCTCTTGGAAGAATACGAAAGAGTACGTTTCCTGCTGTGGATCATTGCGGAGATGCTCCAAGAGAATCGATACTTCGAGTCTTTTAAGAGGCAGGAGATCGAGTGAAAGAACGCTGGAAAATTCTTCGAATGAATTATGGAAAATGTCCATCTTTCAGCTTCTCCAAGAAATGCGTGCAGACATGCCTCCAGAGACTTCGACAGGTTTGCCGGACGCATTCCCAGTTTACAGAAATAAGCAACCTGTTTGAAAGGCGGCATGAGGTCTGCAACACTGAGGTGCCACGGAAATCAAGCTGAACATCCATGAAAATGTTTTCAAAGGAGCAGTCTCGGTTTTCGTGTAAAATAAATATTTTTTTGGCTTCTTCGGAGAATCGAGCATCAAATCTTTGATTAAATGCTTGAATCATTCACTTGCCTTGTATTGCAAGTATGCATGTGGCTTAAACACGGTGATCCGTGTTGAAGAGTGCATATCTTCACTTGGATCTTGCCAGTGTTCCAAAGGGAACCTCGTCCTTGATTTGTTTCTCAAACACTGTGCAGCTGCGATCCCATTCTACTCATGCTTCCCCGACACCATCATAGAAGACAACCTGTATGCACACGAAGCGCTATGAGCAGACGATCGCAAAGCATCCAGACACAGGGATCCCGTCCCCTCTTTGTCCTAAGCTCCAGCCTTTGCTATTTATCCCGTCTTGCAATAAAAAGATTCCTTGGTTTGCACAGGGAAAATAAATAGCCCAACGAGCCGGAGATTCGGCCGTTCCAGGAGGCTTGGAGTCGACGGATAAATGACGTCATCCAGGAATATAACAAGCAGTCTGACAACACGGGAAACTCGTATTTTGAACGCACACGCCGCATTACTCCCCGTTTCGATGCCCCACTGGAAGAATATCTCCATAGTTTGTCTTGATTCGCTACATCTTTTACGATGCATCTTAAGCACGTTCTGTGATATCTATTTCCAAGTATTAAGAAGCAAAGAACAGGTGATCCAAGTGTTTTTTCGCTGAAGCAGTATCGCCTCCCTTCTCATTCTCCTCAATTCAAGCCTCCTCACGTACACCCACCCTGATTTAATGTATCCAATCGCATTCCTTCGAGATAAAAGTTATCCACAGAGTGTTTTTCTATCTGCACAGATTTCAGACAGAGATCACGTTCGTTTTTCACATCGAAATTCAAGATCGTATGGCTCACTCGTTTCTCTGGAAACCGAGTGAGCAGCGTTTTCAGAGTCGCTCTTAAGCTGCGCAGCTTTAAGATATACGGCACGGCAATCTCCATCGATCATTCAATTCAGTGATGCACTTGCAAGGACTTCCTACTCATTTCTGGCAATCCCTCTTCCATTACTTTTCCGCTGCCGGCCAATCTGCTCGTTAAAGCTTTAAAACTGTCCTTTCCGTTCTTCATTTTAGGAAGAGACTGCAACTGTTCTCTGGAGCAAATGGCCTTTGGCTACCGAAATCTTTCACAATCGGCAACTTCGATGTTTGGTTCCCATTCTGATGTGCCTTCCGGTCAGAGTCCGAAAAAAGATTCCGTTCCCTATTCCTCCTCTGACTCTATCCTTTTGTTCGGTCCTCTTCACCAGAGCCACTGTGAGCCCGCCTGCCTATCTCACGACTTGCTATTCCACCTCCCATTGATGCCAATTTCGAGTTCCGAGGTTCAAATATGAATCCGAAACCTCGGACCCTGTGATCCTAATGAGGTGACACGCGCATCCTAACTGCTGCCGTTCGCAGAACACTTGTCCTGGATCCGCTGGTCGAAAAGGGAGTTATTCGTTGTCCGCGTGCAGCTGATGCGAAAAGAGAGCCAAGTTATCACTCCTCGACAAGTTGGGGCCATGATCCCTACTCTAGAACTCGTTCTCCACGACTGGATCTACTGTTGACCCACACACGTTTCAACCTTTACTCCGATTCATCTCATGCTCAAAGAGGGACTATTCCTCTTCTTCCACTGCTCCTTGTTGCTGACGGATGGCGTCATCTGAAGGATGTCGCATCTGGAGGTGCGTCCAGCAGATGTCCCCACCGTATTGGATGCACGAGACCACCATCAAGTGCTTCATTGTGTCCGCATACCGCTTCGGGATATTCCATTCACGGATGACTCCATTCTTCCAAGGGTCCCACGATCCTAGTGCACCTACGATAAATCTATGGACCTTTTCTCGTAAACCGCAAGGCAATCTCCTAGTGCTTCTTTTCTTCTTTTGATCCTCGTCCTTGTTTTCGAAGGGACAGGTGACTTCGAAGGTATACATCCGATTCGCCTTCTGCAGTACCAGATCCGGTCTTAGCCTGGAGTCGCATCCAGGCACAGTCTTGTTGGAGGACACCAGCCTCCATCATGTGGCATCCTTTGCCGCTGCTGATAGCCTTCCGACTTGGCATTTATTCCAGCTGTGCATAGCAGAGAACGCCTCATGCGGTGGTTCAATATCTGAGGCAGCTGGTCTCTTCCCATGCTAAGCAGAGTCGGCGTGATTCTTATGAAACAGACAGCTCTCCTGCAAGCAAGTGTCGACAAAATGGACCGCCAATAAGTTTGCTGCCTGCCATGTCTCGGCTGCTCTTCTCCAGCTCACATCTTATGATCCAAGTTTCTGCAAAATCAATGAGACATCACCAACATTCCAGTCGATCAATTTTTCTCTGCCTCCCACGGTATCCACTAACCAACCGAACAAACCCACATCTCTCTCGCAGTCATTTGAACATCGCTCGATTCGCTTCTCGCAATATAACACGCTCTCCAAGGTCCACGAGAAACCGACCAGATGGATTTCAAGCAGTGAGGTACGTAGTACGTAAACCAACAGCTCCAGAGGAAATCCTTCACGAAGCAGATGCACCACATCCCAATTATCTTCGCTAGATCTCCTCTTCAAGAGTGCAGTCGTTCTCTTGTATTGTGCACAGCCAATTGCTGCTGTTTCGTCCTACGAGGTTGCAGCTTAGAAGAATTCCAGTCACCGTGGCTTGAGAATCACAAGACAAATAGCAACACACCATTTTTTTTTGTCCACTGCAGATGATGGAACTTCCGTTAGTGGACACTCCTGCTCACTTGTCCAGGAACCGCGACGACCGATTCCAGGCGCGTTCTTTGCTTTCGTGCCAGGGAGCACCTACATTGGGAGAGCCATGTCTGGCGCACGTTGCCGTTTCAAGTGGGATGAGCGTAACGTCATCCTGTTGTGATGTGTGTATGTAGTGTGTGGCAATGAAAATAATGGCCTATTCAGTAGGGATAACTTAGAATCAGACAGCTGAAGTAAATGCAGCATCCCTGTCAGGAGGAGCACTCACGGTGGGTTCCTTAAAGTCCCCACAGCGATCACTGAAAAAAATCCCGAAAAATGCCGGCTACTCGATCGATCCAAACACCCTCAGTTTCTCTAACATCACCGTCCATCCGCGTCCCCCTCATCCGGTACAAATCACGAAAATCGATAGCGCAGCAGTTACAGGTGTTAGGCCCGCATGCCCGAGCAGTGGAGCACGGTGCCTCCTTCGGGGCATTCCAGACGATCAAGGGCTATAAATTGCCTCGTTCTGTCAGCAACCTCCTCCTAACGGAAAAATCCAAAACTTGCAATAAGACTGCACGCTTTGAATTCCAGCTTTCCTTCTGCAGTACTCCAGAAGGGAAGGAGCAGTCAGCCATGTACCCTTTGCCTTCTCCTGGAATTCCAGACACGGTGACGACGGCGAACCAACAGCGCTCTTCGACGCCCCGCGTGCCGGCGTCCTGATTTCCATGAAAGCCATCTGCCGTTGGCTCGGAGCGCAGACTCGGCCAGTTCGGACCCGTCCAAGAACTCACGAGTCGGTCATTTCGGCCCCCTCCTTCCGGGGCTTTGCCGGGAAGCGAAGCCGGGGCGAGAAGCGCTCCTGTGAGGCGTTTCAGCGGAGTGGAGTCGACGTCGGAGACGAACCTCCGCATCCCACGACGCCAATTTGCACCTCCCATCCCGGAAACACAATCATCCCGTGCATGTTTACGCGTCCGTTTGTGGCTCGTTCCTCTCGTTCTTCCGTCCCATAATCGTAGCCCGCGCCCTCCGTTGCGCCCCCAAAACGGTCCCCAAACGCGCAGTGCAGTGAAAGCGACCTGGAACCCGAAAGGAGCCGGACCAACGGAGCTTCTCCAGGAACAGTTTGGGCGTAATGACATCCTTGAGTTCAGATGTATCCCCTGATGGGGAGGCTTCGAATCGTCCCTGAGAGATTTCTCCTTTCCTGGAAGACGGGAATTGCCGAATGGGCGGCCGCTCGCTGACGAAGGGAATGGGATCGCAAGGGGACTCAGTGGGTCCCTCTTCGCAGAGGTCCCCGTCCAGGGAGAAGCAGGCGAGGAGGCCGCGCTCCCCTTGGAGGCTTCTCGCGAGATGGAGCGTTGCACCCCGTTGGCTGGCAACGGCGGGGATTCCAGCGTGCTGCGAAAAACGCGGAGGCAGGAGAACTCCTGGTGCTCCATGAGAAGAGGAACCTCCACGCTCATAACCCGAGCAAGTGGCAATCGGAAACGACATCCTCCCTTCTCAAAGGGAAGATTTCGACCTGCGACTGGCCGTGGTCTTCCTTATGGAAGCACTGGTGAAATCAAGGAGAGGCAAGCGAAGAGCTAACGGAAGAGCAGCAGGGATCTTCGCGTCGACCAGATCGTGCACGAGAAATGCAGCTCGAAGTAGTGAAGGATTTGTCCCGGTCTCGACACGGGATGAAACATCAATGAAAAAAAAAGCAAAGAGGATGATGAAGCAACCCTCGGATGCCTCCGGAGGGTGTTTAGGAAGAGTGGAAGGAACACTTTGCCGGCGTGTTCGTTCCAATCGAGGACGTGGCCAATCTCGAGATGGCAACACTCCATGTTCATCATTTCTCTTTTAGGATGACCGGATCAACTAAGCGCTCCTCTTGCATCTTGAATCCTGCTTTCTCGAGATGAGATTTTCTTTTCTTCTGGAAAGGATGGTTTCTCTACTGGGAGGGAAGATGCCGGTGACCACTGCAATGGCCCTCTGCTTCGTGAACCGATGCAGCTCGCGAAGTCCGCAAGCCCAGTTGACCCTTCTCCGCTTAAGATCCGAACCAGATGAGTAGTAATTTGGCTCTTGACTCCGGGTGCAGCATCACCTGACAAGCGGTTCGAGCCAGGGTTTCAAGAGCATCATTGCGTATTCTCCTCCTGTTTCCCTAAGAGACCGAAAGAAAGAAACAACTTGCGAGTGCCCTCGATCCGACCATCATGATCCGGAAGCTTCCGCTCTTCCGTATGGATGCACCAATCGAATTCCTGGATCTCCCGGGCGTTTCATCAGCAAGTTCGCTCGCATCTCTTCGGTAAGAGTGAAAGTGCAAGAGTTCCTTGTTCCTTCCGGTGAGGATACGCCGCATGTGTCTGAGAGCACTGCGTGTTTCTCTGGCTACGAGAACCGCCATGCAGAGTTTCCTGGCGGGAAGTGGAACCGCATGCGTCGGGCTGCCACGGAGGTTCATCAACACACCTTATCATAGAAGAACTTTGAGCTGAGAGGAGGGGAAGACGCGCGCTCTAAGAGTTTCTCTCCTTTCAGAGCAACAGCAAAGAGAGAATTCTGCTACCCTGCTCAGTCAAAGGAACCAGCATGGTTCCCTCCGGGATAAGCACATCATTGGTTCTGTCCTGAAAATTGCGAAACCATTTCTAATCCGGGATTCGAAAGATTTGCTGGCATTTTGTGAGATGAAGTTTCTAGAACGCGCAGATGGAAAAACGAGCAACGGAAATGTGACCTTCCCGGGAGAGTATGACTGCGACTGCCTACCGGCAACCAGGCTCTTCTTTGATCGGAAACGGAAGTTTCCGGTACGCCGTTTGAAAAATGCTTTTCAAAGCCCGGAGTGCATGTTCCTGGATGACTTTCCACTGCTGCTCTCCCAAGCCATCCATTCGATCTAGGAGAACGGCCTACACCCAGTGGGAACTACTGGTGACGCGGAAGGCCCACGTACTGTAGACGTCTCGGCTGTGCCGTTAGACTTGGACCGCACCATAGAGCGCTTCGTTCACTCTGCAGGCATGCCGAGGATCTCGAGTTCTCTTAAGACAGGGTCGCCTCGAGGAACCGGCCGATGACTCCGGAAGCGATGTCAGCACTCCTCCGGAGGGAGGGAGAAGGAAAGGCAATAGTTGCCCCCTTTGTCGTGCCATCTCCGAGTTCGAGAGGCGATAGCGAACACCGAGGACGGTGATCCGATCAGAGTACCGAAGATCAGACGGAACTTTCGAGATGACTCTCGGGATAGTCTGGCTACCAACCAGCCTCCAGGACTCACCAAACTGTCTCACCGTTCCCGAGCGACTCTTTGGCTTGTCTCACCAGACCGTTGTGTCTTTTCCTAACGACAAAACTAGAACTTCTCGTTCGAGGGTTAAGAATCCTCTGCACTGCCTCCTTCCGCATGACATCTTCTGCAATGATGATCCTTATTGCTGCACGTACACGGCGATGCAGAATCTGACCGGATGAGCGGCTCCACACAAGACTTCCCCTGATCGCGGTCTATCGATAAAGGAGTGCTATACCTCCCTGATCTGGACCTTACGGGTAGTCACGAATTTGGTTCAAATGTAACAACATCCCAGACACCATTTCGGGACTTGCTCGTTCCACTATTCGTTGCACCTGATTGTGATGATGGGAATCCGGATAAAGTACCACCCAGGTGCCAGACATGAACTTCCGCGAGTCTAATTTCTCAGGTGAGGATTGAATTCTTTTGGTCACCGCAGCACTCAAAAGTTGCCCGAAAAAGCTCCAAAATTGCTTGATCCGTGGATGTTTGTAACTCGGCGGCGAGTTTTGGTTTGATTAGGTCGGCTCCTCAGGCCAAGAGACAACCTAGAGAGGTCACCACGATGATACCATCTTCCGCTCTGCCTGCAAGATGTAGGCCCTTTTTGAGGATTCATCGCATCTTATTATGTACATAGGACCAAGCGGCTTTCGTCCGGACGCCAAGCCTGTGATTCTCATAACGCACGAGGCTGCGGCATCCATATAGTTCAGTTTCCGCCAAGCAGAGCATCCGAACGCTTCCCTCCTCGTAAGGGATTTTTTCGAGTTTGCTCCGCAAGAAGCAAGTCTTTGCCGGCCGGCCGACCCGGGATAAAGCCGCTCTGAATGGCTTTTCCAGGTCCTCTCTTGCATGTAAAGGTGTCCTTCGGAAGGTGATCGCCTGTCTCGGCTTTCGCGCAGAGAAGGGAAGGGAAGTGCTGTGCTCGTCCGTGCTAGGAGAGAGTCCAGTTCTTTGTCTCCAGATCGTCCAGCACGATAGTGGGAATCTCAAAGAGCCTTCCGATTCTTCCATCAAGACTACAATAGTAGTCCTGGTGGAAGAATTTCCTATTGGAAGTTCGCGTAAGTCAAGAAAGGCCTCCCTCTAAAGGGTTCTCTCAGTCGGCGTAGTACCGGTTTGATGGATATGGCAAATAGCAGGGATTCAAAAAGACACTTCCTGCTGGACTCCCCGGAGAATTTCGATACTTCTGAAAGACAGGATATCAAATTCTGTGGAAGTAGACGCGATCCATGTGTAGATCTCTGAAGAAGTCTCCAAAAAGGCTTTTCTCGATTTATCTTTATCCGAAGCACCATGCAGTTCCTCATGGGACGCCACCTCAAACGTGTTCGCCAGATCAATAAGAGCACTAAGAATATCTCGTAATCCCCCCCAGATGCCATCTATTCTCGTCTGCTGGGCAAGATCTCGTTTGAGGATCCTGCCGAAAGGCAAGCATCCTTTCTGACGAATGACTCTGCTGTCGATAGTCCTTCACGGAGCTGAGAAACAGACAAACGACATGAGCAGTCGACGATGGAAATCTGCATCCAGATTGATATTTTTCGAAGTCAAAGAGGATTTCGGGAGAAAAATGGCCATGGACAGTTTCCACTATCGCGGGGACTCCCCTCATCCGTGGACTAATGTCAAAGATACGGAGGTGTCTCCCGCAGGAGCTCCGGACCTCCCAACCACTAGGATTGATTCTATCAAAGGCAGGAGAGAAATTCTCCACTCTGCGCAGAATCGCAAGCCTTCATCCGCGATGAATGGCGTGGACTCTGTCGGTGATGTGGAGCTGACCGCTCCTCTATCACATCTCCGTTCATCAGCAACCTGTCTTTGGTGGTTTCAAAAGCATTCATTCCATGGGAAAAGAACTCTGCAGCTATCCTCCGAACGAGATGTTCCTGCCATCGCTCTTCTTCTGCCGGTTCGGCACAGCTTTTGAATTCCCTATTTGTACAGTGGTCCAATCAGAATCCTTGTTGCCTGTACTCTTGGAGACTGCGTCGCTAGCATGCCACGAATGTTCTCCGGCAACTGAAGAGCTCCCCCCTGCCAAGGCTTCTCGGCTCAGATTTTTGAAAATGGAGCCTGCCGCCTAGAAAATTCCTGGAGCTTCGCTTTGCTCTCGATTTTCTGGTACAGCTTCCCGGGTCGATTCCTCTTCTTTTGCCCGGTCCAAGTGCAAAGAGCACTTGGTCATTTATTCTGGCTTCGTGAGCTGCAGGCGAATTCGATGAAATTTCTTTCTCCTCCTCTGCTTTCAAGGATAGAAAGCTCACCGCGCACCGAATGGCGAAGGATTCGTGGAGTCACCTTCACCCTCGAAGATGTTTCCTGCGCTCTCACGGAATGCTCTCGCCGAAGGCTTGTCTCATGCAGAGACGTTCATGTCCCTGTCGAAAATGCTCCCATGCGGGCTCCACAAGAGGAAGGCGTGTCGCGCCGTTTGATTCGGGGATTTGTATCCGGGATGAGGGGAACCGGGATGTTCCGAGCAGAGGATTCGGCAATTCTTGGTAGTTACAGGCTGCTCACCTCCGGAATGCCCTCAGAGGATACGCTCTTTCGGACACACTGTACGATGCCTGGAACTCGACTGTCTAAGAGATGCTCTGAGTTCTTCTGATTCCTAGTACCAAAAGCTGCTGGTGAGCCGGATTTTAATTCTGGCCTTCCTGTTCATCTCCGATGTGCTGCCGCCTTTATCACAGCCCAGGATGCGATTTGAAAGTGCTCTTCTCATAGAGGAGGACATTTCCCAACCGGGAAAGACTGCACGAAGATTTCAGGAGCGGGATTCAAAGTGAGTCCCATCGTCGCAGCCGCTGTTATTGGTCTGCGATATTAGGATCGTATGTTCTGGAGCGATGCGCCGTCCTCAAGTTGACACATGGTGTTAGTTCTTCAGCAGGCGTGTTGTCGAACGAACGCACCGCTGAACAGCACCCTCTAACAGTACCCATTCGCTGCGTCGGCAAAAGACTCGGGTAACCACTCGTAAATGAGGTAACGAGGCCCTGGGTATCCATAGAAACCACTTCGACGTATTTCATGGGACGGAACTCATGGATTTTAGAAGTCGCAGAAACGATTCTCCTAGGCGTTCATAAAATCTGGAAAGATCTCTCCCTTTGTTCGTCTCTCGTATGTGTCCACACTCACAATGCATGGAGAGGAATACCTGGATCTCGAGATCTGGCTGCAGATTGCCTCGCAGATGGTCTCCGTTGGAGTCTCTTTGTGAATCGCAGAGCCCATCTATTAACTCAAAGGGTAGAAAGAAAATGCTCGCGCATAAACTGCAACGCTCACATCCAGACATGTATCTCCTTCTCTTGGTACAACTTGTAAAGCGCTAGCGTGTTTTGTGTAAGTGTTGAACTGGACTCTTTCAATCAGGAGGCGTCAACTATGGGTGCATTAAAGAGATGGAAGGGTTTTCTTGAGTTCAAATGGAGCCAATTCTTGATAAGAAATGACCAATCATGTCGTGACCGTGGAAATCGCCTCATGCCCAAGATCATTGATAGCCCAAATCAAATCCAAGTTTCCTGGAATTAACAGCCATAAGTCCGCATCGCCAGAATTTTAGAACCCGAACAGATGATTTCCCAGCAGGACACTCGAAAGCAGGGCGGCACGTGAGAAAAGCAGCTGGATTGAGTTTGGACTGGTTTCTTCTTCCTATGCGAGCATTCCGTACCCCGTTCGCGTTCAGCAAACCAAAAACAGCTGCCACTGCTGCTGCTGTTCAAACGCTCAACCAAAGACGGATCCGAGTAGCCACTTCGATGCTTGAATTACGCGGTCAGCAATGAAATCATAACGGAAT
Source organism: Raillietiella orientalis (assembly GCA_036172245.1). Classification (NCBI taxonomy): domain Eukaryota; kingdom Metazoa; phylum Arthropoda; class Ichthyostraca; order Raillietiellida; family Raillietiellidae; genus Raillietiella; species Raillietiella orientalis. The sequence continues at coordinate 6,001,016 of JAYWIR010000003.1, read as the reverse complement.
CTTTTGTAATTTTACCTGAACGATGTTGCAGCGTCCTGCAGTTTGTCTCTCGGAAGACCGTTGGAGGTTCCAACTGGAGCACTTGAAAAGACGTTGCATGCTGCTGTTCCAGCTAAGAGCAATGTAGAATACAACTGAAAGTATCAGACTTGATTTCTTCGTTCACGAGAAGTGGTGAGAAGGAACCATGGCGGATCGCTTCTCGCTACGGTGATTCTTCAAAAATGAAAGAGAGAAGAAGAGTGAGGAAGCCTTTGCCAACGATTTTTTAGATCCCTGTATCGAACAAGAATTAAGGAACGCGGTGTGGATGCTCCTAGGTCGAAGCAGCTGGATTTGAGATCTCGAGAAATTTTTGTGTCGCGGTGTGGACTTTAACAGCCCAGCTGAAATGGTCCCCAGCGTGCTGGAATAGTGGCACCCTCCCCCTCGAGTGGCAGGAGTTGGCGTTGCTGGTGCTGAATGGGGGAATACCGCGCAAGGCACGCCTTCACCATTGGACGCGGTGGAGTGCGGATGCCAATTGTGATCAGTGCGGCTGGAAGAAGACCTTTCCGCAACCCCTTCTGCTAGACTGTGCCGCCCTCCGTCCCCTTCGGGATCGGCTTCTCGACACACCTAGGAATCCCGGTTGGCGGCCCCAGGGAAATTTGGAAACGCTCCTTCGCGCGTGGTGCCGCAATGCCGCTAGCTGTGTCCCTTGCAGTGCTCTGCAGTCTTCACGGGATCGTGACGGCGAGGAAAGCCGGGAGAAGGGCCAAAACGAAAGGGACGCCATCCTCTGGCGACAATCGTCTTGAAGTCCACCTCGAGATGGCCCCACCTGAGTAACCTTCGGACAGAACTTGTCAGCATCCTGGACAGGATGCAAGGGACGTCTCCCAGCGGAATGTGATCCCATCCCCTTTCTCCTCCCCCTCTTCAGTACAACTCTCGTTTTAATTTTTTGTTTGGTTCTTTTTTCTTTTCTTTTTTTTCCGATTTTCCCTTCCCCGTCGCTGTGGAAACGGACCTCGCCGGTCTACGTACCGGTCATGGCAAGCCCCGAGCACGTGGTGCAACCAAGTGTTTCACCGCCCTAGAACATTTCAGTGTGTTTTCATTATTTCTTTAAAAATGAATGCTCCGACAAAACCAGGTGGAAAACTTCTTGCAGAGCTCCCGTCGCATGAGGTTCACCGTGAGGACCATCTACTTCTGATCTTGGGGACCCGTCTTCCAGGCACTGCCGCTTCCTGCCTGTACGTTGAGCCTGAGCACGCGCACCGTTCTGTGCCTTCAACTGCTCGCATTGAATAGCAACTTTTGTTCTCACAGGGCGGCAACACGTCGGCTAAATTGATGGCCCATTCATGCATTTCAGCGAGCAGAAATCCCGCGGGTATTGTGATGGTGGAGACGCCACTCTGGAATGATAACGCAGTCAACCAGCATTTCCGGACGGTTGCCACTGTCTGGATCGATACGAACGATCGACTCCGGGAAGGGATTGAAGATCGCGTCGAAGCAAATCCGAAGGAAACCGTTTGTCTGGGAGATCTCTCCAGAGAGGGGGCAGCGGAAACGTCATCTTTGCACCACTCGTCGCGTCGCCTCCCTTCATCCCAAGGGAGAGAACATCGAGGTGTTTCGACCTGATTCCCCGCGAAGTTGGGAAACTCGAAGAGATCGGCCCCCAGACGATGAGTGCGAGGTCCGTGGATGAAGCGGTAAACCGAGGGCGCGGTTTTCGCTCCCATTCTCCGCGCGCATCCCGAACCCACTTCGGCAGCATAGGAATCCACAACGCAATGGCAGGCACATCTTTGCAGGTGGGTACTTCCGTTCCGATGAAGGATGGGAAATTCCGAGCATCCCCTGATGACACTGGTGCGCAAAGAAGCCATCGCCAAGTAATGTTCCTGAAAGCAGGCAGAGAAACTGCGGCTCTCCTCCACAATAGGCAGCACAAGAACGAGAGCAACGGCTTTTAGGTACGGCAACGAAGAGTCTGCCTTCGTTGGAAGTTCCTTCTGGAAATTTCCAGTTTTCCGTGATCCACAGATTTCGAGTGGCATTCCTTGTGCCAAAGCACACCAGACGGCCAGGAGCGGTGGACCTTCAGTGTGTCCAAGATTGAGGCTCGCTGACTTCAACGGTGGCCGCCGACGTCGCACTGCGAGAGATCCGCGGAAGACCGAAGCAACAGGAACGAGGGATCGTCAGAATCTCACATGAGGACTTTGTCTCGTCTCTACCGTATGCTCAGGGACGGGTTCAAGGAATTGCGAAGCAGAGGACAACGGGAAAGACCGAAGACACCGGCTAATTGGGAAGCTGCTCAAACATGCCATCCTCCCTTGCGGCTTTAAGAGGGCAACAAGGAGCTTCGAGCCGAAGCATTTTCGGAAATGGCACAGCTGCTGGGTGCACGCGAAAGAACGAACTCCATCCCACGAACAGCAGGCACGCGGTGCAGTGACAGCAAAGCCGTAAAACCACTCTCCACATCCGAAGGTGCCGCTGAAGAAGATGCAAGCTCCCAAATGTTTGGGAAGCATTCATCGCAGTAAGAATTGATGGCCAGCCCTCACTCTCCGAAGCGTATTGATCGCAGATCACTGGACCGGAAGGCAGATTAACACGCTAGCAGCATTTGTTAGGGATCACCTCATCTGGAAAACCAGAAAAGTCCCCCTAAAAAAGGATGTGCCTCTGAGCAGATCAACCTTGGCTGTGAATATCTGAATATGAAATGAAATGAAAATTATTGACAGTCTAAAGAGGGACATTGAAAGCCACGGATTGCGGTAGAATATTACGGCTAAGGAATTAGGAAAAACGAGAACGGGATGCGCGGACTGATGAAAGTTCTCAGATGCATCATTGATGGAACAAGATTCACTAGATGCATTAAAGGAAAGAAGGAAGCTTTTGAGGTGCAAGCTGTTTTATTGAACCCACAGCCAACTCCAAAACAGTCCTGTTGCTATTCTACCGCTTACACTGAACTCTTTACTTAATTAGGCGGATTCCTCAATAGCTTGAAGCTCACACACACACACACAGTCCTTTTAGCACTGCAAACTCAGCTTTTCCTTGAGGAAAGAGGAGGGAAGGGCATCACGTGTGAAGACTACGCACTTTGCAGAGGCGTCACCCGGATGCAGATTCCAGAACTGCCCACCACCTCCTCTTCAGAGACCGTTCATCGATTCTGGGAGTTTCTGTGTACAGTCCAGTTTCCATGCTTCTGTGCAGTCAGATCCGTGTTCTCTAAACTGAAGGCCATCCATGGTGCTGCACGCAGAAAAGGGAGTTTTGACCCTGAATGCCTAATCGAAATGTGCAGACGTCTTCAAGCTTATACACTTTGTGTTGACTCCGAATTTGTGACGAAGCGGAAGACTGATAATATGCACATATGTTGCTACGAATACATGCAACTTGTGTTTTCTCATCCGAGGATGAAATGGTAATTGCGCTCCAGCAGAGAATAAGTGAATTAGAAATGACCCCGGCATCTGCGTTTCAGAAACTTGGAATTCTTGTAGAGATGAAATTTCATTATCCTGCGTCAAAAAGAAAGTAATGAGGATAAGCATTTCAGTGGCTGAAAGCTTGGCGGTAACTTCGTGGTTTTTCCACGACACCACCAATAGGATATGGTCCGTTTAGCAGCGACGCACGTTCGTCCAGGAGGACACCGCGGTCATTGGCTATGTTTTCACAGACGAGTGCAAGTTGTGCTGAACTCACCGACGTGTCTTTGATCACTCGTGAAACACCGCGCACGAATGTCAAGACAAGTGGTGGACTGCAGACCTGCACTGAGATTGGAATTGCTTTTTACGTGGTTATGTACATAGCGAAAAGAGCATCAAGGAAAACGCAGTACAGTGGCTCGAAAGTGGACGCTGAACCACCACAGAACAATAACTGTAGACGAAAGACCGCGCAGAAGCACTTATTTTGATCATTCGAATCGCGTGTGTGAGAAGAAAATGTATTGAGAATCCTCTATCACGAAGAGGGAAGAGTCACTGATTTTGAATATTAAGGTACAGATATGTACGAATTCCAAGACTCCACCAGTAGACCGCAGTTTGCACTCTGAATCTCCCTCACTGCGTCATGTCTGGTTTCCTGCATGCGAAGAGCCAGAAATGCCTACCACACTAAAACGGATGTCGGATGCAAGGCTCATCTTTAAAACACCCTTTTAAAAAGCGCCTGCGTCTCCTCAGTCTGATCCTTTGGATGTTGGGAGTTTCCAGCCATTATCACGAGTTCCTCGTGGTTTCCACCGCTCCATTTCTCATTCCAGCCCTGTGCACGAAGTGACCAGCATTGAAAGCAGACGTGAGCAGTGATTTTTCTTAGACCAAAAATGAAGCAACGATAAGGAAAGCGAAAAACAAGGAGTTAATGATTTCATCTAACAGCCAATAAGCAATGAACAGGCGGACTGTTGTTTTTCGATCCATTATCCACAACTATTTCGAAGTTGCATGATCTCTTTATTTTATTTTTTTGGAGGATGAGCTCCAATGTTTGGATGAATTGAGAGAAACACCCACGCCATGATACCATGCTATTTTCATCCACGATGCAACTTTATCCAAAGAGATGCTCACTTCGTGCCCGAAGCAGGACGCTGTGCTGCAAGAAAGATTTCTGCAATCATCAGAACAGGGTGTTCCCTTCAGTAATTGGTCTGTACATACATAGGAACATTTGGGTATTTGAAATTTTAGAATCCAAATCAAATTAAAACATCAGATGTGTGTTTTTTTCAAGGCTACCAAAATGTATCAAAGTCAGCTGATGATTGCCAAAGATGCGGAAACCCCACAAAGCGCGCAGATCAATCCACCAAGGAAGCGAATTGGAATTTCCATCGAGCAGTGAAAGCTTTGAACGCGCATCTCGAAGAAAACGGACAGAATTTTTGAAAATTCGTTTCGAGATCGGGAACAAACTTTAAAAACAAGGATTGACGCGACGAATAGGAATTCCGACATGAAAACAGGGGTTAGGAAGATCTCTGAGGATGAGGATGAAGCTCGAGGATTGGGAACCCCAAAGACGGAGTGCCGCGCAACCCGGATTGGGAGAACGGAGGGAAGGAAAATTACCATTTGGGTGGAGACACGGCAAAGAAGAAACACCACCGACTTGATGGTTGCGTTTCCAGGAATCGGAACCGTTGCCGGCTGCAGACTTGCCAGAGGCCCACCAAACTGACTTGTTCACAAGGAACGTACTGAAGTGCCCCAGCCTCATTACTGGTCCCCAGCCAGATTTGCATCTGAGCGTTCGAGCAGAATAGCCCACTAAGACCTTACCACATCCCACTGCCACTCGACGAGCAGCGCACGCAATCCATCGTCATCAGCTGTTAATTGTAATTCATGACCGGCATTACTCATTTTCTGTAAAGAGCTGCTGGAAGCGAGAATTGGACCCTTCTCAAGAGTCAAGATGAACAAACCCAAGAAGACATATTGGGGAAGCAGTTTGTCATCATTTTGAAAGTATTCCACGTGCTCTCTTTCAAAAGCTCCAACTCCACTCTTTGAACTACCCTTCACACGATTTGGAACAAGGTTTTTTTTTTTTTTAAAATTTCAACAAACTAAATGTGACGAGATGTAAGGGAGTCGAGAGACGCCTCCACTCCAGCAAGGCATTCCTCAAATCTTCGACAAGCCCCGTCCTTCTCAGCAGTCCACCGTATGCATTCACAAGTGTGCACACGTTCCCAGCATGCCTGAACAGAAGAGAATCACTGACTTCGTTGTAATGAAAGTTTACTGATGCACAACTGTCTGACATGCCTGATAAGTTGCCTACCAATTTAAAAACGGCTAAAGTCAGATGTGTGCTGCAGCGAAAACTGCAGTCTTCACAGCTCAGTGGTCAGTAACAGAATGTAAGACGTGCGTAACGCTTTGACAAGTCAGGTAAACTTGGCAGTCGCGCGTAATCTGAGCTCCATCAGAGGAAAAGAAGAAAGAAAGGAAAGAGTCCCAACTGCAAGGATTGTAGAAGTGGGATTCCAACAGTCTGTCCAATTACAAGCGGAGCTCCATAGACAAAAACAGAGCTTCTGAAATGACAGCAGGCAGCGACACTTGAATTGCGGGACCCACCGCTTCGGAAAGTAAATCCCAGAAGATATAACTCGACTCGAACACCCACCGTCAGTCTGATTTATCAGCCATCTCATCCTCCATCGAGATTACTGGGATGCCATGTCAGTTTTCTGCCAGTGCGAATCCCCAATAAGCTTCTGTAGTATTGAGTTGAGACGATGGTTTTCCGCGTATTTTTTTTTCCAGATCCATAATGTGGTAAGCGTGTATCATGCCTCTTGAGCTCTTAGGAATTCGGGATAGACCAAAGAGCAATGATGAGCTCAGAATACCATCTCGAAATGTCTGATGAAACAACAAGAGTCTTCGAGCTATCCCATAAATGATTTACGGCTACTTAATTCCGCTGTGTGCGCGCTCGTTTGCTTGCTATCAGAAAGCCTTTCCGATGATGGTCTCCGTTGTTTGTACGTCTCAGAAATGGGAAATTCGGCAGGTCACGAGTTTCTTCGAGCGCCGTGCGCGATACGAATTCCGCATGGCGAGCCCCGTAGGCGGAACGACTACGAGAGGGATAAGCTTCTGTAATGCTGAGGTTAGACGACGGTTTTTTCGGCCCATTTGTTTTTTTCCAGACTCATCGCGCGATGGACCTACGATGCCTCCGGGGTCACGGGGAATTCGCAACAGGTCAAACAGCAAGGATCAGCTCGCAGCTTTCTGCAGTGGTTTCGAGGACCTTCAACGGGCTGGGGATCGAGGTGCAGGATATTCCTCCATAGCAAGCAGTCAGCAATCTTGAATCTCCTCTCTGAGGTTGAATCTCGCTGATTCCAGCCGATTACTTGCGGGGAGGAATGACATCAAAGACTCGTCCCTGGAAACACTTCCGGGATAGCAATGTGCTGACGAATGGAAAGCTTCATGCATGTTTTGGCAGTTGATCGCGGCTTTTACGGTATACGGTACGGAAACTTGACAGTTTTGGTGTGCCCAGTTTTCGCACGCTCATGGTGGGAATTCTCGGGAAGACTTTACTGCCCGCCAAGGGCAAGGGAAGATTTGGAGGAAACCTCTTTCTATTCCACTCGACTTTCAGCCAAGTGAGTGTCTCCCGGTCGGAGTCCTGTCAACTGGAGATGCCTCCCGGTCCCATCGCTGTGAAAGCTGCTTGCTGATGCTTTAACATCAGTTTCCTAAGAGTCCGAAAAAAGATGTCCTCTGCAGTGTGGATCTCACCGGTGTTTCTGAACCGTGCGAAAATTGACACGGAATAAACTTCAGTAAAGTCTTCATAAGAAAATAAGGATAATAATAAAACATTTGTGGCAGCAGTTCTATAATTGGTGATTACTTGACGTTCCATGCCTTGACGTTCTTCCACGATACACGTGCTTCGGTGCTACTTCTGTGCCTTGTTATCTCCTGTCATGGCGGCGTGGATTTATCCCGAAACTCCTGACGTTTCATCACGTATGACTGGCTATTCCTTGTATCTTTTGTCCTTCTGATAAGAAGGGCAAAAGTTTCCGTGGAGTTAATGATTTTTGTTGAAACACTGATAAGTGCTCACATCAGGAAAGAGGACATCCACTTATCCCTTGAACTGAAAATTGGTTAGAGGACGGAATGAGGATTGGTTCGCCTCGCAGAGAAACTCCTTTCGTAGGTGTGCTTCCCAGTCGGGCGATCTGTAAGGATTCACATGACCTTGCATATTACAGAATTCCATGTCGTGTGGTTCAATAACGCAGATATGGAGAAATTCGCCAGCCAACACGAACGGCATTCCATTGATGTGTTTCTCACTCGATGAACGAACGGGCATGGCTGGAGTGCAGCCTTGCAAAGTTTCTAAATAACAGCATTTCAGAAACGGACCTTTAGAGCATGACTCGCTGAATTCAACTGAATACGTAAAATTGGTAGCTGTGGCTAAAGATTCTACGAGCAAGTTTCGAGTGCAGCTAACGGAAAGCTTGACCTTCTCCGAAGGAAAGGCAGAGATCCTCGGCGTCCACCAGGTCTTTTGCAATCGGCGCAGAGCACCCCAGACAAATGCGGAAACTGTACACACTTGCCACAGTGTACGGTCGCTGCTCGGAAAAGCGTTCGAAAATGGTTCGACGCTGGGTGCTCCTAGCGACCGAAGATGATTTGGCGAAACCCTGATCCCAACCACGAGAAGAATGTGGGATCAACGCGCACGGGTCAGGTATGCATCAAACGTATCCCAGCATCACTGAGTCGAGAAAAATTGCAGCATCCACGTGATGCATAGATACGGGAAAGGATGCCGTCATTCGAATGAGCAAAAGCACTGAGCCCCGTGTTCGTTCAACAAATAATTAGTCCCGTTGATAACTACCAAAGTGGACAATGAAATAGGACTATGAAATCCTATCAAGCGCGAGAACAGTAAATACAGAAAAGAACTATGACAAATGTACCGGAAAGCAATCAATGGAATCACTTTGAAAGAAAAACGGAAAAACTGATAGAAGTTGATGGTTCCTTTTCACAGATACTGCTGCCTGAGGAACGTCTTACGACTGTGCTGAACTCTACACATGGGTAAAGGTGCTATGGAAGCTGCAAGCAAAATGAAGGGATGCCGTCACTGTGGTGAAGATTTTTCCTTGAAACAGCCGAAGGTTTCGTCGGACGAAGAATTGCAATCAAAGGGGTCAGTTTCCTCAGTACCTGTGAGCATGATTTTCCTACAAGCACGCCAGTCGAAATGGAACACACTTCGAATCTGCTCAATCCACACCTGGAGTGTCTCGGGAAACAAGGACGAATGCAATCTCGTGAAGATCACTAGCTGCACCCGAAGCGGAGGAGATACGATTGAGGGAGAATCACCCCGAATCCGAACTTTTCGGAGTGGTTCTCTAGGGTGCTCATTAAGCATGGAACGAGAGGGGAAATTCGATTAGTGAGTCGAGCGAGTCTTTTCGGAAGATTAGGAACGACATGGACTCGGTCTTTCGGAACCAAGGGCAACGGGGCATGAGACTGCGGAACTATTGGTTGCAATTTCGTTTTAACTATATGACAAAATCGGATGGATGAGATGCGCAATTCATGATGAGGATGTTGTATGCATCATCCGGATCGTTCATCTTGTCAGCAGAAGGTATGGATTCAAATTTTTCCCACTTTTCCACGTACCCTTTCCGTTCAGGATCTCGAAACGATCATTTTTCGGTCCGGCATACCCTAAGTATAAATGCAAAAATCGTGTAGGATTGCTCAATACAGCTGACGGTTACTATAAATCATCTCCTCATGTATGCTCAATCGATAGGATTTCGATACTCCTTCCTCCTTTCGATTGGAATGGCAATGGAGGCATCTTGATGGAGAGGCACGTTTTTAAATGCTCATTGATTTTTGATAAATATGAACGCTCAAAAACAGTGGACTCCATAAGAATTATAAACGCGATGAGATCGGCGATCAGTTCATTGAACTCGTTTTGCTATTGATTACAACAAGTAGATCTCCAGAAAAGATACGTGCCAATGAATTTTCATTCCTTTAGGCATTCGTTGGCATCCGTGCTTTAAACTACTGTTTCTCGAAATGCTTTGCTCCTCCGAAGCTGCATGTGAAGGATATGCTATCATATTGCCAATCATACTGGCTGTTTTTCTTTTCTTTCTTTCTTTTTTTTTTGTCAGTATAGGTGCAAAAGGTATATGCACTGAGAAAAGATGAAATGGTACAGACATAAAGAGAAAAGGAAACCAGAAAATCGTCAACCAAAATGGGAGTAACGGAGGAATTCTGCAGAAATGCAGCAGAAAACTTGCCAATTCATAGAATGAGGGGCAAAAGTGAGAAAAATTAGAAAATAGAAACATCAACTTCGTAGATAAATCCTTGTATCGACGAGGAAGTGGGAATTTCAATTTGATCTGGAAAGGAAAAAACTCTGCATTTTGCATAGTAACTCAATTTCCGGAAAAGACGAAAGTTTTCGTTACGATCTTCTCATAAGACATCATCTAGGAACCCAGCTGTTGTTTAGGATGTTGACATAAATGGGAACAAACTGGGCGACAGCGCAGTAATTTCCCGATCCCTGATGGTATGAACAACGAGATATTTATTCTCTGGAATAAAAGCAACTCACGAAAAAGTTCTGCTCCCACCTGCCGCCGATTTTGGGGCATAACATTTCGCTATTGTGTTTCAAAGTGGGATGCTGCATGACAGCATCATCAGGCGACACGCGTTCATTCAAATCCGAAAAGACAAGTTTCCCTTCTTCCTCTGCCCAGACTAGAAGCCCTGATTATTCTCCGAGGAGGAACGCCTTTGGATGACCTATAACAGTGACGGTTAACAGAAAATGTAGATGAAGTCCCTGCGCCCGGAAAGTAAAGAAAGAATCGCAAGAAGTACATTTCAGAATCGATGCAGATTTTCTTTTCGCTAAATATTGCCCTACAACACGCCTCCTTTTCAGGATTCGTTCCTTCTTAGGTTTGGAATATCGTTGTATTCGTGTTCAGGAGAAAAAAATTCCTGTCACGTTAGTTCCACTGTTGTACACTTGGGAGTACGAGTGGAATTTATAAAACCATAAAGTATGTTACCCTTTATGGAACAAAACAGCAGCTTCATCTTCCACTGCAATTGTTTCGGTCTTTCAAGGATCTGAGAGCAGTTGCAGTGGAAGATAGAAGAAAATAAGTATCGAAAGGAAGAATCAGATGAACAAGCAGATGGATCTCTTCCTCCAGTAGGTATTTATTTCAAAAAGGGACCACTATTTGCACTATACCATCTCGGAACTTTCTTTACGCAGGTAGAAATGGATTGCTCAGTTCCTCACCAATCATCAAAATTAGCCTGGAACAAGTATGAAGCATCAGTGAGATCCATCATCACCTGATACACATCCTTAAACTTGCCTCTACTGGTTAGCACAAACGAAGCAAAAGCATCAATTTATTTGTTTTGTATTGGAGTAATTACCAAAGTCTCCTTATTGAAATAGCTGAAGTAGCTATAAGATTAGCAACTGCTGCTGCAATCGTGTAGAAACAACATAATTATGAGCACATCGGATCCTTTCTCAAAGCCCTACTTCCTGTGCTTCATTAGTGTCCTCACAAGAAAAAGCTTTATGTCTAAAGGCCTTAGGGAAGTGAGAAAAAGTTTTTTACGTAAGTTTCTGAGTTTCACAATCTTATTTTCAAGCTTCTCAGACACTTTCAGACTAGCACAGATTCGATGTCTTTGTAATCTGTATTCTTGATCCTTGCATTTACTTTTAATACTGCTATGCTGCTTCCGTTTGAAGCAGATTGCATTACTGCCGAAAAAGATCCAAAATTCCTTTTACTGAAATTCAAGAGCATTACTTTCATTAACCGATATACATCTCTATCTCAGAATCAACTCCCTCAATTTTTTAGGATGGCTTTCCTCTATCCTCTCTAAAACCTTTCACATTGAGGTGTCTTGGATTATATTATCATCGTGCTCATGATATTTGAAATATGCAGATATTGTATTCAATTTCTGTCACCTCTAAATATGACAGAATCCTAGAAGAATTCATTCTGAAATCCTAACTAGACTTAGTGAAAAAACCCCTAAGGCTTTTGTTATCCACCTAGTAAATGTCAGTTTTTTTCTAAAGTTTCTGAAAAATAATTGGCTGGATGTGCAAGGAATCTGCGTAGCATTGAAGCTTTATGAATGAATTATAAAGTTTTCCAATGTTTTTAGATGTGTGAATGAAACAAGTAAATCTATGGTTCAGTGAACAGTCAAGAAAACAAATACAAATTTAGAGAACAAACACAAAGTGATATGAAATTCACAGTGACATGAAAAGCTGAATATGCAAGAGCTACTTCTGATTGATAATTGTTGTCGCAGAAAAATAGCTCTTACATTGTAACATATAGCGAGTCTTAGAGATGTAAATCTGTTTCAGAACCTACCACTGTAAATGGCAATAGGAATTTTTTAATCTGCATTATTAAGTATTTCCTACCAATTCGAACTTGCAAAAACAACTCTGGGAATTAAAGAGATTGCTTTGTCATTTCTTTTGTATACTTCCGCTGGCTCCTGGCTAGGCTTTTGATCACCCATCTCTTGAGAGAAAAAATGCAATGGCAAGGAATGTCCATTGTTTTCAACTCAGAAAACCATTTTTTTTAATGTCCGTAATAACAATACTGATATAAAATCGATATTAATTCACACAAGGTTTCCATATTTATTTTCAAATAGCTTTCTAGAATTTGCCAATAACGTGTTTTTGCATCTTGCTTTTGTTTCGTGTGCGTGCCAATGCATATGTCTATTTTTTAGTTTTTAGACTTTTATTAGAATATGATTTCTCAAATTTTGGGAGCATGTTTATTCAGATCTTATGCAAAACCTAATGGACAGATAAAATTAGGAAATTGGGATGATCCGAAATTGGGATGAATTTCAAAACTTTTCTAAAGAATTGGTGTGTGAATGGTTATTTTTTCGCGATGCAGTTGGTACGCATGCACTCACTGGGGAGTTACTGAATTGACAGCAGTAATTCTGTCGAGTACGAAACTGATTTTCAGTCTATATGTGAATAGGGAAGTATTATACAAAATCAGGATCATCATGAACTCGGAGCGTTACAGTTTTTCTTTGACTACATTCAGGTATGTTTGTGATGCTTAATGTGCGAAAGCTGCTGAGTTTGCAATGCGAGTTTGTAAATACAAGATAAAGCTCATTCCTTTAAAGTACTGTATCACATGGTTCCAATTTACCTGTATAATAAATGATCATCTTATTAATACCCGAGAGTCATTCCAATCTACCAAGTAAAAATAATCTTTAACACACATTTCCTTAATGATACATGCTGTAGTGAGTCATCTGTGGATGTGTACACATGTTCATGTGATGCCAGTATGGGATCCTTTATATTATTTCGTTCTCCTTTTCATTGTGTGATTGCAAAACAGTAATTTAAGTAATTGAATTTAGAGTTTGATTTGGTCAAAAACTTACAAGGAATTTATTGTAGCCCCTCGGGAAAATTAGTTCAGATTGAATATGCTCTTGCTGCTGTGGCTGCTGGAGCTCCATCAGTTGGAATCAAAGGTAGACAGCCAATAATTTTGATTCAAATTCCAAGTTCACCATAGTGTCAAATGGAGTTGTTTTAGCAACCGAAAAGAAACATAGAAGCATTTTGCAAAAAGAAAACAGCATTCACAAAGTGGAAAAGATTGCCAATCATATTGGCATGGTATATAGCGGTATGCTTATTTATAGCTATATAGTAATGATTGTTACTCATGTAAAGGAATGGGCCCTGATTTCCGGGTACTAGTTAAAAAAGCACGCAAGCTAGCCCAACAGTATCAGCTTACATATTTGGAGCCTATGCCAACACCACAATTAGTACATAAAATTGCGATGGTGATACAGGAGTACACACAATCTGGGTAAGATCCATGTATTGGTGATTCATGAATCAAGTTTTTGCCCAAAGAGGTGTGCGGCCTTTTGGAGTATCCTTACTCATAGCTGGTCATGACAGTGACAGACCATATCTGTTCCAATGTGACCCTTCTGGTGCTTATTTTGCATGGAAAGCAACTGCTATGGGGAAAAATTCTGTGAATGGAAAAACGTTTTTGGAAAAGAGGTAATTGCATAAAACACCATAGCAGTTTAATTTGTGTGATAGGTATAGTGAGGACTTAGAATTGGATGATGCAGTTCATACTGCCATTTTAACACTCAAAGAGAGTTTTGAAGGTCAAATGAATGCAGATAACATTGAAATCGGCATTTGCAATGAAATGGGATTCAAGCTACTTCCTGTTACTGAAGTAAAAGATTATTTAGCAAATATTTTCTAATAAAAATCATGCTCCAAATGAAACTTTAGTTTTACTTTACAATCAGTGGTTAAAATGAAGAATTTACAGTGCACATTAAAGTGTGAACACTGATCTTTGTCGGTGCCTGTATGGATTTTTCAAATATCTGAAGCATATCTTTTTGCCCTCTGGTGTTGACATAGGCTATTATACTATTAAAGAAACTATGATTGGTAAGAAGTATTCTGAAGAAAGCAGTGATTCGTTGGCTGTCCATGCCTGGAACAGAAATATGCTATCTAGAGTTATTGTGATAGTTAAAAAGTAAACAAATCAAATTGCTGGGTTAGTTAGACCTGTATTTGCCCTCAGTGTTATCAATATGTTAATATTGACAACACTGAGACCCAATTCCATAATTTCCTTGTAGCAACAGCATGTCGAAAATAAACTCTAGTGAGCTCAAAATTTCTCACACTTCATAAAACAGGGTTTGACAAGTGGAAGATGGTCTGCTTGGCACAGACTGCATTTTAAAAACACATAACATCCTGGCATGCAATCTAATCCGCAGACTTTGTTTGGGATTGTTTTATGGTGACAAAGTTTAAAATTAGCGTTGTGGAGAAAACTAAATAAAAACTTTGTCTTTGAGGTGTTCATTAGGTTTGCGAAGATCAAAAGATTTCTAAGACTAATCAGAGAATGTTATCTCAAGGGATTTTAGATTAATGCAATTTTAAGGAATTTGATTTGACAGTAAGCAAAGATTTCTTCGGCTTAGAAACTTTTCAGAGGATCATTCTGATGATGCGACGGTAAACATAAAACCGAGCAACCAGCAAAGCAAGCGTTGAACTGGTTATCTACAACTGGAATGCCATGGTACAGGCGTGCGATTTTCGTACAAAAGTTGTTGAAGCTTTGCTTTTCATTTAAGAAAGCTCCGTGCTGCAGTTGTAGGAAGCTAAGTCCATTACTCGCTGGTATAGCAATGAGAGAACTGACGGGATGAAAACAGATCATTTTTGGCGATAGGTGTTTGAAACGTGCTATTATGAAAAAACTTGCTATCATGGTTTTTTTCAAGTCGAATAAAATGAAATTTTGCTCCCTTTTGTCATAGAGAACGAACTGATTTAATCCAAGATCCTAGAACTCTGCAAAGGAGACCTTTAGATTCCAAGGAATCAACTTTCTTAAAAAGGCTACAGCTTCTGTATCCGGGAGTTGTTGTTAGTTGAATGCTATGAAAGGAAATCTTATATTCCGATGAGTCAGGATGTAAAATGACACTCGGCTAGTCAGCTTGTTCCTTTTTCTTTTGTTTTGCTCGCCCGAGTATCCTTATGAAATTTTTTCAAACAGCTGCGGCGAACAAAGTTCTTCATGAAAAATTCTCACGCTTTGCGGTCTGTGAAGGCGAGTGACCGCAGTGCAACCCTGCGGCAAGCAATTGCGTGCGTTTCACTGCGCGTGGAAGATACGCTCTTGCTGTTTGTACTCCGCAGAAAAGTTGCTGCACGTTTTTGGGAAAACGAAATTTCGAATTTATCCGTACTGCATCTTATATTCTTCCATGTGTATTTGTAGTTGCCTGCAAACCAGATCATATTTCAAATTTTCAAAATTTTTGTGGATTCGATTTCCAGCCATTTTGGATTGAATTTGTTTACCAGCGACTCCCTGCCAAGTTCTGTAAACACGTGAGAAGATACGAGTCTCCTGCTTTTGGTATTCGGTCTGGGCTTGATTTTGTAGACAAGTTTCCTCGGAATTTGCATCTAATCCTCATTTCTAGGAAGTTGCTGTTTGCAGGATTATCTTGAAAATTATTCAGATTCGCATTTCTGAGAGTGAAGATCTAAAGATAGGAAAGACTAATGCCGTCCATCTAAGAAAAGTATCACGAATTATTCAACTATGAGACTTTAATCAAGGATACTTTTGTTACCATTGTAATCAACGAGAAGAGAGCCTATAACATCAACATGGGGAACGATCTGAGTGTTTGATTTCCCGAAGAACGGCACATGATTTCAGTGAACTGGCAACATTGGCCCCAGAGATAAAAACAAAATACTTTTGTCTTTTTGACAAGAAAAATGCGCTGATGAACTGCCGATCACCAGTGATGAAAAGGCACTGCACCGTTTCGTTATTGTGTGTAAAGTCCTTTCGATAATAAGTATGGTATGTTGTCAATCTTGCTTAAAAATGCAAACATGAGGATACAGCACATCCAGCTGCAGGACGCATAAGAGCATTACATCCTTCACTGAAATCATTTTCTATCTCACAAGAACTATTTCTTATAGCCATTAGCACAAGTTGAGAACACTTGTTGTTCAAAACTTCCCAAACATTTATGGCACTGGTTCCTGAGCAGCGGGAATGTGATTATTAGAAAACTTCCCGAGGTAACTGCTGTTTTTGTGTACTTCAGAACTGACTTTGAAGTAAGAGATGAAATAATCGATCTGAATTTGGAAAGAAGACCACCATTTCAGTGAACCCTTCTTCGAGTTGCTAGCACTGTTGATTTCAGTTATCGAGGCAGTTGTGTCGTAAAGATCCTGTGTTCTTGAGACAAGCAGCGATTGGTCTCCACGAAGTAGGGAAGAGCAAACTCGCAGTCAAGGATGAAGCATTTGTGGCCCTGGGCATGAGTTCGAAAGTCTGGAAGTGGAAATTCCCCTGACGAGATCGTTGTTGAACGAGGGAAAAATAGAGCAACCAGGAAAAGAGACCCTTCACTGGTTGTGATCAAAGGTTCCGACACCATGAGAAATTCATTGAGGAACTTCTTACTTGTCTTGATAGGAGATTCACCTTTAGGATGTGAAGTAACCCAAAATCCCCATTGGAAATACACTGTGACCGTTCTGGACAGAGTTTCTAGGAAGAAGGGACCTAAGCGAAAGAAGTCAGGGAGCTCCTAGAAGACTGGAGATCACATAACAAGGTGGAGTTCTGTCACAAAATGGCACCAATTGCCGTAATCAGCACCCGGGTCAACGTTGTCCCGGGTGCTGATTACGGCGGACCTCATCAAAGAAGCGACAGTTTTTTTTTTCCCTGGTGATTTGACCCGACCGCTGTCGAAGGTGAAATGCTGTTGGCTTCACTTTTAGGTCACGAGGTAGTCAGAAGGAGCGTGAGGTGCAGGAACTTGGTCTGGCTCTCTGCTCGCGGAGACCGCCGCCGAAACACGGATGCGTGGAATGGCAGAAAAGTGTCGGCGGAGGAGGGTTCCTCCGAGAAGGACAGTCCTTCCCGGAGTCTACCCTTTCGAGCGCACATCTCCCAAGCTCTTCGACTCGAGGAGGAAAACGCACGCTGCTCCCTTCGCATCCCTTCCCGAGAGCAGGCGGAAGCTGCATCCTTTCGCCGCTGCTTCCGCGCGGAAGCATCACTCCCCCCCCCGCCCCCTGTTGCCGCGGAAACCTGCAGCAGCTGGTCACGGATTCGATCGGGTGCGGGGATGCCGTCTGGGCGAGACCTGACGGGACAGGGCGTTTTTCTGTCACGGCGAGAAGGAAGAGCGCGAGAGGGAGAGAGAGAGAGAAATAAATCCCTGGAGTGATAGGTGACCTGGATCCCAGCTCGAGAATTCCGAGAGGAAGGGGCGGGGAAAGGCGGGGAGGAACGAGGGGTGACCTCCGCTCGCGTTCGTTGCTTCGCGAAGGCCGAGCCAAGTTTCTCCCTTCCTATTCTTCCGTTCGTTTCTTCCCCCGTCCCCCCGCCTCCTGTGGGAGAGCCCCAGATAGGGCACTCCTATGGAAGAGGACGGCAGCAGGAAGCTCAGAGAGGGAAGGGGAGTTCTGGTTAGAACCAGGAACCCTTCGACCCGGGGTGTCTTTCTCCTTCGCTCGGGCGGAAGAAATGGAAGTGGGAGCACCCACTTCCATTTCTTCCGCCTCCCTCCATCCTCTTCAACTATCCGTCGAGTTAGGGATGAGGAAAGGACGCCTCCGCTCTTTCCGGTCCACCGGCTGCGCCTCCGGCCGGAAGAAGAGCCAGAGGGCGCTGCTTCCTCCCCTTCCTCTCCTTCCTGAGACGGGACGACCCGGAAGTCGCTGAAGAAGGAGAGAGGAGGTCTCTGGAAATGCATCGTCCACCGGAAAGCACGAGCCTCCCTTGGCGCGGCGATCTCCCGGCGAGGATGGGAATCCCCTCCCTCGTACCACTCGAGGCACTTTCGGTTAGGTGGGGTGAGGTGATCCAGAGATCCCTCCGTCCAAGAGGGACTAAAGGGGGCAAGAAAAGAAGGGGCTGTCGATCCGTCTTTTCTCAGCACTCCTCCGGGGACGGGAGGACGGGATTTCTCGTTCCTCTGGGGCGCGTGTGCAGGAAGAGCAGGAGGAGAGCTCTGCGTCTTGCTGTGGTTTCAGCGGATGGTCCCCCGCTAGCGCAGCGGCTGCCCTGGAGTAGGAGAAGAGGTTGGCGCTTCCCCCCCCCCCCCTCCCAGGGCAATGCTGGTTCCTCCAGGCGTGGCTTCCTTCAGCATCCACGCCGCTCGCTTCCCTTCCCACGAACTGGAACGCCATGCGCATGCGCGCGCATCCGCCTTCGCTCGGGAGGCCAGCATCCCTCCTCCTTCCCTCTTCCGTCCCCTCTTTCCCTGGGGACCAAGGGGGTCTTGGAGTCCGTTAACCTCCCTCTCTTCCTTCGCTTCGCTCTTCCCGTGTAATCCTCTCCCGAAGCGTCCCTTCCTGGAGGCGGGACGCACTTTTCGAAGGCAGCCCCCCGAGGGTTCCCGCAGGTTCGTCCCGGGCTGGAGGGAAGGAGGAGACGTCTCGGATCCCCTTTTCTTTCTTCCACGGACCCCTTCCTCACACGCAGGGAGGGCCGCGAGCGCATCCCCTCCTCGTCCGCGGCGGCAGCGGTTGCCGAAGGGAAGACAGGACTCCCCTCCTCCCCTCCCCGAGGCAGGACGTGCGAGCGCAGTCTCCGGAGGAGGACCCGCTGGACCCTCGTCAGGGGGGAGGGAGGATCTCTGCGGCTTCCCTGAGGAGGAGACCGAGTTGCCAGGGAGAGGAGCGAAAAGATCGCTGCGCCGGGACTCGCGCCTGCTCTCGGCTCCCGAGCCAACGGGAAGAGCAGAAGCTGCGCGCGGGCGGGAGGAGGACGAGGGAGGCCGCGAGAAAGTGAGGACTGCACCCAGAACGCCACCCCTTGACCGCTCTCACCTCACGCAGCAACGGCGCTCCGAGTGGCGGCGGCGCCCCCCCTTCCCCGAGCCACTCCTGAGGGTCATGCGAAGGAGAGTCCCGGGGAAGAGTTGCTGCCCTTTGGGACCGCAAAGGAGCGAGGGAGGGGAGTCTTGCTGCCTGCGAAGTCCCGCCGCCGAGATGAGGAGCGGGTGGGTGGGGGACGATCTCCCGCACATCCGGACGGGAGCCTCCATCCCGTCCTCCCGGAAAGGTAAGAGGAGAGGAGGAGGAGCGTTGCTCCCTTCCTCTTCCCCGACCTCCCTCTTCTCGGATAGACCATGGAAGTCCCCCCCCTGCCCACTTCTTGCCGTTCCTTTCTTCTCCCTTGAGAGTTCCATGCTGCTCCCCGGTGGGAGCGAGACCGTCGCGGGGTTGCCTTGTGAACGGTGTCACAGCACGCAGCGTGCCCTCCCTTGAAGCTCGGGAAGCACTTCTGTTTTTTTCCTTCCCCTCCTCATCGGTCCCGCTCCTTCCTCCTCCGCGCGCTCCGGGATGTCCTTGGCACACCCAAGTGTCGGGAAGGGACGAGAGGTCGAGCCGACCGGATGCTCCCCAAGGCTTATCGGGTAACCGTGGCAACGGGAACAACAGAAGCCGTTCCCGGCACGGCCGCACGCACTTCCCTTTCCCAAAGCTGGGGAACTTCCGTTCCGCATCCAGCCTCATCTCTCGAAGGATGGGAGCTGCGCCGGCGCTGCTCACGTCGCCTATGCCCTCCTCCCTCTCTCCACTCTCACCCCAGGGAGGAGGCGGCCGGAGCGCTGCGGGCTTGGTATGTCCGAAGGGAATCTCCTGCCACGAATGGGTGCGACATCGGAGGCACAGCTGCCGGAGGGAGAGCGCAACGCGTGGCGGCGCATGCGTCATAGTGCGGAGCGTCGCGTCACGCGCGGCACACCGCGCGGAGGATGCGTGCGGAGCCAGGGATCACCACGGCGTTTCCGCGCGCGTTCCCCGCCGTGCGTGCCAAGGAACTTCTCTCTGCCGTCCCGCCCACCCTCGTTCTCTCCGGAAGGACTCGCGGAAGCGGAAACGAGCGGCGGCACAGCTGCTGCCGTCTTCCGCCTTCCCCGATGCATCCCCGACCCATCTCCGGGAGCGCCTCCCCTTTCCTGCAGGGAGGGACGCCGGCTGCGGAGGCGCTCGCGAGAGCTGGCGCCTCGCCGTGGGGCGGTGTCAGGCGGTCCCTCCCTCCGCTTCACCGGAAGGAGCATCTGTGCTGCGTTCCTCCCCCTGCGCACGCGACCACATCCCCGCTTCCCTTCTCTGAGTGGCGGGACGCGCGCCCGCGTGTCTGCCCGTTCGGGCACAGACAGGAACGAAACGGGAGCGCTCCCTCCCGTCCGATCCCGAGGTCCTCCTCTTCCCTTCCTC
This sequence comes from Raillietiella orientalis, assembly GCA_036172245.1. Taxonomy (NCBI): domain Eukaryota; kingdom Metazoa; phylum Arthropoda; class Ichthyostraca; order Raillietiellida; family Raillietiellidae; genus Raillietiella; species Raillietiella orientalis. The sequence goes on along the minus strand of JAYWIR010000003.1, from coordinate 5,980,496 downwards.
CTTTTTCTCCTCCCGGGTGCAGCGCGAGACCTTCTTCGCTCCGAGGACTGCTCCTGCTGCTGTCGTCTTTCTCGCGGGGAGCAAGCATCTGAAGGTATTTGTTGACCTCCGTCCACTTTTTGCGATGAGTCACGGCAACAGCCATTCAGGCGGCTGGGGCGAGGAAACGCTACAGGTCTGTCCGCAGTCTTCCGGGATCGCCTTCTCACCTCTCGCGGGAGCGGCAAATTCGGTCGCCACCTCTTTCCCTTTCTCCGTCCGTCCTTCCTCCCCCTTCCCCCAGCATGACGAATCGGTCCATTCTTTCTCATCTCCAGCCTCCTCGTTCCGCTGCAGGAGCCCGTTTGTTGCTGCCCAAGACAACCGCACGGAGAGTACGCAGCAACGTGCTGAAGGACGCGTCCCAACAGCCATCGGGAAAGCGCTGCCCGCACCCGGCCGAGCTGCGAGCCGGGACTGCTTGTCGTCATGGGATCGCCGGGCGAAGTCGCATGGATACAGGAGCGTCTCGCGGCCTTCCCCGCCGGCCGTGCTGCAAGCAGCACGCGGGCGGACGCGGCGTCCCGGTGGCATCCGAGGAGGCGACGGAGGGGCTGCGCGGATTCGCCCCGAGGGAACTGACCCACCGTCGAAGACGTTCCCACCATCTGGAAAGCTTCACGTCATCGGCGGCGCTGCCAGACCGGATCCTGCATTCTGTCGAGCTTGTCGCTTCCGGACGGAGCGCTGATCGGGACCGATGAGCGCACCACGAACCTTCCGCTTGTCGTAACGGTGCGAAAACATCCGTATACTTGGTAGCACTGTGCCACCAAGCGGCACGCATTGCGCGCACGGGAAGACACGCGGATCGGGCAAACGGCTGCCATCGGCCGCTCCGAAATGGCGGCGAACGTAACAATCATCATAATGGATAAATAGTGATGTAGTGAGTGTAACCATTTTTATTTTTTTTCGAGAAATATGTATATGAGGATCCCGAGAAAAAACTCGAATCACGAAAGTTTGTTCATCCCCAGAAACATCGGAGTTTTTTGCCTCCATTTTGGAACAAGTATAGAATGTTCCCAGTCTGCCACTTTCGAGTTTTGTCCTGCTTTGGGAAAAAAAAAAAAAAAAACGGTGTGAAATTTACACCTATTGAAAAGTAGGTCAGAATTCAAAATGTCGCAGAAATGGAGTCTTCCCTGAGGAATAAGTTTTGGACAAAAAAAGGAAAAATTACAATTAAGGTTTTTTGGATTCTTTTTTTTTTTTTTTTTTTTTTTTTTACATTTGCTTTGCGTTTTTGAAGAACATTGCCTACGCTGAGCGCCATTAGCCACTGGCGGTTTTTTCCTCACTCCATATTTGAACACAAGGATAATCTTAAGTCTCCAGTGGAAATTACGTACACAGTCTTAACTCTTCCTTTGACTTGGGCACAAAAGCAAACTCCTTTTTTTTTTTTTTTTTTTTTTATGTTTAAGGGGGTTGCATAACTGATGGCGGAGCAGTTGAGCTCGTTCATTGATGAGCTAATAACCTGTTTGAGTTCTCGTCATTTTCTACCCTGCCGAGAGAGAAGCAGCAGAGGGGGGGGGGGGGGAGAAGCTGTTCGAAGGGATCAGCATGCGAAGAGGATGCTCTGACTGTCGCTCGGATGCAGCGACTGCAGCATCAGCGAGGTTCGAATTTCGGGAGAGAACCTTCCCGGTGCAAGAGGCGTTAAAAATGCAAACCAGAATTTCAGCGAGGCCTTTGGGCGTCGAGGACGCACACACACAGATGCACCCGGTGATCTTGTTGCAGACTCGCTTGCCCCCAAGCATACAAATGACCCGCAACTGGGAAGCTGCTGGCATTACGAATTCCGAAGGTCGGTTTCTCGGAGTAGCTGATTCCTTGCGGTTGCGTACGGCCATCGTACAGAGGATGCGTGCACAAAACGTTTCCGAAGCGGGAAATCTTTTTTACCGTGACCGAGGGATCACCTTTGTGGATTCCGAACTCTGGACCCAGTCGACCGCATTTTGAGCCAACAGGCCCTTGTTCAATCCAAGGGTTTCACCGGGATCCCCTAAATAGCGTGAGCGGATCAGAATTTCACTTTCAATCAGTATGGCTCAGTGGCTTTCCTAAACCAGCCTAATTATGTATTTCGAGTAAGCACTTTTGCAATTTGGGGAAGGCTTTTTGTTTTTTTTGTTTGTTTTTTTCTTCTTCCCCCCCCCCCCCTTTCCTTATGGTCTGTGCCCCCCTCCTCACACATTCGGAAGATGTGCGTTTCCAGCAGAAAATAAAGCCAAGAGTCGTCTGCTCCAGGAGCGACTCGGAGGAGCAGAAGCTGCGATGATCTCACTCGTGGGTCCCCTAATGCACGATAGTGGTCCAGAAGCATTATACTGGATATTTGGGGGGAGAGGGGGGGGGGGGGCAGATTACCGGCTTCTGTAAAATCAGAATCATTCAGGAGTTTTGTGTACGCCTTTTCCTCCAGGATGGGAACCGTGTGGATCGGGGAGAAAATTCAAATAATGCAATAGCCATAAACGGGGGAAGATTTGGAACCGTTTTGGAGGAATGGTCGGCGGTAATTGGGATGCAGCGCCAGATGAGCCTCGTTCGCTGCTTCCTCTGCTCGTCAACTAATTGTGTAATTTTGTCGAGCATTCCTCTTCGTCGTCGCTGCTTGTCCTCCTCGAAAGCGAGAGTAGCTGCTGATCTTCGTCTCTCTTTCCTTTCTCTCTCTCTCTCTCTCTCTCTCTCTCTTTTTTTTTTTTTTTTTCTTTCTGCATCGGAAAACCCGGAGCGCATTAAGATCGTGCGTTGCGTCAGATGTACGTTAGACTGTGTACACCGTACCGCCGTTTCGTCCGTCGCCCGGTTTCACCCCTTTGGTTTCAGTGATTTCGAATTTGTGCTTCCGACCCATTCCGGAATTCGAGTGCAGTGAAATCAATCGCGTTAAAAAGTCAGTTAATTAGGTCGCGCCGATTAATCACACGGAGCCATTGCATATTCTGTTTGTTTGCTGCTGAAACCCTTACTCTGCTCTGACTTTTTCCTTTTTTTTTTTTTTTAAAAAAAAAAAAGAAAAAAGAAAAAAGGAGGGAAGGAAGGGAACACAGCAGCATTCGTGTGACTCCTCCAATCTGGAAAAAAAAAAAAAAAAAAAGTACTCGGCACGGGTTCACGAAGCCGCGCCTGAGCGTCCAAGTTTGTCTGAAATCGAAACTGCCACCACCACCACTTTCGAAAAAGTTTCCCCTCCCCCCCCCCCCCCCCCGAAAGGCAGCTGGAAGTATCCTCAAACAAAAAGGAGGAGGAGGGGGAGGAGGAGGAAATATACGTGCGAGGATATCTTATTTGACAGCTCAGTTGGAATAACGGACCGGGCCAGTAGGTGCTTGATGAAGTTGCCGTTGTGCCGCGCGGAAAAACCCCCACTTTCGAATGGTGGGCTTAACGTTCTGAGAGCAGCAGCTCCTCCCCCCTCGGAGTAACGGACCGGGCCGGCAGATGCTGGATGAAGTGCTGTACCAAGTCACATTTCAGATGATGGGCTTGACGTGTAAGTTTCCTCGTGGTGTGGCAACAACAGCGGGTCTTTGCCGAAAGCGTTCTGCACGGAGAGGGAGGGGAAAAAGAAAGAGAAGGAAAGAAAGAAAGGAAGGAAGGAAGGAAAGAAAGAAAGAAAGAAAAAAAAAAAAAAAAAAAAAAAAACGCGAGTTTGTGTTGACGTGAGTTCCGTGTCGCCCTCCAAGTGAAAACGAATCACGCTGTGAGTGCCCTTCCCTTGTTGAGAGAGGGAAAACGGCTTAAAACATCGGTGATCTCGAAAAAAAAAAAAAAAAAAAGTCGCGATTGTGAAGTGGGGAGGGACCCTCCGGAAGACCGAAAGGACCACCACCCGGAGTTCGAAACCCTCAGTTTGTGTGTGATCACGCAGGACCTCTTTGTATGTGTACCAAATGGGGGGGGGGGGATAAGCAGGCGGCGTTTGAAAAGGTTCCGTTATTGGAAAAGTTGATAAATGGCAGTTGGGACGATGTCGGAAACCTCCGTTCCTTCGTCAAATTCACACACACACACACACGCAGCTTGCGAATTGCGACTGCAAAGTGCACGATTTCCAGAAAAGTGTGTCGGGAAAGTGTTTTTTTTTTAAGTAGTTCCACCTTGCTGCATCTTTCCGGAAGACAACTCTCTTCGGTCCATTGTTTCAGACTCCCAATGTTTGTGACACGCGGGTGGTTATCTGTGAAGGCGCTTTGCAGCTCAAATTGTACAGAACGATACACAACTTCGTTCTGTTATCTTCGTGTTGTAAAATGGATTGAAACAGGTTTTTTTTTTTTTTTTTTTTAAAATTACTTAACGCTTTTGAATCGAAAAACTTTCCGATGGCAGCATCAGTGGCGTTTGGGGGCTTCAGTTCGTAGTTACATGAGAAAAATCGTTAATCAAGTGCCCAGTGGATAACACTAGGATAAGAAAAGCCCTGCTGAACAGTTAAATAGGATCCTAAGTGATGGGAATGAGTTCACGCAATTGAAGAACAGAGTTTCTGCTTTTCGCAAACTTCCATCACCAAGACTCCCAAAGTCTTGCTTCATACATATACGTACACATTTCCTTCAGATCAACTGTTTCACGTTAAGTGCATCGTGCTTTTATCGTGAGAATGAAATTATCCCAATAATACGGACGTAATTGAGTTTTCCCGGAAGATTGTATTTGCTGTAAAATGTGATCATGATGGTGATAATCGTGGCGGCATGTATTCTGCTTAGGAATTTGGTCCATTCCAGTGAATATGTGTTTTGGGAACTTGAACAGTGCATATTCTGTTATGGTTGCTCGAAATTTCATGCAGTTTTTTCCACAGCTTTATTGTCAAAAAATAGGTTTTGTGCCTTAAATGTCTGCTGAGTTTGTTATCCTAGGATGGCTTTTGAGCATAGCTGTGTTGGAAATGAAAATGGAAGCTTTCTAGGCAGTGACAGCCAGACGCAGTCATCATCAGAACGATCATCTCCTTTATTAGATCTGGCACTTAACAAATTGTTTGTTGGTGGTTTATCCTGGCAGACAACATCTGACAAACTAAGAGAATATTTTGGACAGTTTGGAACTGTTACTGATGTGCTCATCATGAAAGACCCTTTGACCCAGGTATAAAGACTAAATAAGTATACATTGTAAAATGAAGCCCATAAATTGTTTTTAAATTGTGTGCATTAGCGAAGCCGTGGATTTGGTTTCATCACATTCACAGAAGCCAGTGCTGTGGAGAATGTGCTCAACCATCGCAGTCACATTTTGGATGGAAAGAAGATAGACCCCAAGCATGCCACTCCCAAAGGAAAGAAATCGACTACCAAAACGAAAAAAATATTTGTGGGTGGTTTGAGCCAGGAGACCACTACAGCTGAGGTGGAATCATATTTTGCCCAATTTGGTCAGGTGGAGGAAGCTGTTCTGTTGATGGATCAGCAAACTAAACGGCATCGAGGGTTTGGTTTTGTGACATTTGTGGCTGAGGATAGTGTGGACCGTGTATGTGACATCCATTTTCACACCATCAATAACAAGAAAGTGGAATGCAAGAAGGCCCTGCCCAAGGAACAAGTGCAGCAACAAACGGCAGCACTGCTTAGTAAGCGCATGTCGCTGCTGGCCAGCTATGGGCATGTGCAGCTGCAAGCCCAGGCTGCCATTGCTGCTCAAGCTGCTCAGATGCATTTCTCTACACCTCTCACTCTTACATCTGCCCTGTACCCACCTGCAGCTGTTCCGGGGAAATTGCTGCCCTCTTATGCTAGTTATCGTTACTCTCCTTATCCTTTACCCACAGCCACACTCACTCCTGCTCCATTTCCAGGATATGCCCTTGCCAATCTGGACATGTCTGCCTTCCAGGGTCTTGATCTGACAGGACTGGGCGTCTATGGCTTGTATACTCCTTGAGCCTGTGATACCTACATCCTGCTGTTCTGATCTCAGACTGTGTGCCCCACATTCCACTCAGGATGCTGATCTCATGAAGCAATAATGTGCTCAAGAGTGCCATCAGGTGCCAGTATTGACGTTGATCTCGCCTCTGACAAGCAATAATGTCATCACAGAGTACCTATTTTTGTATGTTGCCACACCCATATTATAAATGTGTTTGGATCACAGTGTTTGGGTTGGTTGCTCTCTTTGCCATGTGTTTCATTTTTTCACTACTTTATGTTTGCTGGTACTTGTAGGAGCATCAACAGCTCCTTAGCTGTAGTAAGTAGAGATGGTTTTGTTTGATTGTGTTTCCCACTCTTGAAGTTTGTTGGGATTCCTGTCAATGGGGTCTCACTTGTAACTTGAAAGCTCATTGAATAAACCATTACACTAGTTAACATTCTATCCATAGTTTGTGCTAATAATTCTTTGCACTATTTTCCTTGGTTTTTATGGTAAGCCTTCCGTTTTTTTTTTTTTTTTTTGCATAGCACAATTTTCATAGCTTGTTGGTTGTAATGTGTGAATAGTTTTTTGAATGGCATTTTGGAATATGCTTTAGATTATGTATGTGCTTTCTATATATCCTTTCTAGGTACTCGCTTTGGCTTGTGGGCATCTAGATTCATTTCAGTATTTCATTAGTGTATTTTGTAATGTAGCGCGATAATTGTGGAGAATGATTCAAAGTAATATAAAAATAAAGGTAAGAAACAAGTACGTGTGGTTTCTTGTGCCTATTATGCATATATCCTTATTTCCCTTGACTTGAGTGTAGATAAATACATTCTTTTGAAGACGATGCTTTGTTAATTTGTTAATTATTATTACGTGTTGTGTTCCGGCATCTCTTAGTCGAAGGGGGCTTCTCATTCTCCAGGACTTGGCAAACACGTCGTTGCTGGGTCTGTTATTTTAAAAAAATTACGCGTACGCATCAAAGGTGGCTGGCTTGACCGATGGCCCGATCGCCATTTTAATGTCAGACGCATGTTTTTTTTTTTTGCATTTGTGTGTGTGTGTGTCGTTTTGTTTGTTTTGAATGCCTAAGGCTGCGTAACGTACGCATGCTTTCCGCAACCCCATGTAGAAAGATGATCGTTGAATCGATATACACATCATGGACGGCGGTTTCATGATTGTACAGCAAATGCTGTTTGACCCGCTGTTGACTTGGGAGGACTCTGGTTTGTTTTGAAAGCGCAGAACATTCCAATGATGAAGTTGTGACGTCAATGAGTTTGATTATGGCCGGGCAAACGTGCTGTATCTGGTGATCTTTACGGCTGTGTTGACCGCACTGCCACACGCATCAGAGGGTGTTTTCTGTGGATTGCCCTCAAGTGCTCCCGTGAGCTGCCACGGCTTGGAAGTACTTTTGCGTGGTTTCCAACTTCTGTGACAGCGCAGATCACTTATCAGTAGGAAGAGGAAGGGAGGGGAAAAAGGAAGAGAGAGAAAAAAAAAAAAAAAAAAACCCCCAGTTTATAACATCGTCGGTTCCATTGTAAAAAAGCAGGCACAGTTTTTTTCGCGATGACCTGCGGAATTTCGAATAGGTGGTCACGCAATCCCGGCAGCTTTTAGACACCAAGGTTTTGCATGTCATGAAAGAACGTGCTGGTACGAGTATAAATGCTTTGCCGGACCTGCGCATCCCCGCGAGTACTTGCGGCGGAAGATGCAGAACCGAACGGGGAAGTTGGTATTCCTGTTCCGAAGAGCTCGTGAGCAGTATTGCCCGAAGCGCAAGCGCACAATTTAAAAATGAGGCCAGAAGATACGGTTGAAGATTTTGTCCGAAAGACTTGGTGTTGAAAAATTTTGTTCAGGCACTCGCATTATGCCTGTCCTGAGACTTTCAGTCCCCAGGTCTTTGGCTTCCTGGCATGTTGCGTGTTGTCATTCTCTTGTTCAGACCACCTTTTGAACACGTTGGTGAATTTCGGCGATGCGACGCAAAGGCGTGAATCGCAGCCGCCGTACAAAGTCGGCGGCTGACTTGGTACATGTGTGAAGGCCTGGACATTCTTTCCTCCAGCATCTTGCTTCGGAGTCGGAATTCTTTCCGTGCGTTTTATCTGGAACGAAAGCGAATGCGCTTCTCGACCGCGAGCCGCCATTTCCTTGCACAGCAAATTGCGGAATCGGTGGTGCCATCTCAGCCGTAGGTATCGCAGGGAACGTGGAGATTTTGAAGGGAATATTCGGTCGACGGTGTAAGCAGTTCGGATGAGATGTTTATTTTCCAAGTAGTGCGTGAGTTTCGCTGTTTTCTTTGCTGCTTCTCGTCCCATCCTCAGTGGGTCCACATCTGATGGCGCTGGTTGGCCGTGTGCAAGGATGGACGTATCTAACGTCGTCACATGCCTAAGAGTCGAGCAGAGCGTTTTTGTATGCTTGAGGATAGATGGGAACGTTCGAGAGTTCACTTAGAGAGATTCCATTTTGCGGCGAAAGGTGAAAAACGCGAACTGTTTCTGGAACATCGCAGACTTCAGTGTGCGTGGGTGCGCACGGGAAATCTGGACATGCATCCGTGGTGTTTGCGTGCCTTCACCGTCAAATGTGAAGTTTGCCGAAAAAGAGAAAAGGGAATCATTCTTCACGAAATTCGCCATTTTCTCAAGTTGAAACTCTGGAAACCTTAGTAGGAATTTTCTCTTGAGCAAGTCTGCGAACCAAAGGTCTTTCTAGCATCAGGACCTCAGCCGCCGTAGAAAGAAGTCGGAAGCAATAGCAACTTCTTTGCTTTCAGTCTCCTTTGATGAATTCATCCGTCGGTCGTTCTGTAATTTGGCGTGATTCACCGTTAAGAAGTGCGTTCGTTTTCGAAAAGAGAATCCAGCGTGAGGTCCCTGCTTCCCTGATGCACCGGGAATGCTTCTTCTTCGCTCGTCACATTTTTGCAATGCTGATTACGCTATTTACGAGAAGGACAGGAAATTTGCGTACACATCCACAGTGCCCACTGTGGGCTTGTGATCGTAGCAATCATTCGAGTATCTTAAGAGTGTTGTGTCGTTGCTGTTGGCAAGTACTTGCCCCAAGGGCGGATTAGTAGAAACGGGGGTGCGATAAGACAGTGCGGGGTCCAGGGATGTGGGCCGAGCGGAGCTACTCTCGGGACGGAGCTCTCGCGCAGCCCGATCTGCGGGTTAAAGACCTATCTGATCTTGATCTTGCGCAGAGACGCGTCGAAAACATGCAACTTTCGTCTTGGCAGCTTCCTCCAGCTTTTATGTGGGTGGCTCCCGATTTTCCTTGGGTGTCGTGTTGGAGCTTCATTACACTGAAACACTGGATGAGCATCCAGTGTTCCCATTCAATTCGCGAAGATGGGTGGTGACTCTCTATCAACAAACAAAATGCGTAATGCTGGGAAAACCGACATCCTTTCGAAAAGCAGTCTGAGAACGAACCCTTCCTGAGATCGAACCTCGTGGACATTTTGGCGTGTTTGCTTTGCTTCCTTCTTCCTTTCTGTGATTTTTTTTTTTTTTATCATTATTCATTTTTTGTTCATCTGTTTCAGCATGCCCTGTGTCGCCCTATTCGCACTTTTGTCTGAGTTGACGCGCATCCGTTTCAAAAGCCCGAAGCAGAGGCTGTGAATAAATTGAAAGGAAAGCCTCCTGATTTCATGTGTTTCTTCCCTTGAGTGAGACGGATTTCGCAGATGAGAGCAGGAGAGACGGTCGGAATGGTATCGCTCGGTGGGAATGTCTCCGGGCCCGCTTCGTGTAGGAGGGGGTTATGTGGCTGGAGGGGTCGGTAGATCATCCAAAACCTTGAGAGTGGTGTTAAAGCAAAGGACATCATCATCATTCAGACACTTACTTTGCTCGTACCGAGGACGTGGTTCGTCGATCTTACGTTGCAGTGAGATTCCAAGGGCGTTCGGAACGGAGCGATTCTTTTGCTAGTTTTTGATCCTGGCTTTACGGAAGTATCTCATTTTTGAAAAGCAGCAGAATTCACAGTGAAAAGACGAGTTGATTCAGATCCTTCCAGATCCTTTCCGAAATCCGTGATCTTCCTTTCAAGATTGTCGTTCGTTTGCTTTACGATATGGAATAGAAGAATCGTTGTGCCCCGATTCATGGGCGCATCTGGAGCTGAGCAAACTGCTGCTCGTCACGAGTGCTCAGGACCCATAAATTGAAATGAAATTACACCTATGTGTCAAGACATCTATGTTTCTCTGCCTGTCTCACGATTCTGGTCTTCGCTGTTTGTAGCATTGAGACTCTTTCAGATGTCGAGGGATGCTAAGCAGTTGGCGTAATTTAAGGAGCTCGCAGTGAAGAGGAGGGTATACAGTCTTTCCCTCCCTATGCAGGCTGTTTGAAATTTAGTCCAACACACAGACATTCTCAGGTTCTACCAACCACACTTCCCTGCGGAGTCAGAAACACACGATTGGCTCCGTGCAAGCATGCGTAGGTATCGATTAGGGGATAATTTGTAGGTGCGCAGATTCGCCTGTCGGCAGCGTGATGTGCCCCGGCTTTTGCAGCTAAGCTTCAAAGTAACCGCAGAGCGTTCACTTGCTCCACGGTCAGACACACACACACAGACACAGAGAGAGAGAGAGAGAGAGAGACCTTCTTGCGCGGAGGAAAGTGTGATCCGACCGAAGGAAAAGTGTCCCGGGCCTGACTGTTCGTCGGAAGACGAATCCTTGCGAAATCACCTGGCGTGTACCATCGCTGCTTCCTCTTTGTACCTGAGCTTCGGTTTGCCGGGATCAGGCGCCTTTTGGCTGCTCTCCCGGCAGCAGCGACGAAGACGAGAGCGCATGGCTCGGTCCCCTGGTCTTCAGAGGAGCGGAATGTTCCTTCCATCTTCAGATAATCGGAAGATCATATAAAGATCGAAAGGATTCACGGTTCAAGAGCTTCTGCGATCGCCTTCGCCGACTTCATTAAGCCTGCCCTGTTATGTGCGGTCGTGTTTTCCATATTTTTTCCTTTTTTTTAATGCTTCCCTCTATAAAACAAGGAAACGAAATTTCCTCATGAAAGTTGCATCTACGCGCGCTCGGGTAGAGGAAGAAAAAAAATATTCTTTCATCCCCCCCCCCTTCCATTTTATTTTACCTTTCGCGCTTCCTTTGCCTATTTCCTGGTGTTTTGGAGTACCCTTGGGGGCAAGTACCTTGCCGTCCCCACTTGAAGTAAACGCCGTGGAATTTGTTGAGTTTGGTCGAAGGGTCCAGGCAGACACTTTGGACGGTCCAGCGCCTCACGTAGGGAAATCTTTCATATTCGACGAGATTCCTGGTGTATCTGTGCACCTAATGTATGCTGCACCGATGATTCCCCGACCCCTTCTTGAGCTCGGGAGTCTGCATCGGAATATCCGATTAGTCAAGGGCAACGCACGCTGCCCTTGACTTTACCAAGGCATTTGTGAATGTCCAAGCAATTTGGCATTTTCCGACCAGTAACGTACATTCGAGGTGTTCGCAGCAAACGCACACACACACGCCGGGCCGGCAAGAACTCCTCTGTTTGCCTCGTGGTCAGGAGAGGAGAGTGATGCGCGAAACGTCGTTGTCAAGTGTAGGTGGAAATCTGTTGGTGCATCCGTTGGTGCCTTGTTGTTTTTGCCTCCCACGGTTTGTGCTGCAACTTTGTGCCGTTACTCGCCACTCCATTTTCGCGTGGTCCTGGGGAAATGAGCTGCAGAATGACGAAAGTGCCGAGTCTGGGAGTGCAAGTGCGCTTGGGGAGGGAGGGAGGACACGCCAACGGGCGCGCGAGACCTTTCGCGTCACGAGAAGGTCAGCGCTGGTTCTCTCAAAGCGCAAAAGACACTGCGAAAACCACAGTTTCGTTCAGTGTGTTGACCAGGAGCAGCCTCGTGGCCACACACAGATCCTCTTGCGCCCGTCTTGCCCTGTGCTCGGCGTCTGTCATTTCAGCGGCGCATTCAGTCGGCTGTTGGCATAGTCTTTTTTTTCTTCTTCGTATCAAACACTACCGTTTGTGTGATTGGCTTGTGGCCATTTTTGTTGTTGTTGTTGTTGTTGTGTGTGTGTGTGTGTGTGTGTGTGTGTGTGTGTGTGTATCGATTGTAGTCATCCCTAATGTTCTTTTGGATGAGAGACCTAAGCATGTAAGCATTATTACTCTTAAGACGTAAGCACACATAGTGTCTGTTGGCATAACCATTATTTAAATGAAAATCGAGGAAGTGGGAGTGTTTGGATACAGGTGCATTAAGGCAAGGAACCGACAGTGGAGCTCTGAAGGTTCCCAGGACCTTTGGAAGTTTCGGGGAATTTCGGCAGCGAAGGAGCGCATGCCAGGAAGAACGCGCAGCCTGAGGAGGGACTTCCTCGGGCTGGAATGGATCCGATCCTCACGGCAACTCCTCGGTACACCCATCAGCAGAAAACACATGCTTTAATCGATTCGTCATGGTGATGCCTCTTTCGCTCTTCGGGTTGCGCGCACGGCCCCGCGTTGCTTAGCACGAGGCAGCAGCTGAACCCGCTCAGGAGAAAAATCATTAGATAAGCAAAGCAGCAGTGCTGGCGAGATCAAAGTCTTGTCCTTGTTCTCGCGCAGAGGCTGCTTCTTTTGCACTCGGGAGAAGCCATAGGAATCTCACTCCGTGCAGTTTCCACCCGCACCTGAAAGAACAGTTCCAGCTCTCTCGATGTCGCTTCAAATTTTAACGCGGACAGTTCATTAGTAGCAGCTTGAAAATGTTTCAAGTGGCAGATGCTCTCATTATGTTCCTGAAAAGTGGGTCTGGAAAGCATTCCGGAATGCGGTGACGCATCCCGGAATATCTTGTGGAAAGTTTGCAAATATGCAGTGCGGCGCAATGATGAATATGCCAAGACATGCACAGTATACACGAGTGCAGTTTTTTTTTTTTTTTTTTCCTTCTCCTCTCCCCCTCCTCTCTTCCTAGATTAGGATTTTAAATGAATTATTTATTTGTATTACAAGTGTCTTTGCAAGCTCGAGTTTTTATCTATGAGGAATTCCATTTCGCAGCAGCCAGCAGTAAATAATCCTGGAGGACCATATTGCACACTGCTATCATCCGAGGAGTTGATAAATACGTGTCCCTCATAATGATCATATTATAGCTTGCCTGATAAGAAATGCACATAATCACACATCCGGAAGGATACACAATGTGAATGTTTTCCCTCTTATCTTAACAAGGTTCCGGAATGTCAGCTGTTCATTTTTTTTCTTCTTCTTCTCGCGTCTCAATACATCCTTGGCTTCTCTTAATCAGATGGGGACCGACTGTCCCGAAGTGTCGGATGAACGAATGCTCCTTTAGCATCAGCAAATCATTCTGGAAGCCTCCCTGGTCAGTGAAAGATCGAACCGAATCCCAAAGATCGGTGGGAATGAATTGCGGCCACGACAGCAACAACACGTATAAGGAAGATCTGCAACTTTATCAAATGGGGATTTCCACGATCGTTCAGTATGTGTGTGTCTTTTCTGAATAACTGCTTGTAAGCAACTTACAACAACTCCTGGTTCTCCCTGTTAGCCATTTTTAAAGGGAATAGGGGAAAACGGAAATGGGCGCAGATTCTCGGAGGACCGAAGAATGTTTTTTTGCACGAGGCGTGTGCTTCCTGCTCGAAAGCTGCTCGTCGTTTTCGTCTTTGGATGCGAGGGGAGGGGTGAGAGGTCAACATTGACTTTAACCTGCGCCGTCCGTTCTATTGAATCGAGGCAGTGAACCAAATTGCCGCGCGATTAAGACGATGAACTAATTAAACAAGAAGGTGCCCTGTTTACCTGCGGACCTTTTCTTGGCTTTCTCCTTTCTGTAACCCTCAAGCGGAGTCGATCCGCCTCCCCTCCCCTCCTCTTCATTTTACCCATTGACGAACAGTGATTTGAAACAAAAAGCAGTCCGAGCGTTCATCCTTTCGAGGAGGAGCAAAGAAAAAAAAAAAAAAACATATGTGTTCCCCGTAACGCTTCTCGTGCGGTTCCTTAACTTCACCTGACAGATTGCCGTGTGTGCCCATGCGGGCCTTCAGACTCACGTTTTCGTGGTCCTCCCGCCTCGCCTCTCATCTTCTCCTGGCAGCGGCGTACAGGAGGTGCCCGGCGTTAGTCGCAACGGTGTACAGATAGCCCACGTCAGATGGGTGGATCGGACCTACGCGTTTGTGTCTCTTGGACGGTGCGAACTTGAAAATGGAACCGGCGTGCCTCGTCACAGATTCCTTGGATTTTTGAACAGCTTTGCATGCTGAGGTCCTCAAACTATTGATCCAACAGTGTTTGGATTGCGACAAAACTAATTTATTCATGCGGGAAGTGGATTTCACATGCGAAGTACATATTACAGGTCGTGCACGCGCAAATGAGATTTCTTCAGTGAAACAAGGATTGCTTGAAATCCTGTTCCAGCCTATCTCACGTGTTGATTTTGGAATGAAATCTGATCGAAAGCATCATAAAAACTAAGGGGGAACGTTCTCTCGCTCCCATATCTTTTTTCATTCTGATTGGGATGCCTCGAACCCATGTTGTGGAGGACCGCAGCGTTTCCTGGAACGAGTTGGTTGATCGGAACGAGCTTCAGAGTTTTCCGCCCACTCTTTTCCACCCGTCGTCGGCAAAATCCGTCCTCCCATCTCAAGTGCGGCTCTTTTCCTTCCTTTTTAAAAGATCACGGATTGAGGCTTGCCGTGCCGTTTCGGTTCGTTTTTACCTCTGGATCAGTTCCTCGAGCATGCCTTCCGGGTCTACCGGAAAGACAATCGCACTCGAGCAGCAAGACCGAGAGAGCACCTGTAGACTCTGTTCAAAAAGTTCCTTCGGATCTCCAGCCATCCTCAAGTGGTTGTTTGATCTCTTTGAAAGATACCTGAATTTCCCCACCCCAGCCCCCCTTTTTTTTCGTTTATCTGAGGTAATGTAATGTGACGTAACGAGGCGACTTTTTTTTTTTTTTTTTTTAATCCAGCTGCCATGGAATCGAGAAAGAAAGCCAAAGGCAGCCCATAAGCTGCCTTCTCTCGTTCCGTGCTTTGAATCTTTGAATAAACTCCACCTTTCCATGAAATGCGTTTGCTTCGGTGAGTGGCAGTCCTCTTTCCTCCTCCCACTAGCGTGCATCCGTGTTCGAAGGAACCACGCGAATGCACAGAAATCCCGACATCCTCGACGGTAAACACACTTATTAAGGAACATGCCTCATAATCTCCTTTCCGGCCGTTGAAATTCCCTCTACTTTCCGGTTTGGATTTCTTCTTAACCTGCTCAGAGGTGTAAATTTCCTCCAACTGCCACTCGTGCGGCGACTAACCCCGCTCGTTGCACACCTTATCTTTGCCAACATTAGCCTGATCAGTGACCATGGGGCGAGCCGCTAATCCTTCGTCTGATTTCCCTCATGTCAACACGATTGAATAGCTCACTGGTGGGGCTTCTAGTTATTGCCATTCATTCTACTTCCACGCGTGAAATCCGTAATCTCCTGGCAATTTGTCTTGTTCCCGGGATTTCACTCATCCTTACAGATGGTCCCCATTTTTCCCACACGGGGGAACTTTTTTTTTTTTTTGTGTGTGTGTGTGTGTTTTTGTTTTTGCAATGCCCTTCATTTGCATGCTGCATCGAAGTCGGCATCCGAGGTCCTCTTCGCTCGCGTCCGTTTCGTGCCGATGGCTGCCGTGCTTGTCCTCAACTTGTAAAGTGTCCTCGAAAGCGACACTGCAGGAACGGTGTTTTAAAAAATCGAGGAAAACGGATTTTCCTTTCATCTGCTGCAAGGTGCTTCGGAAGCTCCTTTCGTTTTTGAATGCCATGGGAGAGACTGCGAAGGGCTTTCCGTGAAGTCGTTGTTTGCTAATTTTCATGTTTTCGCAAATTTTGACGGCTGAGAACGAAGCCAAATTAGATAGATGGTGCTCAGACAGAAAATCGATCCGTTCCCGGATGCTGTTCACAAGGTAATGGGGGAAAAAGAACACAGTAAGCACCGTGGGTTGATGGAGTGATATTTAGAACGAATGCGAACAGTCCGCTGTTCGTGCATCGTACAGAGGGAAAAGGAGAGAGAGAATGAAAAATGGAATGTGAGAGAGCGCCGCTCTGATGTGTGTGTGTGTGTGTTTCCCATCCAGAGAAGGTTTTGGATCCCGTAACACGGCAACGTGCACAGTTGACACGAAAAGACCGTCATGTGTTCCTCTGGAAGCAATCCACTCGGGGGGATGTCGCATCCGAGGCGACGCTGACCAAAAAAGAAGAAGGAAATCTGGATCACAAGTGAGAGGAGCATCCCTGTAAACACAGACGTCCGTGATTCCTTGGAATGAATCCAGGCAAATGTGCTTGTTTACCAATCGATTAGGTCCACGGGAACCGCCGCCACCACCACCACCACGGTCTGCGGCGCCGCGCCCGGCAGACGCGGAGGGCGGCGTCGACGTCGCAATTGAAATCAGAGTTTCGTGCCCGGTCGACACCAGATGCTCCGAAAGACACAGAATTACCATCTTAATATCTTCGGCCGGGACTCCGCGGAAAGAATTGCATCCGAAAACCTCTTAACAGCGGATTCATATCCGAAATGCTACGGCAGCGTGCCGCAATAAATCACACGACAGTGCGGGGGAAATGTCTTATGAACTGACTTAAAAAAGTGAAAGATGCAGGTGGGACTCGGGAACACGACGTGCGATAACGGGACTCTGATGGACAGCTTGATTCAGGCGTGCCCAGCGCTGATCCGAGCCCTGGCAGTAACTCCGCCTTATGGATTTGCTGCGTAGTTAGCCACAAGGGAACCGTAATTAAAGAAGTCGCTTCCGCGTCTGCGCGGCGAGCCTCTTTGGACGAAGACGCGTGTACTCTCTCGCCTAGGTTGTCTGGGGTCGTCCACCAGGGAATACGTTGCCGCTAGAATGCTGAACTGCCGTTTTTCCCGTGCATGCACTGTGTGCACTGTGTCCCCCTCCCCTCGGCCCCCCACTCGGTGGGAAGCAAATCGCTTATGGTGGGTGGCGCGCTTTTAAGGAGGGGAGCAGGCTGATGGGTTGCAGCAGCGGAAGGGAAAAGCTTGTGCTCTTGTTGAAACTTCGGGCTAGCCAAGGGAAACGGAAAAGAAGGCAGCCCGAGCCTCCTATGTGTGCTGGCATGCACGGTAACGAGAAAAGAAAAGGCTGCAGGTGAATTTTCGAGCCACCTTTGCGGCAGAGTCTCTGGGACCGCAGTCAAGGGGAGGGGAGAGAGAGAGAGAGAGAGAGAGAGAGAACCACGTTCTGCATCGGTCCGGATGGAGTCGTAATCTCAGATTGGTTCACCTTCGCAAGGCTGGTTGAGGATGCGTTTTCGAACGTTTCCCTCGGGGATGATGGTTCGCGGAAGAAGCTGCTTGCAGCAGCAAGGCGGTCGTGAATGTCTCTGGCATGCGAAGAAAGTGGGAGAAGCACGTAATACGATATCCACGCGGAAGAACACGAGGAGAAAGAAAAAAAAAAAAAAACCATGTGCTTTCCTCTTCCGAACACCGAGAGTCATTCCATCCTCCCGTTCCGTGCACGGAGCGTGAACCTTTTCCTGACCGCAGGACGAGCTTCTATCAAAGAGAAGGACGAGGACCCGTGGCATGCCATTCTGCTCCGCCGCGGCCGCTGCCGTGCTCGCGCAAGCAGCATTTCCGTATCCGTGAAGCGGAATGTTTCTTTCTGGAATTTCCTCAACAGTCTGCACAGATCCCGTAAATACCTGTGCGGCGAAGCAGTCTTCGGATCCCTTCGGAATGGAGCCATCGAGCTTCGGAGGATGCACGGTTCCGATTCCTCCGGAAGCCTTTCTTCGACACGTCCTGGGACACCCGGTGAACAGTTCTGCAGCCTTGGCAGCCAGTTCCATTCTGCGAGCGTACCGAGTGTGTGGCGAAGAATGGGGGACCTCGGATTTCTGGGAACCCTTTTTTCGGCGGACCGAATGCGAGGCTTCAAAGGAGTGCTTGCTGATGTCAGCATGGAGGAACCTTTGCCCGTCACAGAGCGCATGTGTGAAAAAAGCGACTGCATCCTAGGAGACGGACACACATACACGCAAAGCGCGCGCGCGTGCACGTGTGCGTCTAGCCGGCCGTGATTCCTCCTGGATCTGCGCCCGGAAGGGTTGTTTGGCACACCGCGACGATAACTCCTCGTATAACTGCCATTCAGTTTCATCATCCAACACGCTTATCTGTGCACCCCCTTGGGAAGCGGCCCTGAAAGACCTGCTCGCTGCTCGTTCTCAGAGAGCGTCCGACGATGGTGGCAGGGAGGCGGTCTCGCCGTCTGCGGCCATCATGCTGCCCGCGTACGGCCCTGCCCTGCTCCTTGCAGCATCCAACGAACAGCGTGCTCGTGTGGGCGCGAGTACGAAGCGGCACTTGCGGATCTCCGTACGGATCTCAAGTTTCACGAAGATGTGCCGTCCCCAGCTATTTTAGCACACGGTGTATCCGTTCCATCCCGCCCTTGTTCTTTGGCCCCGTCCTCCGGAAAAGGGTGGGGGTGCTGATGCAGGAGGAGGATGAGGCTTCGCTTGAGGACACGACTTCTTCTTCGCACGCTCGCAGTCATTTACTGACTACTACTACGAATAATAAAAGACGATGACGACGAACGCTCGTTTGCACTTGTGAGTCGCGATACGGAATATTATGTATATATATATATATATATATATATATGAATGCATTCCTTTATTTAATTCCCATTCGAATGGCTTAGCGTGCCTCTCCGTGTTCTGTTTACTCGAAAGAAACGGCCGGTTGCGATCCATTAAGATAAAAGTAATAAACGAAATTTAATGACTTTACGGAAGAATTTGGCACTTATCCAGGAACACAGATTACCGAATGGCTCTCCTTTCCGTTTCCGCAGATGCTGAAGCTGAGGTTTCGAAACCTCAAGGATTTCCCAAAGCTCTCCCTATTGGCATGCATTCATTTCGCGCTTTGCTTTCTTTCTGGTCAAAGGAATTCACAGAGTCAGAAACGGAATCCTGCAGGGCAATCCGAAGCCATCAATAAAACTGTCCGGAATGAACGATGCTGTGTGACTGTCAAACCTTCAGGGATGTTCTTATATATATATATATATATATTTTGCTGTATTACGTTATTTACTAACCGTGTGCGAAACGTGCCGTGCGCAAAGTCTTGCGTTTTGCGACGGCGGGATGGTTAGTCGGGAGGCGAAAAAGAGGATGAGGGGAAGTCACGTCCTCGCAATGGTACAGTACAGTCTGAAATCACGGTTACCACAGGGAGGAGCGGGTGGACCGGTTCGCAGACGCTTCGGGGGGAAGCTGGAGACGCACGGTCTCATCTTGCGTTGTTTGTCCGTGCGACTCACAGATCCCATCGAATGGATAAACGAATAAAAGGAACCGCAGTGACGGTTTTCGGAGAAGGAACGAAGGAGGAAAGCGGCAGAGAGAAGAAAGGAAGGCCCTGGCCATGGCTCACCCGATTCGGTGCAGCAGACCAACCGGAAGTGTAAATTACCAAGAGAGCGCTCGAGCACCTCTTCGAATTCCAGTTGCTCCTGACAGATGATGAATGAATCCGCACGAATAGAATCGATAAGTCCTCCCAGGCAGATTTCGGGAGTCTGAATGCTGTTGCTACGATGCTGTGCAAAATGCTTTTTAAATATTAAGCGGTTCGGGAAATGCGGATGTTTAGCCTAAGAACGAAAAGCGCGTGTGAATGCATCCCTAATTTAGACGCTCGGCGAGTCTTTCCTGGTCCCCGGGATGGGGGGGGGGGAATAAGAAGAAGAAGAAGAAGAAGAAGAAGAAGAAAAAAAGGAAGATGAATGACACCGTTGAAAATTTGAATCCTGAACATTTAGCAAAGAGGCAGTGCGACGAAAGACGCATGCCGGAACGTTTAGGCACAGCTCCACGGTGCCGCTGCCTTCTTCGCGAGCAAAGATGCAATCGTTTGCCTTACGAAACTGATAGCTTTCACTCTGAATTATTCAGAAATACGAAATGATGTTTTCTCTCTCTCTCTCTCTCTCTCTCTCTCTCTCTGCACCCTTCTCCCTGTCGGAGAGACACTTCTGCGGGGAGAATACTCCGCGACAGTTATCTCGCGTTGCAATAAGCAGCAGCAGCAACGGAATACTTATGAATCCTAAATCATAGCTGAGAAAGCCATGATCTTCTTCGGTTGTTCATCGCTTTGCGTGCATTCTCCTCTTCCCTTCCCCCCCCCCCCCAACCCCCATCGTCTTCGAAGGTTCTGATGAGACGGTCTTTGCCGCTGGGGAGGGTTCAAGTTTCGGTCTTTTCCCTATCGCAAAAGACCATCTGCTCCGCTCCATTTGTGTGTTTTCCTTTCGCTCAAGGGTGCTTACCTCTCGAACACTCCCGGAGCAGCAGGCGTTACAGACGCCATCTCTTGCTCCGCTGCATCCTTACGTTCGGATGAGCTCATGCGAGATGAAACGCCTCATCTTCTTCTGCACGACGGCCATGGTACGCGCGCGGGCAGCCCCCTCCACTTCTTGCGCTCTCCCATTACTCTATAAACAAATATGCTCCGAATGCAAGGAAATCAACTGCAGGACGGGAGGGAGGATTCGCGTTTCACGAGGGAATCCCGAGGTACGTGAATGAGGCGGGATGCAGACGTACATTCCCGTCCTCTTGGCATGGGAAAAGATTGAATTTCGAAAAAATCCCAAACAGACGTTCAAGGAAAGCAAAGCAAAGCGGAATAATTCCCGAAGTCGAGTGTCTCGCGGGATAAGGGGGGGGGGGGGGGAGGGGAAATCCGTTTAACCGGTTGCAGATTCCAAGAGAGCAGATCGGTCACGTAGGAGGAGTTCCGGTGCCTGTTGTGACGCCGTCCCGGATGTGTTCCCCACAGCGAAGGCACTTTCATCACACCAACATCACACCGAATCCCTGCTGAAGCAGCCGACGCACAAAGATCGATCGAAAGTGCGTTGCATCGTCACGACAAGGTTTCGGAAAATCTCGAGTGAATCTCCACGCCTTGGACCATTCTGCGACCTGGTAAATATTGTGGGCCCGGTTGCTGCTGTTGTTTTTTCCTTTCCGTCCACCTAGTGCTTGTATAGTCTTGGACGAAGCGGTCTGCCTTCTCTCAAAAAAGGGGGGGGGGAGCACGTGTCTCACAGGCTTCCCATCTCTTTTGTTGCTGAGAATGCAGCGGTAGGATTTTTTTTCCCCCTCAGCCTGTTTTCTTCCGATTGGCATGAACTTTAATGAAACATCTCGCCAGAATAAATTTGATCGCGGCATTCCCTGAGCGTGCAAAAAAGGAGCCAGTTTTGAGGGAAAAACAAAAGAATACATCCGCCGAGCTGGCCCAGCTTACTGAGGAATCCCATATCAAATATTTACTTCAGTTTTGAGTATGCACTGCTCCTTAAAAATTCACCATCCATTATTCACCCTCCGAAAAAAAAAAAAAAAAAAAAATCGCCATGTGGCGAGCGAAACCTAACGTGGCAAAAAAAAAAAAAAAAAAAAAAAAGTGTTCCAAAGTCCTGAGCTCACGAGGAGGCGGGGAGCAAGAAGGTCCAACGTATGAAAGTCCAAGGTTTTTGGTTCCGTGAAACTCCACGATGCTACCCGACGCAATCGTTTTCCGAAAAGGAACGTTTGCTGTATGCACCGAGCTGTTCCTTAATGAAAGCACTTATTTTCAAATACTCTTTGGCAAATGAGGAACGTAGGACTCCGAAAGCTGCCCTTCTTTCGGGTTCGGTACTGTTTATTTTAGCGTCCTTCCCAGAATTTGCACTGCTTCGTGGCTCCCTTTTCTTATCGAAGGAGGATCATTCTTGACTTTTAAATTTTGCAATTAGTGGTCGTTCCCCTTCCCCCATCCTCCCCATCCTCCCAGAGGTACTTTTCGAGTGGACGTGGCAACGAGACCTACCGCGCTTTGTCTTTTCGCGACGACGCACTTACGAACGAAACGACCGAGTGACTGCCGGAGAAAGCAGGAGGCAGGCCATAATCTCTTGCAGCTTCTGCTGCTCAGGTTCCTTGGAAAGATGATAATTTCAAAGTTGGGAGCCTCCGATGTCGAGGAAGGAACGCTGAGTATCGATTTCACTTGGAAAGTTCTCGCAAGAGGGAGCACCAAAAAAGACGTGTGTGTGCACAGCATCTAATAGAAAAGCTTGCGGGGACTTCAGAACGCAGCTCCTTGGCATTTGCAAGGGAAAGAGGGCCTCAGCCCGAATCTAAAGTCAACAGATGATCAGCTGATAGCACCGTAATCAAACAGATTCGTGGTACTCGCAGATTCACTTTGGTCCCTTCCCCGAATAAAACATTGCAACACTGCTGAAAAATGGATGTCGCGATGAATGTGTAGTGAAGTGAAAGAAATACTCTATGCATTTATTATTGAAACATTCAAACTGCAGGCAACCTAAGCGTTTCTAGGATGCCACATGAATATCGAATAAGAGGAAAACGAGCGTGCTGGTCAGTCAGCAGATGTACCAAACTCGAAAATCGCTACAACTACAGTAAGCTTCCGTTTCGTTTACACAGTTATTCTTGTAAAAAATCAAGCAAAATATAGATCATTCACCTTTTTGATGTAAACAAAATATTCTATTAAACTATTTCTTATTTTTAAGGTAAATAAGTTTTAAATTTACTTTATGAACATTAAAAATATTTTAAGAATGTATCTTATTCAACTAATTGAAAGATAATATGTTATATATTAATAACAGATAATTGTTATAAAAAACATTTGGGATTTAATACAAATCAAAGAATATTTTAATTCACTCTCAAGATTTAATGTAAATATTATATTTGAAATCAGGTACAAAATTAATATTTTATTATAATAAATAAATTATGTATTTAATTATTTTCATGTTACATAGCAATATTGAAATAATATAAATGAATATATATATATTCATTTGTGTTAAGAGAAAGGTTGCAGCTCTAATCAACTTTTCTGATTCGAAATCCAGGATACCGCCTTATTTTCACAGACGTTATCTGCAAGCTTTGACCGGGGTCCAAGCATTCACTCAGAGATGCCGTATTTCGTAGGGTCGGTAAATTTCTCTTCGTTGGCGTACAGCAGATGCTATCCTAGCAACGTATACCATCCCCTGCGCATAGTGCAGCTCGGCATTTTCCTCCTGGTTGTTTGGCATGCCTGACTTCACGGAGACGGGTCGTCCAGGCGAGTCGCCGTGAGCCAAAAGAGTGTTTTCAAGTGTTTCAAGCTCTCGGACACACTCCAGACCCTCAGTGAATTGATTTCATAATTCTGTATGCCTTTGCTTTCTTGCATGTTTCTTTTTTTTTTTTTCCCGAGTATATATTTAGTCACCCAACAATCTTTCCCTGAGACTTTATTTTAAGCACTAATGATTACCGAGCAATTTCGAAAACTGTATTTATAGTGTTTGGTATGTGCAGGTTACCTCTTCTGCCTTTTCCCTCTTCCTGGGAACAATTTCAGCTTTCGAGGACCGGACGTTACTTCACGTCACGAAGCGGAAATTTTGACGAAGAACACGTACAGCACAAGCAGGAAGTTTTTGCAAGCAAGCAAAAGCACCCACATGTGGAGGTTGCCTTCCGACCGAGGCTTCACTTCGAGGCACTTCTGAGCACAAAAGTAAAACCATGTTTCACGAATTTCACAAAGCAAGGACGAAATTAAAATTGAATGGGCCGTTCGAAATAGTGATTACTCGATAAGGATCAAAACACATCCAGCAGATAGGAATGCCCAGCTGGACGGCACTAAAGTTTGAATACATCCAAACACTCGTGGTAAACGGTACAGTCCTCATCTCGAGAAGATGCGATTCCTTGAAGAGAACCCATGAAGTGTCTAGAACAAAGTACCTATGGCTTCAAAGTAGGTATCTGAAAATTCTTAGAGTCACAGAGGTGGCAGTCAACACAGATGGAGGAATTTTGTTTTTTTTTTGGGGGGGGGGAAGAAAAATTGGGAACCGTTAAGGTTTGAAAGTTTTCAAACGACAAAACAGAGGAACGCTGCCTCGAGTTAAAAACAGACAACAGAAATTGTTCAATGGCAAGCGAAACGCTCGGTGGGTCAACTCGGGTTGGTCAATTCACAGAAGGGAGGAAGGTCGACACGGGGATGATGCAACCCTGCCCCAAGCACTTTCAGAACCTGAGCTACACTTTTCCCCAAACAAATGGAAAGAGTAACTTGGAAACTTCCTCGAAGACGAGCGAAATTTGTGCTCAGCTATTCCTAGCTGCTTCATTCAAAGTGCCAGCTGATTCCCTTTGGTGCTGCTTGCGTTTTTCTTCAGCTAATTGCTCCTGCCTAAGTTTAGAATCTAGAATGGCTGTCCCCTTTTCCAGTTTTAAGAAAAAAAGAACCTTTTGTAGAGCCATCAAATGGCTGTCCGTCCGCTTTGCCTGCTTTTACTTCATTCGTTCAACACCAAATCCATAAACAGAAACGGTTTCTCTCTCTCTCTCTTGCATCTGCAATGTACTGTTTCACTTTAGAATTTCTTAAAGTGTTTTCTTTTTTCCTCCCCTGATTCCCGAAAATGGGTGAATTTGAAAACACACACACACACAAAAAAAAAAAGCAAATCATTTCTGACACTGGAAACTTTTTTTTGATTTTTTCCTCCATCATCCTTGTGGTCTAAGCAGCAGCATCTGAGAATGATGGAAAGAACCAAGAAACACAGGTGATGAAGTGTTAGGATGACCAAAACTAAAGAGAACTAACCGAATGGCAAAAGCATCAGCCAGGCCGACTCGGAATCCTTTATTTATTCGTATTTTATTTCCCACTAATCGTTATGATGTCGCTTTGGAGTCTGCCATGCTTATTTAAGCCTTTGACGCCTATCCCCTACTCCCTACAAGAGAGCCTGTTCACAATCCTATGATCCTCTTTTGTGTTTTCTGGAATTGATTAGATTACAAATAGAGCACAAGCACGCGAACTTGACTGGAGATCAATTTCCAGTACTTTGCGCCCTTCCTGGCATTAATCGGCTTTGTCCGTTTGAAACCAAAAAGTATCAGCTTATGGCGCTGTTTGTTCCCACCCGCGAGCGGTCCAAATATCCCAAAAGTTCCAAGTGGTCTCCGGGGTGGACCAGGTCCTTCAGTCGGCGACCGTTTTTGTTTTCCTTTTCCTTTTTTGTTTTTTTTCCTGACAGAATTTGAGGAAAGCACCTCACCGGTTCGGATGGAGCAGGACAGGCGTCACGGAGAGGCCGAGCTCTCATCCTCCTTTTTCTCCCTTTGCCACGAATAGACAACGATTGCAACAGCATAGCTGATTCCATAATGGGGAAATTCCAGCAACATCCACATTCCAAGGCACGTTGCGCGTGGAATCCATCACTCCACTTTTCCACGAGCGCCACCGGTCCTAAAATAGAATTCTTCCGGTGAAGGCAAGAATGCAGCATCTTTTTTAAAATAAAAACGACAACAACAACAACAACAAAAAAAAAAAAAAGCAGGGCTTCTTCCGAAAGGACACCCACTGGAAACGAAATCTCGGATCATAAAACCTGCCGGAAGCCCCTCGTGCTTCGTCCTATATGAGCAATTAACGGCAGCAACAACAGGAATGATAATGAGCCCAAAAGGCGAGAAGGAAAACGATTTTTTTTTTTTTTTTTTTTTTTTTTTTTTACGTTTCGTGGAAACAACGCTCAGCAAAGAGAGAGAGCCGAGGGGCGGTCCATTTTGATTTACGCAATGTAGGCAAAAAAAAAAAATCAGATGAACTTGACCTGAAACTTGACCTGCTGGAGGTTTTCCACTTTCTCGACAAATACATCGAAGACTAACTTTTAGTACCAAGGGCACGCTGTCGATAGTGTCTTCAATTTAGATCAGGTTTTTTTTTTATCTTTCCACTTGCGGGGGGCAGCACAAAAATTGCTTCGCAAATTCATTCGACAGATTTGGCTATCCACACAACTCATAATTATTGCGTACAAATTAAGTAATGCTGTCGCACTGCTTCCTTGGAGTTCCGTTCAAGGAATTTCGCACTTCGAAATGTACCTTCGTTAATTAAAAGTGGAACGAGCAACCCACCACATTATGTGTGTAAGGGTAAAATTCATGCAAAAGAAGCACACCATGAACGAGATCCATCTTCCCGTTCACACGTGTGCATCGCTTACGGTTTGTTTACGAGAAAAGGTGTGCTCGTAATGGACAGCAACAGGGCGACTGAATTTATTGGAATACTCCATCTGCCGTCCAGTGATATGAAAAGCATCTTCGGCAAAGGTGGATGTAGAGGAACGAAACCACAATAGCCATTCAACCCACATTGCTTCGACGCTCAGCCTGACGTGCTTTCTTCATCGGAAACCTTTTTTTTTTAGCGTGGTTCCACACAATCACGAATCGGAGCTTCTGATATGATTCGTCCTCTTACTTTAGCATCCACATCTTTCGTCTCTTACTCCAGGCTGAAAGCAGGCACCATGAACATCCTTCCACTCTGCCGTTTCCCTAATACACTTCTATAAAATTGACCTGCATCCATGCTCCCTGCAGTTGGTATAGTAGACGTTCTAACGTTTCCGAATCTTCGGAAATACGTACTAAGCAGAATGCAGTTTCTCACGGCGCATGAAATTTATTAATTCTCTCGGTGTTCTCTCCTGGTGTAGCCATCCGCAGACATCTTGGATCGTTTGCTGCCTTTTCGAAAAGGAGAAAACAATGTTGCCACTCCTTTAGAGAAAAGATGACCCTTTGATCCATAGACTGGAACAGAAATGCTCACGGATGTACACTCTCAGAGAAATCTTCAAATGAATAGGAAAACCAAGGACGCCACTAACGCATTATGTGAGGCGTTTTTCTTCTTCTTTTATTTCAGTGTATTCATAAAGAAAAAAAGAAAACAAACCAATCTGCTAAATCGGCTCAATTCGGCTGTTTCGAGGCAAGAAACCAAACATTGGCGGATGCATGTTTACAATTCCAAGAAACTCACTGTGATGCATTCCAATAATCCAAAGTGACTTTTGGAAGAAGAATTAACCCACAACTTTGGACCCTTTTCGGCAGATATACAGATTCTTTGGGACACATTCTTTCTACCAAGTCACCTTTATCAGAATTAAGGACTAAACATGGTAAATAACCGTTTCTCTCACCAGGCTTTGAAACTGCGAAATGATGTGCCCTTGCTGCATGGACGTCCGCTCCTTGTTATGACTAGTCCACTTCAGATTGTGCGGATTAGCTCTTAAAGTGCACATGACCAATGAGAATTTTCCTCGCAAACTAGAGTGGAAGCAAGTCCCCAGCACCCCTTCGTTTATTGAATTCTCACGGAAAGTTCTGCTAGCTTCTGACTTATTGTATTCCTTCGCTAAAACCGAAATGCTCGAATGATTCAACCTTATGGCTGATCATGGGAGTTGCACTTTGACGAAAGGAAGGTCCAAAAAAAAAAAAACACCCTCTGCTGATTGCTCATACACAGTAGATTCGGCCGAGTTCACTAAACTGTTAACGACAATCAAACGGTCACCCTGGCTAAGAGACCTTCAAGAATATTCTTTCCTATAGGAGTACAAAAAAGGATTTTTTGGAATATGTGTGCTACATTAATGACACTTATTTTGCAGTAGCACATTATTTTTGCAAATGAGTGCTGACGCAAAGTCCACAGTGGTTGGCATTTCCCGAGCAAGATGACGTTTTCGATGCTGCTCCGCTTCTGTCGAAAAATGATGCTAGATGCCAAATTGTTGATCCACTAACGAAGGTTCAGATTCAAAACTTCATTAGAATGAAGATGCATTATTCTAAAATGCAAACCATGGTTCGCTTTTATTGTTTTTATAATATAAAAGATTGCACTGTCTTTGAATTCTTCAAATACTAAACCGTGTACTGTACTGCTCGTGATGGGCAGAATTTTTAACAGTTCTTTGAATCAGATGATGAACTTCCGTAGGTTTACCTTCTTCACGTTTTTTTTTCTCAATTTTATTCTTTCTCGATTGCATTTTTTTTGTTGTCAGCTTATTGGTCCTTATTAGTCGCATTTGATTAATTCCTTAATCGAGCATTTTTGGTTCGAAAATTCAATTACTAAGCTGGTAGCAATCTCTTTTTTCTTTCTTAGAACTAGGCTGGAAGTCACTTTTCGTTTTCAGAACGCATCTTATCCCAGGGCCGCTTTCCCCTCCTCTGACAGAAACTCTTCCTGTTACTCTTCCGGAGTTTCAGATAGCATCAGTTCAGGCATGAGCCAGCACTAATGGCGAACCCATGCAATCTAAAGAATCCGTCTGGAAGTTATTCAGTTGTAGATGTTATTCTGCTGGTACTTTGCTAGCTTGCCTGTGCTTGTTGCGTATTCTGTGGTCATTTCTGGGTCACGCGGGAAGGGTTGCAATCACGTAGGTTTACCTCGAAGTTACGATGCACATCTTAGCGTGGTGAAGCCTCACGCAGCATCAAACAAGTACCGAAGCCACTGCCTGAAAGTTCCTCATAAACGGAAATGCAAGATGGTATCGAAAAGAGGGTTAAATTGACTTGCACAAGCTAGAAAAAAAGCATTTTGTTGATCAAACTTGACTCTGTGGTGTATTGAGAGTTGCATACCAAAGAATCTCAATCAACACAAATTGTCCAATCTACAATCCTAAAAATCCCAACAAAGAATTAAAAGAGCTATTTGGTGTGAGTGTGGGGGGGAGGGGAATGGGGATCAACATAGGAGGGTGAAATGTTCTGAGCACTTGATTGTGCACCACTGCATGCATGTTTAAGATCGATGCTATTCTGCAACGCGTGTTGTTATAAATCGAAATATGTATCCTGTGTGTATCTCGGTTAGTTTCATAGGTTTAATGGACATCACATTTGTCAGCTTGTGCCTCATATACCTTTAGAGAAGCTATTTCAGTAGTTGTGGAATATCCAGTTGAGCGCGCGTCTTGTTACCTATCGAATGGATAGTGACGAACCATTCAAAAAGCTATCTTGAGCATGCTTTTACTGATAATTTATTTTCATGATTACGTGAAAGAAACAAATCGATTGCATCAGTAATGTATTTCCGGAGTGCAAACATGACAATAATGAAAATTTTCCCATTTCACTCATTTATTGTAACTAAAATAAATAATAAAAGCAGGATACAGTGCAGAATGATGCGTTTCCACTTGAATGATGTGCACACGCACAATCTTAAAAAACGCAATTAGACTTTGATACGCTCTGCAAAATCCCGAACATTGTCACAACAAAATTACCCAAAAGAGTTTTAACAACCAAAACTTTGTAACTGATGAGATACTTTTCAAGTAGTCTGGCTGAATTATCCATACTGGATTGAAATTCATGCATGTTACATGCATGAGGACAGTTTAAAGTATTGGTTATGGAAATAAACTTGCTCTGAAATTTGGCTTTTTTTCATCACTAGCAACTGAAGTATCATACACCAGCTTTCCCACTCCTCAGCTTACTATTGCTTACAATCCTTTTCCAACTCATCACCTGCTGCTGCACAATAAAAACCTGTGCATTTGTAAAATCGCACAGAAATTTTATGATTTATCCTTTAAACAGTCACAGTAACCAAGTTTGCAACTTTCTGGATTTCCACCAGCGAATGAAACTAAAATATCTTTCCTGAAATAACCAATCCGTTTATGCTGCAATGTTTCAGCCGACAGGCACTCATAATGCTGAATGGAAATTGTTCCTTTATAAACACATGAGCAAGCAGTATACAATTATCTTGAATTTACAAAGCCAACAACTGACTGTAAACTTGAATGTTTTGATGACTTGACAGCTTCCTTCTCCAACAAGATGGCTTATTTTGCTACAGTTGATGGAATTAGTATACTAAAAATCAATAACATAAAAACAATACTTTTCTAGTGTAACATCAGTAATATTCAATTAAATGATAAAATAATCTCTAATGCAATTATGAATAGAATTCATGTACATTTTATACATACACATATGTGCATAACTATTTGCTTTTAAACATGCATGCATCTCAAATATTAATTGACAGTAAGCTAGAAAACACTGAGACAATTTGAACTGAGACAATAAATATAAAGAATCGAAGTTACTCTAATAAGAAAGCGCACACATCTATTCTAAAATAGACAAATCTGGTCCAAAGTCCAATACAACCTATACATCTTTGAACCTATGCTTCAGTTGATATTTAATCAAATTAGTCTTTTCCTGAAAGGTAGCCAAGCAGCTGCAGGATGTTGAGGAAGATGTAGATGATGTCCACATACAGTTGCAAGGCTCCCAGAATATATTCTTCTGGACTGAGTTCAATTTTGCGCCCTCCCATCAACATTTGTGTGTCAAATGCCAAGAACTGGATGAATGGCATGATCAATATGCCAAAGGATATAAAGTGTTTTACCAGAGTAAAAAGTAATGCTGCTAGGCCAGCATATACAATATGCAAAACAGGAGCCACTGTAGACAGCACCACAGCAATGATGCCAAAGACTAACAAGATAATGGAGAAGATACATAAGCAGCCAGAACACTTGGTCAAATCATACTGATCAAGAAAACAGTCATGATGCTGGAAAAAAAATTTCACAAACCTTGGTTTGCATTGCAAACAATGTAACTAGAGTGCAGATAACAGCAGTGATGCCAATAGCATACATGACTATGTCTGTACCATAGAAGCTTGAGATTGTAGCAGTCATATACCCCATAGCAATGGTCTTCCAAGAGTCAACAGCATTTGAAGCAGGATTGACTTACCAGAATAACCAACAGCACCAAATTAGAAGGGTATTTACGGCGCAAGTTCTCACAGCAAACCAACATCACGTAAACCACCATAAATACAGCCCTGCACTCATGCACAAAGTTACCAATAAGCTATTAACAGCCACAATACTGCAATATACTTACCAAGACAAATACATGAGCCAAGCATTTCGCTGAACAAAGGAACGCACGTTTGGCCTACAACACAGATGTATACACAGAATGTAGCATGCAGAGCTCACTGAAATATGCAGATGGCAATAATGCCAGTTGTGAACAGCAGCTGCACTGACAGTATAGTGTACACCTTGCGTACAAAGGCATGCCGAATTGCCACAGAGTCAAAAGATTGACCTAAGCCAATTCCTTCCACATTTGAATCATCCTAACAGAAAATGGCATGCATGGCTTTTTACATTTCAATTCAAATGAAACAGAAGTACCCCAAATGCTCCTGCTCCTGGATTACCACCTCCAGATGGGCGACTTGGTGTAAATTTGGGTGCAGCAGGATAACTAGAATATGCCTCATTTGGAGGATATGTTGGATATCCAGCATTTGGTGGATAACTTGGATTAGGTGGATAACTTGGATTAGGTGGATAACTTGGATTAGATGGATAACCTGGATTAAGTGGATAGCCTTGATTTGGAGGATAGTTTGGATTTACTGCATAATCTGGATTGGGTGGATAAACAGGAGTTGGTGAATAAGGGACACCTGAAGGATAAGCAGGGTTCGGATATGTAGGGGCAACATTTGGTCCTAATGGGTATGCAGAAGGAATATATGGTTGAGAAACTCCAGGCTGTTTAGTGAAATCATCCATTATAAAGGCTCTAAAAAAATAAGCAATGTAGAAAAATAATTCATGTTTGCTAGTGTAACAGGGTCATAAGGAGAGAGATGATGTCCAGAACTTCACTTAACATGATACATCTTTATAATACAGTTAAGACACATAAACCATATTATTCAAAAAAAAAAAAAAAGAATTACTTCACGATACAAACAACACATCATAACTTGAACTAATTTTTACGCACCCATAAGAGTTAAGGAAAGTGAAATGACTGCAAACTACAAGAATCAACACTTTAATCAATAAGAAACATTCTAAGAATATTTTGCA
The DNA here is from genome assembly GCA_036172245.1 of Raillietiella orientalis. NCBI lineage: Eukaryota > Metazoa > Arthropoda > Ichthyostraca > Raillietiellida > Raillietiellidae > Raillietiella > Raillietiella orientalis. The sequence continues at coordinate 5,948,563 of JAYWIR010000003.1, read as the reverse complement.
ATCATCTCTAATATATTTTGCGATTTCGGGAACTATATGCTTCTGTTTGGCTCATTTATGTGTCTAAGAATACTTTACAACTGATGTAAAATGTATATTCATAATCATTTTGTTTTGACAAGGTGATTACGGTTTGTAATCCAATTACGAACTCATTATAAACAGCCACTGAAACACGCCCCAATTTCATTCATAACCATCCTTTGACTAACGTGAACAGCTGCTTTGGTTAACAGTTAGTCCACCGACTGAAAGTCGATTGTCATTTCCTTTCCATTATCTTTTTAGGCAGGGCCCATCGAAATTCTACGCGATGACTCATCTACGTACAATAAATTACTGGTTAGTTATTCGTAGATTAGGTGGGATAATTCATATTATTAATCACGTGGGTTATGAACTAACCAGATGAAAATTAATTCTACGGATTTGGAGCAGCAAATACATGTCAAATACAATCTACGGTGAGTTACGTTTGTGTTTCTCCAAAACAGCTGGTTTTCGAGAGGAAATTGCCCTAAGAAATGAAATTTATTGTTTTCGCTTCCTACGTACGTGACTAATTAGAAGATAAATCTTTTGATCCTCCGTCTTTCACAATCGATTTGCACAAACCCAACTTCGCAGATAAGTGAGAGCTTTAAATAGTCCCTTTTGAAATCAGCAGTGTTTGTGGTTGTGCCATTTTGTTCCTGACACCAGAGAAGAGCATTGGAAAAAAAAAAACAACACTTTTAATTTTTCCTGTTTATTATGCCGATCGGCTTAAGATATCCAAAAAAAAAAAAAAAAAGGCATAATAAGAACTTCTTTAGATCAATACTTTGAAAGTGGGAGAGCAATCTTATCGCCACACTCCCTATGACTCGCTCTCTGCGTCATGAAAACGTCATTAATTGTCACCCTGTTTTCGAAATGGGTAAATTCCCATTATCGCTAAACAAACAATCTCCTAAATAAATGATGATGCTTAAATAATTCTCATTCTTTCATTATCTATTATCATTCATTATTTAAAAAAGTGAGTGGTTGCATCAGTCAGGTGAAAATCGTTCAATGAATGCGCGCAATGGAGCTTTATTTAATTTCTATTTACGACACCTTGATAGAGCTATCAGCAATATGTATGCTTACCTGCACTGAAGTACAATTTTCTATAATACAATTTTCGTGTACAACTAATCGTTATCAAGTTGTGATAATGGATACTCATTGATATTCCTTAATTCAGGTGTGTAGAACGAATATCGATTTAGGCTATTCTCCGGATATTAGCCAAAGCTTAAAATGGTGCTCTTAAAATCGTTTACAGAACTTTCAAAACAAAGAATCTAATTTCCTGATTCACAAAGCAACAAAAAAGAAACACGATTACCATCTTTAATATCTGATGCTTCCTTATAATAAGGATCCTGAAGATGAAAATGTTGTACTATAAGAAGCAATATTGGAATGCCAACTCGATTCCACGAATATCTTAGCAGTCATTTTCATGTACAAACATTTCCCCAATCCCACAGGGGGTGGGGTACATTTATTTTCTGATCATTCAGACTACAGTCTCATCCACTCCATTTTGAACACAGCTCATGACTTTTTTTTTTCCATTGAAGTTTACTTCGGGGAGTCACTGCACTAAGGTTCTGCACTAGGGTGGGTTTGGGTGGGTTTGGGCAATGTACCCAATCCTTTTTCAGGATATATCGGTATGTCCATGCTGGCACTTTACCACAATTCCGTATGCCGATCTCTCTTCGGAAGATCCCTTTCAGGATTTCCAGGGGGGATACGGCCGTTCCACTGGTCCTCATCTTCCACCATCTGATTAGGATGGCCGTAATCAACAGGGCAATGGTCGTCCTAGCTATGGGATTGTAATAAGGGACGTTACCGCTTCCTTGAGACATCTTGGCCAGGACTTCCGTCGGCGAATAGTTCTGCAGCCCTGTGACCCTTTTCAGAGTCTGCCAGTCTGGATGTATTGTGGGGCAGGTCAAGACATGAAGTCTTGTGTATACATCCCCGCATGCTTTGCAGAACTCGCCTTATCTTGCTCCTGTGAAGTATTTCATTTTGGACTCGCTCAGAATTCCTCCATGATAGAACATCAGGAGGCTGTCCTGGGTGTCCGGCAGTAGGTCACAATTTCATCTACAAACAATTTTTTTTTTTATTTAGCTCGCATAAAAATCAAAATTCGCCTCTCTTATATGAGGAGGCAGTAGGTTTCCACTGTTGAAAAAAGGAGCTGCTTTATAATTTCTTAAGTACCTTAAATAGTCAATTAGCCTTGCAGCAGCTCCTTAACCTTATGTGTGTTCCATCTCGATCAAGGAGTGCATTAATACTGATAATCTTGTCTCTTTTTCTAAGAAAAGCACGACTTCGTGTTTGGAAGGTGCAACTACTTTCATTACTTTACATGTTATTGTTTTTGGACTTACTCTTCCTGGGCTGTTGTGAACCAATTGCTCGTAGTCGGACAATCTCTGAGAGTTCCGACATTCCCTAAACTATTGCGGCTAGGTAAAGAGGAGTCAGACGAAACAAAAAAACAACAAGAGACAAATGGAGAGGTAACAAGGAATTTATGAGAAGAAGATACCGTTACCGAAAAGTTATAAGAGAAATGAAAAAAAAAATGCTCCTCCAGTGAAATGAATAGCAAGAGAGCACGTGAGTGTCGTGGTCGATGTTGAACCAAAAAGATCATAATAATAAGGCGTAATAATAATATCTAAATAAGCCCTAAAGGAGTCCTAGCCCATTCTAGGGAAAGCTGATATATTTAAGAATTAACGCAGATATGGGATCCTTGGTTTGCTTTCCGAGGAATAAATATTGGGCTACCGATGTAGAATAGCAAAGAGAGTGAGAGTCCGCAAAACAGTCTAAGGATTATTCAGAAGTGAGCAATTCATTCACTATTTGAGGTTTTGAATCTGAAGGATGTAAATATAGACATGAAATCAGCTGTGCCCTAGAGCTATTCAAGATCTGAAAGACATGTTTTACAAGAAGCGTCTTTTCTTACTCTTTTCCATAATGTGCACAAGAAGGTTCATTGGGCTAGGATTCTTCTAAAGAGCCCTCATGCAATCATCAAGTATTTTCCTCTAGTAGCTGTAACAGCTCTCTGTGTTGTGGACTCTAGTACGTCAAGCGGGAAAAAAAGCTACATGTAGCTGGCCGTACACTCGTAGATGCAACTTGCCACGCTCCCTATGTAATGAAGGAATAATGGAAAAAGAGACTGCAGGAAATGTGCATGAATTCTGCGCATCTAGCTAATAAATGTCTCCAAACAAATGATTCGATGATAGGCCCCATGTTCTGAATATGAATCCCTCACCACGAGTGCATAGACATCCAAGATTAGCTCACAATGGCTTTCCTCTCCCCTCCCAACAGTGCTTAACAACCAGCTAAAAATTCGCAATTCCTACTCAGTATGGATAGCGTAATATGGGAGCACTGAAAAGTGGCCGGCATGGAGTGACGTTCATATAGTTACTCGAGAATCCCTCTAGAAGGGTCATAGCCACGCATCCCATCCAATCACTTTGATCGATGCTGTTAAGAAACTGGTCATGACATGGAGAGCGAAAACAGTGGCAGATGCAGTCGTGAGCAAGAAGCAGTTACACTCTTCTCGAAATGTCTCCAGGCAGCATCTGAATGCAGCCATGACGTTTCAGAAGGATGGAGGTCTGGTCAGCTCAATGGAATTTGAGGAGGCCATCAAGAGCACGCTTTTGGTCCGCTCATGCTAATCAGAAGGTGAGAACACGTGCTCTTCCGTGGCACTGTGATAATGCATTACGGCAGTGCAGGAAGATGGTGTGTGGTTTTCAGTGGCAGGATCAGGGATAGTGCACTCAACCTGGGGACCAAGAGCTATCCTCAGTCAGACGCCTTTCTGAGCACGTACATGACACTGCTCCTTCGAAACATCATGAAACTGTTTCTCTACACAGGGAAGGGAGAGGGTTGAAGACCGACTGGATTAAGGAGATGAACATGAAGGCCATGGAGGTCTGAGACTTGGAAGCCTGGACATGAAGGCCGACTTTGTACCACGGAACGAAGATCAGTAATCCAAAATCATCTTTCTTCTTCCGAACAGGGTACGCAGAAGATCACAGCAACGAACAAGAAACCACATAGCTGCTTCGGCGGCCGTGTGACCACGCCGTCTGCGCGCAGCAGTTCACTGCAAGACACTGAGATGTTTCCGGGCTTAGGGTGTGCAATGGTAGGACACTGCTTGAGGCCGTCGCAGCCGGATGCTTCGATGACGGACAACTGGAAATAGCGAATGGACTCTTCACTGTCTTCCTTCTCCGCTAGTCCTAGCTCCTGGGAATCTCTCCAGCAGGTCTGGTGCTGCCCGCGGTGTTCTTGGTTCTTGGACACCTTCTCTTCAACTGACACGAGTCAGCGCTTCTGCTACTGAACTGGGATCTCCCGTGCAACTATCGCCAACATCACTGGAAAACGGAGGGTATGGGCTCCAGAAGCTGCAGGTGTGGAGAGAGAGAATCTCTCGGGTACCTGCTTGTGGATTGTATTGCCCTCCGGCTCCCATAGCAACGTTTCGCAACGGCCCTCAGGATCCCAGTGGACAACTCCAGAGACTCTTTCAATCGCCTCTTCATGAGGGATGCACTGCCGCCAGTCGCGTGGCTAGCACCTGTTTGCCACCTTCGCGAGATTGCAGCGTTCTAGAGCGCCGTCGAAAAAGACCGGGGCGACAAGGATGCCAGCTACTTCAGCATTCGTTTCCTGAGGATGGCAAGATGGCCCCAACGGAGGCACACAGAGATGGAATTATTCGGGCATCCTTGAGAGGATTCAGATGACTCAGAGTTTTAGTGGTGGTGGTGGTGGGTTCAGGAAGGTAATCTCTTTCTGAACCCCTCCCTCTCCCACTAAAGCTCTTAAGTTTATTTGTTTACCGTATTTTGTTTTCTTTTTGTTTGTTCCTCTTCCCTCTGTTGCCGAGTAGAGCCTCGCCTGTCCGCGTACCGGTATCTCGGCAGGTTTCCAGTACCCTTGGACGTGGCAGGACTACCACTCCTGTTATTTCTAATCCTCCTACTACTTTTTGGTCATTTATTCTTCAAATAAACGCCCTGGCGCAACTGGGTGAAAATCACTGTCCGCTTCAGGATCACCTCGGATGAAGGACAGAGGAAGAGCCTTGTGAGTCCCCACGTCGCAGAGTAGTCGAGCCGCGCCCATGCCCCGAGGGGGCGGAGCAGCGCTTCTTGAGTACTTAGGCGAACCTTCCCCCCAAAAGGCTACATCTGGAAAGAAGGCCTGAACACGTCGAAAAGATGACACCGACCAGAAAGATGGTTGCCATTCCTAGCAAACCAAGAGCGTGTCACAGTTCGACCACACGCTTCTCTCCGACCAGGGACGAAGCGCACTGCTGCACGCCACTCAGCCATCTTGAGAAGCTGCACGATGGGATCGATTCCACAAAATCATTTCAAAACTGCGGGAGAAGAAAGACCATTCAAATCATCAAAGGAACATCCTCCGTTTCCAGAAGGGGTCTGGCGATATTCCTGAGGGAATGGAGAACAGTTGTGCATTTGTCATGATCTCGAAGCCTTCTTATCTTCGTCAGAACAGAAAAACGGTCGTTATCTGGATATAATGGATATCCTGAATTCCCAGCAAAGCTTCCTCCACGTGGTTTCCTGTCCATCTTCCTCGTGTGCCAACGAGCTCAGATGACCAATGAAAAGCTGAACTCTTGGATGCATTGTAAAAATGCCCAATCCCTGCCTACCGTACAGAGGAATAGCACTGATGCCATGTACATGTCATACGTTGCGGCTTCATCCAATCCTACTGCATCCAGAAAGGAAAAGCTAGAAAGAAAAAGTACAACAGGTGAGAGCCTTTTTTCAGGGTTAGGGTCACAAGGAGACAGATGCGACAAAGAAGACTACTTAAAACGCGTTCACGTAGCTGGAAGCCTCCTGAAATACTGATTGAGCAGAAGAGGAAAAAAACACACACATGCAAGTGCTTGTTGACTCGCTCCAGAACATCTTGAAGCTTGTACAAACCGTTGCAACAAGGAAACCATGGAAAGCGCCAGTTGCGCCAGTCAATTAGTGGCGAAAGAAAAGGAAAACAAAACGTGCCGGAGTCCTGGAAGCAGCTTACGCTGACCATCTGCTTACGAAATGCAATCAGGAAAGGAACTGATGCTGAATCGGCCATCCCATTTGCAAGAGGGGAAGGGGGGGGGGGAAAGCACTTCTGTAGGAGAAATGAACTCTTCACCAAACCAGGAAAAAGGAATGGCCAAGAAGCATTTGGGAGAATATGGAAAAACATATCGTGGGTGTTGAGAAAACAGATTCGATGTTTGGACCGCGTTTTTTATATTTCATCGACAAATCTCAGGGGACTATGTAGTGGCTGAAAACCCATAAACTAAAACGATCTCATGTATCTGCTCAGTGCAATGCATCACATCTTTGGGGAGTTAATAAGAAAATTTCTGTTGCTGTTTTTATGTCGTTGCGTCACAATTTTCCCATCATGTGATTGGCGGTTCTTACGTTCATGGTCCGATGGTGGGAAACTGCACCAACAGCGCCACTGCGTAAACCATCGACTACATCCACAGTCGGGAGACAATCATGTTCAAGGAACGGGATCTGTCCAAGCTTGTGACCAGCTCTTTCCATGATCCCGTGGAACACGAACGCTTACCCGTCGACGACGAAGATCGTATTTCGGATAAACATCTAAGCGCCTCCAAATCGGGAACATCCCAGTGATTGTGCTTCTTCGAGCTCACGGGGAAGATTAGCTTATGGCCTCCCCACACCTGATTGCTCTGTGACCATGGTCCTCACCTTCTTCAAACAGAATAAACCATGAACGATACAGACACGCCAGTCTAAACACAATGGGGGAGATGAATCAGCTTCTATTTACGCAACGGTGTTCTATCGTACAAATGAATTCTTTGATAAATTGAGGAACACGGATGGCAGTTCATGATGATGCTGAATTCGGGGAGAGACGTTTCGAGTTCACCTTCGTGATAACGGCTTGCTTCTGAACCTTTTGCGACAACATTCCCTTACAAAGTTTCACCAGCGTTTCAAACGAACCATAGCCGCGATTTGTATTAACGCGATTCGAAATCAGTAATAATAAGTCTTCCAAGTAAAAATCGAAAGTAGTGGAAAGAAATTGCGTACGCACCATGGCAAGGCTTTTTACTGTGATTGGAAAATCGCATACCTGTGATTCTTTTTTGAATAAGCATGTGCCTCGTGGAAAATCCCCTCCTTTTCCGAAATGACGTGCCAAACATTGCAGCGATAGGCAGCGATCCTTGGACTCTGAAAACCACACCGAATTCAGAACGGCAGAGCCTATCAGGAAGTGTTGGGACTTCAATGGAGCGGCTCTATCTTTCTAGTTGAGGAGCACAAACCAGTTCGCACTATGCGTCGAGAAAGTGGGGATTTAGGGGTCGAGGAATCAAGGATTCGAATTAAAGACTGCACGCCTCTGTTCTACGGCAGCCAGGAAAGCTTCTTTGAGCAATCTTTGCCTTGTCCTCTACAGCTTCAGAGGGAACCGCAGAAGTAATTGACACTGTGAACCGCTAAGAGCTTAAAGACCAAAAGAATCCGTGGTCGAGTGGCATGGAAAGCTGACTGCAGTTTCAGATTTCTAGACTAGTTGCTAGAAAGTTTCAAGAGAATGCCAACTTTGACACAAGGTCACATGAACTAGCAATGAAGAAATTCGAATTGGAGATTAGGCACCGAAAAGAGGGCAGGATAAGTCAGTGTTGAGGAGAACCATCAGATGAAATGATCATCGGCGCGATATGCCTTCAGCTCAGAATGCAGAACATCAACAACATTGCCAGAACACAAGACATCAAACTAGCACATGGAGAAATAACACAGTCTTGGAGAACTAAGAAAGTATCTGATTATTTGGTGAGTGCCGGCTGAAAGAATAATTATTACGGCTAATGAGAGGGAGAAAAAAAGCAGATTTTTTTTCCCTGAGAGATAGAAACAAAGATGTAAAAGTTTTCCGCAACATTTCTCGCCTCATCTGACAAAGTGCAGTCTCATTCTGCAAATGTTACTCTGTGTGGTTACCCCTTCCGCGCGCCAATTCCCACGAATTGGAGGAAGCGTGAGAAATTTCACGGGAAACATCTGTGCCAATTAAATGACATGCAAATGGGATGAGATGTTTGGGTTCGATCTGGAGGAGGTGGAGAGGAATTTTCCATGTGCCCACCGTGAAAGAACATCATCAAAGAACATCTATCTGTCCCAGGTGAAAATGAGCACTGTTTAGAAACAGATCTCATTTCCATCTCGTGTGGCTTAGTGCCCCATTACCCAGTAGGGTTTTTAAACATAATATTTCCTTCATTAGACGAATTGGCAAGAGGACGGGATACGGATCTCCTCTTGAATTTGTGCGGCTGTCCTCCCGTAAAGGGGAGTAGTGGACCGAGTCCGGAGGTACTGCAATACCGGGTCAACCCGCAACGGGCGAGGAGCAAGCTCCAAGCATCCCGTCCACTTCCCCAAAGTAGCTTAATATACTATAGCCACCAGATAGGTGGTCTGCAGATGTTAAGCTGAAAAGAACAGATTTTCATTTAATAAAAGGTGCAACAGTAGCACAAATTACAAGGAGCGCTCTGCATGATCTTCCTTCCTATGACTGAAGATTGAATGTCCCTCGGATGTCTTCTCTTAGACGTCCCTTGGTGCGTCTTGGCTATCATTCTTCCGATTCCATTCCATCTGCAACTTCCATTGGATGATCCGCATCATCTGGAGGATGATGCCTCTCAACTTTTTGGTGTATCGCGATGGAATTCCCAACTTGCGAAGAAGAACTCCATCATTCATGTGACCGCAGAGACCTAGTGAGCCCTCAAGTGAGGGCTCGGACCTTGCTTGACAATCCACTTCCGATCATCGGTTGGGCAACATATTTGTGTTCTTTTTCACGGTCTGACCCTACTGAACTCTGCATCACCGTTCTGGCAACGGGCAGGAGGCATCCAGAATGACCAGACGGTTGCCGTTCTGGATCACACGGTCAAGACGCAGATTGGATACTGCTCCAGGGGCACTCTGGTTCTCAGAGACTATCCTCCATCCTGCAGCGACGTTGCGTATTCTGTGTACAATCGCGTCGTGCCTAGCTGTGTACCGGGGAGAATGCCTGATGCAGTGGTTCAAAATAGGAAGCGAAGTCTCATCCCTCAGTTCCACCTCCGACATGCGCGACCCGTAATTGCTCTTTCACCCGCACCACGGGGAAGAAGACGGAGTCTTGCTGCATGGATGGAGCGGTGGTTCGAAAACCTCAGACAGTCTCCGGAATCAATGAAGTAGCTGGAACTGCGATGGAGCCCAAGAGCAGATCATGGCCTTCCCTTGGTTGGGATGCTTGTTTGCGGCAGTTCATCCTATGCGCGTTCTCACTGGGCAGCCGGCAGTGTAGCAGCGGATTTCTTTCTTGGTGTGGGTTCAGAATCGATGTCGTGGAAGTGCATTTTGGGTTCACCATTCACCAAACAACTCCCAGGTTCCAGTGCCAGGTTCCAGAGCGTTCACAGCTTATTTTTAGCCGCTTCTAGCAAATTTCCCTTTGGTTTCATGGGACAGAAGAAACTTCTTAGGTCTTTCTCCGATGATGGTTGCACAGTCTTCTTAAGCACCGCTTCTCGAAGGGTCTCGAAAGCTAATCCCTTCATGGTGACGTCGGGAGAACTAAGCAGCCTAGAGAATTTCTTCATGATGAAGGCATCAGATTCATCCGACAGCTGCATGAGTTCCAGGCAGCCTTTCTTTCGATCATCATACAACGGATACGGATTGGGTGCCCTTGGTGGATGGAATTCTCATGAGATTCTTGACCATTCGATGAATTTCTTCGTCGATGTACTTCCAGTCGACCTTTGGATGTGTACACAGCTCCTCGAAGTGTACAAGACTATGACAAAAGAAGGCTTTTAGAGCATCCAGTTCCTACCAATGGAGGAAGTAGGATTTTTTCTTTTCTAATCAGAGTCTCTTCCTTGGTGGTTTGGGTATCGAAAACTTCAATACCCAGTAAGACACAAAAAGACACACACGATCGCACAAAAAACTTCAATTCCAGACGGTTTATCCCAATACTGGTATGCTTCGGGTAGGCATCATTCCACCTTCTACTTCCAGGGAGATTGTTTTTAGTTCCTTGGAGGTCTTTCCTGAGTATTAGAAAGAGGAGCTTTTTTCTGGGTTGATGGTAAGTCCCGAACGTTGAATCAGGTTCTCAGAATGACTCAGCGGGTGTCTTCAGTCCATCCTCCGAATCTCGAAGATGGCCAGATCATCAGGGTTTGCCAGGGTGGCATCTTTGCCATCACTTTCCCTCAACACTACAAGGATTGACTCAATGGCAGTGATAGAAAGCAGAGAACTTGACGGGCATCCTTGTTTGAAGAAAAAAAATGATCTCTTGGTCGTTGCATTTAGCTCAATGTGAGTGAAGGCGTCTGTACACGTTCGTCCATCTGTATTATCTCCAGCCCATGCCGCTTGCATCCTCGTTCTATGGTCAGTCAGTTAATCCTAACTTTCTTCGGTCGTCTCTTTCCTCGTGTGAAACACCTGCACTTTAAACTCATGTGGAGAAAATGCAGTGACCTGAGTGTAGCTTCTCTTGGATCATGATAAATAGACTCATAGAGTTTGCCGTTTTTCTCGACGCTTTGCAACCGTGCTGCATTAAGACGGGAAAGAAAAATGGAATGGGATGATGAGGATTTTACAATTTTCGCCTCCCTTCCCGGGGTTCTCCGTTGTTTTCCGATTCCCAACTTTGTTACGATGCCAGTTCTGAGTGTTTTCAACTGTTCATCTGAATATTCAGGGTTGAACTTTCCTGCTGATTGGGCTTTTAATTTGCTTTAAACAGCTCCTCTGAATCTTCCCACACACTTGACCATCTCGAGCTTTCCGGAGAAGACTCCAGGTCCGAGTATTTGGAAATAGAAATGCTCCGACCTGGCGTCGACTTGGAAATATAAAGCAGTGGATGTTTGCAAGCATTCGCCTAAAATGAGTTCATGCAGCAAGCGTGTTTGTTTAGCACGTAATTATTTGGGCAGTCACCAAGTTTGAAGACATAACTTACGGCCCTCTCCTTAACGTACTCCATTCATGTAAATCAATGAAATACGTAGGAATCACATAGGAAATCCGGGTTTTCGATAGGAAGCTGACTTTCTACTCAAATCCTTGGTGGACCACTGCTGTTCATTCTGAGATTCATTGTCTTTTCATGATAACTGCATCGTGACACCCACGTCGATTGCTGCAGCATCGTTCTTCTGCATCAGAGGCACATTCACCCAGTGGCTTATCGATGCCATTTTTACTTCTTGTGGCGTTCTTTTGAAATCGATGTCACCTGTCAGAAAGAGTTTGCTTCCCGTTAGTAGCTAAACGAGCGGAATCCCTTGAATGCTGAAATGAAAAATTTGAGCATTCATTTCCTATCCTTTGAGGCTTCACTGTAAGTATCCCTCAGATTTCTTCTTCTAAGGAAGCCGAAAGCTAAAACATGACCAGCGTCCACTTCATTTCCAACTCTGTAAACTGAACTCTGGAAATGTCTTAATTCCCATCGAGAGGAAGCTGATTTTGTCAGCTATTCTTTGATATGCGGTATTCTTTGATATTCTTTGAGATTCGGTATTTTCGTTTCCTTAGTTACGTACCTTCTCGTGATTGGGACTTTACGTCTTTGTGTTTCCACTCGCACAAATGTCAGTTCTGTATGCTTTCAGAGCTGACGAAATCTTACAGGACGAATACGATAAAGCCTGTTTGTAACTGAAAACAGGTGGAGGATCCTGACCAGAACAGGAGAACACAGTTATCTCTGATAAGGAATCCGTGAGGACAAAACGCCTGAATGAAGAAAGATGAGTGCTCGAATCATATCCCGTAGAGGGGCAAGCAAAGTCCGGTGACATGCCTGCTGCATTCTTAGAATATAGTTATATCTTGGAATATTCTTGATTCGTTGGTCCGGAAAACTGTAGCTCACATCTCTTTCGATGTCCTGCCATCTAAAGGGTCGAGTGTTTCCGCCATGCGAGCAATCAAAAAAAAATGGCAGCTCCTTTATGTGTGTGATGGCGCCATTACTTTCAGTCACTGCAGCGGTATCACCCAGTGTCCTTTGAGTTGGGGCAGCGGGCTCCGAGGAAATCGCTTGTTGGACTTGGAAACAGACATTTAATTACAGTGGCGAAAAGAGGAGGTTGAGCTTGGTTCTGCCGAGAAGATGCTCAGTGGCTTGGAAACTGAGGATCATGAAAGTTTATGGAGAGAAGTGCAAACGAAAAACAAGCTTCGTGACTACTGTCCTTGGAAGGCACATTGGAAACGGGAGAAGGAGGTGGGGCTCACGCTATGCAGAAATTGTGGGTGCGGGAGGATGCAATCTCTCCGATTTCAGGAACAAATTCATCATGGACGGGTAATGCGGAGAATCAGCAAAACTAGCAAAGACCACTTCGAAGTATTAGATAATCGGTCAAAATTTCCAGATCGTTGTATCCTGTTGAGGAATCGTGGAAGCACGTCCTTCCCACTCGTGGGAAATGCCAGACTGGAAGCTCTGTTGACTGACCAGCATGGTCCTCAAGGACGAATTCCACTGTTTCTTCATCAGAAGATGGAAGCGGGGCTGCATCATTCTGCAAAAGCAATAAACTTAGAAAGATGAATCTATAAAATACGACCTGAATGGGATCACCAATGGCGAATGCTAGGAGCTCGTGGAGTCTCTCTAGTCGTGGAGTCTCTCTAGTCATGAAATGATGACACAGCATGAGATACCTGGAAGTACTGCTAAGACAACAACTCCCAAAGAGAAGTGAATACGAGTAGTACTTCAGCGTGAAGACTAGCCAGAGGGAAAGAATGCGACAACTAACGGTGTCTTTCCTTGTGATCACAGGCAAAGGGATACTCCGCCCAACCGAGACTACCCTTTTTGAAGGAATGGAAAAAGTGGAACATAGGGACCAAAGGTTGTAGGAGCCTAGAGGGGAGGGAGAACTTAATCTGAGTACCATCCCTAAGGTGGAAACCTAGATCTCCTGTGACACCTAGCCTTCGTCTCCTAGGAATGGACTCTCCGTCGGGGTGTGTTCTACTCCGGGAAATGGACGGATGGATGTTCCTTGGAGTGCATAGACTAAATTTTGGGAGCAGAGAACCCTGTAGACACGCTCGCAAACCAAGATCTCATCTGCAAGTTGACGAATAAGGCAAAGTTGGGTGGCAAATTTTTAAAGGCGCAGTCCCTCCTCAGCGGATGAATGGATCAACAATCTTAGGAGCTTCATGTGCTGCTTCTGGATTCAAAAATTTCAGTTCTGAAAAATGAAAAAAATCTCGACACCAAACCTCATTGCGGATACTAGGCAGCAGAAGTAACCAGAAAGACCTCAGAGTTGCACGTACCCTGAGTAGAAGGACGCACGAATAGACTCTTAAATGAATGGACACTGTACAAAAGCACTGCCTACCCTGAGGAAGCGAACCCGGAAGAGCAATCCAAGTTGAAGAATAATCTCGACACAACATAGGGAAAAGACATACATCCTGAAGGAACCGAATTTGCTGATGGAAACAGTGCATTGCATTGGGTGGTATTCAATGACGGAGTGTTCTCTTACCGATCAGCGATACAAACTGAGGAAAGGTCTGAGATCTGTAAAAAAGCAACACAGATGCAGGAACGCATAGGAGGAAAGCAACACTACATTGTAACTGCAGAACTTCCCAAGCACTGAAGAGGAGATTCCTGCACGATAACGCATACAGTTTTCTCAGTCAAACAGTGAGTTATTTTCTAATTTTATGCACAGCAATGAAAGGTACACCACGTGGCCTGGGCTCTTTAAAGTCTAACAGTCTTCCATCCGGCTAGCTTGAAGACTAAAACGCCATCATAGAAGCACTGATAATATAAAATGCCAAACGAAAGGAATCAACGTCTCTCCAGAGTTATCAAGCACAATATTCAAAAAATGAGAAGGAATAAAAAGAATTCGGCATCGATCTCGAGGAATTCTGCAGAGAAGCCGTTCTGAAGACAGTATGATGACTGTGCCACTTTCCTACTTAATTGAGGCATATGAACTGTAGGGAATTCTCATGAATCATATCGAAACTGGTGTGTTTTTTGGCTGTCTCTTTATCAACACCTACATTTGATAGTATGGCGGTGGAAAACTTCAGAGCCGATCCTTATGCAGGAGCTGTGATGGTTACACAATGAGGGTTGAGATACGTTTTTGACGCAGGAACGAATTAAGAATGCCTCCGTATATAAAGAGTAAAAGCTCCCGTTTTATAGAAATAGAATAATGTCTGATTGACAGGTAAGTTAATAGGAGACTGTTGAAAATGTCTAATGTAATTATGAAACAGCAAAACATATACTTTCTGCTATGTGCTGACATCTTAAGGTACCATTCTCGACTTGGGTTTTGCGAATTAAAGGCAGCAGGAATCTTCTAGCCAGGAAAACTAGACACCATGAGAACTGAAATTGTTTCTGTGTTGCTGAGAGTTCACTGATTGCGAATAGGGAATCTCTATTCTCTATTACATAAGTTGCAAATGTAACATTTATGCACTGTTTATGCATATGCACGATTTGATTCTGCGATTTGATTCATCAAGAACCCTAGGACAGTGCATCCAGAAAACGAAGCTTCTACGAGTTATCTGATGAGGATAGATGGAATGGCAGAACAGGAAGCAGTCAGACCAAAACAAAAAATTTAGAGTTGAGGATTATCCAAAAGCTAAACAGGAAGTGTTCACAAGAGCACTATGCAAAGTAACTGGGTAGTTTCGGCGAGGCCGCATACGAGAAGACGAAGAAGAAGCTTCTATTGATTGTCAGTATTACTGAGCCGAGTGAAGAATTAACAACAAAAATGGAACGTTCCAACTATGAAACCAATGAAATGTACCAAGGATTTTTTTACTCTTAGAATGAGTCTAAGTTATTTGGACTAATACAGCTCAAGACGATATGAGTAGGAAATTGTGCTACCACCCCAGCATGATGGATACAGAATACTCTATGCTACATGAGTAGAAAATAATGAAGTGATGAATATTACCTATCATGTATTACTAATCAGTTTTTCTGCGCATGCCTATATTATGCTTAAGGTAATTTCTTAATCAGTACTCAAGAAGTGTAATGGATAAATAACAAGCACGAATAGCAGTTTAACATTTAAAAAAGGGGGGAGGGAGGGGAGAAATATCAGACACTGATTTTCTTTGAATATAGAATTCCTTTTTTGAAGAGACTTGAGGGTACAAACTAAATAGAAAGGTGAGCAAAAGTATTATCATTTCGAGGGCTAAGTAATATGATTTAATCCCATGAGATGTTCAGGGAAACTATTTTACGAGAAATCTGTTTTTTTTTTTTTTTTTTTTTTCGTTGCATTATCAGAGGCATACCAGAGCATTGAAGCGAAATTTGCTTCCTATTCCGGTGTAATTTCGAGTCTCTCCTTAATATATAATCCCACGATCTTCTCTTAGAAACTTTCAAATTGAGATAAGCCTTAGTATTGCAATTCTAGGTCCTATGAATGTGGCTTTCTAAAGATCTCAGCATTACACATTGGAATAGAAATCTTGCAAAGGGAGCAAAAAATTTTCCAACTTAACTTCTATTTTGTCTGCGACGATGTTTAATTAAAGCTTTTAAATCTTTTTCAAATGTTTCTTTCGTTATCATAATCCATTCATTTGCTGTCCCACAGTGGCTTGTAGTGGGAATTATAACCGAACGTCATTCGAAGTGAAGGGGAAACAAACGGACAATTCATTACATGATAAGGGTGGACAGCACTGTTTCAGAGAAATCAAATTTATATGTTCTCATCTTGAACACTAAAAATCGTATTTATTTCCTTCACAGGGATTATACTAGAAGTGCAAGTCAACCTTTTAAGCAGCCCATCATGTTCATATTAATATAGCATTCACATGTATTACTATATAGATTTTCTTTTCTCAATGTGCATTGTTCTAAAGTTCCAGTCTGTTATTTCTAGCATCACTATAAAATCTCATTCCATTAATTTCCTCAGAAATCTCTGACCAATTTTCTGAATTTCAATTACCAACATGCTGTTTATATTTTCCGTCTTTAATTTTTATTTGTAGATTATGGAATTTCAATAGTTTTTATAATGAAATGATCAGATCAGATCAGATGTTTTTGCAGAAAAAATATCGAATGTGTAATGATTTGTTCAACGACTTTGTAAGAGGATATTACAAAATGGCCGTGAATCAAAGGTGTTTCCATGCTAAAAGTCTCTCCAAAGTGTAAATTCATTTGTTTTATTTTTTACAGCCTTTCATATGATTAATTTGAGATATGTTTTGACATTGTAGAATCTTCATTCATACTAAACTTGGATTACTTATGTAAGATTTAGGAAGATTATATTTAGTAATCCAATAATCCGGAACTAATTGGACAAAAGTGTTTAAACCTAAAAAGAAAAAGCATCCAACAAAAGAGTTCAGTCTAAGGAACTTCCACACTTATTGTCTAAAGAATTTTTATCTACTCGGTGATGGAGAACAATTGTATAAGTAAAATTCTATCCTCTCGTTTAGTCCTCCTCGCTGAGTTTTTATAGATCCAATCATTTACAGCTGTCACTGTTTGCAAGAGATCTTGCATATAGAATATGTTTTACTGCCTTTATTATACGATTTTTTTTTTAAAAAAAAATGAAAACAATGCACAATAATAGAAATTTTTGCGTGGTTCTAATGTAACTGACATAGAGGACGCATTGATTTTTTTTCAATATCCTAAATAATTGTTTTTCAAGTTTTCGAGAGTCTTTAAGAGCATTCAGCATCACAGAGAACAAAATACGCAATATATTTTACTTTTGGAATTTGTTATTAAATTATGAGCTTTCATGAGATAAAAATTTGGAAATTCCATTCTTTATAATCAACTGATTCACAAAATCAAAGTTCCATTTTTCTATATTTTTTAATAGGAAATTCGAAAAACTGTAACGAATTAGCATATTTCTGTATTTCAAATATATTTTTAATATATCCATATGAATATATTTTCAGTCAAATATATTTATGCATTATTACTGAAAATTTGCTTCCCGCCAAATGTAATTAACGTTCGCAATATGCATTTCTTTAACAACCTATGTCTCGTAAATATGCAACGTGATATGTCAAGAAATTTAAGGCAAGTTGATCATGTCGTGTCCTTCAGAATATCTTGTAAGTATCGTGTGAAATATTTAATTACACACTTAAAAAGTAAATGATTATGTGACAAAAATAATGTGATAGTAATTTGAAACAAGTTTTATGTTCTTCATCCTGCCTCATGCTTCATCCGGTGGTAAACTTCCCTTTTGCTGTACATTACGTTTCCGGTGTTTGTGAATCTAATGTGTCTTTGAATGGTTTTAGATAAGAGTTCCTAAGTATGCGCAAGTACAAACGGAATCAAGTTATACTGTTGTGCCATCCCTATCATCCCCCTTAATAACTAGTAATCCCACTTTAGTGGATTTTGGGAAACAGTTATTATTAGCAGCCAGAGATGGTCAAGCAGAAGAAGTACGGAATTTGATGAATAAAGGAGCACCGTTTACTACGGATTGGGTATATCAAATGCTATTTTAATGTAGCCATTTCAACCAATATTACATTTAACAGTCATTTAATTCGATGTGAGTTCTATTTAAATAAAGTTTTCCAAAGCATTATTGTACGATTTGAATATAAATCAATTTAGTGTATGTAAACGTGTAAGCATAATTTCTGGGACTATCATCGGGCATATTTTTCTGAAAGTATTGTTTGTATAGTTGGGTAATTCACCCCTGCATTTTGCTGTTATGAATGGACACAGCGAAATAGTTTCTCTGCTTCTGAGAGCTGGTATTAGTCGGGACGGAAGATCTAAAGTAGACAAAACACCCTTGCATCTTGCATGTCAGGAAGGGTATATAGAAATTGTGGATTTGTTGTTAGCTCATGGAGCTGATGTTGATGCAAGAGACATGGTAAAGCGTTCTTGACTGGTTGCTGCTCTCTTATATGTTTTTGTAGCTCAGGATGACTCCTTTACACTGGGCAGTTGATAGGGAACACCCGGTTATTGTTGAATCTTTGCTCAAACATGGCGGAGAAACTTCAGTACTTAGTAAATTCCAAAAGACTCCAATAGATATTGCTCTTGATAAAAATCGATTGGATATTGTGCATATTTTGCAAGTGAGTAATGTGCTTAATGCAAATAACAAAACTCAGAAATGTGTAGGATGCAGCAAAATACCAAACTCAAATTCCCAGTTCTAGCAAACAAGAAAATATCAACAGAACTTTTTCAGCAGCAGATGAAGCAGTAAAAAGTATTCTTAGCGAAGGCTTGACGAGTTCATTAGGTAATTTTGACAGTTAATCATTTTACTTGAAGAATGTTGAAGATGCTTTGTTACCTGGAGAAGAACATCTTGTGCATCATCAAGGAATGATTCCTCCCAGTAACAATACAAGCACATCAAAACAGTCAGCAGATACTAAAACAGGTAATGCATATTAGCAGAATACTGATAACAATGAAAGGAAAACAGTGGGCATGAAGCTATTAGAGGCTCATGGAATCACCCTCCTTCCTGTTGACACATCATCAGTGGTGAGCAATGCGTTGGATGCTGGTCGTCGTATCACACTGACAGGTGGGCGGGAGATGCTGGGAAAAACAGGCAGACTTTGCACTAGAAGCAGGGAAACTAGCCTTGAAAGTGCAAACTCCACCTGCAGAAGGAGCAATTCTCTTACATAAGTCATCTGAAAATGCACCTTGTCCAAAACCCAAGTCTGTGAAAGTCATCTCTGTTACAAAAGAGCAGCTGGCTGCATTAACTGGTATTAAAAAGGGTTCCATTGTTGTTGGAAACCATATACTTGACAAACCTGCTGTCAAAAAAGTGAAGATAGAAAACTTGCTTTGCCTTGGAAATGTATCTGCATCAAGTACCAATAAGGTTTTAAATGTCCAGCACATGGAAAAGGAAGAATTAGCTAAACAGTTGGAAGAAGCCCGCCGAGTGGTGGATCGCTACCGGGAGGAGCTCCGCCGCAAAGAGACAGAAGCTGCTGAGTATCGGCGGCAGCTGGAGTCTATTACAACCCATGGCTGCACTTCATATCATTAATGATGTAGCAGGATAACTCTTAGGCTGTGACAGATCTATGAGATACAGTATTGTCTCTTACTTTCATGGGAAGCAGCACTAAAGCAACGTTGTGTGATGATGCTTCCAATTTGGAGATGCACTGTTGGTATTGGAGATACTGAAATATATAAGTGCCCTCCAATGTGGAAATGTTTAATGTGGCACTGTTGAGGAAGTGGGGTGAATCAGCATCTTGGTTATGATTCTTTTCAGAGTTATATGGAATGCAAGTAGGGTGCTTGCATTTGACATGCATCTTTAGACAGAATGAAAATTGAATTTTTTTAAGATGTGCAAATATAATTTATATTATTTGTACTAGCTGCAGTTGTACTCAGCTTACAAATTATGATAGTGGTAGTAGACAGCAGTTGATCTTTCATTTTGAACTTTTGTTTTGTTTTCAAAATGTGATACACACAAACATGATGATAGAAGTGAAGAAGATAAAGGAGATCATTGGTTTAAGGTAGGAAACCATTACTGTGGTGCAATAATAAAAGTTTAAGCATATAAAATTGTGAATCGATCAGTAAGCAGAATGTTTAGCAGCAGCTGTTTGCAATTTCTGCAGCAAATTTGATTTGTAAGTTGGTATATTCAGCTGATTGGTTTCCATTCTTTGTTATGTGATGGGGTACAAATGCATTTACGTCATGCATAATTAATCATTTTCATGCCTAAGGTACATACTGTAGGAATTGCTTTCTTATTCTTTTGTGCATTTGTGTAAGCATAAGAATGAGAGAGAATGTACTAAATTCATATATAATCTGGAATAACATCAGATTCCACATTAAATTGTAATGCAGTTTTGCATGGAATAAGTAATGCTTAGATGTTTCAATGAGAATACTTTGTTGCAAAGCAGAAAAGATTTTTGCAAATCTTGAAGAAATATGGTTTAACCATCATTAAGAACTTCAAAATGGAAGCATGTAGCAAGAAATAAAGGTGACTTGGATGGATATATTTGCTAGAAGGACTGGTATAAATCATTAACAGTATATAAATCAGTCAACTTTCTTAGTGTAAATCACTAATTAAATCTTAATTATGAATGAAATAAACATTTCGTTTATAAGACTTGTAGATCAAGACTATGAGCTTTGGAGAGAAGCCCTCAGCCAGAACTCAGGAATCAGCCACAACGTGCAAGTTGTATTTTTTTTTTTTCCAAAAACAAAACAAAGGGAAAACTAATTCCACAGACGTAACACCGTTCTCCCCTATTCCTATGAACAGCCATACAGGTAATGTATTTTACATAAGGTAGTTTCTATTATAAAACCATCGATCTCCCTTACCGCTTTACCACTCTTAGCCTCCCCCTGCCTGACCCTATATCCAGCCGGAATGTCTACAGACAAACAAATTGGCATTTTGGCGAGGAATGCAATGTGTACGGAAAGAAAGAAAGTGCACCGAAAATTATTTTCTTGCGCATGTGTAATGTTTGAACACTGCTCACAGTGTTCCACGAGGGCAGAACAACTGCAAAGAATAAGTGATTGCATATTCCAAAGCCGTGCTCCGTCCGACAAAAGAAACAGAAAAGATTCCTATACGTAAAATCGGTGAAGCAAAAGCCAAATCACTTCTTGCAGCTCGCAGATGGTAGGCTTAATGATTTCGGACCATCCACTTGGTTCGACTTCCCTACTCCCGGAGCCAAAGTCATTTACTGCTCCAGGAGACCCAACTTTTGCCGTCTCGGGAACTCGATTCCCATTTGCATTTCATTCCAATTTGTTTCTGGAGCCAAACTCCTGCATCGAGAATCGGAAAGGGCCCTTCAGCACTTTAATTTGCCAGGGTTTTCCGTGCCACATGGTCCGTGTGCAGACGATTCCATCAGAATGCTTCCGCCCAACGCGCGTTTGAAGTGAGCGTCGAAGAAATTACGTTAAGTCTTTTTAGTTTTAGGAAAACCATTTCAGTCCGAGGTCAGTCCGGGGCAGGGCTAAATGAAAAGAGCTTTTCTGTTTGAATGAAACACGTGAGAGGTGGAGAAACTGCTCGCTGGAAATCGGCGCAGATGCGAGGTGGAAAGCACATATGTTGGGCACGTTTGGCGATCTTCAGCCTCATTCGTTTATCATAATCCGATAATACAAAATGCAATTTAGGACTGCTTGGAGACAAAGGTTCGCGTCTTTCGATTACAGGTGGATTCCAAAGATCAGAAGGAATCGAAGGCGTAGATCGGTTCCAGACGCTATGAGTTTAGGAAACGCAAGAGTTGCATAATACTTGTGAAGAATACCAACCGCATCCCACTCCCGCCCCCTCTACATGGAGGTGTGCTGAAGTTACCCAAAAAAAAAAAACAAAACCTGCTCGTTGTACTTTGCTGAATTTCTCTAAATTTTAACACAGAGTACCCCCAATTGGTAGGCAAATTTTTCGGAAAGACAGGATTTCGCAAGACGAACAGGTATCAAGCGTGCAACAGAGCAAGGGTACCACTAGTTAAGCTCACAAAATACGGAATTCACACTGAATTTGTTGATTCAGTCAGGAGAAGTCTCAAGAAGTTTGTGTTTCTTTCGAACCGTAGTCATTTCGCACCTATATTTAGTTTACTAGATATGGTTTTGATACTAATAACTAATGGTGCTTTGCATTTCTGTCAAGGTGGATTTTTCACATGTGCTCTTCATTGTTCCTGCTGAGTCTCATTTATCAATTTGAGTTGTCTTTGCGTAAATTCGAAATGCAATTCGTGTCTCATCGAAGATGGAAAAGGAAGCATAATGTCCTTTACCGAGCGTCATCTGCAGTACATCGCTGAGTCTTTCGATAATTTCTCATTTTTGATTAATGATAGGAAAATGGGTAAATTACCAACAAGCAATTTCTAGCTGGATGTAATGGTTAAGACAGGTGGATAGATCAGTAAAACATTTCTCTGGGTGTTTATGTGTCTTCGGTGTCTCGTGCGGACGTGCTTTCGACTTTTCCGAAGTTTTGTCCAAATAAAAATCCTGAATCCTCAGGAGAAAACAACACCCACATAGCATTGCAATTTAGGTAAGTACAAGTAACCATGTACAATTGTGCTCCATGGGAGTGCACCTTGTCCCCCCCCCACCTATGGTTCGTCGCAGTTCAGGGCACTGTCAAGATGTTTGCGGACGTAGCACTGGATCTGTCATGGAATGTAAAGTTAGTTGACGCTGATTTCACATTTATCGTTAAGGAAAAAAGCTTATGTATGTTTGCATCAGGACTAGGTGTAGTAAAAAGATTGCCTACGAGGATGTAAGTCGTGAAAGTCTCCGAGGATCCCAAGTTACTCTAGTGAAATTGGAGCAGCAGTTCGCATTTAATAATGCTGTAGAGTTGCGTACGTACATTCGTGCATTCCTGAGGATGTCAGCAAACTCGAAAGCGAGCAAGGAAGAACATTAAAAAGGTACAAAATGGGAGTCATAGAAGTGATTTTAATAATTCTCTAGCAAGAAGCTGCCGAACCACATCTTGAGTGAAATCATGAGTGAAATCAAATATTTGATTTCAAGTGTTCGATTTCACAAAATATACTCACCTTTTCTCAAGACTGAAGTTTTGCAGCATGCCCGCTACAGCGGTCTCGTTTTCTTCACGCTTTCCAACTTTCATCTAGGCCGCTATTTTTTGTCGCCTGGTGCTTTCATATGTTTTTTTTTCTTTAAAGTTTAAATTATCATAAGAGACTTTGATACATGCTATGGAATGAAAGACAAAGATGCAAACAATGTGACTGGTTACAATTTCCTATCCGTTCAAGTAATTCGAGTGGGGACCGTCTTGATTCTTAGTTTGGAGATAGCTGACTATTCAAGGAAGAGAACAAAAAAACGGATCACCTGCCGTCCTTTGAATATTTTAGATGGTTATTCATTTAGGGTAGTTTCCGGATGTGAACAAAAAAAAAAATTCCGCTACCATGTTTACGTAAAGATGGAGATGAATGGGAAAGGCCAACAGTACACGGAAATGGAGTTCATCTGCTACCGAGCGAGTGAAATTTTGAAAATCCTACTTCGTACCTTTGCAGGGAACAGTCCACTGTCCTCAACGCTCTTGGTAGGAGCGAATTTCTAAAAGCACAAGGCAGTCACTGATTCGGGATCTGGGATTCACGCATCTCCGTGACACGAGGGATCGTGGGGTTAGCTGGGGTCCCGGGGAGCTGATGGACCTTAGGCGAGCCGACAACGCATGCCTGGTTAGCACTGTTGATTCCCCCCTCCGGTTTCGAGATTGACTGCTGCCCATGGCCTCTCACAGGTACTCTTACTCGCACATGGTCGTCTGCTGTAGGCCCAGGCAAGTCAGGTGTCGCCGGAAAAAGACGTGACAAATAGCAAGAGAAAAATAGGGCATGACGAAGGGCTGGAACGAATGGAAGACCAAGGACAAGCAGTTTGGCCTCTTTGCAAAGAGATCAGAGTCGATCGAACTGCATGGTCCAAGACCATGTTGATCAGCACGGAGCGAAGGCTTCGCGAAAATCGCTTTTCCTAGGTCTGCGAAATGCACGAAAGCAACAGCAAGGGCAGAAATCGACATTTTGTGGCATCAAAAAGAAAAAGGCCGTAGTGACCAGAGGATTCACTAAACCATTACTTTTATGTAGAAATCAAACTCTCACTGTGCACCCTAAGAAAGAAACACTTTAAACCTAGGTAGCTTTTGAAAATCCAGCAGTGACTTTTCTAATGATCCTTCATTTGTATGAAACATTGTCTGATCAAATGTATCAACCGAAAATGCAAAACTGGTTGGCTGCGGGATAATTCTGTTGTGCATCTCAAACACTAGTTCCCTGTTAAGTATAAGCAAAGAAAATCGAAGACTAGATCGAATCGAAGATGACTTTTTCACATATTGGACACATGCCATTTGGCACAGCAAAGTATCGATCCCGCTAGAACTATTGCTTTGTGCTTTATTCCTTGGACTACTCGCATAGGGGCTGACACGAGGGCTTCTCTAGCGCTAAGGCTTAAACCTAAAAAAAATTTCATCTGAAAACTTTACTTTCCTATGCGTGGACCTATCGCAAGGGAACATCTAATAAAGTTCGATACAGTTTTTCAGATGTCCTGTAGGCACAGTTGAATAATGACTCACTATTTGAAATTGAAGGGTAATTTAAAGGGTTTTATATTTAAAGGGTAATTTATATTTATGTAAAAAAAAAAAAGGTCATTCAGTTATGCCTGAAGATCATGCAAAGTCAGAAAACAAAAGCAAGGAACTCCAACCAACTAGTCCAATTTAATTAAACACGTTCTTTAGAATGGGGCAATCGCGTTGTAGATTCTCTTGCATACACAGCTGGATTTTCCAAAACTTCCGATTCTCTATGTGTAGTGGTGGTATCCCTGTACGGACCCCCTTCCTTCATGAAATGGTTCAGTCCACTTCCAATGCTTCTTCCGTACGTTGCACTTCTGCTGCAACGGCAGAAGGCAGAAGTGTTCACCTCGTGCGAAATCTCGATATGCTACGATAGTGCTCATTTAGTGCACCCCTACTTTCACGAGTTTCGCTCCAAAGATCAGTACGTTTCATTTCGCTGTTCGCATTGCGCACAAAAGTAGCACAGAAGTAATGGTGTGGCTGGAGAGAACATTTGCTATGGATTCGCGTGGTTGAAAAACGTTCCTCTCAAACGAAAAAGGGGGAGGAGGGGGGAATATATATATATTTGGTGCAACAGATGTAATAATCAAAAACCTGCGTCACTTCATTAAGACATATATTCTCATCTACTTATGTGATTCACTATTTGTAACACACGCTTTACCAAATAAATAAAACAAAAAACGTGCTAACTAAATGGCAATCTCGCATTTTCTAATATAACTTCAAATGAAAAGGGTGTAAAAATATGTCCATTGCCCATATAAAACTTGTTCTGAAACTCCACCCTGGAAAGTACGGTTTTTAACTGAAATATTATAGTCTCTCTTTACCAATGAAGACGTAGTGTGTGCAAAAAAGCCGATAAACCCTCCATAAGTACGAGCACACCGACAGTCAGAAAAGCCCAGGTTGCAAAAACGAAAAATAGGAATATGCCACCAATCCAATCACTGCCACCAAGTCCATTACGCATAACCATGGTCCAAAGCACATCTGACAGCTGGGCATGGGCCAGTGATAGGGCCCACAATCGCAAATATGATGCTGTATGAGATATGGCACCCAAAAAAAACTCAATGGTGTGGATGGCCTGGTGAATGAATAGTTCACCAAGACTTTCTTCTTTGGCTTTAACAGCTGCTCCAGAGTCACGATACAGCACTTCATCAGCACTTCCGTTAAGCTGTGGTTTCACTGCCTACATTTTTTTCTTTGGTATCAAGTTTTTCCTCAAGTGTTTAACTACTCACTTCACGTTGCTTCTTACGGCGAGAAAACAAAATGAGCAGAGGTTTTGTAAGCAGCATCCAAGGAATGCAGACAAGAATGATTGCAAATAAGAAATATTGCAACTGCTGCTGTCCCCAAAATATTGGACCACAAGGAGTTGGTAATTGAAAAAGAGGTACAACACTGATAAAAGTAAGCAACAGAGAAGGAGCACAAAGAGGTAAGTAATTCGGGTTGGGAGCAGCAGCAGAATATACGATCCATTTGTTAAAAATAAGTACTATAAGATAACCAAAAAGGGAAACTAAAAATAGTAACTGAGGTATAAAGTTGCCAATGATATCAAGAGACTGATGAAAAAAACGATAATTGTATAAACTGAGCAGAACACCAAACATCATCTGAACGGGTCCCAAAATGACAGATACTTTCATCTTGTATGAATTGAGGTATGTAATTTTGTTCTCAGCTTGCTGCCAAACGGGGTCAAAGCCAAATGGATATGGAGTTTGATAATAGTCGGATCCATTAGGATTGAGTTGCAATACTTTATAATCTTGCATGAACTTTTGACTGAAAAAAATTACATTTAACTCCAGGTAGCAGCCTTAAGATGCAACTGTCTTACTCATAATTGATATACCATGATGACCCAAAAATATTGAGAGATTTGGAGAAAATATCATTATATAATAGTCCTGTGTATATGGAGAACAGCCCCATGAGCAGCAGCAAGTAACGTCCTGCAAAGAACATGTTCCATATCTACAATGGAATTGTAACACAATCATATCAAAGTCTTGAACATCACCTCACTAGTGGATGCTTGTGACTGAAGTGCTTTCTCTCGAAGAACCATCCATGCAGCAAACAAAAACATAATGAGACCATGGCCTGCATCACCAAACATGACAGCAAATAAGAAAGGGAATGTTATGACAAGAAAAGGTGTTGGATTGGCTTCCTGGTAGGAAGCCACCCCATAGGCATCCACTAATTGTTGAAATGCATATGTAAACTTATTGGTGCGATTATATGTAGGTGGCTGTTCTGTTGTCTCTACTTTGTTAAGGATTGGTGGCACTGAACTGCCACTTAATTCTGTGCCTTTGCGTAAGGCCAATTTGATAATTTCACAGTCAGCCTTTGGAATCCAGCATTCAGCTATTAGACATTTCTGTGTCACATCCAAGTTAAACAGATTAAGGGTATGATAAATAGCCTTAATTTTTCCCATTTTAATGTACCAGCTCTTGATGTTCTTTGCTGCTGCTACCAACACTCTGTGTCGGTGGTCTTGGGTTTGTCCAAGCACCTGAAATACCCCAAATTAACTGCACACATTATATCAGATTTAAATACCGTATTTAAATCTTCCAGTCTACTCATTACTTCCATAGCCATACTTCGTCTTTCTCGTGGAGTGTCTGGGCAAGGGAAAAGAGTAGCTCGGAAACCTTCGCAAATTTTTTTTACTCGCGTCTTCAGTTGTTCTCCTTGAAAGAAGATGATGAAAACAGACTTGTGAACTTGAACACCCTTAAAAAATCTATTAGATCTTTTGCTGTTAAGGTTTGTCAACATACTGAGACAGGATCTTCTAAGGGCTGTTCAATCTCGCTCTGGCGTAACAGTACATTTCCCCGACAAATGCGCCATAGCATCTTCTCAAATGCTGGAATACGTTCTCGCAAAATGACTCCTGCTACAAATCTGAAGACACAAATCACTTTTCCTGCATTTCAAAACATGCTGATAGATAAGAAAATAGGAAAAAGCGAGAAATGCATGAAAAAGAAAGCAGCTGATACACACCCGAGTTGTGTAGCTGCTGCACTGGTGTGCACCGCCCCACCAGACTGTCCTGCCCCACTCTCTGTCACCAGCAATTGTCGTGTCATGCTGGAGTCAACAGCCCCTGCATCCAAAGTCCCTTCACGCTACAAGCACAGGAGACATCATAGCACTACCTGCTGTGCGCCACTCCCAGTTACTAGAACGCAAGCTTATCCTCCTCAACTCTCAATATGCCAAACAAGGCCAGTTTATATCGTCTCAGACCGTTATGCAGCTAATCTGCATGAAAGTAATGATCCTAATCACCCAACACAAAAAACAGATAGCTACAAGAACATTGATAGCAAAGTACGGAAACCAGCAGAGACAAGCAGCATTAAACACAGTTGAAGAAACAGCCATCACATATTTGCACATTACAAATCATTCAAGGAAATATGGCTAATGCATTTGATTCAAGCATCTCATTGATAACATAGCAAATAACATCCTTTAATCCCAAAATGCCAATCTAAGCCAGGGTGCATATCTTGATGGTACTGATGCTAAAAAAAGCCAAAATGAAACGAATAACTAACCGCAAGTGCTCTGAGGATGTGCTGGGAAACAGCTCTTCCAAAAGGTGCAGTTCTTCTTCCAATTGATCAGTTCTTGGCTGATGGAAAGGGAAACACATTTTGTATTCCCCATAAATTCCCACCTGATAGATAACACAAAAAATTATGTCCTCAAAAGGGTCATGCACTAGATTTATAATGATCCAACCTCAACATTTTTTCATGCTACAAAATCCCAACCCCCAATCCAAAACTTTCTCAAAACATCATGCAACAGCCTAAGGCACACCTATTACAAATCACATGCATACAAAAGCAAGAATATAGAGGGCACACAAAATTAGAGTTCAGATAATACCAGTAACACGAAAACAATCCCTTGACCACTCCTTTCTGAAAGATACCCCCCCAAAAATGTTTTTTTTTAAATGCTTGAAATGCAAAGATCAAAGTACACACAATAATTATTTGTCCACAGCCACACAAAGATAACTGTGACCTGGCCATGAACAGCTCACCAAATAATAAGACTAAAATCTCCACTCTTCAATATCACCATTATGAAGATCCAGATTTGAAATAATGCCAGTAAATTTGGTATCTGATCATTCAGTCTTACCTCATCAAAAAACACTTGTGTTTTCCTTAAAATATGCTTTAGTTCCGTCAATTCCAAATAATTTCTTTTGAGTGCTTCTGCATTTTGATTGACCTCCCTCAGTTCATTCTCAAGCTTCTCAAATGTGGCCTGTAAATGTAAACATTTCCTGAAGTAATGCATGAAGTCCAAAAACTTGTGGCAATGTATGCTAACATTAGAAATAAAAAGGAATTGTGTTTTATTTCTTTGCATGCAGATCCAATAGAACATTTACATTGTTAAGGAGCCTTCTTTATTACATATTTCAACTCTTGTGGAAACATTAACAATAATCTTATTAACGTCATTGTTAGGTGAAATTTGGTTTAATGACATCTGACATATGGGAAATTGATTGACTTTCCATAGTAGCAGTGAAAACAGGATAACTAATTGTGATCAAATGCATGCTAAATATTAATGAATTTTTGCATTCCTAATACCAGAAGTTTTAGGAATGCAAAAAAATAATTTATTTGGCATCTGCTACTGTTTTTGATCCACTATTTGTATATTTTTGCAACTTTCCTATTTTTTTCCAAGATTCTTTCTCCTTTCTACATTTCTTATATAAATGGTATGAATTTGTTTTTGTGTATATTTGTCATTATATTTACTGTATTTTCATGTACTCCTATTTTTCATTACTTCTATTTTTCAATCTTTGAACATTCAACACAATTTCTGATCTAACAGCTGAATGTTTTTAAATTTCAAAATGCTGACTATCTGGTTTATCCTGGAGATGTCTGTTTTTAGATATTAATAAACCGTTATGCTTGTCAATGACAGATTGTGTTAAGTACAATTTTCACCTTTAAGCTACTGAATTGGTCTGAAAGTCATTACATGAAATCTTGTGTTGATAAGAAAATTTCACAACCTGATTAAAACAATTGGTTTCCCTACACTGCACTGTAAACTTTCGGACTTCGAAAACAAAAGTACAAACTGATGCATCAAAATGGCATTGCATTTACGATTTTAAGGGCTTTTTATTAGGTGATTAAACTGCATATTATACAGTCAACTTAGTCAGGTTTGATAATTTTTATCATTTGTTCTGGACGTTTTAAAATTATCTCATCCTT
Source organism: Raillietiella orientalis (assembly GCA_036172245.1). Lineage (NCBI taxonomy): Eukaryota > Metazoa > Arthropoda > Ichthyostraca > Raillietiellida > Raillietiellidae > Raillietiella > Raillietiella orientalis. Next base: position 5,918,734 of record JAYWIR010000003.1, on the reverse strand, counting down.
AAAGTTTTGTAATGCATAAATGGAACGACTTACACGAATTGATTTCTCTAAATTTCAATTTTTTTCATTCACTTTACTTCAAGACAACTTCTACACATTCGGATATCCTTCTTTAGTTTTCTAGGATAATAAACCACATCCCAATTACCAATTATATATACATAATCTTAAAATGCACAATAAAAATGAATACCAGGGGCAACTTTTTTCAATACAATTCATATTTGTTCATAATGAAAATAATGATAAATGTTTTAAAAAGATATGTGAAAACTGATCAATAGCATCAGTTAAAAAAATAGACTAACTTGAGTTTTAATCTATGAACATTTCAAAAACTGTTTAAGATAAGGATCGGAAAATCTGAAAAAATATCAAATTTCACGCTCCTCACTCCTTAATTCATATTTCATTGTCGTAACACCTCTAAAAACGAAAATTGCTGATCTTCAGATCCCATATATGGCAATAAACAAACAACACAAAGTTCTGTTGCTTACTTAATCAGTCTACTTAAATCAAATGCATCTGAATTATATATTCTATTCAGGCAAAATAATTCTTGACTAATGGTTTGATTGCTTTGCTGACTGCACTAACATGTTCTACTTATTTGCAAACACCAACAACCATAAGCTATAAATCAAATTGTAATTCCATGTTCTACTGGAAACATTAAATTTATGTTTGCAAACACTTGTGCACTAACACAAGTAATGTTTACAAATCTAATTATAAACTTAAAACATTTCATAATTTAAAACAAGCAACCAGTTCTAAAATAAATCTAACTTTAAAATGCCTTCCAAATTCTGGATACAATACCAAAGGTTTTATATTTGCTATCCAAAACATTTACTTTCTTTCCTACTATTTTGAGTTCATGAATCTAATGCATGAGAAACTTTGGTATGCTGCATTACACGTCTATTACCAGATTTGTATATTCGCTCTGTAATCCTTAAACAATTTAAGAACAGTAACTGACCTGGAAACCATTTGTGCTTTATGTAATGTTTCCTACTTGCATCTCTTGATATTTGTTGAATATAAAGTAATAAAAGATATACTTAATCAACTAAACGCTAAAATTCTAATCACGCTAAACAATATACTACATAAAATAAATGCATTACATCCGATGGTCTTCAAATTGGATTTCATACACACTATGCATTTAATATACTTTTCAACTTTTTAAATGTAATTTGAAATTCAAAATTTAGCTTCATGGCTTTTTCTTAAAGATACGTGATGAAACTCAAGAAGTTCGATTTTTTAGTACTTTACGAATCACAGTTCATTAAATTATTAAAACTGTTGATATATACATGCCTATAGCTATGCAGTACAAATACCTAACAACAAAGTGTATTCACCAAACAAATTATTAAAAAGAATTTCAGGAAAACAATGATCACAGGAAAATTTCAGAGCCTCATTTCTGAAATGAACTTACCAACCTTATCCACTGAATAGGAAGTGTACAGCATGTGCACTTACAGATGTGCCCTTATTACAATGTAATTGTTATTGTAGTAACAAGTCGTTAACATAATAACAGATAATTATCTTCAACTAATAGTTTTGCTTATTTAAGCAGAATTGAACGTACTGTGCACTAATATATTCTAATATCAACTTGAGTGTACTTATCAGGAATTGTGACTGAGAAGACAATATATATATATAATCAAACCTCTAAATCAATCATTTCTCGGGGCTGGGGAGCTTCTGGATTTTCTCCAGCATTCAACATGGGTATTTCATCTTTGCGGATTTCTTTTTCAAGAAATCTCAATTTTCTTTCCATCTCATCGCATCTCCTAACTTCGTTTACGAACTTTCGTTGAAATGCATTTACATCAGGGTTGATCTAAAGGAGAAAAATGGGTTATCAATTGTCTCACTTATTAAAGTGAGCACTACAAAAAAAACACAAATACACAAACACATCCCGAAAGCTCAGAGATAAGTAAAAACTTACTTACATCTCTAAATTGTACCAAACCGAGTTCCCCTAATTCAGCAACACATGCATAAGCAGCATCACTCTGCAAAAACAGCTGATACAAAACCAGCTCTTCACTTCGAAACACGGAACCCATCTTGCACGCTCTCCACAATAACAAATGCAACCTTACACGCCACCACTCCTTGTTTTTATCAATTTAGACATACCAAGTGAACTTTTAAGCTTATGAACATAAAGCATTGAAATAAAAGAAATATCACTAAAATTCTTAAATAGAAAGCCAATAGGAAGAAAAAATAATTTTATTCATACATAACATTGACTAGGTGTTATATAGTATTATCTTGAAGAAAGAAGTCCCGAACTATGACTAATTGAATTAATCCATATCCTCTATAGTGCCTCTACGAGCTGTTTCTCTCTTTATGCAAATTTGTATGCAATGTTCATTGTCAATTATAATGAAAAATGATAACTTCTTATAGAACTCTTTTAAACAACTACTTATATAGTTATAATGTTCTGTTTTTCTTTTCTTCTAAATTTAAAAATAAATTATAGAATGTTCATCATATGTATTAGAGTTTTATCAAGTCCATGCAGCTTTTACAACTCCACGTATTCGATAAATTATTTGATTTCCTGTTTATTATTTCAACGAATTTTTTGAATTTAATGTTAGAAAGATGTTTTAATTTTTCTAAACATGATCTCTTTGAATATGAGGACAAAGTGATAGCGAGATCTTTATAAATACTGGACATCATTGAAAACACCATTGCATATCCATTTTTGTTAAAATCATTCATGTTATAACGATCAAAAATATTCTCCCTTTTATTTGAGATTTTCCACCAATTTTTGCAGAATTAGTTTTAGAACAGAGTCACGTTTGGTCACTGGTAATGTATGGGTTTCTCATTCCATCGTCACCAGAAAATGCACAAAATTGCAGTATAAATGACAGATGAGAGCTGAAACCTATTTGCGAGAGTGAAATTTATCCTCAGTTAATCCTCAAGGACTGTAGAATTCTTTAATGAAACTGCCCCAAATTAGCCATATCGAAAATCCGAACGGAAATGTTCAAGTGTTAACATGCTTCTGTTTGAAGATGAAATACAATCTAAACGATTTCCTTTGAATACTGTTTATTTCCATTGAAAATTCTCATGATGGATGATATTGAAAGCGAAAAGGGGGGTATGCCTTTGAAGTGAAGTGTCTGGAATGATCTTTTATTTTTTTCAAAGGTCCTTCCATGTAATTGCTTCAAATTCATTGAATACGAAGCATGTGCTCCCATATACAAGTTTTCTTGCTATACTCATCAGCACCAGAGTTCAATCATGGAATAAATGTACTCGCACTTAGTCTATTTCTGATGCCATTTGGAAAATAAGGAAAGAAACAAGTACTTTTCAGAGTTGCACCTACATTTGGTAGTTCAGATTTCAAGTAATTTTCTCGGAGCGTTTTCAAATTTCGGTGTTAAACACGACATTTGAAGTGATTCCAAGACTTTGCAATTTATTGACGCATCCCATTACAGGAGGATGTTTGTTAGTTTCATTAAGGTGTGATTTTCCACTGGTTCGGGATCCCTAAAGTAGCCGTGAGTATGAAATAAAGAAAACTGAAGTTGTACTTGAAACGGAAGAAATTGCACAGGAACTCAGACTTACCTGTGACCATTTTTAAGTAAGTTTTCTTTCTCGGTGTGTGCATGGTTCGTCTATTGCTGACCGACAGCGTTACCGGGGAGTTTCACGATTCTTCTGGTGAACCTGCTCATCTTGTGATTCAGCAGTTGTGAACTTGCGTAACGTTACCTGAGAAACACTCATGATTGGTAGGGACGCAGAACAAATAATAGTCCGAGAGCAACCTAAGCGGATGAATTCCTTTACAAATAAAAATGGATTTTCTATAGTTTGTCCCATCAGACGTCTCAAGAAGGGTTCCACGACACAGCCGTAAACATGACATCCAGATTTCCAATCAGCTTCAGTAGCTTTCTAGCAATATTTAGAGCCGTTTGTTTTGTTCATTCAATCGTCCACGAAATTGGGAACTTCTGTTCTTGATTTTTACTTAAAATCATGGCAGCACTGCTTCAAGTTGGCTCTTCTAGGTATCTGAGTCTCAAGATGTTAATTAGTAGTGGAAAGTCCAGTGTGACTGCAAGGCTGTTGACGACCTACCAATGCCCCGAGTCTCAGCTTCCACATTAAGTAAAGCCCAATTGATCTGTGGCAAATGCTAGCTCATATTCTAATAATATAACTGAAGAGTTTGTAGAGGTGATACAACATCCAAAATTTTCTTTCTCGTGAGGAGTGCGGTTTGTTCGTATGGAGTTGATGAGGAATAGGAAGCGCTCTGTCTGGCTTCATTCTGCTACCAAACTGGTTTTCCGAGGGCTTTGCGAGGAGCAAAAAGACTTGGGGATTCCTAAAACGCTCCGGAAAACCGCCACTCTCTAATGAGTTACTGTCTCATCTTCAAGGGAACCGGTCCTTTCGGAGGTTTTCCTGGAAGTGGGAGAATGTTTGCCTGCAAGTCTGTTCCGACTTTTAGAAAACGTGCAAAGAGAAACAAGATGCTTCGTCATGAAGCGGATTTGTCGAGCACTCTCTTGCCCTGGCTCGACACTATGATTCCAACTATGACAAAGTTGCTTCTACAGTACTGCTGATAAACTAAAAACAGCCATTTCGGAATAAGAACGCTCAGTTGTAGAGGTTGTAGTTTGGAATACTATCCTCTGCATCCAGACTCCCTTTGTTTTGTAGTGGTCATTTGGAAATAGAACGATTCGAAAGGCAATGTTTGCAGCTCCGTTGTTTCTTCACCAGCTCTTCTTTTCAAAACTTATTAGTTTCGCAATCGGTACTTTTTATTTAGCAAGAACTTATCTGCTGTTAATGTAAATGGGGACGCTGTAGGTTTCAGAGAATGTTTAGTCGAGTCCTCCTACAGCCGGGACTAGAACTAGCTGTGGTGGGTAATGTTGGTTCCAGCCCTCTTTCCAACATGGCCGAATTCTCCCTGTCTCCATCCTTAGGCTGTTACTCACAAACTTTCCTTAGACTCTTATGAACAACTGATAAGTAAAAGTGCTTTGATCCGATGTATAAGTAGACGAAAATCACACGCCTCTCACAATAGAACTCAATTCGGTCTGATGAATGCGCCAATATTAACCGCCACAAAGACAGCTTCGCAAATTCCAATGAAAAAACAGGTTTGTGATCTGAATCGCAGATCACTAATGATTGTGATATCAATAAAGTCTCTGCACATCCAGATATCTCGAAAATATTCAGTGATATGTGAAACATCCAACTCCATCTTTAGGCACAGCCGGCAGTCGACCATGGCCTATAGCATCTGAGGAATCTACAATCTACTATAAATCATCATGAGCATCGTGCAGCCTGCGGCAGTGCAGCCTCATGTCGCTTTCTAAAGTGTTACGAAGCTCTGCATTCTGTGCTTCCATCTTCTAACACAAAAGATTCACCGATCACGGAATGATCGGGCCAACTGAACATTTTTCGTGTCTTAAACCGCCTCCCAGATCCTTGCTTTATCTCCTTGCTTGCCTCTCTCGCAAGTTTCTCAAGACTGCAATATATCCATAATATACTAATATCAATGATATAACATGGTAATTTAACATACTGATACCATTAAAAGCCACAAAGTGTAGCAGTATTTTTTATTCTGTTCTGTCTGTGCATCACATTTGGTTCCACTTTTCCTCAGAACAACATTGTCACAGCACCAGGAAGTTCACTCAAGCAGGGATAGAGATCTCAAGGCAACTGCTGCTTGCTTAGTGTTTAGTCCAGCCTGGAGGAAGAATATCAAGAGGTTGAGTTTAATGGATGAATTGAGTTTTTGATTTTAATATATCGAGTTCCACGTCTGAAAGTTGGACTCCATTTTTCGAACAAACCCATAAATGTATCCTATATCCATCTCTCTTTAGCAACTATAAGTGGTATCATAAAATAGCAACGAAAGCATTCTTCGGCTTCTTTCATATGTACATGCACAGACATTTATTTACACATTTGCATGTTTGAATGCTAGAAATCACATAGGCACTTGTTAACAAAGCTTTTTTTTTCTTCGAAAATTCAGCTAATTTTGCTATGTTGTATGATTAATATTAGTGCATTATGGCTATATTATAGGCCAAAGGAGCTGCAATACCAGACATTTCCAAATTTGGTTTCACAGTGAAGGAACGGAGGCTTGATTTGAAATCTCCGATAGAATCAATAAGTAATTACCCCGTCTATGATTTTTATCATTTAGCTCCTAATCAATTCCATACTTCAGCAGTAATGGTGTTGGCACTGCTTCCTTGTGTTTGTTTTGGTATCCACCAGTGCATGCCTACGTTGGAATAGTACGGTTTGACGCACGTCAGGACCAAGGAGAATGGAGGAAACGTCATCCTTATTATTGTGATGATCTGAGAGGCGATGTAGTGAATGAAAACGAATGACAGCTCGCTCAGTAAGACTCTCAAGTTTATCAGAAAGAATGCTATCCTGCACTTGCCTATGGAAACAGATAGAAAGTCCATCGTGTTTTACGAGAGCAGCAGTAAATTTAATGTATTTTTTCCCCTTAATGCTATCCTCTGCATCCTCCGTTTCTTATTTATCCAAAATATTCTGCAGAGATTTCGAATGCCAACGCCATTGTAAGTTGACTGCCATTAAGAGTAATCTGGTAGGTGTTTTGCACGAACACTACCAGCAAGGGCGAATGCTGGAGCTTTTTGATACGATCTGCACAGAAGTCAAAGATCAAAGAATGAACTTCTACGCTTTCTGTCTTGTAAAGAATACCAATTCTCGATGTCATTTCCGAACAGCAGTAATGGCATGGCAGCAGAACAGTGCAGGTTTCATGTTCCCCCAACCCTTTTCCTTTGCCTTTTCTAATATCCGCATGCTAACTAATCCCAAAGCTAAACCCCGAGCATTCTTGCAGCACATCACACATTTCGCTTGCATACCTCATGTCCCTCGTAACTCTATGTTCTCGGTCATCGTGGGCTTCTGTTATAAAACTTGCCACACAATGGCAACTGGCCCGAAGCACGAAGTGACTCATGAAATATTTGAAATCGGTCCAACTGGTCCAGCAAGCGTGCTCTTGAACATGGGAAGGAAGCACGGTGCCATTTCCGTACCCGATCCAGGGGAGACTTCAATCTTTTCACTCCAGTGCAATGTCCACTGAGTTTGGCAGCCCTAACATATGTAGGAACGTTGCACGTTTATCAGGACTAACGTTATGTGTTTTCGATCAACTGCTGAGCTGCCGTACATCAACCAAGTATTGGCTTGAGTAATCTCTTGTTGTACACGCTTGAAACTTGGGGTTGCACCCATTTTAGTTTCAAAAGGTGTCCTGAGCAAAGGAGTTACCTTACTTAGCAAATCAAGAATACGGAGACATAATCCCCCGGTTCGTCCTTTGGGTGTCTAATAGGAGTTATTTAGAAGGTTTTCTAGTCCACGTAAAGTTTTCATTGGATTAGGAAAGAATTTTATGCTCTCCAGTCGTGATGGTACTTTTTCTCTTTTCTACACGTTCTTTGTCTATGCCGCTTATAAGCCCATCTCGTACTCACAATCACTGCACAGCACTATTGAAAATGAAATGTAACATATGTAACCACTTTGAAAGACACAACAGGAATGGTTATGAATTTCCATCCTACCCAGCATTGGTTGCTGCATGACTACCACGTTCTTAAGCAAGCAGTCAAACTGTATTCTGTTTGCAATACTCAGGAATTACTACTTTCTTCTCCACAATAGTCACTTCTCCACAAGTCAAGTCATACCTATAAATCGCCGGGTCATGTTTGCTGTGCTCTAAGCATAAGTGGACGAGGCAGAGAAATTTCGTAGATTTCTACCTAATTTTGGGGTGTCGCTCCTCATTTTAGTTAATCTTAAAGGTTGATCATCCGGATTTCAAGGTGTCCCGAGGGTATAATAATGTTAGTTTTGACCCAGCGTAATCTGTTTTTAATCTTTGTTCGTTCTCTATTCTTTCTTTTTCTTCGTTTTCCTCTTTTCAGATAAGAAGCTTTGAGGGAGCAAAAGTGACCATTTTCCTTGAAGTTATCCGACAGATTGTAATTGGAATCATCTGAGCATTGCAAAAGTTTCCGTCATGAATCTCATTTTATAGTGATATATTTCCCGAGTTTCTGGATAGTTTTATTTCTCAGAGACATGCCTCTTTGATTATTCATACAGTTTATTAATGATAGCATTGAGTCAAAAGGTAGGTTAAACTGTTACGGATGTATTTCTTTTAGTGTTCTGAAAATTACCTCTAAGATATTGGGTTTATTTCCAGCTTATATGCAAAAACGTCTTAAATCTTAATAACTACTTGTTATAGTTCTAAATTTTCACTTGGGGTGGTTTGGTCATATCGAATGTGATCATGAAACTATCACGATCATGAATCTCAGTACGGGACATATTTCTGATTGAGATTGTACAGGACATAAAAATATGCCCCTTTCTGAGATCCATGATCCTACTGAGTTTTCCTAAAGGTTTCCATGCTGGCAGATTTCTGACCTTTTTAATCGTTGTTTTCTCTAGTCTCCTCAATAGATTTGGAGCAGCTCTGCTTAAACTTTGGATAAATAGGAATCTTTTCGAAGTAATTGGTGAGCTTAACTATTAATGAAAATCGGATCACCTTTTTGGCAGTCCATTTATGTACATAGCGAAATATGAACTGTGAAATCCACCGCCTCACTTTCAAAATGGATTTTCTGGTTCGTGGCGAAATTCAGTATGATCTAAGCTGTTCTTGCAAAATTCTTTTTTACCATGTGTTTTCACAATATAAGTCGACATAATACTGTCTGTTCAAAAAAAAGTGGGCAAATGAATATTATCGATTGATTTGAAGATATCAACAAAAGAAAAAAAACAAAGATTCCAATTGGAGTTTGTAGGAGTAGGAGTTTGTGGTTGTGGATTGTGATCTCCGAGGCACAGTCATTTGAACGAAAAAAAAAAAAAAAAAGAAAATTCTCTGCCAAGTCTGCGAATGGGACACAAAACCAAGTAAATGAATCTCAGTGCATTTTCATCTTGAATCCATTTTGCATCATCAGCGTATCTTTTTATGCGATTTGGAAAGTTCAAAAAGATTTCCGAGAGTTCAAACTTCGATTTAGGCCTAAATCTGCATGGTGTAATCCAAGAGCGGATGAAAAGCGACTCCCATGGACTGAAGGCTGAATTGCGACTAAAGATATGAATCAGGAAATTTCATTTGTATCTTCATATGGAGACTTTTTCAGAGATGCTTAATGACTTTAAGGTGCTAGAACCACTTGAAACCTCAGTAAGCAATGCGTGAAATTCCATTTTAAGTTTTCTTGAACGCTCATAGAGTTCTGATATTTCAAATTAATGACTGCTTTCAATTACTCACTATTTATTCTCAGAGTTCTTTTCAACGAATGTGAAAGCTGACTTGGCTTATAAAAAAAAAAAAAGAAAGCGCATGTGAGTTCATTTAAATTTTTCGGACAGAAAACATTCCGGAGTTTCAAAAAAAACTGAGTCTGACAGAAGAGTCTGACTGGTTTGCCTTTACTACATTGACGTCCAATTTCCGCCTATTTGCAATCGGTTATCATTCGACGACAACAAAATATGTATATGTATATATTCAAGCGATCATTTCAATGTAACTCCAGTTGTTCCTGTGTATATATACACGTACGTACATACAGTGTACGCATATGGGTTTGACATAAGTCCAAGATAACTGAAATCATCATTGAAATGATCGTTTGATTGATTCCAGTTACCTTGATCATACAAAATGTGAATCATTAATTTTCTTGAAACCCTTGCAGAATTTCACAGTGTTGAAGCAGTGCAGGTGTTACGTTGTGGTTATGTAGTAAATCTTTAGTGAATGCCTTAAAAGAAAGCTTGAAAATTAAGTATGTATGCTTTAATTTCATAATATATTATGTTCAATCTCGAATCTGTTTTGCACATGATGTTTTATAACTTCTTTTTCATGCTTTTTATCATATTGACTTGCATTGTACCATTGTACCGTACTCATTGTTTACTGTATTGCTGTCTTCGTATAATTATTATTAGTTATATGCTCCAGAATGCTTTACAGTTATTTGATTTATGATTCCCAAAGCTTTTGGAAAGAATTCTTTCGTAACGTTCGGCGAAATGATTTCGGAATAACATTCGCAGGATTGGAATACCGAGCAAATGCAGTTAGTGTTTCTGTAATTGAGAACTACCTTTACACTGTTCATATTGATTTAATTATTCGTGTTCATAATTATTATTTCATAGACACTATTATGTTTGTAGTCAAAAGTTTGCCATATTTAAACCTGAATCGAGCTGCGATTCAACTTTGAGATTGCTTTGGTCGTTTGCACCCGTTCATTCCTTTTATTAGATAGTATTTAGACATTTGCGAAATCAAGAAATGAATTCATTCTTGCATTGCAGTCATTCTTAGTTTAAGAATGCAATCCATACAAACTGTTTTACATACATACCGTTAGAGAATACAAGAACATTTCCCTATTGCACAAATCTCCTAATTTCTTCATATGAAGCTTCTAAAGTAGGCAGTTTTCCAATTTTCATTTGGTTCAGAAGGTTATATAACGACGTATACTTATATAACGCGCATACTTGCGAACTTTGTTTTTTGCAAATTATGTATCGAGTTTTTATTTTCTGCCTAGACCATAAATGAGTGAACATGCATATCAAGCAGTTGCCACAAGATACTGTGCATCTAATTCAAAGCAGCCATGTTATCAATTCTGCTGCTTCTGTTGTTAAAGAGTTATTGGAAAATTCCTTAGATGCTCAAGCAACATCTATTGAAGTGCGCTTGGTAAAGTAAATCTGACTTTGTGTAGCTTAAGTAAAGCATGCTTCCAGCTGAATTATGGTCTTGAATTGATAGAGGTGAAAGATAATGGAACAGGAATTTTTAAGGAAGATATCCCATATCTTGCTAAAGCACACCATACGTCCAAACTTACTCAGTTTAGTGATTTAAGTAGGTTGGGAAAAATGGAGTCAATTTTCATTTGTCACCTGAAGATGAGCTAAAGACTCTTGGTTTTCGTGGAGAAGCCCTGAATTCTTTATGCACTGTGTCCTCTTTGGAAATTCGAACTGCAACCAATGAAGATGTGATTCCTACTCATTACAAATTCAACAGCAATGGAGCTATCATAGAGCAAAAACCATGTGCCATGGGTGTTGGAACTATTGTCACTGTTCTGGAAATATTCAAAAAGCTGCCGGTGCGTCTTCAGTGGTACAAAGAACTCCGCCATTGTAAAGAAGAATTGCAATCTATTTTGACCACATTGCACAGATATGCACTGGTTCATCCACACTTGCGTCTCATCTTTTTACACAATGGTTCTATTGTGTGGCAGAAAAGTCCTGGAGAAGATTTACGATCCGCCTTGGTTAGTGTGTTGGGACCCACAGTAGTTCAGCAAATGGTAAATGTTTCAGAAGAAGATGGATTGGTAGGTAGTTCAGGTGTAAGAGCATTTCAGTGTTCTTTTAATTAGATTCGCTTAGAAGCTTTTTTGCCTCTCCCAGGCACTCCTGCACAACAAGCAACCTCATCTCATGCATCTCGCATGTTTGTATTTGTTAACCATCGACCTGTGATCCTCAAATTACTGGAAAAGGTGAGCAATATCCATATTGACCAGCTCATTTTGTCTAGGTGCTCCGACAATTTATATGTGCAGCTGTTGGAGCCAAACCGAAAAGTTATCCTATTTGCTGTGTGTATGTTACAATACCTCAGCATATGGTAGATATAAATGTGAATTCAGCAAAAGGAACAGCTTTTATTGAATCCAAGGTAGCTGCATCATTTTTTCATATGCAGATTTGTAATTTTACATTTTTCAGGAACAGCTACTTCAATTAGCTGAAAAGCTAATGCATAAATTATATAGTCAAGATGAACATTCACAGAATGACGATATTCAAAATTGTACTGCGTCAGTCTCTGTCAAAATGCCAGCGGATACCAATGCTGCTGCCATTACTACTTTGTCAGTTGATCATAAGAGTTCTGACTTTAATACAACAGAAGAACACAAAGAACATGCGAATTGCAAGTTGTCATCCAATGTGCCTGTTTCTAGCCATTCTGATGGTAACAACCAGCCTTCTGATACTGTGTGCAACTTACTGTCAGATAAGATCAGCTTCCAAGAAAAGTGGAGCCATGGTCATTTAGTTAATATAGAACAAGTAAGCATCGAAATTCCATTATTGTTTTTACAAATATTGCATAGCCAGTGAAACTAATTGCGACCACATCTCATCATCCTTTAGTCCAGGAGAATCAAATCAGGGGAAATAAGAGTCCTTCAGTTCATCAAGCATGCTTGTCTCAAAGTGGTGATGTTTTGAAAGATCAGCATACTAACTTGGTCTCTGTTGGGACAGACAAACCCAGAGGACGCCTAACAACAAAAAAAAATCACCAGAAAAACGAAAAGGTTGTCAATCAGCAGGATCTGACAAAAAATCCTCGTGCATCTTGGTACTGAGAGTCACAATTGTAAAACTTAATGCAAAATTCACTTCAGTCTCTCGAAGAATCCTGTATTGCACTCCAGGTCTATGCTGGATGCCCTAGTGCTACCTACACAAACATTGTTTGAACGGAAGCAGAAGATCGTTCCTTGTGAATGGAAAGAAAAAATGACTTCATTCTCAGAAGGAAGGAGCATTATTGGCATGCTGCCCCCCTATCATCTTTGTGTTTCCGTCGACTCGAAACGCATTTACCTTATGGATCCATTCCGCCTAGAGGAGAGAGTGCTGTATGAAAGGATGCTAGAAAATCATTGCCTAAGTTCTGTTACTCTTAAGCATCCTCCCCATATTTCAGCCAGGTAAATAGGTAACGTGCATAGTATTGCTTTCAGCCATTATTTAGTCAATTAAAAAGTGATTTGTGGAGCACATTGCTCAAGTTGGAGCGTCAACCAACATCTAGAGCTCATGTTTACCTGGTATCCGATTCTCGGCTCATAAACAATGGAATACGCATCCTTCTAGTTTGCAGTATACAGACTGAGGCCGTAGTTGAAGGGTTAGATACAAGTGTACCGGGCATGTCACTAGCTGATGTGGAAGAAGTTTTGAAAATTGTACGCGATTTTCCGGACAGTTCATTTAAAGTTTGTCGGCCGTTAATGGTTCGTCGTCATTTCCAAGATGAATGCTTGCTCAGAGTTCGCCAGTTAACCACCATACGACCTCTGTCAGAACTGCAAGACTTATTCAGCAGTTTTACGAGCCGATTAGAGAGTTCAACGTGTCCTCATGGATATCCTTGTGCTGTGTTGCTTACAGATCTTAATAGCTGATGTAATAAACCCAAATACTTTTATCCTTTCCATTATTTCACCTTTTCTCGTGCACTACCAGTTTGGGGAACAAAAGCGTTGGCGGCCCTATTCAATATGTAATTTTGCATCATAAAAGTCTTTTTCTCTGTAAGGATTCCAAAATTCTCGCAAGTATGTGTCCGTTCTCGCTCTTCGACAAGCGGGATCGAGATGTAATTTTGATACATACTAAAATTGACTTCACTTCATGGTTTAACAGCAAATTTGTGCGCGACTTCATAAGATTCTTGCTTCATTACTTGCAAGAATATGAGTAAGGAACTCCATTGAAAACATGAAGGAAATTCCTATCTGTTAAAATTGACAAAACCTGTTGAAACAAGAAAATGTGCCTCCGTGCTCCTGGGTATGCCATCTAAACGAAAACTCATCTAAAAAATAATACAGAGAATAAGAGATTAAGAGACAAGGAATTTTGGGTGGGAAATTTTTGGGTTCCCACATTAAATGTTGGTGAGGAACGGATGGCAGCGAGTAATCCCTTCTGACTTGACGGTGTCCCGGCATCAGAGTTGTGATTTCATCCATACGGTTGTCTCATCATTTAAAAAGCGGGAATTTGAATCTCCGGTCCACGATGCATCCTCCCACAGAACGCCGAAGACACCTCGTGTTGTCCACACGGGAGTGTTCCACGCCGGGGACTGCCTTATTCCTCCAGGGTGCTTTGGAGGGGCAGTGTGCGAAGGTTTGAAGGCCCCCCCGCTGGGGCCTCATTGCACCCCAAAAGTTACCGAACAAGTTGCGTGGAAGCTAAAATGTGCTGAAAAAGGAAATCATGCTAAAAATCATGCGTGTGATTAACTCAAGGATTTCAAATGAAATGTGCGGGGAAAACAGCACACGATTGTATTTGCATCAACGATCTTGAAGGGGTGAACGTGAAATAAAGTGCAAGTTCAAAAAGAGAATGAACAGCAACCATCTCAAGCATTTCAAATGATTGCCATCATCTCGTCGCAGGCGTGCACGATAATTCATTTACATGAAATGAACGGAGATATGCACAGATCACAAATCGCAAATCACTTGCGTTGAAACCGAAAAATTTCGCACAGAGGACGAATGATCAGAACACGTGTTTTCGGGTTCCGTGGTCCATGTGACAGTTTCTTTGGGTCTCGAAACCTAGCCAATAAAGCATATAAATATTTGACGTGTAAATGGGTGGAAGCAACACATTTAGCAATCGGCTTTATTGCGATCGCCGCATGAATGTGAAAAATCACTTTCCTTCTCTATGGAGATCATTCATCTTGAATTTCCGTTTTCGTAGGTCACGCCAATTCGTAATCCACAGAATTGCTAAATATCTTGCCCATCGCGTGCAACCGTGCAAAGGCGCCATCCGCGTCGTGGATGACGCACTTGGGCTAACCCACATCGCCGGGGGCTACTCGAAAGCCGGCAGGCTCTAGGCGGACCTAGTATGCATCGTCGATAGCATCCGTGAGGACCTACGTGTGCCAATGCTAGGTGTAGATAAGTCTCCATTAAACCCAGAGCCGGAGTTGCAAGCAAACTTCACCGATTCAAAGTTCGGTTCCATGAATTCGCTATGAGGAAAAGATTTCAACGTGACTCGGCAAATTTTCAATGTAAAGATGTCAAAGTATTTGAAGAAAACATTGAAGAAACAATCGTTTTCTTGGAATGTGCTCTCTGCGTTTCCCCATTACACCATTTTCAAAAAAACTTTGTGATTGCGTCATGGTGAAGCACAAATAGCACTCCAACCTTTGGCTCAAGATTTTCATTTTATCAGTTCTCATCTGTTTTCTGTTCTTGAGTTTTTCGATCACTATTCAAGCTGAGATGAATTTTCTGATGTTCGTTTTTTTTTTTTTTTTTTTTTTTTACACATTTAGAGGACCGAGGTCATGCCTCAGTTTTGAAACCCAGTGTGGTTTGTTCCTTTGTGCTTTCCTTTAGTGTTTCTTGCTATTTCCCTCAAAGCTTAACTTTGACTAGCTAGGATGATCTTATTCAGACTGCAATCCATAGACTTTATGGAAATAAACTGCAATGGATTGGAATAGAATAGAATTATTTCATTCCCTTCAAATGATTGGTTTGAAACCAACGGGGCCGGGACTAGTATGAAGCAGCTCTACTCTCAGGCCTCGATGTAGATAAGGCAGGAGAAGAAACTTTTTGGGGTGTTTTCAAAACGGGAACCAATCTGCTCAATTTCATCTCGATTCCAGCATCTCGATTTCGTTCCTCCTTTCTTTATGTCAATTTATTATTTTCCTTTTCGGTTTGACGCACTGTTAAAGCACCACCCGTATCAGCTTTTACGATGAAGGGCATCATTGGTCTTAAGGTTCTCTCGTTATAATGAGAACCAATCCCAAAGCATAACTGCATCTTCGAGGAAGGTGTGATCATTCAAAAGTAAGCAGTTGATCTCATTTTTTCCTTCTTTTTTCTATCCGGCTAGCTCTGCCTATTCTCTGTGACCGCTCTACCACTACCAACGAACTATCCCATCCTTCGGATTCCTCGCCCAATAATACTGACAGAGTATTTCGAACCTTTGCACTTAAGTCGGAATTCTCCAATTTGCGATCCAAATCACCGTGAAGTCTGGAAAGTGGAGCTCCACGAGGGATCAAGAGGGATCCTCGCTTCAGCCATAAGATCCTGATTTTGATGTTTAGGAGGGTGGTGTTGGCTGAATGCATCTCATGTAGCTGAATTCTGACGCAATCTTGGTCCGGGTAAATGCTCGAGTACGAATCTGCAAAGGTCTAGTGGTTCAAGGTCCATCAGACCTCAGAAATAGAATCGCACCGCTCCTTCCTATGGGAATAGCACCTTCGGTTTCACAGCTCCCTCTCCAAGTTAAGCGCAGTCTTTTCGATTAGCAGGCTGCAATCTCACATCTCTGAAGATCTCTCATCTTGGCGGCCTCTGCATGTGGCACCCCCCTCATGAAGTAAGTGTCTCGCGAAGATCTATCGCGAAAGGTTGTTGCACGTGTGGTTCAGCTGACTGAAAAATCGAATCAGAAGATCTTAAACTACCGAGAATCTGGGATAGCAATCCTAACGCCCTCATAAATGCCAGAGGAAAGTTTTTGCTATGCAAAAGTCGTGCATCTACCATCGCATGATACCATCATACAATTAGATCCACAGTAATAAGGCAGAATTATAAGAAAAGAACTGGAGAAATGCTGAATTTCTTGGTCTTTTCTGAGACGCTTCAAGATGTTCTTCCGAATGCTCTGATGCTGCCTGTAACCTCACAGCATCCGAACTTCGATAAAACTGGTTGAGTGCGATGCTCCACTGAACGGCCGAGAGAAATCCGCCGAGACGTTTGTCTCATGGGGCCGAGCAAACCCCACATGTCAGGTGCTGCATCCGATTCTTCTTCTCCCAGCACTTCTTGCCTATTGGGTCATCTTCATTTCTTTTCCAGCCAGAGCTTTCTCCAGTTGAGCTTTTCTGATTTTGGCGAATTCCCAAGTGAGGGTGCTTTCCAAAGCGGTGTCCTCGAAATCATAAACATCTGCTGGATTTCTTTCACGGAAGACGCAAGTATTGCAAGCAAGCTGCTGAGCACAGTCCTGAGGACGCCTCCTTTCCCTTTCTCGTAACGGAATCTCACGGTTTTGTTTTAGGTTCCGCGGCTTTTTTTTTTTTTTTTCCTGCTGAGTCCGCTCCCTGATGCAGGAGTCGTCTGGAACACGAAACAAAAACGCAGGCGGGCACTTTCTCTTTGCGGCGGCTCTGCTGATTTGGCAGGAAACTTATCACTCTCCTTTGGATTCGTCGCCATTTCATTCCGGATGATAACTTGTGACTGCTGAAAACTATGGACCAATGAGTCTCCTTCGGAGTTCGAGGCTAAGGTGCCACCCGAAAAAGCATCGCTAAACGTAACTCATCTGCAGTCAGCTCAATCCCGAACGATTCGAACGGCAAACGGTAAAGCACGTCCAACGCTTCTACCAGGGTCATTCGAGTTTAGGTTTAGCTCGACACGTGCTTTCGGTCCACGTTCCTTTTTTGCGTATTCCAGATGCGGAAGCATTGTGTTTGCTGAGTAATTCCGAGCTGCGGGGACCAGTCGACCCTTCAGAGTGATTTCAGATTGTGCACTGCGCCCCCAGGAGATGCCAAGACCGAGTTGGGTGGCTTCTGTGCATCTCGTCATTTAACCGATATTCCCTTTTTTCCCAACGACATTCTGGGTTGCGCCCGCCTCAGCCCACCCTATGAGTTGTCTCCTGAAGCAGGCATGT
Source organism: Raillietiella orientalis (assembly GCA_036172245.1). Lineage (NCBI taxonomy): Eukaryota > Metazoa > Arthropoda > Ichthyostraca > Raillietiellida > Raillietiellidae > Raillietiella > Raillietiella orientalis. The sequence goes on along the minus strand of JAYWIR010000003.1, from coordinate 5,900,977 downwards.
ACAAAAAAATGATCCCAGATTCGTTTGTTTACTTGACGTCCAGGATGATCCATTTACGACCTGAACTTCCCTTGTTTCTTGCTCGTTTGGGGTTTAAAAAACATCGAAATCAAGAGCGACGTATGCATCTTTCTTGCGCAACATTCACAGGGATCCACGGGATTGTAAACTGGGAATGAGAACACCTGTTGAAAATTCAGCATTCTACCACAGCAAAAGGGAGCACAGTCGCCATTTTCAATGCGATCCTTTCTTTTCTGAAATCGTATCGTGGTTTGCTGCGAAACTTCTAAAGGTAGTAATTCATTGAAACCCATGATTTAGATGCACAGAAAAAACATGGTACGCACATGGTTTATGTGTTTGCAGATATGCACATAAACATGCACATTCTCTTTTTCGCGGCATAGTTACTAGAGTGTTTATGTACACTTAGTATACAGTCACCAGGAAACGAAACATCGCACCATGTGAGGGGCGCCGCGTCCATCTGAACGACTTGCGTGGATAGAATGGGGAATTTCCATCTTCCTCAAGTTCCTCACTTCCTTTTGCCTTTCTGATTTCTTCACGATGATATCCAAATCTTTCGATTTATTCCCCACTTGATAGTGACTCGATTACAGGCTGCAGATAACCGAAGATAAGGAGTCGGAGAGCATCCTATATAAGATTGGAACTGGGGTGCACAGTTCCAGTTATAGTGAAAACGAGAGCTCGGAAGAATCGATTTTTTTTTCCGGAGCCTTTCTTTTCTTCTCTCATTTGTAGTTGTTGCGGAAGTCCTTTCTCACTTGGTCCGACAGACGGGAAGGAAAGGAAAAGTAAGTCAAATCGTATCTTGAAATTTGAGAGGATTCAGGGACTAGCATCCCAAACGAGCCATGTTTCCTCTTTTCCAAAGCTGCTTATTTGTCCCAGTTAGAATAGAATTTCGATTCTCATGACGAAAACCAAATTCCTGATAAAACAGCTTTGCAGCTCTTCCTTTGATTCGATATCTCTGATGCTATTGCCGTGTTGATCGAAACGCAGACTTGATTCTCATCTTCTTGACACCAACCGAGTTGCTTGGCCCTAAAATTTTTCAAGAGCTCGCGCCGTTTCCAATACTTGCAGCAAGCCGCACAAACAAGAAACAAGGGAGGCCGAGAGAAGAGTCCTGAAAAGCCTTCCTTCCAAAGATTTGGATTCCAGGATCCTTTTTGCCTACAGCTAGTCAAAATGAATACTCCACGTGCAGCGCGCAATAGGCAAGTGGATCCTAAAAATGGGGTGAAGAAATCGAGCATTGATGAGCCGATCCTTCTTAAGAGCGGTGCGACACTTCGGCCACGCTCCCGATTTGTGTGGAATCCCTCTCCTCCTCCGCCGCTATGCTGCAATTTCCCTCCCGTTGAGATCCTGATTCCTGTTCAGCGGTGTCTGAGCGGCCGTCTCCGCGGAAACATGGAATCCAGCTGGAGACTCCGCTCTTCCGTTCGCCCGAGGAACAGGAGCAGGTTCGCTCGTAGCACCTCAGGAGTCACAGGCCTCGATCTTCACAGAACTCGAAGGTCAAAGATGGAACTTAGGGTCTAAGAGGGGGCGATTCCCTTGTTCTTTCGCAGGATCAGCCAAATTCGGCATTTACCAATCCCTGCTTGTCCCCACTTCTGGTTTTCGCGAGCCTTTCCGCTCCCCTTCTCACTCAGGATTGCGTTTCTTCTTCATCCTTCTCATTTGGAATGCTGGGATGAATTCCACTGTGTGAGGGACGCTCCTGCTAGCGGTCTCATCCACGAACCACCTTCCTGCCACACAAGAGTGTTGCGAAATTTCGGAGAACAAGTGAGAGCGCTCTTTGTAATTCCCTCGCTGACTCCGTCCTAAAGATGAATTCATTCGCTTTCGAGAGCCTCAGTCTCACTGCTGCTTGTAATGTTGCGTCCACGTGTCCATGGGAAACCTCTTTCATGCAATTGCCAGCCGTTGAGGTGCCCTGAAGGTAGCCTCAATTAACAAAGGGACCACTGTATCCAACCGGAACTCAAGGGGCCACGGCACAGCGTCTCCGGTTCAAACCCTCCAAATAAGAGGGCAGTTTCAAAATTTGGTCCATCCGTCCATCCGCTCAATTTACTCGTTTTCTCTTCTCTTCCTCCCCCTCCTCCCCTTCCTTTCCAATTCTGCACCAAATGAAAGCGCAAAGCGCAAAGAGTACCAGTTGCCGCCAATCTCAACCAACCGTCAACGAGTGGGTGTTTTTTAAAAAAAAGAAGAAAGAAAAATCCACCTCGTTGAACCTCTTTCATTTCCAAAAATGAGGATGCGGCCTCTAAGATGTTCCAAACGCAGAAGCAAGCTGTCGGAGGCCTTGTGGTTAAGGCTTCCGCGTGTGGCACCATGCGTCGCGGGTTCGAATACTCCGGCATTAAACTGATGCCACTGCGTCGTTGGGTTCCGAGTTTCTCCTGCAACGGCGCTGGTTGGCCGCGACATTCGGGCGTGGCACCGGCCGTGGATTAAGCCAGAGGCCCCGATGAAGGCCGGAACAAAGGGAAATTGACTTTCGGGTCTTCCCAGGAATAAAGGAGTGGGGAGTTCCTCCTCCTGTCGTGCAACGACTGGAGAGCGGACCCCCCCACCGGGGGATCCCTCCGGTTTCAAGATGGAGCAGGAGCCCTCACGCGCACCTCTCCAGCTGTTCAAGGGAGCGGACCCCCCGTATTGCGGGGGGATCCTCCGAGTCGTCGCCTCTTCACAGAGTGTGCACAAGGAAGCAAGCGGGAGCGATCCCCCTGCGGGAAGCTGCAGCACCCCTTCTGAGTTTCGGAAGCGTCCCTTCGGGGTTCTCTTCAGAGGAGTGAACAGGAGCGGTTCCTTTCCGGGTTCCCTTCGGAGAAGTTGAAATGGAGAGGACAGCCCCTCCCCATTAGAGGGGGGTGTCCCTCCGGAGAGAATGAGGAAGGAGATTCCCTTCGGGATTCCCCTTCGGAGACAGGGGTGAGAGGTGCGATCCCTCCCCAAGCGTGAGAGGAACGGACTCCGAGCCCTTCCTGGATTCATAGGGCGGACCCCCATCCCGGGGTGCTCCCTATCCTGAAGAATGACACTGAAGAATTACACGCCCCCCTGCAAGCTGCCGCGGGCGGAGGGGCGTAGAAACACAACAGTGTGTTTAATGTTTAGAAAGAGCCACGTACGCCGCGAGGCACGCGACCGGCTCTGAGGCACTTAGCAAACCAAAAAAAAAAAAAAGGAGCAAACTGTTGGAAAGCTTTCGAGCAAATGCTTCTTCGTAAGTGGGAAGACACACGTAGCGCGATCCCGAGTGGCTCTGGAGAGTTGCCGAGAATATGGACGCCACGTCGCCTGCTGCGGGTATTCCTACTCCGGTCTTCTTGCCCCGGAGCCTAGCTTCAAGGTCTCGAATCCTCACCAAACTCCCATCCTTGCAGATCGCAAGGGTGCCTGGACCTTTCAGTTGCGTGGCAGATTCCTCTTGGAAGACTGCCGTGCCAGCCACGTCTGTGGCAATTGGGCAGTTAGGAATGCATACCTTTCAGTCTGCAAGTCTTTCAGCATGAGAAGATCCTTTTCTGAGAGCGTTCCGAGCGGGCTTGCTCTTGCAACACCAGTTCCCTGTGCTCAAAGAATCGCTGGTGCTGACTTTCGGTACAATGCAGTATTCTCGGCAGATCCATTTGGTACAGAAGAGAGTTCCGAGTTTTTGTTGGTTCAGTAAACCTGACGCTTCTCTTGGAAGCAGGAGAGCGCGGTCCCACGAGGAAAGGGTGATCGGAGGCGGTTTCCCGCTTCCTCGATGACCTTCACGGAGTAGATACGTTTCGTCTTGACGCAATCCACCGTCAGCACCTTGGCATGGCTGCCTCAGCCGATGACCTTGGTGAGCTCGATATCCTGCAGCGAGTACTGGCGCTGCCCTCCCGACTCTTGCACTCTCTGAGACTCTTCGTGCATCTCTGACGCAGCCATCGGGTCCTTCGCTGTGCAGCCGTTGTCTTCGGAGCTGGGAATCCACTTCAGGTCACGCGCCGCTGACCTGAAGTGATTAGTTTGGGTTGCGTCGTGACGCTTGCGCGTTGGTATAGTGGTCGATTTGAACTTGTTGCTAGTATCAGTGTAGTAAAGCAAGTACAAGAGGAGGCAAAGGAGAAAAAGGAAGATAGTGAGAGGCAGGGCTAAGTCTCGTTGCAGCTGCGCGGGTTTGCAGCTTCCCATCGGTTGTATCCACCGGCTGCTGAGCAAGGGAAACGATGCAGAGCGCGCAGGTGCTGCAGCTCCTGTGTGTCTCGCGGCTGTAAGGGAGCATTTGGCAGCCTGTCTGTGGAGTGCTGGAGTTGTCTGGAAACGCAGCACATGACAATAAAAAGTTTCATATCATCACCTGCAGCCGGCCATCCGCAACAAAGAAGAGCTGAGCAAGTTGCTGTAGGGTGTGACAGTAGCGCAAACAGGTGCTCCCTAATATCCAGGCTGTGATTTTTCTTAAGAAGGCTGAGAAGAAAGATTGAGGCAACATGTGAGGTCATGCGCCGCTGAGAGACAGGGCAATCTGGCAACCCTGTAGCCTGGCGGGCACCATGCTGACAGGCAGCAGCAACTGAGTGAACTGGGTGACCCACAAGACCGTCGCGCGCTCGAGCAAATACGGAACCCAGGGAAGATTAATGGGGTCTGGAGAGAGAGCACAGGGACCTCTGATCGAAAGCGAGAAACAGTTCTGGGAGCTCTCCGGAACATGCATGCTCCCTCCCTTTTCCCAGAAGAGTAGAATGCGGCGATACCCCGACGGCCACCGTAGGGTAACTCGCCTGCCGCCAGTAATGCCTCCTCGTTGCGGTCGTGCGACCCGAGGTCCTCGACGGGTTCCTGCTGCCGCCTGCAGCTGCTCCGTGTTGCATCCAAATGAGCTTGCGATACTTCCTGTGGATAAACACAGCCTGCAGTGGATGCATTTGAAGTCCTTCTGGCAGAGGCCCCAGGCGCGGTCGCGACAGTAAACGCAGAACGCGCGTCTGTTGAACCGCTTCACCTGGAATGTGTGGTTGCTGATCTTGTAGTGCTTCCTCCAGCGCTGCGCCCCTCGGCGGTAGATGATGCTCTTGTCTTCTCCATGGCAGGGCGTTCCAGGCAAAGATGGAACATTCGGGAAAACAAGTATGAGTAATTCGGACAGGATCCCCCTCTTGGCGTAGTTCTCTTGAAGGTCAATTCAAGTTAGCTTGCGTCGATCATCTGTCTGTCCTGACCCAACTCGCGCGTCTACTCCTCAGCGTTCACTCTTTTTCGTACACAAACGTGCGGATTTCCGCTTTGGATCCGCCATTAACCGGCATATTATGCTGCCGGGGCACCCTTCTACGTGGGATCGCAGAAAGACCAAATGAAGACGCTTCTGCTTCTGATGCAGATGCAATCATTGAATCCTTGTCTTTCAGTGCCCACTAGGATCAAGTTTGTCCTGCCATTCAAGAGATACACCAGCCGAAGTAAAGACTCAAAAAAGAAGACCATGTGAGTAACTTTTCGTGAGTCGATGGTTTTCGTGTTTGGTGCTTTCTTTTCTTTTTTTTTTACTTTTTTTTTTTTCTTTTAAAAAAAAATAAAGCTGTTTCTCTGCATTTCTCCCGTAGTGCTACGGAAGGTGATCTACAGAATTTTGAAGACATTTTCTTTTATATCGGAGGATTTAAATACTTTCAGAAAAAGCTAACGTGTTTGATGACCTTTTCCATGTTAGGTATGGCGGTGGTTGAATTCAGCCAGGTGAGTCCAAAGGTGAAAATGAAAATTCCTCTATCAAACAAGCGCAGGGTTTTTCCGTTTAGAAAAGCCAATCTCAGTTCATTCTTCCGTAATCCCTGTCGCGTTGGAGGCTTTTTTTTTTTTTTAGTCGGCGCTCCGTTTCCCGGACTTGGAAAACTCATAGCTAATGTTCGGTATTCCCGTGAAAACCTGATCAAAAAACAATGTGGCCCCAGGTTCTTGCGATCTGCTGATAGACATCATTACCAATGCAAGAGCCGACTGCTCCTCCGTCAACTGACCCAACTCGGTCACTGCAAGAACCCAATTTTCCAAGTGCTCTACACTGACTCGGCTTCCTCCAAAGCTGACACACTTTCTCCATCAATTTCTACAACTAAGAGATGCCGCTAACTGGACGCGGAGAAGAAAGGTTCCCATGGTTACTCTCGCCGAGGTGTTCCTCCGATTCGAGCGCTGCTCTGAGCATCTCCCTGCATCAGCACCGCTTCCTTCTTTTGAAACCGAAAGCTCTCTTCATGATCCAGCCGCGTCCCTCACAAGAATCCGACTGCTTTCCGCGCAATCGATCGAGTCCCAAGCCTGAAGCAAACTGAAAGTGAAAGAAAGGTTGCCTTGCTCTGCGGAAATCTCACCAAGGAGGCCCTCGGGCATCACGGAACATTGTGCTTGCTGCTGGGGTCAGCAGTGTGCGGCAGTTCAGAGATGAAAAAGTGAAACTGGGGGTGATTCAGCCGAATCACATCGCCAACTTCTGCCGCCAGTGGTCAGAGACAGTTCTTTCCTAGAGCTCCCAGATGGTCACGAGAATGCATGATCTGATGTCTCTGCGAGATTCGCGCTTTTCCGGCTGACAAACTTTACTGGCAAATTCGAGAATGACGGCGCGAAAACAGCTTTCGTCCTTCATCTTCTGTAGGATTCCGGATTGCGTATTTGACCCGCTCTACTTGTTTATGCAACCTGAAACTGGCTCTGCATACTTCCCGTCTTGTAATCAATTTCGGTCGCCATCTTCCACCCGGGGAAGACTTTTTGCTCCTTACGTGTCTTATGGCTGAAACGTTGCCCAATCGCCAGACGGCAAGGAAGCGGAAATTTGGACAAAGGAGAGAGGCTGAAACGACATGAATCAACAGAGTTTGTCGTTCACTGATGCCATTCTGCTCCAAGTCCTCAATAAAGAGATCTCACCGATCGTTCCGCGAGAGTCTTCACTCGGACAAACCCAGATCCCAGCATCATTAACCAGTGTTCGTTAGCAACACAACCAACTATCCGTTTCGGAGCGAAGATAGAAGAAATCCCTTTGCTATTACATTTGTGCTGATGTGCGTGTACAAGCATGTTTGCTCTTGTCATCGTCGTACACTCCAGCGTATGCAAAGCAGAGATGTGAGCACAAGAAGATTATTCCTTCCTGCATTCCTTACTTCATCTCATCCGTTTTCCTTCTTTTGGAAGAAGTGATTGTCATCTCGCTTTGCTTCCGCGCGTGGGAGTTCAACTGCTCATTCTGAGAAGGCTGCCTTTTCGTAACGTAGACGCGACTGCGGTCACTTGGCTTCTTTGAACAGGTCGCTGAAGTCATTTCGCTCACGTGGGGAACCCGAAGCTTCAAGGGAGCTGTGTTCTGCTCACGCGATTTGCACCCCAGATGATGAACTCTGTATCTTCTTCTAGGTTTTCCTTGCTCTTGAGCCCGAGTACTATTGGTGCAACGTTCCGCAGCTGTCTAACTACAGCGTTGAAGTTCGAAAGCAGTTGGCCATACCAACTTACGACCAACGAAACCTGAGAAGGGATTATTTCTTTGGAAGATCTATAGGGAAGATTTCCTTCTTTTTCGACACGGAAAACCCTCTAAAAGAGGATTACACTTCCTATAAAAAATGTGAAATGTACGATGTCGACTGGGACACTGCTAACATAACAGATGGCAAAATAGACCATCGAGGTTTGAACATCACTTCCTGCGCCCACGGTTGGGAATACAATCTCACGGGATTTTACCCCAGCATCGTCACTCAGGTAAGCAGATGCCTATGGCTTCCTCTAAGCGTTGTGAACCGTAACGACCAACGGCGTCACTTTGCCAGTAACGCCGTTGGTGTCTGAGCAAGCGAATGGCAGCCGTCTGTGATCGCAAGTGTTTTCTGTTGCATACCAACAGACAAATGCACCTAAATAACGCAGCAGCATCAGACAAAGTTGCGATTGCGATTTTAGGGTCCAGAGTCGTCTGTATGTATAGTACGGTAGGGATGATAGAGCATTTTTTTTGGTCTTGCATCGAAGCAATGTCTGCCTGCATCTCCCACGTGCTTCCAGAGAAGAACACGTATCGGTTCGTTACCTGAATTCGGGACACCCAGCACTGAGAATCAAGGTCACAATTAAAGTTTGTATCTGACCAGATGTTTCAGATTGCTGCGATCTTTGTAATGATCGCGATACACCCCCCTGGCGACTTAGCAAGATCCATTCTTTTTTTTTTTGCAAGTGGGATGGAGGCAGGTCCATTTTGAACCTTGGATGTAAATCTGTTTGGTTACTGAGCTTGGAAATTCGAACAAGTGAGAGCGCGACAAAGACACGACATCAGGAAACTTGTTCGCAAGAACCAAAGTTTGCAGCGGCCCCAACACATAGACAGTTTCCTCCACAGTGTTCTGCGCCCATGGCAATCTTTGCTCATAGCACCTTCCTTGCCTTAGGAAAATATGAAGAATTGCCCTTTGTGGAATTGCAAGTGTCACGAGCAATGCTTTGTGTACTCGGCTGTACTTCTCATGGGTGCTACGAATTTGCGGAACCTCATGATCCTATGGATTACAGACTGGCTTGTAGGGAACCCGATTCCATTAGGGGAACCATGCAGTGGAATACCTATAATGAGCAACGAGTGAAGCAGCTCTTTCGCGTTCACAGCGTCCCGCTGACCTATTTGCCATCTGGACGGAAGAGTGACTCGAGTTTCAAAGGACGAGAAGAGTTTGTAGATGGACCAACTCGAAGACGCCATGAGGCAGAGGCGGCCAATGAAACGAGCCAAACAGTGCACGTGATATCGGATCGTATCCCATTTATCAGCAACTTCTCAATGTAAGAGCTGGGATCTCCTCATCTGAAGCTCCAGCTTTGAAATCCTTGGATCTAAGGGCAGACAACCCTTCTACCCAACAGGTCCATGCAACTACGGTCTTTTTCCTCCGTCGCAAAAAACAGCTACAGGATTGCAAGGAAAGGACTAAAATGGCTGGTGCTGCGAAGGGATTCTCAACCGGGATCAACCTTACAATTACAAGCATGTTTTCTTGCCCGGCTCTGTTTGTTAACCTCAGTTGCAACTCACAGTTAGACGACTTGCCGCATTCAGACGTGGGAAGAAGAGACCTTACACCACAAGTTATGGGACCGAACCACTGCAAGTCGTCGGGCGTGGATTTCGTGGGAGGGATTTGAGATGATTCTGCTGCTCGGCGAGAATTCCTCGCGTCAGAGGAACTTCTGTTTTTTTCCACGCAAAGATGAAGAGCGATCGAGTTCCGGAACTTAATGAGTACCAGCGGAAAAGATCATCTTTTTACTTTGTCTCCCGGAGCAGTGCTCCTCGCGCGAAATTATCCCGTGAGGAGTTTCCAGGCAGCTGTCACATCCTCCATATGAGATTCGAGGAATGACTCATTCGGATTTTTAAATGAAATTGAATTTTCAATGAGCAGCCGCGTAAATCTGCTTTGCCTTGTAGCTGAACTGGGTGTGCGACGATAATTGGAAGGCCACGTTTGCCCAAGCGCTCTTTTTCGTCGGTTCCTGCATCGGAACTTTAATCTTCAGCTTCATTTCCGATAATTTCGGCAGGAGGACCGCCTTCGTCTTGAGCAACCTCACAGCTGCCGTCTTCGGTATCGCCACAGCGTTCTCCAATGATCTCACTGCCTTCGTCATCTTCCGCTTCCTGGTCGGAACGACCTATTTCCTTCAGTGCTCGTCGCTGCTTGTACTCGGTGAGTGTGGGGCTTCGCGCTGACTCGCCTCTTTCTGCGGCTCCTAGGCAGAGCTGCTCTGCCCCAGAATGTGGGGGCGTTCTCGTGTCTTCCAGCTCTTCCGACGTTTCCCTTCTGCGGAATCCGCTCTGCTCCCGGCAGGGAGCGAGCGAGGGAAACGTCTCGCTAGTGGGGTTTGGGACGCTCGTGAATTCCAGTCGTTGCCGCTGACAACAGGTCCCGGTGCTTGCATGGCGACAAGCAGGCGCTTTCGATTTCCATGGAGGAGGAGGACTCGGTTTCCGTCTTCCAAGTTTTTCGGTCCCGCGGTCTTGACCATTCGACAGGGTTCCCATTCCATCAGAGTCGGCGCCGTCAGAGAACAGATGATGGATTTCTGCATCAACGAGAAGTGATTTTGGCGCTGTTGGTCCTGAGACTTTCCAGGACTTCGAGTTCTTTCTCTTTAGCTGGCTCCCTGACCGCTCCTTCACTGCGCGCTCGGCTGAAATCGGAACAGGGACGACAGATGAACGTGGCAACAAGTGGTCGCCCGGTGGCTTGTGCCACCGGAGGGGAGCTCCCGTCCTCGTTACGAGGCAGTGAGGGAAAGCGTGGCCCAGTCTGAGTCTCACCTGCTTCCCAGAGTCGTTCAAAGGGAAGCAGCCAAAAGTCTCTTGTGAGTCCGGAGAAAGATGAGAGCAGGAGGAGGGAGGGAGGGTCGAGAGACTCTCTCGACGCAGGAATTCCTTGCTCAGGTATCAGGCTACTTGCACGCGTGGTAGCAATGGCCTTGGGACTGAGGACGCACCGGCTCGGGAGGAAGATCGTTCCGTCTTTGTTTTGTTGAACGAGGAACGCATCCCAGCAAGGTCATTCTCCTCACCACGTGGTCAGAACGCGCCATCCTCGAGGCGCAACGCCGTGAAGAGGAAGTCGAGGGAACCCTCCATTGCCAAGGGAGACGCAGACCGAAAAGAGGAAACCTCCTACGCGCCATTCCACGAACTCCGCCTCCGTTCAACGTCTCGAAGTTTCCTCTTTTCCCAGGACCAAGAGCTTTCGCTGTTTCTCTCCTTCAAGAGTCACGGAAACTTCCAGATCCTGGATGCCTTGCCACATGCAACACACCTCTAGGAGAGGTGCTGCTGTTGCTCCAGGTGTGGAGCCCGGAAAGTATAGCATCTGGAAAGACCAGAAGAAATCCGTGCCACCCTAGAGAAAGGATGCTGGACACAGCTGACCTCCTTCCTGTTAAGACACGAAGAGAGGGAGAGAAAGAGATGGCGGTCTCTGCACGCCCCGTTTATCCTCAATGAAACCCTTTTGCGCCAGCAAGGGAGTTTCTCCCCCGCCCTCCCTTTGCTTTTCCCTTCCTCTCTATCCCGTAGGGATCATCAAATCCGCGATACACTTTTGCAGTCCCGTGAGTGGTCTTCCGATGCTCGTGTGATAGCGGCTCGTGTCTCGGCTTTGCGCCGCTCGTTTCTCACACTCCGAAGAGAAGAGCGCGTAGCGGGGAAACCATCCGAAGGTGCGCCTCATCCACCTCTTCTTGTCCGCGAGGATCTCGAAGCCTCTAGGGCATCTTAAGTCGAAGACCAAATCTCTCGGAAGAAAGAATGATGTGTGGATGGCAGGCGGTCCCTTTTTTACCCTGATGATAGACCTCCCCCCTTCCTCCTGCCCTTGCGCAACAAAGAGGGAGCTGGGTTGCTGCCGCTGTAGCGCACCCGTCGGTCGCCTCCAGGGAAGCGGCCACAACTGTTGCGAGATGAGTACCGATCTCGGCAGAGATTAGAGAAGAGAAGCAGGCAGGACGGCAGGGCGGGCACTATGGAGATGAACGGACCAGAAGAGTTCCGTGACTGACTCTACATTGAGCAGGGACAACGCGCCTGAGCGGGAGGCACGGGGCTAGCAAAAAGGATGGGACTCTGTCCTCTTCCGGCTCTTTGGGAGGCGCAAGGCGTCACGAGTCCGCACTCTCCGGGAGAATTCGAAGGAGAAGCGGGCGGCGCCGATGGCAGCAGCCGCGCGAGCCCGCAGCGTCATTTCCCGTGGGTTCTCTTTCAAGGGAGGAGGAAGAGGATGGGGTCTGCTCCAAAACTCGCACGTGGCCCTTCCGGAATTCCCTTGGGATGGAGAGCGGTCCAGAAAGGATGTTTTCTTCTGCTTCTAGGATCGTAGAGGAGGAGAAGAGACAGAGGGAGAGCACGATCTTCTAGGGACGCCGTAGGCATGCATGCTGCAGGCTCCTGCCCCTTTCAGCGCCGGGAGTCGTCTCCTGAGAATCCTATCCTCGCTTACTCCAACTCCCACGCAAAACCTAAGGGGGCGGTCCTTCCCCAACCAACCCGTTAGGGAAAGGTCCCTTACTTCCTCCGGATCCCTGAGGTCAAGGGATCGCGCGCCTGCCTGGGGAAGGGAAGGAGCGGGTGAAGGGGTGACGCTGCCATCCCGCCTACCCCCTTTCCTCCTCCTCGTCTACTCTCATCACCACGCGGGAAGGAGGACAGGTGGGGGAACAGCGAGTCTCCCCGAGGGATCAGAGAGCTCCCTCGGCGGTTCCTCAGTCGCTTGGAGAGAATTCTGGTAAGACCCAGCGCACTCCTGAGGAAGGAGGTAGGGAGGGGGAGGAGGCAGGGAAGGGGTGCAGACGGGTCTAGCACGGGACAAGGACGTGGATGGCAGCTCCTACCTGCAGGGTCCGCTGAGAATTCGTGGGGAGAGACGGGGAGGAAGGAAATCATAAGGCGGGATTTTCTGAGATGCGGTCGGGAGCCCACGAGCTAAGGGTTGGGGCAAGGGGCGTCCTGATGCGCTGGGGAACGGAGTGCTGCGGGTGCTTCCCGCCCCTTCCTTGCGTTCCACCCTCCCCGAGTGGACCATAAACTCCTGCGAGAGGGGATGCAGCCTCCGGAGGGCGAGACGCGAGGAGGTGACGGTCCGGCCCACTCTTGTGCGCATGCGCGGAAGTGCAGAGTCCCTCTGCTTGCTCTTCTCTCAGGGAAATAACGGAGAAATGGGATCGTTCCCTCCAGCTACCCGTTCCCCTGCCCCATCTCTGCGCCCGTCGTGACCTCGGGGCGCGCGCGCGCTTCGGAGCGGAGGAAGCCTTCTCGGAATTCCTGCTCGCCCTTTCCTCGCATCCCTCCTTCCAGGGATGGAGTACATCGAGGTGTCAAAGCGGACAACGTTCCTGATGGTGCCCCTAGCGCTCGGGTTCGCACCCACTACAGTCGCCCTCTCCTGGTCGGCCTACGGCATCGGTGACTGGAGGTGGTTCTGCATCATCTTCCACAGCCTGCCTGCCCTGGCGGTGCTGTCCCCGCTGATCATCCCGGAGTCTTCCCGGTGGAGGATGGGGAAGGGTCAGGTCGACAAAACCCTCAGAACCCTGGAAGACATCGCGGAGAGCAACGGCATGAAGCTGGACGACGCGGCCAGAACCAAGATCAAGGTACTTCCCTCCTTCATTTGCTCTCGCTGCTCAGGGCAGTGCGCCGGTGGCTCGTAGCAACGATGGCTTCGACCGCCGGGGCCGCCTCGGGTCACTCGATGGTCGCCTTCGACCGCCAGCCCGCGGACGGGACCGGCAGGGACGGAGGCAGCGCGAGTGAGAAAGGAAAGCGGGGATGAGCCAGCCACCTATGTAACGGAGGGGGACCAAGGCCTCCCCTCTGCGGACCTCTCGGTCGCTCTCCCGGGAAGCCGGACACTCTCCTGGACCCCACAACCCGCTCCCCGAGGACAGAGGCGCTGTCAGGAACCTCCCCTTCATGGTGAATCTTCCCGCAGGTCTTCGTCGAGAAGGAGGTCAACACGGAGAGGAAGATCCACACGTGGCTGGACGCCCTCAGGAAGCCAAGGATCCGGATGAGGGTGCTCCTCATGGCCGCCATTTGGTAAGGGCAGTCGCACCTTCCGCACTTCTCCTCCTCCCGAGAGGCTGCCAAATAGCGCCCCATTCGCTCCCGACAGGCGTGGTCCTCGTCTCTCCCCACCTGGAGGTCTCCAGGTCACTGGGAACTGCGTTCTCACCTCCTCTCGGGAATCCCCACAGCCCCATCGGCTTCCAGAAGCGCCCGCGGCTTGGCTGTCCTTTGCATCCTCCGGCTCGCCGACAGCTTGAAAGTACGAAGAAGAGGAAACACGGCTGCCGTCTTCTTGGGAAGAGTTTCTCCCGTGTTTCGGGATGCTCTCGGCTCGGCTGGGCTCCCCCTGAGTCCTCCTTCTCACCTCACCCGCGCACACAGTCGATACCAATGGACTCGAGGATGGAGGCTGAGCTCCTCCAGCAGAAATCATCGTTTGCGGAAAGAGCACCTCCCCCTACGACGATCCTTCAGTCCTGCTCTGATGATGTGGCCCACTCGCGCTCGGAAAATGGTCCTTAATCCTTCTCCTTTCCATTCTTCCGTCTTCCATGGGGAAGATCCAAGGGCAGATTCCGTCCTTGTCTCTCCCCGAGGCGGAAGGATGGCCTGCGCGCCCCCGCTTCTCCTCCTCCGAGCTCTTCGGAGTTCTATTCCCAGCTCCCCATCGTTTCCTCCGTTGCAGGAGCCTGCAGGGCATTGCCTTCGACGGCCACGTCCGAAATTCGGTCAACCTCGGCATTAACCCATACCTCGCGTTCTCTATATCCTCTTGCACGGAGCTCCCCGGCGCATTCTCGTCCATGTACCTCTCCGAGAAGATAGGTAGGAGATGGACGGCTGTAATCTTCCTGCTCTTGGGCGGACTGACTAGCATACTGGCAGCCTTCGTCCCATTCGGTACGTCTTCCGGGAGCATTTCCCTCCTTACTCTCATTCCCTGCTCCCTTTTCCTGTCCCTCGCTCGCTTCCTCCCTGCCCTGAAAATCTTTAGGCACCCCTTTATAAAAACCCCTTTCTCCTCTTCCTCTTCCTCGACTTCCTCCTAACTTCCCCCCTCCTTCCCCTTTATCTCCTCTTTCTCCTCGTTCTGTTCTTCCTCCAGCTCCTTAAAAGCCATCTATCATCTCTAGAATTGGCCGCCGCCTACGCCGCCATGGCCATCATCGCGAGGTTCTTCCTCAACATCAGTTACAACGTGCTGATGCAGGCTCAGTCGGAGATCTACCCCACTGTGATACGCTCGCAGGCGATGGGAGTCACGGAGGTCATTGCACACCTGATGACCTTCATGTCACCCGTCATCATACACCTGGTAAATGGGTCTCTCCGACCGGGTTTTGGAGGTCCTTGACCGGGGTGTGTCCGGGGTTGCAGAAGGTGTTCCACCGCACACTGCCCACTCTCATACTAGGAGCCGCGGCCACCTTAGGCTCGGTGCTGGCGTCCTTCCTTCCGGAGACCATGAACCAGAGGCTGCCCTCGAGCATGGAGGAAGGAGAACAGTTCGGAAAAGGACAGTCCTACTGGGATTTCCCTTGCATCAGCAGCAGGTTCGCCAGCTTCTCTTCCTATGGGAGATCAATTCCACTCCGAAAAATTTCCATCTCGCGAGCAGGTTGAAGGAGGGTGGGTGGGTAGAAGGTGTGAGCAAAGAACCGCGACAGATTTCAAGGCCTCCGAGACGAGGGACGCAAAATCACCTTCCTTCTTTCGCCTCCCTCCGCTGTTGCTGTTGCCAGCCTGCATCACTTGCCTCGAGAGACTCAACTGCTGCTCTTTTCAGGAAGAAGAAGAATGGCAGAAGGGAGTGAGCTGGGGACAGACTCTGGAACAGCGTGACGCGGAACCATTAAGGCCTCTTGCGGAAAGAGAAGGAGGTCAACAAAGCCCCCGAGGAGAACTCTGCTCACCCGCATCTGAGGGAGTTGGCTTCACCCACCACGGGAGTTCAAGCTGCTTCCGCAGAAAACGTCTCATCATGGAATCAGAGTTCCCTGTCCTGTCCCTCGAGAAATAAATACACATGCTCACTTCTCTTCCGAGAACTTCTTCCTCTCCAGCTCGTCGGTCTTCCGGTTTCCTCTGATGGTCGGCTGGTCCTACTCGGGAGGCTACACTGCTCGCCGGGGAAGCGATCAGTACATAGCAGAGGAGACTTCTTGGCAGCCTCCACGACCGCCTCTTGAAACGAGGAATCCATAAATATGAAAAATATGCCCCGCTGACCTCTAAGAGTGTTCCTCAGGATTCCTCAGCCGTGCTCACATGAGCGAGATGCACCAGCCGTTTCCTTCTTCTGCCTGCATGCCGGGTGATTCTCTGCATCTTCGGAGGTGCCTCCTCCTGCTTCACCCGCTTGATATCTTGGTGGTGCATCGCAGGGAGCTCCTTAGAAACGAGTCCTCGTGGAGGGTCGGGGATTCGTGAGAGCCCCGACGGGGCTCTCATGGGGGAGAACGGGGAGAAAGCGGAGTAGCGCTGGTTTGCCTCTCACGCCCTACCCACTATACCGAGCAGCCAGTCCCATGGAGACGTCATCACGTGGGCACCTGGGCGAAACTCAGGAAGCATCCTCATACGAGCAAACTTTTCTTCCTTCAAGACGGAGACGCACCAGAGGTGCTGCTGCAAATCCAGGAACTCTGGTGGTTCCCATGCTGCGATCGAGAGGGAATCAAGGGAATGAGAGCAGAAGACAGGGACTCTGGTCCTCGACGTGATTCTTCGAGTATGGGAAATCATCTTCCGGAGAGCGCAACTTGACCACGTAGCCTGGAGCTGCCTATCTGTGGGATTGACCTTCATAAAACCTGGATCGAGTCTTCCGTGTTTTTTTCTGTTTTTCTTAGCTTGAGATTTGGTTACCAAGAGACTGATGGACTCGCCTGCTCCGCTGCATCTCGGACTCCTGGGCGGATTCCCCGAAAACGCAACCGAACCACAGCAGTGCTGTCCGCAGCAAGCGGGAGACGCTGATTGTCTTTCATATTGACAGCACCGCTTTGATGAGGATGTGGCGTAAGGATGAGGGCATGGTGATCAAACTCTGGCTGCTGCATAGGGCATTGGAAATCACAGAGCGAGCAAAGAGGCCAGAGGACGAAATCACAGAGCATCACAATTGTCTACCAGGACCCCCCTGGTAGACAATTGTGATGCTCACAGAAGGTGCTACATGGTCAGCTTTCCTACTCGAGAACTTCGGCTACGCTGTTTCCTTGGATGAAGATCTTTGCAGACAAACTTACTTGTGCATACTTGGAGTGACAGATGCAGCATCTGGGCTCCGGAAGCTGTCAAAGGACTAGCGAGTAGAATAAGTGGCCATCCATGACTGTTTCATTTTACAGCTGAAGTGTGGATGCTAATTAGCAGAAGGAGGGTGGGTCAGGAAACGCATCCTCTCCGCTCCTCAGCTCGCTCAGGTTCGAATAAACAGAGACAACTTCTTTGAGGAATGCATTCAAGATGGCGGGAGAACGGAATAACACAGAGAGGCCAACGAAGCGGCGAGCACCATGGAAGACCCCCCTCGACACAGCACACCAGGTCAGTTGAGTTTCAAACGCACCAGCGTTGTTCATATTCACTCCATCTTGAACTTTCAACCCTATCGTTATCTCCTGGGATTCCCTGCTTCACAAGAGACTCGCTTGCGTCTGCCAAAAGCACCACAACTGATGGTCGCCTCAGCACGCATGCAACGTAATGCGAAAGCATCTAACACTTGGCTTCCCTTCCAGTCGGTGCTCCCATGCTTCACCTGCTCAGTTTTAACCTGTTCTTCTTCTTACTGAGCACTGGACAGTGGCGTCCATCTCCCTCATTTTACAAGTCCCCTTCTGGTTTAAATATTGCTTACTGCAGACGGACATCCATCTGCTATGCGACACCGTCGATTCCATTAAGCCTCCTGACTGATGGTTACAGCTCCTTTTCTCGCTAGAGAATAAGTTTCTTTGCCTGGTCCCTTTGTCTCCTTTCCTGTTTCAGAAGATAGTTCCACCCATTCCTCGTTGGCGCTTTTGCTTCCTCCAATGAATGGTTTGAGGGAGCAGTTCCTAGTTCTGGAGTCCTCTCGTGTGCCTCTCCGAGACCCTTCGGCTCCTCGGACGTCCCTCTTACCACACCCCGTTTCACCCCCAAACCAGTAAGACCGACGGATAGCGAATGGACCATCTCCGAACTTGAGCGAAACACGAGAGAAATAGCTTGGTTGTCCAGGGGTGTTCCGATCCCTGAGAAAGGGGAAGTGCTCGTGCTCGACACTTGCCTGAGACTAGAGTTACTGGAATCACGCCATTGAAAAATGCATCTGAAGAAGCGTTGAATCTTCCTTTATTGGGAACAATTAGCAGCCCCTGTTTGCTTTTCTACGCCAGCTACTCATCCAGAGCAGCTTTACAGTACACTCGACTGCCGATTTCCCTCCTCCTTCCGTGTCACAGAGACACGTAGATGACACACAGCTGTGTCAGCAGTTCAGCTAAGTCACCTGCCACAGAGAATAATAAGGCACTTTGCTAAGCAACTCAGCTTTTGCCAGAGCCAAGAGTTTTCCAAAACCACCGTTCTCGTTTCTGAGGCTGAGCTCTCGGAATCTGGAACCACCTTGGTTTGATGATGCTTGGGAATTCTCTGCCACAAAGAGGCAGCTCGACTTTTCATGAGAGAATGTTGGTGCTGAGGAGCGTTGCAGCCGATGGCGTGTCCCAGAAAGCTGCCACGTCTTTGGAGAACAAGCATGCTCTCTCACGATTCATCCGCAGCTCGCTTGCTCCTTAGTTCCTCAAACAGGACACCGATAGTCGAGTGACATAGCAACCGGCATGTCTTCCAGGAGCTTGATTGTTTTGGAGGAGGAAAGTTTTACTCCTAGTAAGACCTCTAGAAATCAACAAAGGTACGTCCCACTATGATGACTGGAACATGCAAACGCTCTGTTCGTCTTCTTGCACGAAGCACCTGATTCGATCGTGCCCTCAAGCCGTGTGGGTGCGGCCTCCGCGCGAGACACCACGCGTTGCGGGTTTGAATCTCCACGTGGAGAATGGACGCCGAGAATGGGGAGTGAGTCGTGAGTTTCGAGTCCCCACTGCGCGCAGGATGACTCTGATTGGTCTGATAGGCTTCGGGTGCGACACTGGTTGACACCCGGTCGCGCCGGGGCGTTTCTTTATAAAATAAACAAACACGTCTGTGGCAGGACGTTTGATCCTGCCACGTTACTTGTAACTATGAGTAGGAATCTGCCAGGATCTGGCACGCAGATCAACGGGGTCGCCTCAACAGCACCAGGGATGGGGAGATAAACAAAAAGAACAACAGAAAACATACAGCCCCCAAAACGGGGGAGCTCGGGAAGGGATCCGTGTGTGCTGGACGATGTCCTCTGCATCCTTGTAAGAATGCCGGCAAGTTCCTGTTTTAGGATCACCAGAGAAGCCATCTCCATGAAGAGGGCAACAGAATAGATGGTGCCCCTGTCGTCCTGGCCTTCTCTGGAGCTTCTCGATGTGGTCACGATCCCGCCTCGTGGGCAGCAAAAAGTGCTTCTGTGGATGAGGCCGGCGTGGGGGCGTCGCGCAAGAAGAGGCGCTTTGAAACCTCCCTGGGATTGCCGCCTGGAGTTCCAAGGCTCGAGGCAAAGCGTCCCCAAAAGGACCGGAGGGCAACACAGTCCACTGGGAGGTGCGGAAGGGATTTCCGTTCCCTGCACCGTGCACAGTTCGGGTCCACTTCTCCTCCCCGTGTCCAGTGATGCCGACGGGTGCGGCACTGGTGGAAACTCGATGTCGCCTCTGACTGGCCGCGATTGACAGCTGACCCTAGGGGATCTCTTCCAGGAACCAAGAAACCGGTTTCCCACGGTGTTCGATTCCGGTTGTGAAAGTGAAGTCGTCTCCTCCCCTCTTCCCAAGTGAGCGTACCCTCCATCAAACGCCATGGAGCTGGTTGATTGATGCCTCTCTAGAGTGTCAAGAAGTGCTCTGCTTCCTTCAGGGAGACCCTTCGGAGAAATTGGGAAGCGTCCCTTCGTGGTTCTCTTCAAAGAAACACGGAGCGGTTCCCCTGCAGGCTTCCTTCGGAGAAGAAAATGAGGAGTGATCCCCTCCGGGGGATCCTGCCGGAGAGGATAAGGAAGAGATTCCCTCCGGTGTTCCCTTCGTAAACAATCAGGGCTCGAAGGTTCCTTTTGGGGTTCCCTACCCAAGCGTAAGAGCAACGGACTCCTTCCTGTGGAACCTCCCTGGATTCATGGAATCTGTATCTAAGATAGTATGTAATTCATAACAAGTAGGAATTCCATGCTATCTAAGAAATCGTGGTATCGAGGCAACCCAGACGGCGGCCACTAGTGTGCAACGCATTCGGTCCCGTGGGTGCCGTGCAGGCGCGGGTCTTCCTGGACACCTTCGCCGGCCAGTTCGGGGACATCGTCCTCTTTCCTCCTCCGGTGGTCCCCTCCCTGGAGCCCCGCGACTGCGCCTACGCCGCGGGGCAGACTGATGTGCTGCTCTGTCACGTGATCGCCGACGGCAACGACCTTCGCCTGCTCCGGTCGCGGCGTGGAGGTTTCAACCTGCCTGTCGACCAGGACCGCTTCACCACCCTCAGCAGCGGCAGCTTGCAGATAGACGGTCGGTTGCCTACCCCGATCGACCGCCAGCGACGCTCGTCCCGAGGTCACTTCTATTCTTTCCTCTCCTCAGATCTCCGTCCGGAGGATTTCGGCTCGTGCACGTGCCAGGGCCGAAGGCCTTTACCGGAGGCTTCTTTACCGCGTCTGCAGAAAAGGATGCAGCCCTATCAACCTCCTTGTCGGCCCTCGAGCTGCCGCTGACTTCCCCACCCACTCCCTCGGGCGACGGCGGTTCGCATGCGGAGGGCGAGCCCGACGTCGTCAACGTGACCAGCTCGTCCATGCTCCTGATCTGAGGTGGCAGCGAACGCCCTTACGCCGTGGAGTCGTTCGACGCGGATAACCCCGGCGACGGCTGGACCCTCGCTGCAGGGGCACTTCTAATTGCGCGCTGTCATCGTCGAGGGACTCTTTGCCGACTCCCGGTACTTCTTGGTGCGCACAAGGAACGGCTCCGTCCCCGCGAGACTGCTCCCCGACCTGATGGTCACTCCCGACCTGCCTGCGGCGCTCCGCCTGGAGCTGGACGAGGAACGCAGGAGGTCATCTCCCTGGTCATCAACGCGACGGCCGTGTGGGTCACGTGGAAGCAAATCCCCCTTTCCAACTGGCCGATCCTGGACGGCGTCCTCATCTTTCTGAGGGACCTGGGCGACTCCGCGGTGGGCCTGTTGGGGGCGTCGGAGGAGTGCCCAGCTCAGCCCATGGACATCCGTGGAGGGCGAACTGAGAGCGCACGGAGAGTACGAGGTCGTCCTGGTGCCCTACCGCCGCACCATCGAGGGACACCCGTCCAACTTGAGGAGCGTGTGAACGCCGGAGGGCGCGACCTCGGCGCGACCGACCTTCCTGACTCCCCAGTTCTTCCTTCTACTCGCCGCTCTCTCGGTGGCGCCTGAGGACTTGCGCTCGACCATCGGTTCTCGCGCAGTCACCTCCACCGACTTGGCGTCTGGACGGCGGTACTCTGCCACCGTCGGCGCCGCCACTCGCAGAGTGCTCGGGCCGCCCCTCCGAGCCCGTCACCTTCCTCCCCTCGCCGTCGCGGACGGGACGGCGCCCTCGACTGGTGCCTCCTGGCAGACGTCGCCGGTGCCCTCGCACAATGCTGGCGAGCAGGATTCCAGATTCTTCTCGAAGGCGCGAAACTCTTAGATCTAAAAGTTGATTTTATCCATAGTATCTAAGAGTCTGCATCTTATGAAGCCGGTCGATGGCAGAAAGAGGTTCAGCAAGAGCGTCTGCCTCGAGAAAAAGAGCGGTAAAAGTTACTTCGCCAACTTGGTACGTGCAAAGATGCTCTGCTTTCCCATCGCGAGCAATCCCATCTTGCCTGACCATCGCAGGCGCGTGCGCTTCCAGCTGCGATGTTCGTCGACCTAATCCCCCCCTCCACGGATGCTGCGAGAGGATTAAACGCATCCACCCTGCTCTGCTACCATTCGACAGCACTAATTCCGTCAACTCTTTCGCTACGTTCCCACTTTGATCAACGCAGCCAACTGATGATCCCGAGTATGCGCCGTGTCACCAACATTTGTGCGTCCATCACTGGTTAATGAATAGGGCGCAGGAGGCTGACTTTCATCTTCGTGCTGGTTCGATCGGTTGAAAGGTCATAAGTCCTCCTGGCCGCCGTGTTCCTCGAGAAATTAATTTCGCGAAGCTCCTGCAAACGGAAGCAGGTTGTGATCAAGGGTCTCAGCTTCCATGATGATGCTGAGGTTCCATGATAAAAATCGCTTCCGAAGAGCTTCGTGAAGCCAGTGGGAAACTGGCACCTCTCATCTCTCACTCATGTCTGGCGTGCTTGGGAAAAGCATGCTGTGGAGCTCCTGAGGGACGCTTCCAGTTCTTTGCACTTCGAGCAAGCTTGCTGTGAGGCGCCGAGTGACACTCGGTCTTTGGGACAGCGATAGCTCGTCGCTGCACCAAACATGAAGTCTCTCCTTCATAAGGAAAAATAAGCTGCAAATTTATTTATTAATTTATGTGTTTTTCTTAAAAAGAAAAAACCACGATGATACTTCGAGCATTCGAGTCTGCCATGGAGACGGCCGAAGCTTAGAAGATGGGAGAACGTTTACCATTGTGTGGGTTTGTGAAACCGCCGCGGGCACCCTTCTGCCTGCTTGAGTGGAAGTGTCGTCTGGATGCCTCGAAGCTCTGGAAAGCTCCCCTAATCTTTGCGAGAACCCGAAATCCTTGACTTGGAACTTTTTTCAATGTTCTTCCCTTCTCCTTGAGCTCACTCTGGGAAAGGATGAGAAATCGTCGCTTCCCGCAGCCTGGAGAGTCACGACCTTTCCAAGGATGGAGGAGAATCCTGTAACCAGTATGGAGTTGCGTGTTGGTGTTTGTGCACGAGTGGGCGTCTGGCAAGGAAGGAGAGTCGATTCCTGGAACTACCATTTCGGGAGCCTTCCCGGAAAGCAGGAAAGCAGGCTTCCTGTGCTAGGTACTCATGCTGCCGTCTCGGAACCTCAACTCTTGGTGCTCCCGGACCAATTCTGAGGTTCACACTTATCTGCCCTTACACGGAACACGTGCTTTTCGGGAAGCTGCATCCTCCAGATAAAAAGAAACTGCTTGTCTTCAAAGCGCCTGCTGGTGTTGCAGATCCTGTGCATTTCTCTTCCCCCCTTCTGGCTTGTCCGATTCTCACTGGCGCCGCAACAGCAAGCAGCCAGCCAAGATTGGCGGCAGGGAAGCGCCAGTCAGCCACCACACTGGTCGAACAGGGGATTGCCACGTTGCAGTCAGAGGTTTCTTTGCCACTGCGGTGACAGAGTGAGCTCCGCCCGAGGTCGTGAAATGCGTGGATCCGGTGGAACCCAAGTACTCAGAGGATTGAACTTTTATCTCACGGAGGAGGAAATGAGATGAAACCGCCTACACGCTTCGACTGTTCCCGGTAAGGGTTCCCTGCGTCTACTGGAGATTTTTCTTTTGCTCCTCCAAGACCTTCGCCTGCCAAGTTGGGACCACAAGAACCCCAAGTTCTTTGCTCCTCGACTGTCTTTCGTCAGCGCCAAGCAGGTGCCCCGCACTGGGCGAGCGGGCGTTGCTTCCTGGACCGTTCCTTTTGCTTCCACGTACTGATTCCAACGAGTGCTTCCGGGCCACCGAGGCTGAATGGGGCGAGGAGAGGGAAAAACAAATTCCTTAACAGGGAGACGGTGGTTCCTCGGCAATGGTCCAGCCAACCTTGGAGGAGCTTGACTTCGGTTTTTCCTTGGCAATGAACGTACCCTAGCGAACGTACCCCTTCGAACCCTAGGTTCCAAGTGGGCGCGGCAGTTGCCAGGGTAGCGACCCTGTCCGCTACCATTCCGAACGACTCTGGAGGTCGTTTCTTCCAATCCTGGTCAAAGACGGATTGCCACAGCGTCCTCAGGATCCCAGATGGAAATCCTGGCCATCACCATAAGAGAGATCGTTTCTTATCCCGGTGCAGGGCGGAACAAAGCTGTGCCGCTTTCCATCTGATGCTCAGCTGGAGGAGGACTGGAGGATTTTGTAGGAAAACGCCGCTCCTCTGGACCATTTGGAAGCGGATGCTGCTCCTTCTGGAGGAGTTGACGCAGCAGTCAGAGGTGACTCCCGCGTGGAAGGGCATCAGGAGAGTCACCGATCTCAGAAATCTCGAGACACCGAGAGCCATCTCCCGTCCATCTGAAAAGACTCGCTTGACGGTCCCTTCCACCCCCTGCGTTTTCTGTGGATCTTCATCTTATTGGGTCCATCGGATTTCGGATTTCGGATTTCCCCTTCATCAGTGAACTCAAGCTCGGAGACCCGAGGCAGTGGTCGGTCAGGTAGGAGGTTTGAGGCGGTGTCCGTGACAACAAGGGAGGGGGAGGGGAAGAGAAGGATGGAGAGGAAGAGAAGAAGCAGGGGATCCAGAAAAGATCACGTGCTTCTTCCAAGGGAAGCGGAAGAGGCGATCCCGCCGTGCAGGCCCCGCCACTCGTACGCGGGGTGACAGCGAGGTCAGTTCGCTTTCAGCCAAGCGAGTCAAGGGAGGACAGACCCAAGGGTCTCCGTCTCCTAGAGGAGAAAGAAAGAAAAGCCTCCTTCTCTTTCGTTCTTCCGCGTCATCAGGTAGAAAGAGTGTGGGTGAGGAAGCGACCTGCACATTCCACGGATGACACTCCGAGGGCATCTGTGAATGACGGGCGAGGGGATGCCGCAGAGCAGCTTCCTCGTCATAGGGTTCCTCACTGATCCGCAGGAAAGGAAGGAGGGAAAGGGATGCGGCGATCCTCACATGGAGGCATGCACGGGAAGAGCTGGCGTCTGCGCCCCTGCAGGCGCTGCCCTCCCGCCCTTGGGATGGCGATCCTCAACCTCCCCTTCGTTGCGCAGTAAAGGGTGGTGGTGGTGGTCGCTGCACCTTGCGCCCAAGGGACACGGGAAGGGAAAAGGAGCTGCCGGATGCTAGCTCGGTCGGTCTTCTTGCAGGTCGCGGAGAAAGCGGCAGAAACTCCTGGCACTTCTCTGCTCTTGTATTCGGGTGCCAGCGACGTTCGTCCCTGCTGCCGGGGAGACCGCGGACGCCTCCAATCAGAGTACTTCATCTTCCCTTCTCTTCTAATGGATGCTGCTGCGAGACCCGTCGTCTTCCCCTGCTGACAGCTTCTTGGCAGTTGGATTCCCATTCCCTCTGACGCATTTTCGGGAAGACAACCGTCGTCCTTACTGTCTGCGGATCTCCCTGCACTCGACCCTCTGAAAACTTTCCTCTCTGTCTGAAGATTTTCCAGACAGAGATTTTTTCCGCTTGACCAGAGTGTCCAGCATCCTCCCTTGAAGGGAACGAGGTTCTAATCCATCTAGGGAATGTCTCCAGGTCGTGCTCATCGGAGGAAGGCAGGTGAGGAGGAAGGATATGATGTCTCCTGGCAACTAGAAACAAGCCCAGAGGTAGTCCCGTAAGGCTTCGGAAGACCGAGAGTTTGAAGGCATTCCGATGAGCTCTCTGAACCCCGTGTTCGGGAAGCCTAGTTGCCAGGGTGAATCCAAAGATATCCAAGAGATGCTGATCTCCATAGGATGCTCCAAAATTTTCGGCCAGGGTTCCGTGTCACCCTATCAACGTCATGTGTCCCGCCGCCGACAGCCCCAACTTTCTTCCAAGCCGTAAACCTTCTTCTGATGATCTTGGTTACAAGAAGAACCTCACAAGGATCATCTCTTGATCTTTCCTGAAAAACTTATCGGGTTCCTTTCATACTCCCCCCTCTGGGCGAAGAACAGCCAGAGAGAGGGCCGAAATGTAAAGGAGACCCAATGATCTATATCTTCGTGCGGTGAGAGCTTTCGGTTCTTCGCTGGACGTCAGCCGGACTCCCCGAACTACTCCGGAAAGTCTCTTCCTTGCTCATTGAGAGTCTCTCTCTTGTTGCAACAGGTGACTCCTGGTCGCCGGTAGCCCTCGGCTACGATTCGTGGAAGGACAAGGGGACATTCTTCACATGCATCCTCGGACCATGATTTTAGTGAGGCGGAAGTCGGAAATGCAGCAATCAGGGAGGCAAAGATCCTCTTCCGTTGTCAGCCCTTGGTGCAAGCTCAGTCCAGGAACCAATTCCCGGAAATCGATTTCCGACGCACGTAGTCGGCTGTGGTTCTTAGAGGGTCGCCTCTTTATCGAAGTGCCCGCAAAGACGGAGACACTTCCAGCGACAAGAGGGATGCAGCCGCATCTGTGTGTTGCTGGTGAAGGGCAGCTCCTCTGCATCCCGTTCACTTCCGGATTGCTCGTTCACTATGTCCGCGCCCTTGCTTATCAGTTCGACAATACGAAAACAGCTCGATGATTTCCGGGTGTCATTGTAGACTTCGAGCACCGCCGAATCCCATCTCAGAGGTGAAGAGCATCAACTCCTAAGAATGTCGCAGGCAAACAGAGAGTTCCTCCTTGGCATTTCCCTCTGATCAATCGAGCGATCTCTGTCTTTAAGAGCAGCCTCCTTGCGCAACGGTTCTCAGTTCCAAAGGCAGTTGAGACTGCGCGCTCTTCCTCTTTTCAGATGGATGCTTAACTTATCTTTACGTGAAATGAGATGATAAGCGAAGCAGGCAGCAGATGCTGCTTTTCGAAAGAAAGATCCCAGGCAGAATCACTCTAGTAAGAAACTTTTGCTTTTCAGGACGCAACTCATCTGTTGGATTCAGAGAAATGGAGAAGTCGCATCGGCATCCTGCGTCTGTTCCTGATGCCAGCATCAGAAGGTTCTTCCGAGGAGACCTTCGTCTTTAAGATAGAAGGATGTTTTCAAGAGCAAGGAAATTCATTCTAAATCTCTTACAGTTCAGTTCTCTTGTACCCTAACTGAGCATCTGCCTCCTCGAGGGCGCAGCCTTCCTATCGGAGAGAAGTAGAGAAGAAGAAAAGTGGAATGAGAAAGGATGAGAGCCTGCAGTATAGCAACCGATCCACTGGATTTCCGGTTTCATGATTTTCGTGGGGTACGGGGATTCCCGGACAAGACTGCTTCCGTTCGGTAGCCTCCCTCCCGAGGAAGAAGTTGAAGATGCTGGAGAAAGGTCCTCCCGTCGTGCTTCCACGGTTTCGGCCTGCTGGAGAGCTCCTTGCCTTGAGGGGAGCCGCTCGCCAAGAAAAAAGCCAGCGGGTTTCCAAGAGCGCGATCTAACGGCCCCACGCCGAGCCCCTGGACAGCAGGCGGAATTTCAGGAACGGAAAACTCTTCTCTCGGGAAAAGGGCGAGAGGATTCAGAAAAAAAAAAAAAAAAAACCGATTTCGCTGCGATGTTTCCGAGGTGAGCGCGTCACGGGACAACAACCCGTGTCTCAGTGACGTTTCCCGTCCGTGACCCAGCCTGGAGCTGCTCCCTGGCACAGGAGCTGATCCAGGCTCCGAAGCTTTCTCAGTGAGCATCGACCCTCATCGAAGACGCAATCGTTCTTGTCACAGAGCTGTGTGAATTCGCGGGACGCGGTTCAGTAAAAAGATTTTCTAAGATCCAAGGGTGCGGGACGTTCCGAGCCTTCCGGTCTAATACCGGAGGGTCGTGAAATGAAATCGGCCTACCTTTATCTCCAGGAAGGTTCACATTTTACAACCGTTCTTAAACACTTTATCTTTCCTAGCACGTGTTCACTCCTGTTTGTCCGCTGTGCGTCACTGCGCTGAGATCCTTTTGTTCTCACGTGTTCGCTCTTACGTTTTCATGCTCTCTTCGTTCTTAGGCTGAACACCGTTTTATCAGTGCTTTATAAGATGAGTGAAAGAGCAGCACTTGTTTTGTGGCTGCTCTCCGAGAACACGGAAAACTGATTATGCCTTGTACCACTAGTCGTTGCTTGCTGTTTGATCATTCGAGGATGTCTGCAGCAATTTTTGCTGCAGCCGACATTCCCACCCCGTAAAATGTTGGCCTTTTTTTTTTTGTACAGTAAAGAAACTGAGTGGGAGCGCGACCAATGAAAACGCCTTTGCTTTTGTGCGATACGAGCTTCAGATCAAGGGAAGAGGAATGATTCCTTGATTCGTGTTTGCTTTGAGATGAAGAGGACGATCTCCGAATTGTTGCCTGGTGATGTGTTCAGTATTATCGCTAACTTTTCACGACAGAGGCAGTAAATGAATCCATAGATGACTGCATGCTACCGACGAAGGTCGACACCGGTCATTAGCGTTGTAATTTGCTCCGCAGGTCCAGCAGACGCTGCAGCTACAATCCGATCTCATGAACCCTGCACTCGATACCATCATGGCTTTGCAGCGAAGAGAGCCTTTTGAACGAGAAGAAACGATTCATAAACCAGGAAAGGAGAATTCAGGTTGCAGAGATGTCGAAAGTTTAGCACATGCATTCCGAGCACCCAAGTTCGGGCCAAAGCGAGTACATACACCAACTAATGCGTTCTACCGCTTGTCCAATTCGGTCCAGCTTGCTTGACACCGAGCCCTGAATTTTTTTTCATCCTGCATGACTCTTAAATACTCTGAAGCTACCGCAGTCGATGGGAAATTCTCAGCAGATATTTTCCGGACCATTTTGCATGGAAGCAAAAACTCCGGGACTCGAAAGGAAAGAGCAAAACACGCGTCAATACTTTGGAAGCATGGGATGGAGACATTCCTTATCGAATGGGAATGCGTTTTAGGAAAAGAAGCTATTCCGAAGGACGTGATTTCCAAATCAGCAGGCAGATGAGGTAAACACGGAGCGAATTTTTCCGAGCTGAAAGGGATTTCAAGAGGAGCAAGGTGAGGAGCGCCGAGAACGTTTGTACATGAAGATGCACAATGATCATTCATAATCAAAATCCCTTCAATGGTCCCAGGAGGTCTCGCGGAGGCACTGTGAGCACACTGCTGGGAGTTTGATGAATTTGTTCTGCTCTTCTCCGACATCTCGGAACGCTAATTCCGTGCCATCGTCGCGCCAGCCATCCTCAACGGCGCGTGCATGAAGGACAAGCGCAAGCTTCTCTGTCCGACAGCTTTACTTGAGTCTGTGTAGGAAGCTGAAAGAGATGCAAGCACGAGGAAATCTAAAATTTCGGATGCAAGGATTTTCGGAGTCCTTGAAACTAAATGTCGAGGTCAAACCGAGTCGGGAGCGGAGAAGCCATTTCGTGTGATTCCTTGAACACGTAGCTTGAGCGGGTCCAGAGCAGCCTCTGAGATCCGCGCTCGTTTCCTCGATACCGTCTCTCGAAGCAAAACTTTCGAGCGATTCGGTCACGCAGTGCGAATGACAAGATCTGCAACATTCGACCGTGGCTGCTGAGACGGATTGGAGCCGCCAGCCCGTTTCAACGCTCTTGAAGGAGTCTGCTAAATTTCTTGGTACGTGGATGGATGTAGTGATCGCTGTATATCTGATATTTGGAGAGAGCAGTTCCTGCATATGCCCTTGAAGTGCATCCTTTGTGGTAGTTGTAATCTCGTGATGTTACGTGCTTCTGCTCTTCTTGCGTGCATTCTCCTTTCAGATCGTTATGTTCCTCTTCGCACCACGTTTATCTGCGTCTCGTGCCAGCAATTGGGTTGATGGATCGAGATTGGATCACTGCTTCGGTCTTAAAACTATTTCGTCTCCGCAACACCGAAGATGCCATCATCACGCTAAGATGAATCACTCATTCGTTAACCTGTTAACTTGTTAATTTTTTCAAAAAAGTCCACCCGCGGGTGCGTAATTAAGATCGGCGAAAACGTATACATACGTCAAACGCGCAGCAAATGCATCTATTGTAAGTTCAATTAAAAAAAAAAGGAAAAAAAAAAAATTACTCCTTAAAATTTCGTTACTGCACAGAGACTAATAAACTCCATACATAAGAAGAATGAAAAAAAACTCAATCTGATTTTTTCAGTATAATATTTTTTCAATAAAATTCAAATAGAATTTCTATCCATGGCCTAATAGGTCACGAGAAAGTTCGAGAACGGTGCGAGTCGCGGTCTTCTATTGAGGACCATTTTGACCACATTCTGTAGGTTTTGCCAATGCATTTACAGAAATGTCAAATCTGTCCAGAGTGACTTCCGCAAGAGGCAAAAAATCTCCTTCCAAAACGGCTCCTTGTAGAGGGTGTATATACCGCTTCCAAGACGATCGCTGTTTCCATGACAACAAGGATGCATCAATCAAGTCTTGTTCTGGAATACACAAAAATTTGCATGTGTGTTGAATATTTCCCCGAACAGTTTCAATTTTGGAAATTCTACCCCTTGCAGTCATTTTTTGGTTATCTTCAAAATGAAAAAAAATCACGTTCCATCTTAAACAGATCACTTTTTGCCAAAACTGAGGCCTCTACTGAGGAAAATCATTGAACCTTTAATCCAGGAAAATTACTATTTTTCTGAATTAGAGGTTCAATTATGTAAACAAACTCAGTGTGTAAAGAGAAGAAGAAAGAAGAATTTTTTGTTTGGTTGGCATACCGTACACCACTTCAAAAAATAAGTTTTGATAAGAAATTAGTAAGGTCATCTGCCCACATTGAAGTTCCGATCCAAATATAAGTAAAATGCACAAATAAACGAGATTTTTATTTTCATTTTTTTACTAAAATTTCGTATTTTGATAGCAAGGCGTAATGTTTTTTCCACACCACGTATACATACGTCAAACTCCCTTAACAGGTTAATCTACTTGTGTGTACAATGGAAATCATCATATGTATTCCGCCTTGATGGCTAAAAGGTAAATGATCGCCGTATCATACGGAGTCCTTTTTCTCTTGCTCCATAGGGGCTGCTCGTAAGGAGAACCTCAGGGGGGTCCCCATTGGAATCCTTTTGCCTGGAACCGAATTGTGGTGGCATTCTATTCAGATCGGGCAGAGAGCATTCCAAAGTGATGTGAGTCACCGTACAACTCTGCGTAGGGTCACAGTTGGCTCTTCGAGGGTGAACAAGGACAGCCAGTGCTAAGGTCGTTTACGAGCACGCATTGGGACAGCTGCGACTCGAACTCGACGAGATTTGGTGCTGTGATTGATACCGAAAGGGTTGAGTCACGCAAAGGATCTGTTCAAGTGTACTAGGGAGGGGGTATTCGAGATGAGTGAGAATGCCAGCTTGTTCCGTGTTGCTTGGATCGGACTTCAAGGAACCTGCGGCAAACCTGACGCAATGAGATCGAATCCTGCACGAAAGGATTGCCGGGACCATTTCAGTGTTCAGGCTTCAACCTGGTGATTTGTTTGCTCTTGCCGACAGATCGATCCCGTAGGTAGTTTTCCAGAGAGCCATTCTTCGACGAGGTTTTAATCCAATGTTGAGAAAAAGAGTTCTCTTGAAAGAGTGACCCGAAGTTCTTTCTCACGACAGCCGATATTTCATTAGTCAATCCATTGTAGAACTGTCAAAGCATTTGTCGAAATTTGAAGACCCAGCACGAATTCAAGGAGGATTTCAGATCTAACCAAGAATTCCTAAACCACAAGAATTCGGGTTGGAAAAAAAAGATGCAATGAACCTGAGTGGACGGACTGCGTTCTCACTGCCACTAAAGATGATCGGGACGCCATATAGATCTCAATGCTTTGCCATAGGTGCAGGGTAACCACTTCTCACGCTATACAAGAAGAATTCTCGACGAAAAACGGTTACCATTCTCACGATTCTGGACAGTCGAGCACCATACTGATGGAGATCCATTTTCATCCCATGATACAAGCGAAGAGGAAGAACAATGCACTTTTCCATCCAAAGTGCTCGGAGATGTTGACCGAGGTCATCATCCGAGTGTTCCGAGTTCCAGGAACGCTTGATCCAGGCTTTTCTAGCTCTCCGGGACTACTCTTAGTTGTAACTTCTATCGGCCGGAAAAGTTCAATTATAAAAAGGTGCTTTGTTTGCGAGGCTGCTGAACCTCCACGTCTGAGAAGACAAGATCATATTCCTCTAGGTCCAATGAACGTATTTGGAAACCAGAGACCAGCACGGTGATGCCTGTCACGCAGTGGAGTAAGAATCTGCTTTGCACGCTGCATTTCGGAGATCTCTCATCCATCATAATTCACCATGACGAAATTTTCTTTGGAAACTGTGCCCATGGAGTAAAGAGAATCTGAACAGCCTGAAGGTGCGGTGGTCGCATCCACCTGACGTGCGGTGAGGCTACAAAGTCAAACGGATCGGCTAGGAAGATTCCGCTTGATTTTATTCTTTCATTTTTCAGCCCACGAAACTCAAGGGGGCAACACAGATCTGTCCGGAATCAGCGGTCAAAGCTTCTTCTTCTTGGGAGGTGAGGCTTCTCAGAAAATGAGGGGTTTTTTGAATCATAAGACAGGATAAAAACGGGAAGATGAAACAGGAGGTGGAAACGAGATGATGCTAAACGATAGCAAGCTTCTGCAACAGCACCCGTCTAACGTTGGGAATGGTTCTCATCCTCTGCAAAAAGCAGTCATTCTTTAATATGGGGGGCCTACTACGTAATAAGGACGAAGACTTGGGAACCGGAAGAGGAGGGAGGGAAGGGAAAAGAAGGAAGGAGAGAAAAGAAAGGCACAGAGTGAGATCCACTTCGAGGGCAGTTGAAAACGTTTTGTCTATCCATTTGAATTCTAATCGTATCTTCTCTACGAGGAGCAGAAGGGAGGCTATCCTTCGCTCAGCTACAGCTGATGTTTCCCCCAGGCATAAGCAACCCATGAGCTCATAGCTCATGGAGTAGATAGGGATCCCAACATCACGGCAAAAAAAGAGAGGGCGGCGCGCATGCGCTGCACATCTTCCGGAGAATGCTTCAGTACCAACAGCTTTGGATGAAACGTGAAGCTGGAAGAGTGGAGCTCCAAAACATGCAGTCTAAGAAAGTAGGTTTCTATCAAGAGCACCCCATGAGAGCTCTAGGCAGTTCTCGTCGGACAGTCCGATGCACGAGCATCGTGAAGACCATCCGTCAAGATACTGCCAGTTGAGGGGGACTTTCTTACTCCTAAATGCATACGACCATCAGCGATGGAAACTTCCTGAACGCTTCCGAACCAAAAAGGAAGTCCCAAGAACCTGGGGTCCAAGAGAGGAATGTTGAGAGGATAGACTTTTGCCAGGCACCAGAACAAGAATGGTCATTGGAACACGGATCAGCATCGATGGATGAACAGTAATCGATTCGGGTCATTGATTTCAATGAAAGGGAGCAATGGATGAATGGGGAAAGATTGTGTCAAGCTGATTGTATGCCTGCAAGTTGAAGAGGGTTATAGAAAGGGATTAGGGTGTCACCGCTGCATGCTTGAATCCAGAGTATGATTTTTCCAGGGTCATGAGGAAGCTAATGGAATTTGATGGATAGGAGAGTTAGCTATGGCTGCAGTGGCGGCACGAAATTTTTCATCTTCCATCTGTGCTTATTGAAGTGAAAGGGAAAGCTTTTTAAAAAATAAATAAATAAATAGAGAGTTAAAAAAAACAGGGAATCAGTTTATTTCTAAATAGTCTTGCTTGTCCGTGAAAAAGGGAATGCTCAAGAGGGGAGGGAGGGACAGAAAGGAGAAAAAGGTCTGTAGCAAGAAGATAAGAAGAGATAAGGCGATTGCCCAGGATTTCTAATGTATGTTTTTTTTTAAGGTGATCGATCGGCTCCGATATGCGCCCATATCTTGATTGCTCTGAAGACACGAAGGGTCTGTTTAAGTATTTAAGACTGTTCATGTTTCATGGTGAGGCAATGAGCACGAGGGGAATGGACGTCGTGAGGAGCTCCGCGAAGCCCACCTGGAAGATTCTAGGGGCTATCGTGATTTCTTGAAGCAAGGTCCGCTTCCTGGTTGAGCAGATCAGAGGCGCAGCAACTGCTCCTCAAGCACCGAAGCCAGGAAGCCGTGTGCAGAACTTTCGAATGAGATAGCCGTCCGAGTTCTATCACGAAGTTGACCTTTTCAGTACTCGGTGATGACTTATGATTGATGGATCATGATGGATGCACTCGATAGAAAGAGCGCCCTGCGCCGCCAAGGCTTCCGATTTCATGAAGACGAAGGAAATTACTCATTGGCACCATTCATGCTACGCCGATGAGTGGACCTGCTGCTCTTTGTTTTTCACTTGATCTGGAGGTAGTTTCGGGCGACTCACGGTTCTTCGAGTATTCAGTGCGCTGCCTGGGAGTGGAATGAAAGCGAGTGATCCCCTCCACCTCCCTCTGCTCCGAGGTGGCTTCTGCCACATGTCAAAGCATCGAGCTGTCATTGACAAACAGATCTAGAAAGTTGTGGCTCGAGAATCAGCGAGAGAGTATTAGACAGTTTCCCTTGTTCCCCAAAAGCTTGCGAGCCTTCTAGAATCACAGAGAACCGCCCCACTTCACCCAAACACCAAACTTTTCGGAAGTCCCTGTATTTCATCATTGATTTATTCACTTTATTTTTTAAAGATCACGATGAGATCGTTACTATCGGCGAAGGATGATCATCGCCAGGTTATGCTGGGCATTTCTTATATGGAATAACAAAAATACATCGGTGTGGTAGAACCTTTGGTTCTACCACGTAGAATGGACCTGTCGAAGACCGGCGTGCAGACCGGTGAGCTCCGCTTCGGCAGTGTGGGGGAAGGGAAAAACAAACAAACAAAATAGGGGAAGGGAAATTATGCACGGGGAGGGGGAGACCGAAGAAGGGATTACAGTACGCTGCCAGGCGTCCTTTGCATCTTGTTCATGATGATGACAATTTCATTCCGTATCTCGCCCAGGAGGAATCTTCAGGAAGATCCACGCCTAGTGGATGGCGTCCCTGCCATTTCGGCCTCTTCTCCTGGCGTTCCAGACCGCTACGATCTCGCGAAGACAGCAGAGAACTGCGAAGGAGGCGGCTGGCTGCAGTGCGGCACGCGCGAGGAGGCGTCTGAAAATGTCCCTTGGCGTCTGAAAATGCTCACTAGGATACCTAGGATCGTCGCGAGGCGATCCCAAAGGAGTCGGAGGGCAGTACAGTCTAATAGCAGGTGTAGGAGTGTCTCTCTCTTCCCGCACCTCTCGCACTGAGCGTCCACGCTCCCCCGTGTCCAGTAATGAAGGCGTGCTTTGCACGTGATTCTCCCATGCAACGCCAACAGCGCCGACTCGTGCCACTCGAAAGGGAGGGTGCCGATGTTCCAACACAGAGGCGTCTCGAGCAGCTCTCCCCAACGTAATAGTCCTAGGGGTGGGACACTCGGGGTCGCAGCGTCCGTCACTTTCCGAGTTGTCCGCGTCTTCAATGCTTTCTTCTTTGCTGCTATGCAGCACGTCACTTCCCACCTTGCCGGGTTTACGCTGCCCCTTGCGTCCCTTAGGGAGAACAGCACTAGCAGAAAAGAGGTTGGTCTAGGACAATGGAAATCCTTTTGGGTTCTTCTGTTTCTGCTGCTTTCCTTCCAGTTTTTTTTTCTTTTTCAGCTTATTTTTTTTTTTAAGGGGAGGGGGAGAGGGTAGGATTTGCCAAGTGCTAAAGAACTGTCTGATCCCCTAGGGGCGGGGGGGATTCACAGAGCTCCTTGACTCAGTCCACGCTACCCGAGGGTGCGTACCACTGTTTAGGTTATTTAGGTCTATGAGTCCAGAAAGGCTCCAGAGAAAGGAATCCGATCCTCTTTTGCTTGGTAGGGGGACTGCGAAGGAAATCTTTTCCTCATTCTCTCCGGACGGGGTTTCTCTTCATTTCTTCTCCAAAGGGAACTCGCAAGGGAACCGCTCCGTGTTTCCTTTGAAGAGAATCACGAAGGGATGCTTCCCAATTTCTCCGAAGGGTCCTCTCCCTGAAGGAAGCAGAGCACTTCTTGACACTCTAGAGAGGCATCAATCAACCAGCTCCATGGTGTTTGATGGAGGGTACGCTCACTTGGGAAGAGGGAAGGAGACGACTTCACTTTCACAACCGGAAGTGAACACCATGGGAAACCGGTTCCTTGGTTCCTGGAAGGGACCCCATAGGGTCAGCTGTCAATCGCGGCCAGTCAGCGGCGACATCGGGTTTCCACCAGTGCCGCATCCGTCGGCATCACTGGACACGGGGAGGAGAAGTGGACCCGAACTGTGCACGGTGCAGGGAACGGAAATCCCTTCCGCACCTCCCAGTGGACTGTGTTGCCCTCTGGTCCTTTTGGGGACGCTTTGTCTCGAGCCTTGGAACTTCAGGCGGCAACCCCAGGGAGGTTTCAAAGCGCCTCTTCTTGCGCGACGCCCCCACGCCGGCCTCATCCACAGAAGCACTTTTTGCTGTCCACGAGGCGGGATCGTGACCACATCGAGAAGCTCCAGAGAAGGCCAGGACGACAGGGGCACCATCTATTCTGTTGCCCTCTTCATGAAGATGGCTTCTCTGGTGATCCTAAAACAGGAACTTGCCGGCATTCTTACAAGGATGCAGAGGACATCGTCCAGCACACACGGATCCCTTCCCGAGCTCCCCCGTTTTGGGAACTGTATGTTTTCTGCTGTTCTTTTTGTTTATCTCCCCATCCCTGGTGCTGCCGAGGCGACCCCGTTGATCTGCGTGCCAGATCCTGGCAGATTCCTACTCATAGTTACAAGTAACGTGGCAGGATCAAACGTCCTGCCACAGACGTGTTTGTTTATTTTATAAAGAAACGCCCCGGCGCGACCGGGTGTCAACCAGTGTCGCACCCGAAGCCTATCAGACCAATCAGAGTCATCCTGCGCGCAGTGGGGACTCGAAACTCATGACTCACTCCCCATTCTCGGCGTCCATTCTCCACGTGGAGATTCAAACCCGCAACGCGTGGTGTCTCGCGCAGAGGCCGCACCCACACGGCCGCCAGTGCGAG
Organism: Raillietiella orientalis; assembly: GCA_036172245.1. NCBI lineage: Eukaryota > Metazoa > Arthropoda > Ichthyostraca > Raillietiellida > Raillietiellidae > Raillietiella > Raillietiella orientalis. The sequence continues at coordinate 5,864,421 of JAYWIR010000003.1, read as the reverse complement.
CGTGTGGCTGCGGTCGCGTACTTCATCATTTGGTTGTTACCCGGTTACTCCAGGCCTTTTATTTACAGAACGAAACAAAACAAAAAACAAGCTACAAGAAAGAAGGGGAGAAGAGCACCCTGAAAAAGAAACGCCTGAAAAACAAAAAAAAAAAGTTTAACCGGGATGACCACTAGCACGCAGACCGGCTTCCAAAAAGTTGGGAACGGAGGGAGGGGACAAAGTACAAGTGAAAAAAAGACGGGAAAGTGGGGACGAAGGTCTTTGGTTAATGACGTTCCTTCCTTTCTAGAAGTGGCTCTGGTCAGTAAACATCTCCTGGTGACTTATTCCTGTAGATGAGGCCACCTCATGAGGTCTGTCGCGATGCTGGTGACCTCTCTTCGTCGCGAAGTTGATTCCAACACGAGGCGGGCTGTCACTGTGGCTCGAATGCAACAGATGGTTGCCATCACAGCGGCCGTCTTCAGCCCGCCTTGAGTGAAGGAGAATCGCCGCCATGTCCAAATGATGTCCTGCGGCTGCCTGAGAGCCGGAGCGAATCTCTGCCACAAGCCCTCGGGGGCACTGCAGTTCAACAAAATTCCACCGCACCTTACTCGGAACAGTTCGGGGAGGCAACTCTTCCAGAAACCATGTGCCTGTGCTGGTTGCACTGGAATCTTCAGTGCAGAAACAGCAGAACATCCTGTTTCCACCGGAGTGGGAACACGGCAGTGTTTACACACAGGGGAGGGGCCACGAGTTCTTCGGGAGACACACCAAGCTGTTTACTCCACCGAAGCAGTCCCTTTACCCGGAGACGAGGAGTGGCGCCGTCCACCGCCAACTCCCTCCTCTACTTCCCGTCTCCCAGGAGTTTTTCGACTCCTCCAATGTTGCAAGAGAACTCCCTACTTTATTCGGCAATGACGTTACCAGCGTTACCATTTCCGGGTGGCTACCGTTGTTACAGGAAAGAGCGCGTGCGACTCTTCCTCCATCCATTACTCACTTTGGAATTTTCGAGCATCTCCAGATTCGTTTGCTCTGCCAGATCTTTAGATTTTCCTCCTTGGTGTTCGTGCAGACCTCTTGCTTCTGACTAAACGGTTGCCAGATTTCCTCTGCGTCCATTCCGTGCTGGGAAAAGTATCTAGATGAGATGGACCTGAGTTTCCTGTGGATGAAATCGTGTAGACCAATCGCTTTTGTGATCCGCCATCTCCATGCTTTCACTCCGCAGAATGAATAGCGATCTCGGAGAATCAACAGGTCCCAAGAGCGGATTCCACACTACTCCCGGATTTAGTGCTCCAGAAGGACGACAAAATGGGGGCATCAGATAATGCGTTCCTTTTTGAAAATGGCGGAGAAACCTTTTGCACCGTCAGAAGGAAGGAGGAAGAAAAACATCAAGCAATTGCAACATCCATCTTCGCGAAAGACATAAAATATACTGTACCTGTCTTTGTGATAGAAGCCCCTGGTACGTGGGATCCAAGGAATGATGGAGTAATACGGGGAATAGGCATCCCGGAAAGATGCACGGATAAGATGAGAAAGCTAATGGTACCGTCACCAATACGAAGCGGCAGGGACGTGTGCCGGACGCACCGGCTGGGTCAAATCCCTGATGACGCCCGCAACCCATGGGAAAATTTGGATGTGAACGAACAGCAACAGTCCCCCTGAGAAGATGAGGCAACAGGATTATGACCTAGAAGGAAGGACAGGAACTATGCTTCCGGGGATATATCTTGTAGGAACGAGAAATATGCAATGAAAAAATGTGTTCTTATCAGCTTACCATCTGATACGCCACCTTTCTGGTGGGGCCAGGATGCTGAGCTACTTGCTTTGCTTCTGATGAAACGGTTTCCAGATTTCCTCCGCGTCCATCCCATGCTAGGAAAAAGTACCCAGATGAAGTGGACCTGTTTCCCGTGGACGGAATCGTGTGGGCGAACCGTTCTTGTGATCCGTGTTCCTCATGCTATCATTCCTGGAAGGATCCTACCGGCGCATCCTATAACCTACCATGACTGGAGAAGAGCGCTAGTTCTCGTTTGCAGAGGAGTGAATGGGGTCCATGAGGGTGTTTTTTCCGCAATACACCAAAGGAAATCTCGCAATGACATGGAATGCACACCTGTTTTGCAAATGCCAATAAATCGAACCGTGTTGGGTTTCGGTCCCTTTCTTTCCCGGCGAACGACACTGTACAAGCAGCGTCCGTACAGGAAATCGAGCATTCGGAGGACTCATTCTTTGCTGCACACGGAACAAACTGGAGCAAGCGAGTCGGTGGCAACCGAATGGCACAAAGAGGAGAGCTTTGGTAGAGCCCCAAGCAAATCTCAGTCAGCTGCTGATGAGTTTTTACAAAGTGGAAATGATACGGCAATGGTACAGGGTGGATGATGAAACTAGAAATGAGATCGTAGAGACTTTGTTTGCCCATGACTCGTACCGTCTCCTGTGGAAGATGTGCTTGAGATGGAAATGAAGCCGGAAGCGTAATTCTGCAGCATTTAATTCGCATCTGGCATCATTTGAGCATGCAGCTTCCCGTGCTTCACTGGATGACAGCACACCCCACTGCGAGATGAATTCTGAACTGAATGTTGCTGACTCTCACATGTTTGTGCGCCTGGAATTTCAAAGCAACGACTGTGATTATATCTTAAGAAGAAGAGGAAGAATGATAAAAAGATGCCTTTTATTTGTGGAAGCGTCGAAGGTTCAACGTACTTATTTAATGTTTCGAACATGAATATTCATGTCATTCGAATATTTTTAAACATAAGTATGTACCAGTCAGTATTAAAAATTCCATAGTTTCATAGAGGGTTTGGAAAGTAATCGAAATTCGCTCCTTAGATCATATACAGGTCATGGATCCATAAGGAAGGAGAGTTACAGAGCTTCTCTTTGAATCATTTATCGAATAAATTGGTAGATATTTTTGTTCCAGTGCAATAAATTGATATTACCTGTATGAGTAATACGTAAAGGATGTAAGGGAAAATATCGTATCAATAGCACGATTATTTACAAGCCTTTCATTACTGTCTGTATGATCCAAAAATTCCATTTCACTTGGAATTTTAATGATAAATTGCTCTACGTGTCGGATGACCACCATTTCGCGGTTTTGGTAGTTTACCGGTTTATCACACGCACTGCTAAAATGGCGATTATTTTTTCCCCTTTTATCAGTTCCTTTGCTTGCAATTTTTTCCGGCGTCAGCAGGCCGCAGGACGAAGTTATCCGAGGACCCGAGAGAATTCCAAGGCGAGCCCCTCCCCCTCAGTCCGCCTCACTTTCTGCGAACAAAGTATATCGGCACTCTTGAGCCCCACCCCCCCGCCACGTTCTGCTGGAACCACGGGCACGATGGAACCACCGTTCTCTGCCCATGTGAAAAGGCAGCCTCCTTGGATGGAGCCGGGATGCCATCGGGGACAGGATTTGCGTGAACTCGCGAGCGTCCGCCTCTCCGTCGAATCGCTCGCACTGCCGAGCGCAGATTTGTGTTTTCCGTTTTGTGTGGCGCAGAGAGAGTGCACAGCACACACACGACGGGCAGGAAATGTCCAATGCCCAGGTCACGCTCCGATCGGCCCACGCCTTGGTGCGCACGACTCGGATCCATTTTCGAAACATTCATAAAACACATCCCGGCTGCTCGGAAAGTTCGTGATGACAAAGAACTGCCAGCGATTCCCAGAGACTACTTAGGTCCTCTTTTTAATGAGCTTTGCGTTTCGCTTCCCACGGAGAGAAGATGAAATCACGAAGGATGCAAAATCCTGTGGTGGATCGTTGAATGCCACTCTTTTTCGATCCCGGAAAATGATCGCCACACATCACTGGAGTGCTCTGCGCAGAAACGAAATCGTTCTCGCCGGTCTCTGTGCCGACGCAGAGAGGAATCTTCAGCTGGATGCAATCACTGATGGATACCAACTCATTAACAAAATCATCACCCCGAAAAATGGAAGATCGTGTAAAGTTCATACAGTGTAGCGTCTTCTAAGAGTGCCTTTTTGTTCCTTTACCAGGATGAAAATCAAAAACTTGCAGAGTTGAAGTTTTCCTGCGTCCTCTTGGTCAACCGGATCCTCTTGCAGTGGTTCAGAAAGACTGTGAGACGCAAAGATTCCTCATGGGTACATCTTCCGGGAGCAACAAAACTGCTGACCGTGGCGAAGCGCCCATTTCAAAGTCTCATTGAAGTTTTCCTGCGTCCTCTTGGTCAACCGGATCCTCTTGCAGTGGTTCAGAAAGACTGTGAGACGCAAAGATTCCTCATGGGTACATCTTCCGGGCGCAACAAAACTGCTGACCCGTTTCCAAGTATCGTGTTCGTCATGACGCATTCCACTTGTGTCCAGTACGCTGTGGCGGATTCGATTCCCAGTGTGCACAGGTAATTTGTCAAACCAAGATCGAACGGCAGCACGGTTACACGGATCATGCAGCTCCTGGGATCCATTCTTTCTTGAGACTTTTGACTGCGCAGAGTTGCTTCGTTTCTGGAACTTGGAGAGTACGAGGAAAGAATGGCATGCAAAATGCTCTGTGCGTTGTGTAGATTTTTCGAAAGCCGTCGCTTCAACGCTTGAAACTTTCTTTGAAATCGGATGGTTCGCGCTTACTTTGCAAAGGTCATTTCTCTCGATGCCTGGTCAAGTGATAGCACGTCAAGGCAATAAGAGATTGTGCTTACTTGTTTCTCTTTCACTGGACTGCCGCTGGGGTCCGTTGTGCCTTTTAGAAGGACAAACACTCATAAAGCTTTCGTTCCAATCTTAAGGCTCTAATACCTAGAGTAATAGAGAATGAAAACCGTGATTTTTATTTATAGAAGAACCGTTACCTAGAATTTTGACGAACTCAGTCCGGTCTTCTTCTTTCGAGGAATGAAAGCATCGTCAGTTGCTTATGACCACTGCACTTTCTTCATGAGGGTGATCAGTCATGCTCCCCAGGAAGAACCGAGAGAAGCGTTGGGGGCCCAGGGATAGAGGAAGCCAAGAACTTCAGAGAAGTAACATTATCATCTATTAGCTGATGATTGACTGTTTATTCAAGTTAGTATAGTCTCCAGCCACGATCTGCCGCTTCCAGCTGACAGAAATGTTTGCGAGTTTCCGAATTTCAATTCGAAATTCAGTACGATTCCACTTCCGAGTTCCTTGGAGTGCTTAAAGTCTTTCTTTGTTTGACTCCGAGACGGCGGCAGGACGCCGCTCTGTGTTTCCTGTGTACGTTGTCCTTGTTGTACATTGTGGCAAAAGCGAAGTGATCGTCGCAAACGACCACACAAGTCTCCGATTTGAAATTCGGGTGCTGCTTCCCGAAGAAAAGAAGCACGCGTGTGTCGAACGACGCCGTTATTTTGCGTCCATCCTCATCTCCTGCCTCCAAGTTGAGCTGAAGAGCAGAAAGTACTCGAGGAATGCAAGTATCCCTGCAAACGCACTAGTCTGGACCACCTCAGAGTAGTGTCCTTGTTTTCTGCAGTGGATGTCCTCCGAAGCAGGTGGATGTGCTTGCCTTTGCCAAAACATTTCTTCGAGGGAGTTTGATCCAATCCAAAGTTGACGTTGCTCTCGAGTATGGAATTTCCATCAAGAAAATGTTAGCTCTCTACTGGTCCCATCGCTCTTAATGCCTGAGTATTCTTCAGAGGAATCCGAAGGAACTTGAATGAGTTTCTTGTTTACGGATTTTCTGTGGTTCGAACTCGCGCTCTGGAAGGTAGCGCACCAAATGGGATCACCGGGTATTCACCTCTCTGATCACGGATAAAAAAATTCTAACGAATTTAAGTACAAGTAGAAATACAAGAACAGAAAAGTCATGTAGGTGGCGCCACAGCACTGCCACCCTGACCTTCAGGTGGTTCAGTCCGCAGACGTTCAGAATTATGAGACTTGTGCCCACGTGCAGAAGACTCGTTAATAAAAGGAAGCCTCAGTAAGAACAGTACGGGAACCATCCGGCAATCTGACGGTCATCCCATTATCTTGAATTGGGACTCCGATACCTCAAATAATGAAGATGGAACTTGTGAAAATTCAGACACGGTCCTTCACTACTTCCTTCGGTGTTCCACGGACTTGCCCGCACACGGTGGATGCAGGAATCTCTGGAAAAGTGAAAAGTATAAAGCAGAGGTGTATTCTATGATTTAATTATCACAATCAGATCATTTTATGACTTTTATTTCGATGCTTCTCTCTAAAATCGGCATACCTGCGTCGGGAGTGTTTCAATTTTCTCGAGGGTCACGCAAGAGTCGCTTTTTCTGAATTTCTGAATTCCCTCTTGGGCACTGGCACTTAGCAACTGATACTTTCAGATGAAAGGTTGTGTTTCCAGGCGATCCATGAGAATAGAAAAAATACTTTTGCAGGACCACTCTCTTTCTAAAATGAGAAAATTTTTGTGCTGAGATTTGAGATCCACTGTCTTCCTAGCCTTCCTAGTCGCCATGTTGCAGTTGAAATTCCATCTTGAAAAAAATTGAATTTCTCACCATTCCTTTTCGATTGCTTCTTCCATTTCCTTGGATCATCACAACAAATAATACCTACCAATAGCTGTGCTTTTGAGTGTCTCCTTTTTGTGTGACCAAAAAGGAATACTCAAAAGTGTGTTATCAATTGCCATTCTGAGAAGGGTTCTCTCTGGATCGTTGGCCTTGACGCAACTTCCTGAGATGGTATGTCATTTGATGCGGGCTCGACTGCCGAGGAAACTCTCACTCTGCTGCGGAAGGAAGGTCCACAGTGGAACGTATCTTCTTCGTCTCCAAGGGGATCTCTGAATCCTGAGAGCGATCCCAAAGCGAGCACGACGCTTTGAGCTCGCGCACCCAGCTGGAGGCGAACTCCGCGAGATTAAGATGCTCTGTATTCTTCGAACTGAAGCGATTCACCTGCCTCGTGATCAGCATCAGTACATCTTTGTGACTCAGAGAATAGCTTTCGGAATCATGAGATTCGATTCAGACCTTGTAAAAATTGGCAGCCTCCTCCACAGTAAAAGGAAGAGCCTCCATTTTTCTTAGTTGGACCAGAGCGCCATTGGCCCAGTTTCTGTGGACTCTGCAGCCGTCCGGCTTCAGCCTGAAGTCGTCTCCGCATGAAGCTCGCAAGCCTTTCTAAGAATTCCAAGAAATCTCAGATGATGAAAGCGTTCTCATTCGATGCTCAGAAGGATGAGTCGAGATGCCTGGAAAATCCCACGCTTTCGAAGTTTCGAAATAACATGAGGTCTTTCTTCCTTCTTTGTTCACGAAGCCGCCTCCAGGCTTGCTACTGCAGCGACCCAGAGAAGCATCAATCGCGTTGGCAGCAGATGGAGGGGAAGGCTTCATGTTTGCGTATTCTGTTAAGAAATGATGGGCATTGGCAAGTCATTGCGAACCAGCCTTCTCGATGTTGAGCACATCGCAGGGTGGTACGAAACTCTTTGGCAAATTCAGACACTCGAGGAGTTCCATGGAACTTCTGTGTTCTTCACTGCCGAACTGTACGGCAATCTCCGCCAGCAAGGGATGCCTGTATTGAGAATCTCGAAAGGAGCATCTTTTTGCACTCTGAAGCGCAGGCAGAATTCCTTCATGCCGCTCCAAGGGGATATCACTTGCACTGGTTTGGACGGATTCCTTCCTTAGCCAGAGTCGAGAAGACTCCTTCAATCTTAATTCATGTTCTTTGTGCCTCCGAAAGGCATGCCTTTCGGCTCATCTCCAAGCAGAGGGAGACGAAACAATTTAGTGTGTTTCCTTTTCAGCATCTGTGCTCTACAATTTGCAGGGCTCCTGCTCTTTCCAGCCTGCATGAGGAATGGCTATCCTTGTTATCCCTGCAGGGGCGCTCCAGAACATCACTGCGTCCTCCCCCACCAGCGTAGCAATTAGGCGAGCCTCAGGTGGGTAGTTGGCTCCCAGAGATGGCGCGTCATCTGATGCGGTCTCGACTGCTGAGGAACCTCTCACTCTGCTGCGCAAGGAAGTCCACCCGGAAACCTACCCTCTTCGTCTTCAAGGTGATCTTTGCATTCTGAGAGCAGTCCAAGGCGAGTGCGATGCTTTTGAGCTCGCGCACCCAGTTGGAGGCGAATCCATCACCCTGTTGACTGCTTCCAGCCTCTCTTTTGTTGGCGAGGTCCTGGGAACTCGGAGGACGCTCCGGAACTGCAGCGTATTGTGGTTAGGTTCCGTCTCCAGGAGACACGTGCCTTTCCGTTTCGAAGTTCGGGTGGGAGGGAACTGCGCTTTTTTATTGCCTTTGTTCCAGATATCTTCTGTCAACACAGAGCTTATCTTTCCCTCCATCATGAAAGTGCTTCGGTTGCGCGACGACTTCGGATAAAATGCAAAGTCCCGCCGGAGGAATTCCCTGCGTTGCGCTCTCGAATCTTCCATTTTCCATGACAGCTGGCGCTGGGCCGAGAGCTGCGCCGCTGCAGGTATCGGCATTCCTGGGCCCACTTCGAGACGCGGCTTCGATTCCCGATGGAGGATTTCTGTGTGGGATATCACGTTTGTCGCACGAGGTGAGATGGAGTTCAGCAGTGGCAGCCCTCAGCTTCTCTGAGAGTACGCCTCCGCATCACGTGTGGGGGATGCTGCCTGCGTGACGCATACGGGAGGCTGGAAGCTGTGACTCTTCGCTCGACAAGCCGCGCGCGCGCTCGTGAGACCGAGTCTCTTGGGTTCAGAAGCCCGTCATTGCAGACAAGGGTTCCCTCCCTTCGGCTGCCGCCTTCGATTCCTCCGAATGGTGATGATCTTCAGGTTCATCCCGCTTCCGCATCTGCTTCTCACAAAATGACATTCTTCCGCTGTGGTCAATGTTTTTGGCTTTTCCTTTTTGGAACAGTGCTCACTGCCCTTCGCCCTCCGCACATCAGCTTGAAATTCACCGCTGCAGCTTCGAACGTGACTCGCTGACGAAGATCAGTACCTGGAGGCACATCTCCAAGATGTAGTACAGATTGTATTGATTGCATAGATTCTCTAAAATGGGATGGTTTTTCTAAGCAAGAGGCCGCCCAAAACAGGAGAAAAAGAGAAGAGCTTTGCATTCCTGAGGGGCTGCTGGGAGCGATCCCGAAGAGCAGGGCGGATACCGAGCTCTCCGGTCTGCGGCAGTTTGGAGTGACCCTAAAAATCTCAAGACGTCCGGTCCTCTTCTCGCAGTTTCACTAAGCCGCCAGAAGTTTCTGCGCGCTCCAGACGCGAAGCGAAAGGCATCATGCCAGAAGAGGAGGAGTGGTAACGACAACGAAAGCTGGAGAGCAGGAGGATGAAGGTGGGTGAAGAAATTCGACTCGCAAGAGCGCAGTTTTGTTGCAGAGCGCGTGGGGAACGAGAAGTCGGCCAGGACGAAGGGCATTTCGGAAAAACAGGTGCGGCGACGACGGATCCTAAAACACGCAGGCATGTTAGGAGGAGGCACCACTACAGCATAGGGTCAAGGTCACGAAGCTTCAGGAGAACTCATGCTGGACGTTTTCAGGGAGATATGATGCGCCGATGCGATCAGGGCAGCGAGATGAGCAAGCGTCACCGGCGACGGGGAGATGCCGGAAAGAGTAGAGAAGGCTGGAACGAGAGACAACGCTGGGATGAGCTCTTCGCTGCAGCTCGTGGCAGCTCCCCAGGCATACTGGACAGCGACTTCCGAACCAGGTTCGATTTTTAATCAAACTGTGATGGTGCTTCCATGGTGACCGCTCATGGCTTATGTTTCGTAAGCAAATTCACTTTTCGCTGAGTTGATCCGTGGAGGGGGGGGATCAGATCTGAGATTTCAAGTAGTCGTCGAGAAGTGCCTCTCAACCACGTGCACGTGCCCGCCCGCCCTTGGGGCAGCCATTTTCTCCTTCGCCTTCCTCGCCCTTCTCTTGCGCTACGACTTCAGCCAGTGCTCGCTCCTAGCCTTGGGAACAGTTTGTGCTCAAGAACGACTTGATAAGATGAAAGCGAATGGTACAAACAAAACGGGAGTCCACGCCGCGATACGAGACGAAGCTCTTTGAGTGATGATGACGACGCATTGAGCCGTGCCAAGACCACAACACGCTCAACACATGGATGAGCTCATTTGTGCATTGAGAGCAGGTCACGCCGGTCTGCTACCGGTATCCATGATTTCCCGCTTACTGGAGTGCCCCTCATCCCCATTTATTGCTCCTCTTCCCCATCACGCGGAACAGCTCCTCCCGAAGCACAATCACGTCCACTGGCCCTTGCCGTTCTTCCCGATCCTGTTGAGGTCTCGAAAAGATGGACAAGAACCGAAGCTGGGAACCAGAGTGACGGAGAAAGGTGTGCAGAGAAAAAAAAAGACATCCGCGTTGATGTATGAAAGTGAAGGAAAAGGGGAGCAGGGCTCCCTCCAAGCGGAACGTCCGCCGAAGGCTCACCGGACACGTGCGAGTGTTTTGGTGTCAGATGATGTGAAAGTCTCCTCCGTCCAGCGTTTGATTCGCGCTCAGCCGCAGACTGCACTTTTCTTTCTAAGCGGTTCGAGGAGGAAGGAAAGAAGCGAACGGAAGCTGAGTGGAGCCAACCGACCTTGCAGCATTTCTCCAATCATCCCTGTTCCAGCATCGAACCTCCCGTGGACATACTGCATTACTCCGCCGTATTTTTCCTCATGCTGCTCATCAGGCAAGTGAAAGGAAATCTTCCGACAGCAGCAGGACCGTCATGAGAACACGGGACGAGAATACTATGAGTACTTGTACAGAGTACGAGGCGGGATGTCACCTAGCACCGCGAACGATGCCTCTCAGACTCCACAAAGGAGCTTGGCATCACGGTGGCGTATCAGAGGGAGGGAATCCTTTGAATCCAGACTGTTCGGTTTCGAAGGCTGCAGCGACCCCAGCATCGCCAGCCTTTGCAGCTGTGCAACGCGTGGGTTCTTTTGCCAGTTCTCGCCGGTTGCGCAGCGGAATCCATCCCTTAGACGAGAGATGCGTTTCCAAGACACCACGCTGGTGCTTCCAGCAACGGGAAACCGCCGCTTTAAGCTGCACCTCTTTCCTGTTTCTTTCCTGGGTTTCTCGTATCCAGCTGATAAGAGAGGTTCGAATCATTTCCAAAGAGATGAAAGCTTCGAATTTTTCAGATTACCAGCATCACGTGAATCATCGAAAATTTTGAAGCGAGATTTTTTTTAGGTTGTTCGTCGTATGAAGAGCAATTTGAAAAGATGAAGAGATAAAAAAAAAAAAAAATAAGAATGGAGCTTCCTGCCTCTTCAATTTTCTCGTCGGCTTTTTTCTGCGATTTCTGAATAGAAGGTTTTTTTTTATTTTCTATTTGTTTCATTTTCAGAATCAAGAGAAAACCAAATCTTCCGTTTCAGGAGACATCATCTGTCTTGACATCATCGCTGAGCTTCTGCCTTTTTTCCCTTCTCTAATCGCTAAGTTCGTTTCTTTCACATTTGCTTTAACGTGCCTTCTCTAGCCACCGGCAGAGCATGTGCAGCATCAGCCACCGATATGTATTTGATGATGGATCGCCAGTAATAGTCAAGAGATGCCGGGAGACAACGCTGCAAGAAATTAGCAGGCTCGGAAATTTGAGATTGCAACATCTCGCCTTCCCTCTTCGGCGAGAAGTTGTACGGCAGTGCGGATGCACGCGGTCCCCTACGTCCGATCTCACGAAGGTCGCATGAAGGCCATACTTTCCCCGTTCCAGGACTTTCCGAATTTTGGATCAGTTCCCAAGATGGGTTCCCAAGGAGCTATTTGGGACATCCATGATGTCGACGGCTTTAGATCTGGTCGAGTGTTGGGTCCTAGTGGCAGGGGTAACCTCTGGAGCTTCTGGGATCTCGGAAGTCTGCAGAAAGGCGACTGCTTCTGCATCGCTCCCCACGGTGCGAGGGCGCTCCAAGTGGATCCCCTTGTTTACGGACCGGGATCTTCGAGCTCGGTGCCGCGCCCTACCACGATGTACAGGTGCGGCGGAGTTCGTGGCGAAGAGGATTTGCTCTCTGGGGAGTCGTGCGAACCCCGCCCGCTTCTTCCTCACCGGCGGTTCCAAGAGAAGAGCTTTGCCTCCTGCCTGTCGCGCGGGCGTTCGCCACCACTGCTCCCTTCCCCACGAGGGTCCTAGGAAGATGGATCCATTGCTCTGCTACGCACCGGCTCCTGCAGCAGGCGCGCGCCATCCCAAGGGCGAGGGCGAAGGCGCGTCTTTGGTCGCGCTGCAACTGTTTCCCTCCTCCTCGATGTGTTCGGCGTTCCCAGGATTTCGTGCTCCATCTACGGAGGCGATCATTGCAGCCCGCCGGATCCGTACGGGTTGCGAGGGTTCCCCAAAGAGGCAGTCGCGGGCAGATGAGAGCGGCATTTGGGCGGAGGAGCCACAGGCGCCAAACGTCGAATGAGCCATCGACAGGATAATCGCGAGGCGTCGATCCCCCTCAGACTGGCCCTGACGGAAGGGCGAAGAAACAGTGCCGCATCCGATCTGAGAAATAGGAGGAACAGACTTCAGCTACCCCGCCAACTCCAGAGGTCGACGCGGCCAGCGGCAACGGTCGAGTCGATGCGGACGGATGTGCTCGAAAACCTGCCTGCCGTTCGTCTCCTTCCCAGTGGACTCTTTACACCTGGAAACGCCTGAGCATTCACTGATTCGCAGACTGACAGACCAAGAGCTGCAGGAGGAGGAAGGCCTGACTCAGACTCGAAGATGGACCACGCGGGAAGACGGAAACGGCAAAGGGAAGGGGAGACCAGCAGGGATGAGCAAGGGGAGCAATGGGTACTCGGTCCACTGCGTCGCGCCTTTTGCAGCCTGCGGGCCATCCACACTCCTTGTTCCGGATGGATCGTCCCACCACCTACTCCTCACGGAGGACACGCGAAATGCATGACCCCTCGGGTTGCTTCACGGATGCGCCGCGTGGTGTCGTTTTTCCGAGGTCATTCAGGATCGCTATCGAGGTGGGGAGGCTCGAGGGAGTATGCCGAGCCCGCAGCAGTCCCGCAGCATCCCCTCCGAGGTGTCCTCAGGCTGCAGCAATGCCACCTTCAGCAGCCACCGACTGCTCTGAAGAGACATCCAGTCCGGAAGCGGATGGAGGAAGGCCCTCACCCCCGCGCGCACCTGAGCATGGCTTCAGGGACAACGCGCCTTTTCTCCTCACCCAGCAGCGCCGACAACCGCGGCGAGGGAGGAAGGACCTCGGCGGAGGACGGGCGTTGCCATCCGAGGAGGGCACAGAACTGTGAGTACGTGTATAGAGAAGCAGAGGAATTACCGAGTTTTCCAGAAGAAAAGTGGGCAAAGGAAGGAGGACCGGCCTGTCTTTTCCCAGAGCCGATGCTCCACCCGAGATGCTGAAGCACCCTGGAGAGGACAGGAAAGGGGAGGGGAACTCCCTTGAGTTCCATCCGGATGCGCACGCGCAACGCGTGCGGCCAAGCTTCTCCCGGGAGCGCTTCCGAGGAAGAACGGGGCTGCGTTTCCGGACCTGGACACAGCCGCGACGGCGCGTCGGTCGCTTGCCCTCGGGATGTTCCCGCGGACTGGTGCTGCTCCGCCTAGCATGCTCGAGTACGGGCATCTTCGACTCAGGCACTGGAATCGCCACATACACCGTTGTCCGGTGGTGCATCGGACGGGATCATGATCTCCGAGCCCCGGAACGTGGGTGCTCGGCACCCGGTAATGCGCCGGCAGGTGCTTGTTCGGTGGGGGCACCTCGCCGCGATCCCGTGCGCCCCACCTCGCGCATTGCCGTGGGGACGCGGAGACCGTCAGGCTGCAGCCTCAATTTTGCATCCTTCATTTCAGAAGAAGCTGCTCCAGCAACGTCGGAAGTTTGAGGACGCTGTGGTTCCGAGGCAGCCGAGTCCATAGGCGGTAGTGGAGATAAGAAGAAGGACGGGGACCTCAGAAAACTCAACCAGGAGCAGGAGACCGCTCGGAATGGGTGCGGCGAGTGCCGGAGAAAGGTGACGCGGGCCAAGGAGAAGCTGCTGCACATCTAGGAGGAGCCGGAGAAGCTGTTCACCCTGATGAAGATGCTGCAGGAGGAGCAAGCGGAGGGGGACAATCAGATCAAGCAGCTGTAGGGGTGAGAGGATTCCTCTGTTCCTTTCCATGAGAAAGGAGGAGGAGAATGAGAAAGTGGTTTGCTTCCCCTCTCCATTCTCACCTTCTCTATTTCCTCCGGGAACCATCCTCCTTCCAAATACAACGCCAAGATGCAGGCGTCTCCAGTGGCGGCCCTGCAACCGGGACCCACGGTCCGGTCAGATTCCAAGCCACCGACCCCATGGGTTTCCCGAAGAGTCCTTTCTAAAGGCATTTCTCCCCCTCCCCCCGCCGCAGGTGACCTCTCTCTTTGCGCCTGTCACTGCTACAAGGAGGCTGACTGACTGCTCGAAGACCGTCACCACTCCAACCGAGGCGTCGTCGTCGTGGAGGAGGAAGTACCTGGGCCGAGCCCCAAGGATAAACTAAAGCGTTGCCATCTCATCCTCTACAGAGAAGGCACATCTTCGCCCAGAGCTATCTCTCCATTTGGTTCTGGATCCGGTCCAGCTGTGCTCCTCTCACCAGTGGGATGCGTCGTCGGCATGCTGAGGGACTCGCGCAGCCTCCTCGACTGTGGCTGTGAAGAGGAGGAGGGCCAAGCTCTTCGCGCCAGGAGACCGCTGGTTCTCCCGGAGAGATCGGCAGTAGTCTCTGGACCGGCATGACCTAGGTCTTTCCTCCGTTTTTCCTGATACCGGAGAGCAATAGCTGGAGGAAGGAACTCCACATGCGGATTTGGGTTCCTCTGAGTCTCGGGAGCATTGGCAGCCCGATTCGTCTTCTTTCGCAACAAGAAGACGCGGTGGACTCCTTTTGAGGAATTTTCTTGCAGAAGCCTCCTCATTCTCGAGGTCCCCACGAGAAAGAGCGGAGGCCGTTGGCGAGTTTCTCCTCAGGAGCGAGGAGGAGGAGAATGGACGCCTATCACGGTTGTTGGCACTGGTAACCTTGTCCTGAAACAAGGACACCAGTAAAAGGAGGAAAAGGTCCGATCACCAGGCGGCAGGAGGAGGAGGTCGATTCCGCCTCATTCGTCTTGGCCAACCCCAGAGCGAAGACGGACGGACGGAGGGTGTCTGGGACCTCCGAATCCATCCGAAAGAGGCGGAAGTTGATCTCATTCTGCCGCCTAGTGATCGGACCTTTTCCTCCTTTTACTGATGTCCTTGTTCCAGGACAAGGATACCAGTGCCACACAGACGAGAGCACACAATCGCTTCGCTAGAAACCTGGAAGTTCCTGTCTGCCGTTTCTGCCTCGTTTCTCGCTCTCCCATCTCGAAAGCTTCCTGCGAGCCATCCCCAGAAAGAAGGCCTTCACATCACCTTTACATCGAGGAGTCTCTGCGGATCCTCGCACGAGACCAGCGGCTTCATGACCAGCAGGGACAACCAATTCGAGCAGGGCTTTGGGTGCCCATCGCGACCGCGCTCCGCAGCTATAGGGAAGAGCAGCTGACCACAACGATCGTCGGGATGCAGTCCAAGAGGGAGCGCTCAAAGTCCGGCATCAACTTCGAATCCTTCCGGAGGCCGTGATTCGAGGCGGATTACAGGTCTATCTGGACATTGTCCAGTCGGAACACACCGAACCCTGCGTGCAAAACAGCAGGGGTCGCACCAGCTCCGTTGGAGTCTTTTGCTCCTCAAAGACGAGGTCGTTTATCCAGCACAACGGCCTCCTGCAGCAGCAGCAGTCTTTCAAGACCTCCTCGCTGCTTCCTGAGAGCACCACGTTCTGAAGTATCGGCATCTCGGACAGAGTTTTCCAAGCAGCCCTTCGGGAGCTTCTCCCCAAACCGGCACTTTGGCTCCCTCACTTGGCTCGTGTACTTGGTTCAGCTGCTCCGATAGCCACTGATGCCATCCTGAAGAAAGACTCCGACCTCTGAGACTGCTCCACAGCAGATTGCAGGATCTCCTGCGGATCCAAGTCGCATGATCCAGCGGACAAGACCAAGGTCTCCCGGTCGCGGGAGACGTCGAGAAGGAAGGAAGGTTTCTCGGATGCAGTTGACCAGTGCTTGTCCCCTCGCTGAAGAAGACGTTCATACGGAGCTTCTTGCGTGCCGTCTACCGCTCCCTGCGAGTCCTCCCTCTTTTCACTGGACGCCGGCTCGCAGGGAGAGAGCCGAGCAGTCCCTCGGTGGAGAAAGCGATTAATTAAGAGATCAACTGGAGTCGATCTTCCAGGATCGCACCGATTCATCACCGCGGAAAAGGGGAAAGCGTTGAGGGGGTCGGGTTCATGGAGCCGAGCGAGACGGCGGAGGCTTTTCATCGCGTAACCATCAATCATTTTGGCGATCTGCTGCCGGCTGCGCAAGAAGCGAAAGACCAAAAATTAATAAATAAATGAAATAAAATAAAATAAAAAGATGGAATAAAAAAAAACCCTGCTCGTGTACAGGGGGAAGGTCGAGAACATTCATCGGGTCTTGTGAGAAGCCATTGGTGGAGGACGAGGAGCCTGCCTCTTTTTCTTTCCCCATCTCCTTTTGGGTAGGGTACAAGAAGAGAAGAATGGATCCGGTAGACAGCAATCCATCTTGCGGGACGACGGTTGCCACGAACGCAGCTACGGTTCACTTGGGATCGGACGGAAGAGGGAGACCCGGCGCGTGAGAGCGGGATCGGAGGGAGGGGAGATCAGCGAAAGGAGCGGGAAGCGCGGTCCACGCGGTGGAGAGATCCGCTTTGGAGCCCATTCGCGTTTGATCATCTCTCCGCGCTTCATCCGCACCCGGTGTCTCTTAGACGTCAACGCCGTGCTCGACAGCGTGCTGGAGCGCTCTTCGCGGATCCGAGAGGAGGGCTGCTCTTGCGCCTACTTCGCCCACTGCCTACCAGAGGGAGGGGGACAGCTCAGGTCATCTCTACTTTCTGCGTCACGTACTTCAAGAGAGAAACGAAAACGCGGCATCCTCGCTCTGGAACGGTCGGTGTCCGTGTGGTCGGGCACCTTTTGGGTTTTGAGGCGCAAACACTGTGTCTCGGACCAATCCTGCTCCTGTTCCCACCCTTCAGGGTCGTAGGACGGGAACCCCATCCTCCGCGTTCGCCTACTCTGACGAGTCCGGCAACATTTGGAATCCCTGGATTCGCCCGGAGGCACTTCTCCGGAGGAAGGCTCGGCTTCCTGCGAGAAGTCCATCTCTCCGTGTGGCCGCCAGGCGGCAAGAAGAAGCGAAGGGCAGTGAACTTTTGGCTCGCGCGTCCCGCAGGAGCGGCAGCCACACATCCTCGGGGAGGTCTAGGGTGGCTTCAGGCAGACACCGACTCCGGCTCAAGCGTCCCAAGAACGCTCCCACCCGTGATCTGAAATAGATGAGACGAGCTCTGCTGGCTGACTGCTTACCTTGTGATCCTCAGCGTCCCTGATGCTTTGTGCTTGACCAGGCAACCGGCAACGAAACTGAATACGGTACTCAAGCGTCGAGCCTGCCACCGCTGCGGTCGGACCTCCGGGACCGCAGAGGTGGCAGGCGCGGAGAGGGTGGTCACCTGGGGCGAGGGGAAGAGACAAGCCCTTAGAAGGAGTTATTTGGGAAACCCATGATGTCGATGGCTTTAGATCTGGCCAAGTATTGGATCCTTGTCGCGGATGTCATCTCTGGAGGAGCCCGCATCTAGGCGATGTACCTAGAAAGAGGAGGATAAGGGGGGGGGAAGGAGTTCTTCATGGTAGAACGATGCTCAGCCAGAAGGGTTTGGACTGCCACCTCGTCTAGAGCAGACTCTGTAGGCGCATATCTTGGAGGTGGCAGAAAATACCACGATGATATGATCTTGATGTGGAGGACGGTTTCACGAC
Organism: Raillietiella orientalis; assembly: GCA_036172245.1. NCBI lineage: Eukaryota > Metazoa > Arthropoda > Ichthyostraca > Raillietiellida > Raillietiellidae > Raillietiella > Raillietiella orientalis. Next base: position 5,846,530 of record JAYWIR010000003.1, on the reverse strand, counting down.
GGCAGCCTCTGGGCAAGTTCCAGTCGATCCGAAGTCCCTGGAGCCTGTCGGATTATCCAAGGTGAGATGTAAACACAACAGCCAAGCTCATTCGCCTCTGATCCTCCCGTGTTTCAAGCGCACGCGGCATCTTTTCCACCACAGAAGTGCGCTCAACGGCTGATATGCTGTTTGAGGAGATATGGGGGGCATAACAGAGCCATGCCAGGTGGAGGACTTAACCCACGCCCAACTGTCCTCCACGGAACGCAGTCGGAGACGCTCTGTCGCGTGACGCAGCCTTGGAAAAAACGCGGCAGCGACGAAAGGAACTTCCCGGAGAGGAGGAAACGCGTAGCTAGGAGAAGAACGTCTCCGCCGTCTCTTCGAAACCTTTGGCTGTTGCCAGCATCTCTCAGCAGCTCGCGTCACGCCGTTCACACGCATGCATGCAGGGAACGTTTTCCTTCCTCCCTTTCTTTCTTTGTTCCCATGCGCTGCTGGACCTCCGAATCTGAGAAGCAGCTCGCCAGCCGAGTCAGTGCGACGGGTGCTGCTCTGCAGCTTCCCGGAGGCCAGATAGGCTCGGCGCCCGAAACGAATTCGCACCTAGTTCTTTCCCGTGCTGCGGGATGCGTTTGTTTTTCGAGGAAGGCAGGGAGGAGGGAGGAAGAAATGGCGACCCGAAAGAGGGCGGACCGGAAAGCTAATGGCACGAGAACGGGAGGGAAAAGCTCGATCCCTCCTCTCCTGGAATGCCGAATTTGTCCTCTGCGTACCAACTAACAGAGATGAGATTCCAGAAAGCGAAAACTCTGGAAACTGTGAGAGTCCCGGAAACCGCATCAAAGGCGGAGGAGTTGTCCGGAGACGTGGTTCTCAAAAACAACGGGGCAGGGGCCAGAGAATTCCGCCTCTCGGAATAGGCCTGATATTGTGCCTAGGACGCGCTGGGGGGACATCAAAGTTGGGGGTATGGAGCGTTCCTTTCACGGGAGAGTCGAGCGGCATGACAGCGGAGCAAACGCGACGGGAAACGACGACGGGATGCGTCGGAGGACCCGGACAGCTCCGGAGCAGCATAGCGAAAGGAAGCTGGATACAATTCGCGGAGCAGAAAATGCTGAGGCTGCCGACAGCAAAGAGTTGAAATCAAGGAGCGAGAGAGGGGGCAGTTGGCGGCAGAGAGTGATCTTCGAGGGGGTGATCGGGTCGTGGTGCTCTCTAGCACCTCTCACGCTCCTCGATAACTCAGCCGCTTCATCGCCACATTGAGTTCGCTCTTCAGGAGCAGGCGAGAGAAGGTGAGGCAACGGAGATGGAAGCAACACTGCCTCTTGCGCAGCGGGAACCGCTTCTGTGATTGTTAGTAAAGACAAACGGTGGCCAAAGACTGAATCGCAGCCGATTCACCCGAAGAAACCGCTCCGGCGCATGGCAAAGAAGGCAAAGGAGAAACCACGGATGAAATCCTCTAAAGAATTCAGCTTCTGAGTGGCCGCGCTTCACCGACTGTCATCTCAAATGCAGTGCTTAAGACACACCTGCTGCTGACAGAAACCCAGAAAATTCATTCCTATTCAAGTAGGCAAAGGTTCCTCTCCTATAAAACAGGAACAAAGTCTACCTCGAGCGATTGCATCTCGAACCATTAGCTACCGAGCTTTGAATGCACCAACCCCACTCTGAGCTCGCTCCACGATTCCAAGATCCTGTTGCTGTTTTCGACACGAGATGATCACGATGATTTTTTTCTCGAAGTCTCAGCTTGAAAGGATCTTCTGAAGAAAAGAAACGGCACAGATTGAGCGGATTGAACCCAGCTCCCTTCTTGAAAGCAGGATGAGCAGGGGAAGTGTTCATTCCCAGGTTCTCAGCACCACCTTCGTCCTCTGGTCACGGAAAGCAGGTTTTGATGAGTCCTCGCTTCCGAGAAGCAGGTCACTGGGGCGCTGCAGCTAGACTGAGGCCTGCAGACCTCTCTCCATACATTAGCCGAAATGTATCTTCTCCTGAAGAGGATGAAGGGAACGCGCGGCAGTGGGAAAGGACGAAGAAAGGAGACCCTCCGGCCTCCCGACTCTTTGTCGCAACCCTTAGAGACCCCGGCGGCAACTCCAGAGACCTTTGAAAGCGCCTCTGTCTATGCGACGCCCTCACGCTGGCCTCAATTTCGCATCCCCCATTACCGAAGGAGCTTCTCCGGCAACCAGAGGAACTCAACTGGGGCTATCGTGCCGAGTATTTATCCGAACGGTCGCCTAGGGATGTCGTGCGCATGCTACATAGGCATTTTCCATGCAAAAAGGGGTCGTGTGGCTTCACGGGACGCAATCCTCCTTGTAGGGCACGTGAATATTCAAATCGGTGGATCAGAGTCATGAACGGGTGCGGTTGGTGAGGCCCTTCTCCGCATCCAGCTTTTGCCATCTGGGAAGATCCCAAGTGGAAGGAACTTCGTTGTCTTTTGCGCTCCCGCGATAGAGAAATCTGCATTGACGAGAACGTTGAGCACAGCCTTCTTTTGCGTTCTCATGCTGCCAGCTGTTTTGAGCCGTCGGTCTGCGATGCGCCCCCGACTCCATTCGTGGTAGGAAACGGAAACCTCAATGCTCTTGACGGATCCGCGAAGCCGACTTAGAAGAACTGACCGAGGTGAAATTTTCCGTCCGACTTTTTTTCGATCTGCAATGGAAGACAACAAGATCTTCCTGGGAGGCTCAAATCACGATTATTGGGAAATGCCCTCTTCCTGTCTTCGCCATTCTGGCCTACTGCTACCGACTGGAAGAACTCAGCACTCGAAAGAAGGAAGGAAAACGCTGCTTTGGAATGGCAGATTCCGATATTGGAGAATGTCAGGGCAGCGTCCGCTACGGAGTCTGCTGATAGGAAGTCGCCACACGCGGAAAGTGCTCTGAAGGAATACGAGGGGAGAAGACGTTCTAGAAAGCCCTTCCAAAGTATTAGCAGGGTCTCCTTTAGAAACGACCTTTCCGATAATCTTCATGTTGGTGAAATTTGGGTTGTCGAAAGTAAAATCCAAAAAATTGCACTTCAGCTGACCGGTAAAGAGGCAAATTCTTCCTTACTTGCATCCAGCAATCGGTCAGCAAGGCAAGAAGTGCTGGAAGCGTTTGAGAGCCCATTTCCAAATGGAGCAGTCCTTCAGGAGCTGCTGTTAGAGATAAATTATTCATCACCTACATCTCATTCCATTTTTTCCATCTGGGTTCTCCAGAGGATCCGGTCCGCATCCCAAGAGGGGGTAAAACCTCTCGCTTTATAAGGATCATTTGCGGAATGCAGACTAAGCAAAACCTGATTATTTCCGGTTTTTGCCGTGCCAGGTGACGAGTGCAATCATGAGGATCAAAGATTCAACCTAACCTCGGACCATTGCTTGAAATGGAAGTGATCTTGTCTATTATTATGTTTCTACCTTCGAATGGTCTGCAGTCTGAAGCAATTCTTCAGGATGCTATCTTTCTTTAGTGTTTGTCGGAGGTTCTCAAAAAAAACATCACAGTGATGCCAAGGGGGAAGTTCGTGTAGTTCCCTTAACGGAAAGCTAAATGCTGCTTGTTTTCAAGTTCAGGAACGATCGCGAGACCAGTCTTCACTTCTTGGCTTCATGCCGAAGCATTGAAGTCACCTATCTTTCGCTCCAGCGCTGAATTCCTTTTCAACACACGGTCGCCATCAGATCATTGGTTCTCTGTTCATCTCCTGTTCGATTCATCTCCCTTTATTCATCTGGTATTCCCTTTCACCTATTGAGCATTGTGAGCCATTGGTTGATCAATTTGAACAGATTGAAAATTGCAGAATGATGCCACAGAAACTTCCTTGATCCTCACGTTTAGTCTTCTCAAATATCCATGCCAGTTCTGGTTTTCATGGTCATTGGATCTTTGCCAGCTTTTGCCTTTCTTCCGCAGCCATAGAAGTCTCGCTCCCTTCTCCAGACCACCTCTTCGTTCGAAAACCCAACTCTTCTCCAGGAGTCTCGTTGGTTCTTGCGTCTTCGGCAGACCGCAAGCAGATCAGCCGCATTGCTCCATTTTGAGGTGGGCAATCTCTCCATGGATCTACACCTCAATCCAACCGCTCACCAGCAGCGACTGGCGCAGGCACTCTGTTGGAGACGCCGCTAAGCCCTCGGTGATGCATTCGATTGACTCCCGAAGTTTCCCCGAGGTGATTATTTCTCAGCAAAGGCAAGCCTTGCGCTCTGGCGTTTATCAAGAGGGAAGTGGTCAGCGGATACGAAGCTCGCGAGAGACGACCTTTCGAGAGAGGAAGAAATCGCGGATTGAAAAAGAAAAAAAAAAAAGCTCTGGTAGTTGGTAGCATTCAGGGTCGAAAGATCGCAAGGAGGGTGCACTGCGTGCGTGCGTTGCGCATTTGGGTAAAAGGAAACAACAACAGCAACAGCAACAACAAATTGCAGGGTGCACTTTGGAAACGCACGATGTTTTTTTCGTTTTTTGTGTACGGACCAATGAAATGAGTTCAGCAATGTTCCCAAGTCGCGCGCAGACGCTGAAATCCGAATGCAGGTTTGCACCTCCCTGAACTAGAGCCAGGCTCTCACGGAACGGGGTCTCACGGTGCTCCCCGATGCGGCGACGCCAGAGGCGAGTGCATGTTCAATTCAAAGGAGAGTCAACATGGGTTCCGGAACTCATGTAATGTAACATTCATTCTGGTTCCGTAGCGAAAACGATCTGCAATGATGAGTCAAAAGCATGATGGACCCTCAATTGCGTAGGTTGCACCCAAGGGTCCCAGTAGACCCTAAGAAAGGAACCCCGTGATGGGATAAGCAACGTAAAGCGAGACCAGAGTCTCAGATATCTTTAAGGAGGAAACAGTTGTGATAATTCGGGCTTCCAAGAGAGTTGCAGAAAGTTTTCGCTTCCCATGGTCCACCGCTCTCTTTCAAGTCGACAAGGCGCCTGCTACCAAGATTAATTCCCATCTTCATTGCAGCTCATGGTTTTCGGGCTGACGAATTCATGGGTGAGGAAAGTTCCCACCAACATGAGGGAAATTCGAAAACGATCTTTTGATGCTGCACCCTGGAATTCCGTTTTACCCGAAGGGCTTTTAGGACCTGCTATGGCCTGTTTGCGGAAGCTGCCTCGGATTCTGGTTCGAAACGATCGCTGAAGTCGGGTGACCTGCCCTCAGCTGTCTGAAGGCGATCGAAGCATCATCACTTTGCCCAATTAGCATTAACCGGTGAACAATATGACGCCGTTGCAAATCACAATTTTTTCTTCAAGGATGGGAGGGAACTGAGAGGGAAGATTGCGAATCTTAACCTTGCGATTTCGCATCCCCATGAACGTGGACTTGCAGTGAACGATGAAAGCGAAGGATAAATAGAAGGCGAACCATCTTCGAATTCTAAATTCATCCCACGTGAATCGGCAACAGCCTGTGAGCAAGGGAAAGTTTTTCCTTAGCCGTGAGCTAAAAGCTCCCACAAAGTGATCCTTGATTTTTCTTGATGAAGCAAGTCAAGAAAATGGATCCTTGCTATCCAATCAAGTGATGTGAAGTACCATCACTTTCGATGGATTCCCCAGGCGGTTCCCTGACCCCCGTTTCACATTCTGTGATTCTGATTTCACATCGCGTACGTGCACGTGCCTATTAAATACCACACGTCAAATAAATCATGCTTTACCCGCTTCTCATCTTTCTCCCTCTATTTTTCATAATCTATGTAAACTGGATTTAAATTCCATTTATTGTTGATATTTATCACATTGCACATTATTGCGTATCTGCTAATATTCTGTACCTTCATGGCATTCAAAAAGAAAAGCACATTGGAACTCCTTCAATGATGTAACTGCAAATGTCAAAAAAAAAATGACATGAGACTCAAATGATGCCATCCCCACTTTTCTTTTTCTTTCGGGTTTTCTTTTTTCAGCTTCGTCAAGCACTGAAGAACCGTTGTCCTCCTTAGAAGGAAGGCGGGATGGGGGGGATTCTCGAAGCTCTTCAACACGGTCCACGCCACCCGAGGGTGCGTGTCACTCTTCAAGTTATACGGAGTAAGCAGGGAGGGGACCACTCTATGAATCCAGGAAGTCTCTGAAGCAAGTCTCCTTTTATGCTTGCTAGCAGAACCCCGAAAGACTCCTTGGTGTCCTGGAAGGACCCCGGGGCGTTCATCCACAATCCCGGCCAGTCAACGGAAGCATCTGGGGATTTCCGGCTTCCACCAGTGCCACACCCTCCCCTTAAAGTGGCAGGAGTCGGCACTGATGCTGCTGCACTGGGGCCTCCCGTGCAACGTCCATCGGCATCTGTGGACACGGGATGCGTGTGAACCCAAATTATGCAAAGTACGGGGAGCGGGAATCCCTCCCATACCTCCTAGTGAACTTTGTTGCCTTCCGGCCTCCGGACTCTTTCTCGCGACCCTTAGAGACCCCAGCGGCAACGCCAGAGACGTTTGAAAGAGCCTCTTCCTATGCGACGCCCTCACGCCGGCTGCATCCCCAGCAGCACTTTGCTGCCCACGGGCAAGATCGTGGCTGCATGGAATAACAACGCCAAAGAAGGCCATGACGACAGGGACGTCATCTATTTTGCTGTCCTCTTCATGAGGACAGCACCAAGATGGCCCCATCTAGGAACCATAAAACAGGAACTTGCCGGCATCCCTACAAGGATGCAGAGGACACCCTCCAGAACACAGTGATCCCTTCCCGAGTCCCCTCCCTCCAATTTTTTGACTGTATTTTTTGTTTTGTTTTTTTCTTTTTGTTTCTTCCCCCTTCTCCTGTGCTACGGAGGCGAACCCCGCTGGCCTGCGTGCCAGATCCCGGCAGGTTCCTTCTCGTATCCATAAATAACGTGGTAGGATCAAACGACCTGCCCCAGACATGTAGGTTTTATCAATAAACGCCCCGTCGTGACCGGGTGTCAACCAGTGCCTCACTCAAGGCCCGTAGGCCAGCCAGCGTCATCATGCGTGGGGGATTCGAAACCCACGACGCTTGTCACCGCGCACGGAGACTTCAGACACACTCCGCCAGCATGGATGCTACTACTGTCCATACCCATATCCAGGTGAGATGCAACGCGCATAAGAGTAGGTTACGTGTGGAGAAGATTGCATTTGCAGCACAGAGCACTGGTGCTCCGCGGTACTCAACCTATGGTGCTCGGTTAGATATTCAGAATGTCTTCATTCGGGTGAACCCTCAGAAGATAGTCGCCTGGCATAAGATTGGAGTTTCATCAGCTCCTCTATGGATGTTGAAGTTGTCAGGTTTAGGAATCGTGAAGGATCCTCATTTTTTTAGGAATTCTCCCCATGAAGACATCCATCTTCAATGAAGTCTGCGTCAATCTTCATAGCTTTCAACTTAAAATGGCTGCTCGCATCTGCTCATCAAGAAGATGAAGACTCATCACGAAAAATACAGGAGGTACCTTTCAAAGTCTCTGTGTTGTTCCCCTGTCGTCTTTGGACGTCGTTGTTTTATTCTCAGTCAACTCAGACGTTACTGACGGTATCCGTGGCTCATCCGCGCTAAGATGGGTGCACGAACACAGTGTTCGAACGGAGTGCTCAAGATGATTTGCTCAACCAGTGGATTCCATGAGATCAGTACATGCTCATTATTGCGAAGAGAGATTCCTTGAATCCCTTTTTTGAAAAGAACTCGTCACTGAAGAGGTCACCTTCCATCTCGCCATTTTTCTCTTAATGAATGCTGAGTCTTGACTCTGGACACCTTCAATAGAGATGAATTCAGAAGGGCTGAATCCGAAAGGATCAAGAAAGAAAAGAAAAAAAACCTCCATGGACTAGCCGGCTCTAGTCGGAAAAAGCGGGGAGAAATTCAGTTGTTGCGCTCACTGATTCAAGTTGGTCATCCCGTGAAAAAGAGAAGAAGGAAATCCATTAAGTAGGTATTGTTAAGATTGTCGCAACACTCAATTCCTCTCTCATCTCTAGAAAGCTGGCAACGAAGACTGCATCTTGGGCTAAGCCTTCAAGAACCCATTTCATCTCGATGTACCACGATCCCAAGAGACAGGGAGACCACGGGCAAAATGAGTTGAACGTAGTCATCGTGATGGACAAGGCAGCCTGCTTGAATTAACACCCCTGTCGTTTGTCACTTTGGATGAGGACGAAGGACTGCACGAAGAAAATGTTGCTCACGAAACGCTGAGGGATTTGCCAAGGCTGCAATCTTGATAGATGCATTTGGTTTTGGATACTGATTCTCTGGTATGGCATTCATTTTGTATCTCAAGAAAGAAAGGAATTCGGCTGAGCTGAGAGAGATAATGAGACAGGGATTCTCAGAGGTTTATGAAGTGACTGCAGCGTCGAAACAGTGCTCATGATTTCAGGAACAAACTCAACACAGCATGGAGACAGCAATATCTAAGAGAAGGATGCAGAAACTCGTATTTGCTCCCCATTCTATTACTGTCACGTTCTACATATTAGTGGTGTTTATGAAAACGAGCTGTGTGACACCAAGAGACTCTGGAATTCGCTCGGTGCTCTTTTCGCATCCTCTTGAAAGGGAATTAAAGGTTCTACTCTGGCAGTTGAAGAAGCTAGAGGGCGAGTAAGAAAGCCCGACTGGAAGCCGGAAGCAGTCCGATATTTTATTTGACCTGAAAGCATCGAGGGCTATTCATTAGTTCACTGTGAACAGCCGAATCTGAGCGTACGGAAGGAGTTGCGAAGCCTAAGAAACAACTCTGATTGACAGACAGCAACATCTCGTTGCGAAAGAATTGGTCCCTTGCAAGTTCCTCAATAGCTCTCCTATATTCGAAACATTCCTCTGGTTGTTTGGGCACGTACGTCTTGGAGACTCAGTAAGTCTGCTTGCTTATAGCGACGTCCTTTGATGTCAACTTTGATCTCCCTCGACGTCTCCGCTTTTGTTCTCAAATCCCACACTTTGAAGCCCGTAGCCTTCCAGCAAATGAACCTCTCAATTATTTCAGCACTGATCTCTCCTATGGTGGAGCTCAATTTGACAGAGCAGCTCTTGTCTTCTTGTCTCGGTCTTAAGAGCTGTCACAAAAAGACAGCATCGTGATCAATTAGATAATCTATCCATCCTTTCTGGACCTATAATGCCGAGTTCAGCATCCATCCATTCGCAGAGGGGGATGCATCTGACGGCTCGCATCATTCCAGAATTGGGTCTTCAGCCGCAGCTACAGGCAGCTGTACGTAGGTGGTATACACTTTTAATAGTCACCTCCGTGTTTCCAAGATGTCAATTAATGAATCCAGTTTGAGAATGCAGGAGCGTATCCTCTGCGAACAGAAGTAGTGGTCCGTGCGCATCTTTTTCCGAAGGTGTTGCACCTGAATCTATGGAGCCACGTGTCTCTAAAGTAGAGAACCCACTCAACAGATGTCAAGTGGAGCTTCGTGTCATTAAAAATGACGATTTCCCTTCCATGAAATCATCTTGGAAATTTTGAAACTCGCCTAGAGGGCGATTAGCACACTTTCACTTTCCATTGAGATTCTTTCGAACTTTCCCAAACTTGAACTCCTGAAGACATGAACTGGACCACATCATGCGGGACTGAACGAGAATCGTGGGCACTGCCCCCACTTCGTGCTCGGGGACCGAAAACGGGCACGCGCGACTCGTAAAAATTGAGGGACATTCCGTCTTGACAAGATAAGTTGCGCGCGGCGGCCGAAGAGGTCACCATCCGACCAACGTGCAGTCCTCCCTCACATGAGGCACTGTGGCACACACTTTTGAAGAGTTGAGTGATCTGCCAGCCACATAGGCGCATGAGATCCCTAATCCCTCCTCAGAAGGATGGACGTCTCCTCGTATTTCGGAGTGAATCAGGAATTCGATGACTCCCACGCCACAGTTTCCCATGTGCCCTATTCGTGCAATTCCTGTCTTTCACGAAGCCGAAGATGCATGCAGGAATTCCATCCTGCGTGAAAGAGAGGATCAAGTTGGAGTACGTGGGCGAGGGTGCCGAACGCAGACTTTCGCCGTGGATTTTCGGGGTATTTGAAGTGGCACATTTCCACGAAGGGAGGGAGATCGGAGATCTCTGAGAAGGGCAGGAAGAAGCGAGTTGTCCTACTTGGAGAGGATCAGAAGAGATTGAATGAATCGCGGGAAGCATTACCAAGGACAGTGAGCCCGCTTCTCCTCTTTCCGGGAAGCTGTATGCACGTGCTCCGTGCTGTCCATTCCATCAATTATTCACCCTACTCTTTCTACCTCTTTCCTTTTCCGGAAGCGATTCCCACTTCCTGACCTGCAGCCCTTGGGATTGCAGGTGATTCATGTGCTCATTCCATCTTCACGCAAGAGACGCAGTGCTGGCATCTTTCTCTTTGGCATCGCAACATCACGATCCTCAAAAACCCAAAGGATGTGCATCCCTTTTTCGCAGGGACTTCAGGGATTCCTCGTTAGCCAGGCTGAGGGTATTGAAAGCAACCCACTTCTTCGTGAGCACACTCTAACAGCCGATGGAAACGGTGTGAGTGTGCTGGCGATTCCTCTTTCTCTGACGGAAGTGCATCCGAAATGTTCCCCCTGTTTGGAGAGTCCGTAAGGAGAGATTCCCTGGGGCAATCTAGCTTTTGCACTGCTGAAGATTCGTTGTTGGGAAGGGTTGATTCTAAGACCCGACAACGACTAAGGAGAGCGTCTGAAAAGGAAGAGATCAGGAGCTGCAGGCGCGAATTCGTGCATCCGGGAAAGGACTGATGACAAAAGAACCCCTGAACGTGCGAAGCAGAAACGCATTGGAGGCTCTCTCAGTGGTTCCCTTGGAAGCAGTCGACGAGAGCGAATCAGGTCATCATTCTTGAGGTCGGAAAATTGGTCTGTAGGTGCTCTCCAAAGGCATGCGTTTCTTTGGGCAGAGGACGTGAGGCACTTGGAACCACAAGCACTGCCGATGAGATGGGAAATCGAACTCTGAAAGAAAAAGCCAAAGAAAGTCGACAACCCGCTGTCTGCGTCTGCATATGTGGATTCCCAGATGTTCAGCTTCAGAGAATAAGAATGTTCCGGAGCTCCGGAGGAAGGAACGCAAAGGGAGATGGGAACGACTCACCGGCAGCCTCAACTTTCTGCTTCGTGGACTTTCGCCTTTGCCTTCGAGGGATGGCTTCGTCTCCAGGAGAGGAAGAACACCAAAGGGATGCACACTCGTGGCCTGCAGTTGCCTTAAGAGACCATCGGGTCTCTGTCTTCGGCACCTTGATACTATCTGTTCGGGAACATTCGTCCAGAAGCAGCCGTCGAATTTTCTAGATCCTTTTGCCTCGCAAGTCGCCTTTGAGCATCGACTCGTGGGAAGGAATCAAGGCCGCAAATAAATCGATAAAGTTTTCTCGTTTGCTTCGGTCCAGGTTCTGCACGTGTGATGATTGAGATCCACCTTGTCATTAACAAGCCCCATTCCGATTCCCGAGGCATCCTTCCGTCGAAAGTTCCCATTTTTTCTCCGAGGAATTGTCCAGAAAGTGTTCGGTTCTGCACAGCTTCTCTTCTCACGCATCATCTTAATTTTCGAAAGTCTTTTGTGATTCCTCAGATTTCTGATCTCCCCCCCCCCCCCTCAACCAGCTCTGTCGTGAATCTTTGCGGCTTCTTTCAGGCTCGAGAAATCATGTCGAGAGGTCTGGCCCAGCATCTTGTAATTTCCCTGAAGGGAGCAGAGCGCTTCTGTCACCCTGGAGAGGAAACACCCGAGAGGGTATCGACCACCTCCATTGTGGCGACCGAACTGTTCCGTGCTCACTCCGAAGGGAACCGGTGCTCTTTGTTTTTTTCCTGAAAGGACCCCGAGAGTCAACTTCCGATCTCTGCCAGTCAACGGGATCATCCTGTTTACGGCTTCCACCTGTGCCGCACCCAGGGCGTAAAGGCCAGCCAGAGTCATCCTGCGGGGAGGACTCGAAATCCAAGATGCGCCCCCTATTCTCAACGTCGATCCTTCCCCGGGTGGGATTCGAACCCGTAACGCTTGGCACCGCCACGCGCGGAGACCGTGGCCACACCTCCGCCAACTCGGGCGTGTGGCTGCATCCTGTGATTTCTCCGTGCCCTGGGAACGAGGAGAGCAACGATCTCTGTGTATCCGGAATCTCGTGACGGTCCAGCATGAGAACTAGTGGAATACAGGATTCAGGAAACCGAAGCACAGCTTCCCTGCTCTAGAAGTAGCCGTTCGTGAGACGCAGTGGCTGTCCTTTGCAGCTCGGAGTTCTCATCTGAAAGAATTTTCGACCTGGCTGGAGCCCAGCGGTTTCTTTATCTCATTTTCCGTTCGAATCCCAAATTCCAGTATCTTCCCCTCCTGGAATCGTAGGGATCCGAGGATCACTTTGATGTAGGAGATGTGCTTGCTCCATTGGAGGTCTCCAGGATGAGGTTCGGAAAAAGTCATGCTCTGGGAACCAAAGGAAGGCGATCTGCGAGCACGACGTGCCTGTCGATGAGGTTCTACAAATGCGGTCGGTCCCGACTTCGCTCAGGACTGGTTCAGATGATGTGGTTGGGAGCTGAGCCTCAAGAGGAGAACGCTTTGCATCATCATTTCCGCCTGTGAGCTGGCAGAAGTACCTGTTGCGGACACCGCCTGGGAGACTGCTGCACCCGCAGACCCATGGGAACCCTGCTTCCGGCACGTCTCCATCGCTGACGGGTTGGCTCTGCTGTCAGACTTCGCAGAGACCACAGCCAAGCAATGGCCTTCCTGCTGCACCACCATTGGAATCTACAAGAAGCACCCAATCCGACTCGATAGCAGAAGCTTGGTGAAAGAAGACCCCCCCCCCCCTTCCCAAAAAAAAAAAAAAAAAAAAAAGTCATTCCTAGCATAAGGACAGCTGGTAGAGTGAAAGAAGAAACCTGAGGACTTTGTGCGAGTGACACTGACTCGTGAAGGAAAGTTCACCTCCCTTCTGCTTGATATCTCCGGGGCATGTGACGGCACTCCTGCCAAAATGCAGATGTTCGGGTGGCTCGCCGCTGAGGGCTGCGGAGGAACCTGGACTTCCTTGTGGAGTGGGTTGCAAGTTCTCCAGGGCACGGAGGGAAGGCACCGAGTCTTTCCTTGAACATCGGGGAAGGAAGGAGGGGGAGGGGAGAGTAATCGATTTTCGATTTGGTGTTGAAAACGTCCGCTAGCTGCAAGGACGGCAGAGAAGAGATTTCCTTCGCTCCTGGAAACGCTCTTTCCAGTTCGAGGAAATGCTTCCATGCTTGTTTGTTGAAGGTAAAGAACATCACGAGCACTTCCCGCAATCCTGTAAATGTTTCGAGGACGTTTGTCCCAGGAACGAAATCGGCTTACACAACCTCCAGCTGCAGTGTTTAACGTGGCCTCCAATTTGAATGGAAGATTAAAGTTTTGTTGTCCAAATGTATCGTAAAGTCAAAGTCAATCGCTTCATTTCGAAATCTCCGAGAGCAAAACAAGAAGTGTGCGCGTGTAGGGGGAGGGAGGGGGGAGAGGACACACTAATGCGGTTCGGAAAAATTCCGTCGGCTGCTTGAGGGACGCCAGAGAACGCAAACAGATGCATTGGTGGACCATCTATACGAGCATGATGCTTGGAGAAAGTTGTCTCTGTCGTTCACCGTACGCGGCGCGCGTGCGATCAACCGAAACTCTTGCAGACCCAACACGTGGCATTCATCCTCGCACATACGAAAGGAATGGGGGCTAACCGAAAGGCGTGTGCGCGCACACAACAAGAAAAGGAGGACTCCGCTGTGGCCCCCTTCCCATGCAGACGCAGCAGCACAATTACGCCCTCCTGGTGCAACAGCGTACCTTGGGAACCGAAGCCAAGCGGAGGGGAAAAGGAAACCTCTTGTGAAAGCGGGCAAAACCTATTTTTCGCCTCCTGCATGAAGCAAGCAGTGGGTCGAAGATGCTTCCTTCCGCAGGATGCTACTCTCCACTGCTCCATGTTTTCTTGAAGATCGGAATCCGTTTCTAGGAGAGCGTACCCGGAGGAGAGAGATCCAGCGCGCTTTCTCCTCGTTGCGGATTTCATTTTTTTTTGCCTCAGCATCGCAAGCGCAGATCGGCTCCCGCATCAAGCAAGATCTCATCTCGCCGCTTTAAGCCCTCGGATCCTCGAGTCCCGTTCAAGAAAAGCTCATTCATTAAAATTTCCCATTTGATTCTGTCAGCGGTGTCTCCTTGCGGACAAATCACTTCCTTCTCGAGCATCGTTCTTCTGTTCACGTCTTGCTGACTTTGCAATTAAAAGTCGGTCTGAGTGGGCACGGCTGCTGAATTCTTCGGATGCGGAAGCTGCCCGGTTCTGGCGTTGCAGCTAATGAATAAGCGATTCCAGCCTGGCCTCTGCAGCTGACCGCTTTGCCTGCTCTGTTTAGCCCGCAACTTCGGACGCAGCGCAAAGGAACCGGGAGAGAATATCCAGAGGAACCAGAAAGGAGGGAGGGGGGAAAAAAAAAAAAAGGATCAGCGAGGCAGTCAGATGAATGTGTTTTTGAGGCTTCTCCGAATGTTCCGGGAATTCTCCCCAAACTCGAAGAGCACCCTGGAGCACTCCGCGCGAAGATGCTGCAGCCAAGGCGTCTGTACATCTTCAAGACCAGCTTTTGCAAGCATGAAACACCGTCATCGATTCACAGATGCTGGGGAGTAGGAATCCAAACGCCTTCGTGACCGTACGTCTTTGGATGCAGGATCGACGTCCTCGAAACGCAAACAAAGACGCTTCCAGCACCAGAGAGATGTTTTCGCACCTCCCCACGAAATCTTCTTGTCTCCGCTATTGAACGCTCTCTATTGAACTCTTGGTGGCGGAAGCGCCTGTTCCCTCGGTGACCGATCGAGTTGCTTCGGATTCCATGCTCGGAAAGAGGTCCTCCTAGGAAGTTCCACGATCGCGATTGCTCTTCCATGTTCGGGTTGAGAGCCTTTCCAGCTTGTCATGCTGAGAGCAAAGACTCGCTCTGGAAACGTGGCAATGCCGACAATGCAGCCACGTGTATTTGTCCAGCCTCCCGTTCCCGTTCCTCCAACACGGAATCCTCTGACAAAGTCCCAGCAATACCCGCATCCCCTTCACCACCTCGGGCGTGCTTCGTTTCTTGGAAGGGAACCTCCCTTCAGCGGTCGCTCGCATTGTTCCCCCAAGAGCGCAGGATCCCTTTTTTCCTTTGTTTGGCTGCCGATCGAACTAGGGAACTTCTTCTCCCAGCGTCTGCCATTTCAGGAGCGGGCATCCTCCCAAATCTTCACCTCCGAGGGCTGAGATGACGGAGACCACTGCCGGCGGCCTGCATCTTTTTCTTCCGGATCCGCGTGCGACTGAACGCACGAGCCGGGACGCTGAGCTCCAAACAACCCCGAGTCGACGTCTCAGGGCCCCACGAAGTCTACTGGGAAGGGAGGCGGTGCGCGCGCCGCCCATCTAAAATCGTTCCTGCGTCTCGAAGGTGCTCCTACCACGAAATCACTCGCGGCAGAACGTGGCAGCAGGAAGCAGCGGAGTGTTCCCAGAGGGGCTCGTCCATAGCGGAATTCCGGAACGAGGCGTGCAAAAATTTCACAATTCCTCGTTTTCCTTTTTTTTTTTTTTTTTTTTCTTTTTCTATTTGCTTTTTTTCCCCCTTCTTCTCGCGTTCCCAGGAAGCAGTTGGGCAATCATTTCGCAAATGCTACAAGAGATTTTGACACCGCTTCCTCTCCTCATGGGTTCGGCGTCTGCTGCTCCGGATTTACGTCGGCGGTCGGTTTTAATGATAGCTCATGTGTAAAGCGCAACCGACGTCTCCGTTCTGACACGACGGCGTGCGCATATCGCACACCGCCGTACCCCTGCGTCGCGGCGGCACGACTCCGCGAGTCGCCACTGCCCGGTTTCACTTTCGCGAGACGGGCCCGCCAAGGCTGCGGGAGGCGAGGGCGCTTTCGCTTCGCCTGCTGGCGAACGGCGCGTATCCCGGAAATCAAAGTCGGCTCCTGCTGCGTCCCGCTCGGAGCATCCACGCTCAGCTGGATCGGAAGGGGGAGGGGGGAGGAAGGCGGACAAACGCTCGCGGGATTCGTCGCGGCTTGCACCTGCCTCTTCGCGCCGACGAAGAGCAAAGCGTTCTCTTATCGGAGGGAGGATCTTGCATCCCGTGCTTGGGGAGTCCAACGATTTTTCCTGCTCTTACTGCGGCCTCGAAGACCACACTTGCAAAGATTCAGGTCGGCAGAAGAGCAAAGCCCTGTTTCGGATGCTGACCAAGACGGTGCCACACTCCAACTTTTTCTATGAGGAAACCTTTTTCCGGTTCCAGCTAAAGTCCACGAAGAGCGCACAAAGGGTCTGCAACCGAGTTCTGCATTCTCATTTCAGAAAGTACCAGGAGCATCTCCGTGCTCCAGAGAAGAGCAAACTCAAAATCTGTTACCCGGCTTTCGCTCTTCAGCAGATTCCATCAAAGTTAGCTGATGCCTCCCTTGGACCTCACAGGGACCTATGGCCACGTGGCTTCTGTCAGATCGCGAGCATTAGGGCTGCTGCATCACTAAATTTCTAATGGGGAATTTATGAGGTGAATTCATCCTTCCTCTGTGTTCCCTTTATCCCGCCTCTTTGCATCCGTCAAGGTCGATCCGAGTTGAGCTTCCTAGATTCTCGATCCCCCCCCCCCCCACTTGGATGTTCATATGCGAGTTCTTGCGTGCTTTTTCTTTGAACCTTTCCTCCGTTTCTAAGAATCCGTCAGCGCTCTTGGCCTTCCCACTCGACGAAGGCATCCTTGCAAAACACACGCCTCCTGTAGTCTCGGATTCTCTCCCGACTCCGTGCTGGCGCGTCCTTCGCGGCGTGAGAACGTTCACGAAAACGTTCTGAAATCCCTGCGGTTCCGAGATGCTTTTATTCTGGCGCGGATCTCTCTGAGGCGGCGTGTTGAGACGGCCCCCGAGCGATGGAATGATGCAGTAAGCGATCCAGAAGGGGACACTGGAACATCTTAGAGGACATCTGAGGCAACATGCGGAAGAGTAACGAAGAACTGTATGCTGAGATGTTGCTTTCAGCTCCTTGAAGGCTTCACAGAATTCTTCCCTGGAATCTCCCCCTTCGAGGAGGAATATCAGAATGTTCTGCTGGACGTTTGGCAGCGACGAGGACTGGCACCATATCCAGCCTCTGCTTGCACCTCAAGACACAGATATTTCCAAGAAACTGCCAACTGTGTATTGGCAGCCGTGCGTGCAGCTCCTACAAATGAGGAGGTGCACGAAGATGATCCGAATCGCCATGGATTCACCTCAGTGTTGCTCTCGCCACAGTTTCAGGAGAGCACCAACTCCAGAAGCACCAGAAGTTGCGTTGGAACTCCTGTGGCTCGCGGCAAAGTGACCACCGGCACTCATGGCTTTGAGGAGCCGCAATAACAATGAGCTGACTCTGTCCGCACCTGCAACCCTTACCGTATGAGGAGACACCGTTAGTGATTTCTTTCTCCGAGGACTCAGGACCGAATGAATCATGCTGAACCAAGTCAAGGGCTCACCTGGAGCACTCCACATCAGACCTCCGGGACCACCTGAAGTGTCTGCTGCCACCACAAAAATCTGTGCCGACGGCGGCTCGCAATCCAACTCTTCCGCGTGAATCTCCAAGTCGGACAAGGAGTCCAAAAGTCACGTCCTACCTGCACCTGTCTTCCACATCAAAGCTAGTTGCTCACTCCCAGCTGGAGGTCCAGTCTGTACTCCCCTCTCCCAGCCTGACTTTCAAGACTAGGGAACCGGAAGCTCTAAGACTCCTGACTTTTGGAGCCTCCGTCGACGTGTCTTGACCGTTTTTCTTACCTCCTGTGCTATGCGTCGCCCCCTTGCGCGGCTGCTCCTGACAACGGGTGACCCTCCGAGAGCGGATTCTGATCTCGGGACCATGGACTGGAGCACGGCGCCCACCTTTACTTCAATTTCATCCTGACTCGTGGACTTCTCACCAAGTCCCACACACCATGCAGGTCTTCCTGGAGGTGTCCTCATGCGCTGGTGAGCCGTACAGGCGCTTCCCACCGAATTCGGCTACCGACCTCCGGGGATGACAAGGAGAATCCCTCTCTGCGAACTGGTGCTCCATTTCTTGGATGCGAGGCTTCCGCACAGGCGCCTCGCTGAAAGAGCTAAATTGCTTCCGGCACGTGTCCCCATGGAGTTTTCCTGTGGTCGAGTTCCCGCTGTTAGCCGGCCAGGAAAAGCGGCCCCTCCAATGACAGCACTCCGGGACGCGATTTCCCGTGTAGCCAGCGCCGGCCCACCGCTGGATAGGAGGAAAAAACCCCAAAGGCTTCTGGCTTGCCCCTTCATCTGCAGAGCACGGAGGAGGCGAGACGCACCGGCAGCCCTCTTGCCCCCGGAGGGCTCCCTTCGGCAGCTCCTGCGGCCGTTCTTCAGGCCCCATCGGGCCACATCCGCGCTGCGGCGGCGCACGCGGTCGCCGCCGGGCACTCGCTCGGTCGCACCCACAGCGCGGGGGACCGAGAAGGGGCTGTGCCTTTGTCCCGAAACCGTGAGGCCGCCCAGACTGCGGGAAAGACTGCTGGAAAGAGGTGGTCCAGAAGCCCGGCGACCCTTCCTCTCCCGTCCACCCCATTTGCTTCTTGAAGACGACGAACGTCTGCACCCGGTGTTTCTCCGTGCGTCTATTTATCCATTCTTATCCCCAACTGCCCCGTTGACCTCACCGTGCTAACGTCAAGGGTGCCTCTGTTGGACCTGCGTGCCGGCGCGCCACGTCTTATGCCCCCAGGGCACGTGAATGCATGTTTGAAGACGCGACCCGGCGTGGCTGGGTTTGAAACCAGGGAACACGGCATGGATGTAGTGACTGATATCCCTCGCCTTGAGAGCACTTGGAAACCCTGCCTCGGACGTCAGGCCTTCGCACACGGGAATAACGGTAACTGTCGGGTCTTGTCTGATTCAGGAGTCCCTGATCCGTGCCCTGCACCCCCTCTCGGAGCGCCTCCGTTTCCTCCTCAGCTCCGAGCAAAGCATGCCCGTCCGTGTTGCGTGCACTTCGAAGATTCTCGAAGGCCAGGAGTTGGTGGGTGGCAGATCGGAGGAGCATTGGTGCGGCTCTTCCCTCTGCGAGCACGCTACTTTCAGCCCTCTTACTCCTCCTCCCGTTTCCGAGAAGATAAGGTCTGGAGGATGCTTTGAATGAGCCACTCCCTCCGTTCTTTCCTTCGTGCTTCCCCTTCCTCTGTTCCCTAAAACCTGTTTCTGTCAGCTTAATATCTGACGCGCCATCCTTCCGATTTCCACGGTGTTCTGGACGCCGAAGTCGTCGGTTTTCCTTCCAGAGGGAACGTAAGCAGCTGCAGCAATCTTCCGCGAATGAGGCGATTGCACGCCGCCGAAGCTGGAAGACGAGATGCGGTCCAGCCGTCGGGGCGATCATCGAAGGACGGGTGATTCTGTGCGGTTTCCAAGCTGCCATCACGATGCATTTGACGCAAGAGCGACCGGCTAGTGGCAAGATGCTTAAAACCGCCGGAGAGCTCGAAGGGATCATGCAATCCAGTTCTGCCTTAGTGTCACCAGTCTTTCAGGCCATCGGTTTTGCATTTCTTTTTTTCTGAGGAATAAGTTTTTTTTTTTTTTTTTTTTCCCCAGCTGATAGTCGCTGCGAGATTCAAACTGACCAATCAAAATAAAATTCGGATGTACGCGAAAAGAAAGGACCAATCAGAGAAGCGCTTGATTACGAATGAGTAATTAACGAGTCCCGTTGAAAGGAAGTCGAATCGTATGACGAAGAGTTGCTTCCATGGGAACGAGTTTCATGATGGGCAAGTCCTTGGACTAACAGATCTGATCAAAAAACAAAACAAAAAACAAAAACCAGAACAAGAAAGCCTGCAGTGAGAACATTCAAATCGGTGTGCTACAAATCACAAGATGCATTGCAGTCGTCATCGGAGGGGGAAGAACGGGTGCAAGGATGGGAAAGGGGGAAAACTGGGAACGGAAGCGCCTCTCAGGAAATGGTGACGGGGGTGGGAACCTCGCGTTCGCGGGTCTTTGGATTAAGCCCTCGACCTGGAAGTCTACGAAGAGCCGCCTCTGCCTCTGGCACCCTTCGAGTCTGCTGGCGCAGGCGTGAAGACCCGAGTGAGACCCCCGCTCGACCGTCCTCGTCCAACTCCCCCACAATCAGCGGATCATCCCTCGTCCGTGGCATCCCTGGAGCGTGGGGAGAGAGCGCTCCCAGACCAAAAACGTGAGGAGGAGGGAAGCTTGCGGCCCTAAGACCCAACAGGGGTCTTGGTCATGGGGGTAGCAGCGGTATGCCAGTGAGGTCTCCCCCCAAGAAGAACATAGCCTATTTTTGTCTCCAAGCAGTGAGCTTCTGGGGGGGGGGGAGGGGTTGGTCTCCTGTGCCCTTTCAGACGGACCCGCAGCTTCGCGAATTCAACGTCCCGCCGCCGCCTCACTTGGGACGCTCATCGTGCGAGGATGCCGCCCGGGTCACTGCGGGCGTCCTGCGGTCGCCGGTCTCCACGGAGACGGGAGATTCCCCGCTGCGGCGAGCAGCCTTCTCTCGCGACCTGCGGATCCCGGGCCGCGAGTTGTGCCACCTAGCGAAGCCCCACTCGCTCCGCCCCCGCGAGGTCGTGCCGGCTACGCCGTCGGCGCGCCGAGCTCCGTGAACGCGGGCGAAATGGGCGGGTCCGATCGCTCCGCGCGCAGTATCTCCGTGGAGACGGGGCGAGTCCTCGGCGATGTGCTGCTGATCCCGCAGCCCTCGTAGCCACCTCTCCCATTCCCCATGAGGGAGGGGTCGGCCTGCTTCGGGACTTGTCACGTGACGCGACGGGCTCCAGAAGAGACTGCGATTCCACCAGCAAATCTGCCCGTTCCCTTCCCTTCTCGCTTCGCCTTGCCCCGGGTTATTCATTTGCACAAGAAGGGCAGACCCGCGCCGGTCCGAAGCGAGAGTAGCCACCCTGGTTGGGGGGCGGAAACAGGAAGGAGTGGAGAGAGGATAGATGAATAAATAGGGAGTGAGATGGACCGGACCGGCAGTGCTCGTTGTGGGGCCTGTTCCAGGAGAGAAAGATCCGACCTCTCGGATCGGACCGTCTCGCAGCCCCCCTCATGATAGCGATAGCCAACGGCTTTCCGGAACAACGGCAGCCGCGCCCCTCTCGCGTCTCGGAGATCGCCGCCGCTCGCGCGAGGCGTAGACGAGGCGACTGGCAACCCTGCCGAAGTGAACACCCGTTTAATCGGGTCCCGCGGGGCAGGATTCGGGGCACCTCAGCGACGCGCTGCCATCCCTGACGCGGCCTTCGGCTCTCAAGAAGCAGGCGCGGGTCAGGGTTGCCACTATCCCGCGGGTGCTCCGCTCCCTCAAAGGCGCGGTGGCGTCACGGGAGGGAGCATTTGCCGGTCCAGCGGCTCCCCTGCCGCGTGGCACAAGGAATCCGGTACTGCCATCCGGCTGCGTTCCTGGTCGCGTGGAGGCGTCCCGCGCGTGGACGCTGCCTCGGGTGGGCACGTGTGCGAGGGTCGCTCACACAAGGTCACCTCGGCGGAGCGCGAGGCCTTTCTGAGGGAGGCTGGTCATCACCCTCGACACCCCCGGCAGAGATGCTTCCGCTGGGATGGCTACGCGACCACTCCGGCAAACTGGACCAGCCGGCCCTCAGACAGCAGTTCTTTCTGAAGGCAAAGGGCGGGGAGTAGTATCCCGTGGAAACGCTACTTTCCATGGAGGGTCGAGTGTCTTGGACGAATGGAGGCTTCCACTGGCCTCTGCCCGAGAATTTTTCCGGACCGGAAGCATATCCTGCGCGCTGGACCACAGATCCCCTACTTGCCCATAAGAGGACGAGGGAGTCCCTCCTCCCTTCCTGTCGTCAAGCCCTTCTTAGGGGTCCCTCAGCCAGCAGCCCTGCCGAGGATACCGGCGGGTCTCTTCACCGCTCAAGCATAGGGGTGTCGCTCCGCAGTCCGAGACAGCACTCGGCGTGGGAGGCGGTCAGAGTCCGTCGCCCCCCCCTCCGTCTCCACAGGCAGCAAGGAGGACTTCCCGGATGGTGGCTGCCGGGAAGCGCACGACCATCTCCTCCCCTTTTCCGGTTGGGCTCTACATCCGGGCCTGAGGAAATCTCGCGAACGGCATCCTCGCACCCTAGCCTGAGGGGTGCAACCAGATCGGTCATTCGGAGAGTGCTTCACTCCGGTAATTCTCCTTTTCCGATCCCTCCGTCGGAGGGGCAGCTCCGATCTGCGCAAGCGGAAACCGGAGGCTGACCACCGCGGAGGCCCACTGACGTCACCGCCAACGGACGGCGGGTCACTCGCTGCCCGTTGTGAGCACCCGGAGCAACGAGGGAACAAACGGCAACGATCTGCTGTGGGCGCATCCTCGTGGCACTTCTCCGTCGCCATGGATGCGCGGGAAGAGGGCTTGACTCCTCCTGGCTAAGAGCTGGCGGGAGGCCTCGTCTGGTCAGGTTGACCAGTCGACCTTCCAAAGCTGCTCGCTTCCTCCTCGCCGGCGTTCCAAGTCACTAGTAGGTTTGCTCCTCCCCATTTCAGGCTCCCGGGTCGACCCTCCAAGCCCAGATGGAGAAAGACCTCGAGGTGAGATGGTGGGAACCTGCAGGGGACGTTGTCGCGCCGGGAAGACGCGGTGGCCGTGCTCGCCATGAGTCCCTGACCACCTCCAGAGGAACTCTTCAAGGAAGTTTCCGAATCCCAAAGGAAGGAGAGGAGGTGGTGCATCGACTTCCAGGAGAGCAGGAAGATTCTTCCCGGAGGATCGTGAAGGTGGTCGCCCGTCGCGAGCCCTCCTTGCGGACGACGGGTTCCAACTTTCCTCCTCCTCCTTCTTTTCCTTCATCCTCTTTACTTCCTTCCTTTCTCTTCCTCTTCTTTCCTTCTTTCTCTTCCTCCTT
Organism: Raillietiella orientalis; assembly: GCA_036172245.1. NCBI lineage: Eukaryota > Metazoa > Arthropoda > Ichthyostraca > Raillietiellida > Raillietiellidae > Raillietiella > Raillietiella orientalis. Next base: position 5,823,569 of record JAYWIR010000003.1, on the reverse strand, counting down.
CCCTCTTCTTCTCTTCCTGCTGCTTCCAGCAAAGTGGACCTGGAGTGTAGCAGCAGCAGGTGGGCTGACAAGGAGTCCGGGAGCGCGTCTCGGAGGCGAGTCGTCGCCTTCGGCGTCGGAGGGAAGGAGTGGAGCGACGACGCGGCAGCAGCTCGGGATGCTGTCGGTTTCTGGGCAACACGGACAGCGACGCGATGCACCCGACAACGCGCCGCCGGCTTCTTGCAAACAGTTTGGAGGGGCTGAGTGTGCTCATGGGAACGGAGGCGGGAGACTTTTCCCCATCCCTTTTGCTGGACCGGCGTTTCTCCCAGGAGGTTGCGAGCGGGCGCGCTGAGGCGCCTCCGAAGCGCGCTGGGAGGGGCGAACCGCACCGCCACCGCGGAGGCTCCTCAAGAGGCGACGGAAGAGGCAAACCACGTGAAGCGGGGTCGGGTCACCCCCTCCCCCAGTCGTCGTGCGGTCGAACCCCGGGAGGGTGACTGTTCCCGCGGGCTCGCGCGAGAGCTATATCTCCGGCGCTCGGTAACCGGCTCACGGTGACCGGGTCTCCGCGCCAAAGACCGCCACGGTGACCTGTGGCGACCTGCAAGGTCTGCACACCTTTTCGGAGATGCAGCGAATCGTCGGCCAGCAACGGAGACGGACGAAGGATTCTCCCTTCATTCCCTCCCTCCTGCCACGGGATCGACGGGAGGAGGCTGCTGATATCCCGACGAAACGAGGAGGCTCAACTGGCCGACTGGCTGAGTTCGAGGGGCACCCACTGGCGTCAAGCGTCTTTCCTCTTCCTGCAGGGACGCGAACACCGGGCACGGGTGAAAAGGATCGTTTCTGCGACTCCAGGCCGAGTTGCCATCCGGTCGTTCTAAAGTCCTGGCTGAGGTTTCTCATCGAGCCCCGCGGGGAACGGTGGCCTGATGTGACCTTCCTTTCCAGACCGACCAGGAGGTCCTTCGCTGCGTGTTTTTGCTTGAAGGTTTGTAAGAGAACTCGCGCAGAGACCAAACTTCGAGAGCGGAGGAAGGAGCAAGAGAGGCGGTCAGACCTCGAGGGGGAGATCTCAAGGGCAAGAGAAGCATCAGGTAAAAAAAAAAATCCTGGAAGAAGAAAAGTTGAGGCTTCTTCTTGGAGGCCTTCCGTGAGGAAGTGAGTGTAGGGTGGTGGTGTTTCCTGCTCACAGGAGGCTCCACGGCTGCCAGGATGCGATCTCCTTGAAGAAAAGAATGAAAAGAGGGCGGGGGAGGGGGAACTGCATAGAAACAAACGCCCTCCGAAGGACATGATAAGGAAGTCGGACTTTCCTTACCTTCCAGAGAAGGACTGAGCCCTCTTAGAAGATCAGGGCTGGTACCAGGCGCTCGCTGTGCTTCCGCGGATGCTGGAGACCAGAACGCGCAGCTGGTAGCCCCTTCGCTTCGAGGAGGAATTCGTAGGCAGCGGCAGGCAGAGCGCAGCGGACAGGGGCCATCCCCCTGATGCCGAGACGTCCCCCTCCTCCATCATCTTACCTGTCTCCTTCCTGGTGCTGTCCAAGGTTGCTCCACGGCCGGCAGCTTTCCGGATCGAGGTCCCAAGGTACTCTCAGGAGAAAGTCTGAGAGAAAGGCAAGGTGCCAGGACCGCAGTGGCCGCCGCGGGCCCGGGAGAAGTTGCCCGGATGCTGCGCGCTTCGCAGAACCGGGAAAGCTGGCGGTAAGGAGCCAAGCGGCTTTTCCCACACTCGCGGCGCGTTTCTCTCTTCCCAGGATCTGTGAGCCCTGAAGTCGAGCTTCCTTCACCCTCCGGGGGACTCGGAAAGCGCCCCGCTCGCTCCTGCAAAGGCCGCGTCACTGGACGCGGACTGTCACGTGACGGCAGGCAGTCCGGTGAGCTGCGTCTCTCCCGGTTGCTCCTGCCCCAAGGAGGAGGAAGGGAGGAGGAGGAGGTAGGAGCGAGAATGAAGAAAGGAGGAAGGAAGAGCGTTCTCTCCTTTCCCTCCCGTCACGCTGGCGCGGGAGACACGAAACGCTGGCGCGCTTGCTCGCGCCTGCAGCAGCAGCAGCCATTTTTTTTGTGTGTGTTTCTTTTCTCTCTCCCCTTCTCTCCCTTTTTTTTCTCCTTCTCCCTCTCCCGTTTCCCCTTGCCACTTTCCCCCCGCCCTCGTTTCTGCGCGGCTCGGCTTTCGGCGAGCCGCCGGCGGCCGCGGCCCGCACGCGCGCGCGCGCGCGAGCGGCTCGCGTGAGAGGGAATCGCCCGACGCTCCTCTCTGCGGCGGAAGGCGACGTCGGTTGCGGGCTGTCACGTGACGGGGCGCTTTCGTTAGCCGGACGTCAGTCTTTGACAGGCGGCGACCCGAAAGCCACGCCGTCCCCGCGGAAGGTGCAGCTCGCCCACCTGGTCCAGGAAGCGGAGGCGCCGCGCCGCGACGACGCCCGCGCGGGAGAGTTCCAGCAGCCAGTCAGCCCGGTGCGCCGTGCCTCTTCCGGTTCCGCCTGCCTCGAGGAGGAGGAGGACCACGAAGAAGAGGAGGAGGAGGGAGGAGGAGGAGGAGGAGGGAGGAGGAAAAGGAAGGGAATGCTCCTGGGACCCTCCGCCGCACCCGAGGAGACCCCCAGGTGGCCGCCGTCACCCCTCGCGTAGCCCCACGCGGCGCAGAACCGGGCGGCCCTCGCAAGGCCGGAAACGCGAGTGGTGCTGTCCTCCCGCGGACTTCCCTCGAGGCTTCCATCCCAGTCGCCGCAAGAAGGACCTCCCGGCGAGCCCCTGCGTTCACACGTGCGCGCGCCTGAGCCTGCTGTGCATCCTCCCCATCCCCGACCCTTTGCCCTCCCTTTGCGTCCCTACCGTCCCCGCTCGATGACCACCTCCACAGCCCCTTGATCCCCGTCCAGCCATGGAAGGCATCTGCGAGTCCGGGTTCATTAACAGCCAGCCCTCGATGGCCGAGTTCCTGACCTACCTGCCCCCCCACCTGGGCTTCCCGCCCCTGGAGTCTCCGGACGCTGCCACCACGGCCTTCCCGGGCTTGGCTCCCGTGCCATGCCCCGAGGACGACGCCTACGCCATCGACAGGAACCACCGCCGGGGGCTTCCGCCGCCGCCGCCGCCGCCGGGACAAGCCGGGAGCAGCGGCGGCGACCCGTCGCAAGGCGGTGGCGGGAGCCAGGAGTTCCCCTGGATGAAGGAGAAGAAGCTGCTCAAGAGGTCTCACCAAGGTCAGTGCCGCTTTGCTCCTGAGGGTCCGTTCCCAGGGGGAAGGGGTGAGGGGTTGGGGAGGCGGGTCGCCTTCCGGCCGGTCCGCTCGCCCTCGTTCCGAGGCCGCGCGCCATCACCCGCCCCCTCCTCCACCTGAGTAAGAGGCGGCGGAGGAGGCTGCCCGGGTGCCCTCCCCTCTTTACATCACCGGACGGGAGGGAAACGAGAGCGGACCCGCGGTTCACGGAGTCGCGTCTCCTCTTCGGATGGTCCGCCGGAGCCGGAGCGAGGGAAGGAGGAATATCCCTGGAAACGGCGCGGGGGGTCACGGAGGAGAAAGGATGCTACCTTCTCGGAGCTCGCAGGGGGCGAGGATTCCACCCCGTCCGAGGTGAGGCGGGCGTCCTCCGCGCGCCCCTTTTCCCGCCGTTTCCCGGACCGACGGGAGACCTGTTTCCCTTGGAAACGCGCGAAGCAGGTCCTCTTTTCCTCCGAGCAGACGCTCTTTCGGTCCAGCCGTTCGGGAAGGCTGCACGCGTTCCCAGGCGACGGCTTTTCTCGCCGGTCCGGAAGGCGCGGACAGGACACGGGCCGTCACGCGACCGCGTGAGTTCCCCTCTCCCCCTCTTCCTCCAGGTCAAGTGGGGAAAGGAAAGGGGAGAGCGCTAGGGGGGTAGGTAGAAGGAAGAGAAGCATGAAATTCGCTTTCTTCGCCCGCGGGGGGTCTGCAGCAGCGGGAGAACCTCGGCCTTCCAGACTACCCTATACCGTCCGGAGAAGCGGAGGAACTCGGGACGGAGGGAAGAGGAAACGGGGAACGGAGAGGCCTACCCTTCGCAATCCGCTCCAGGGGCGCGGTGGGGCTGGTCGAGATCCCCCGGCTGATATTCTCCCCTCCGATCCAGGGGGTGGGACGGGGAGACGTCCCCGCACCTCGCAGCCTCTGGACTCGTTTCCGTGGCACCCTCTCCTTCTCCGAGTCGCGCCTCCCCGTCCCACGCTTCCTGGGCGCAGACAGGCCCTCGTCCCCTTGTCTCCGGCCGCCCACTGCAGGGGGGGCGCTCCCGAAGGAGGAAGGGAGCAAAGCCCTCGGGGACAGGGGGTAGCACGGGCTCCCCATCGTGGAGGGGATGGGACGAGAACTCGAGGAGTCTCCTGCGGGGTCCTTCTGGACGGAGAACCCCCCTTCGTGACGATCCCACGGGAGACAGACGGCGCGGGAGAGCGGGCACTGCGGCGGATTCGGCCGAATTCCCTGACGCTCGAATGTGCCGAGATTTTCTGCGGGGCGCTGATTGGCTCCTGCGTTCCCGCTGCCTCGCGTGCCGGCGAGGTTCTGACGGCACGCAGCGTGAGCTTCTTCGGCACCCACGAAGGGGCAGCGAGCGCCCTACTCGGGAGGGGGAGAGATCATCCCCCCCCCCTTCCGAGACCCTCTTGATGGAGCTGTCCATGTCGTGGGACCCTTCTGGCCGAGAGAAAGAGTTGCACCCGAGGCGCGCCTATTCCGGGAGAAAGCAGGGAGGCAGATGAAAAAGCGAGGCTCCCAGCGGGCCGGCCCCGGCGGCAGTGCCCGGGACGCGTCGAGGCTAGCAGGTCACGGTCCCCTTGAGCGAAAGCGGCTCGCTCGAGCTTTCCCCTCCTGAAACTTAGGCAACCCCGGAAAGCAGAGTCAGGTTTTCGGTTTCTGCGGGTGGCCGCCTGGGGCGGCCCGTGGAACGGACCGAAACCAAATGAAGAGTCACTCGAAGGGGGGGATGAGATGGTCCTCGATTCCCAGCCGGTAGCTCGCTCCAGGATGGGGACCTCTCAGACGCCCCCTGGCTATGTTGCGTGGGAACGGCTTAACGCTGTGCCACTCTGTAAGAGTCGTCTGATTGCGCCGAGGTGGTCAGGAAGTCGTGATGAGGCGGCCCGGCAGCGCTGCCTCCGCCAGGAACCTCTGGTCATGGAAAAGAAAGGAGGAACCCCCCCTCCCCTCCCCCCAGCGCACCATCCTGTCTCTTGGGGAAAGGAGCCACCGGCTAACCTCCCACTCTGCCGGCTGTTCCGTAGGGGTGCCCATTGTCCCGGTTCGGGACATTGCACGAGACCCCTCCCTGGGGAGAAAGCGCCATGCGAAAGCGCCTCTGACGTTTTCGCGAGCTCTCGTCATGCTGGAAACGCAGCGCTGCTGCTCCCGAAGAAGGGGAAAAAGGATCGGGGCTTGCGTTCCCGGAGTTGCCAGACCGGGATAACCGATTCCCCTGGCTAGGTCGCGTGCCATCGAGAGCGTGCGAGCGAAATGAGGCTCCACGGACGAACGGATGAGTGCAGGGCTCTTCGGGAAGCTGCAACCGTGCAAGTCCTGAGGTCTGCTCTGGGAGGCTGCAGAGAGGATTATTTTGGGGAGCGGCATCCGCAGGTGATGCTGCGAGTGGGAGAATCACGAGCGAAACCGTTCCGTCAGTAAGCAGGCTTTCTTGGGACGGCTATTTGCTCCGTGACGCGACGGGGCCGGTCTCCAGGTAAGAGGCATGGCGACTGACATCTGATCCACCACCCACCTGGAAGTCAGCATGCCAAACCCTGGGAAACGCATCCACTCGGGCGGACTAGAGCCGGGGAAGAGGAGCTCGCGGTTGCACGGCAGCACGAGAGACAGAGTCTCCTCGCTGCCATGCAACCGTGGCGGCAAAGGGACGCCGTCTGCTGGGCGAGAAAATCCCACAGAGCGCAAGAAGCTCACCAGACCGCTTCTCCTGCTCTCTCTTACGACCGCCGCGTTCCGACCCGTGGCTTCCCACTCTTCGGTATCTGGTTGCTGCTCATTCTTTGGACCGTTGTTGCGCTCTCCCCGCTCCAGCTTTCCAGGCTTTTCCAATTCGACAGTTGGGATGAGAGAGACGCGACCTCTGTCTCGTGAAGGGAGAGGATTTTCTACGAAAGCGGTCTCCTTTTCTGCTTCCATAGTTCGAGTTTCGTCTCAGTTGAACAGTTCTAATCTCGAAGGTTCTCCGACCCTCGAAGCCCCGCTACAATCTTCATCAGTTCTATGCCGACGGACCTCTCTTAGATGCATTTGGGCCCCCTTCCATCCTTTAGGACTCGATCCATCCTTCTTAGCACATTCCCGACCTCCATCGAGAAGAGAGGTCTCCTTGCCGACTCCTCTAGTCTCTTGAATTATCGACTTCCAAGCGTCGGTCGAGAGTCTGCGCCATCCTTGTTGCGTGCACCCTCCCTCGTGAGCTGCTGGGCAGCTGGTGAGCGACTGCAAACCCAGAATGTTTCCGGGTGGTGTGGTGGACCGAGTATCCCAAGGACGATGTTTTGGGTCGACCATCAGCTTGAAGTTCCACTTTTCTGAGCGCTTACCAGACTCTCAACACGTGTCTCGAGAGTACGGTCCATTTCACTTACCCAAGTGCCCAGAACCATCCAAGGTCCAGAATAAGGGACTGCAAACGAAGTAGCCGTTGCGAAAATTCCCCTTGCATACGTCGCTACACGCATTTTAGGAAATGAGGAAATCCCACTCGCAGTCCTCCTCTTGAGATTAGCTGGGCAGCACCTACCGAGATGGAATGGGGACGTAGAAGGGGTGGTAGCTAACCCCCGCGACCTCGCTGCCTTGGCGTGGAAAGAAAACGTCGTGAAATTCTAGCGATCGCACATGCCAATCGTCAGCGGGCGCAGCAAGAAGCGGAGGCTTGTCGTTCGTAGGGCTGTCGTCGATCAGTAAGAATGGATGCATCTGTTGGTTTGGGTTCCCGTCTGCCTGTCCCCGGAAGAGGAGTTCTTTCCAGTTCCGAGCAAAAGGTCGCGTCGTCATTTGCATCGACATCTTTCCATGCCGCTCCCGGACTTCATGCCCAGAGCGCGGTGAGAGCAGGGACGAGCGCTTGTGGACAACGAGATGGAAGAGCAGCGACCGGCGAAACACAAGCTGCTCGTCTCCGCGCGCTTTCCTTCAACCCCATTTCTCGAAGGATCCGAAAAGAGCCGCATTGTGGTTGATCAAGCTGGGCCTCTGTTGATTTCTGCCGCCTCCGTATCTTCAGATGGTGCCCGCCTCGCACTTTCGGCATTCCGGCACGAAGAATGCCTTGCAGCTCATCCAGCTTGGAGGCTTATCCTCTGAAGGAAGAGCTCAACAGCACGATGCTCTCATTCGTGGATTATCCGTTGTCGAACCTACACGGTGTGTACAAACGTGCATAAGTTTATGTACCGTATTGTTCTTTCTTTCTTAATTTGCTTCGAGAAAGCGAGAAAGAAGTGTTTCTTCCGTTCTAGGATTCTGGAAAAAGCAAATAAAAGTGAAATTAAAACATGGATTGAAGAGCAAAATATGGAAAAAGTGAGAGCAGGAACTCTTATCTAAGATGCGGTCAAGAAGATGGACTCCATCAACAAATGAAAGGAATTTTTAGTACCCAAAGTGAGGGGGGAGGAAATCAAGAGAAAATCTCCTGAGAGCAGGACTGGGATCCTCCAGGAGCACGATCCCTTAGAGTTTTTGTATTTGTGAAGGTTGCACAAGAATGTAAGAGAATCATGACAGGAGAACAGGATCATGATGGACCAAGCGCGGAGACAGTGAAGCTCTCCGGTGGAAGAAGCGATCGGTTCACTGACATCCCTTTGCGTTCCCATGGTGTCACAGGATTTAAAGAGAGTATTCTCAAGGGGAGCACGGCCAAGAACAAAGAGTTACCAGGGTTTCCTCCTTTCTGGGGCTTCCTCTATCCAAAAGAAAGGCACAGCTCTTCGATTTAAATGCATCATCCCCGCCGCTCTTCCGCTCGAGCCACGTTGGCTCGAGAAAAACAACTCAAATTGAATCAGCTGCGTTTCAACTAAATGAAACCAAACCGAGTTTTCATGAGCACTGAGCTATCAACCGTAACAGCCCACTCTAATGTGCTCAAGGGTTTTCCGTGTGCTCAAGGGTTGCTTCGGATTCCTCCATCATCTGCCTCAACAGAATCGAGTTTTTCTAGAGCGGCAGTCTTGGATTTCTGCCTGCTTGAGTGATCCAGTCGTCGTGGACCAACACAGAGAGTGAATCAGGCAAGCAGGCAGGGGCATCTGACTGAGATTGCGGGTGCTCGATCCGACCGGCGCAGGGTCAAACGTCCGAGTGTGTCTTCTCCGTGTTTCTCCACCTTCCGAACCTATCTTGGGAACGCATCTTGAACTTCAGGATTAGGGAGAATGGATGCTGCATGCAATTCGCGAGGACCCGCACGCTGTTCACGTTCTCTCAACGGCAGTTTTGTAGCACACTTGCCTGCAGCGCTCTACTGTTCTACCAAAAGTCAAAGTTAGCGAATTGCCTGCAAGTTGGCGCCTGCACGAAAAACAAAAGAACTGACGATCTGATGTGCCCATAAGCGCGACTGCTTATGGACTATTTACTCACCCTTTCCTTGCCACACCCGCTTCGTGTAATGCGTGTGAATTCTATTACTACTTATACTCATGAGTGAGTGTGATGTATGAAATAGATAATCAGTGCATGTTGCAAAAAGGCTCTTCATCTGCATAAGTGAAGAAGAATGCAAATGAAAAACCAAGCATCCTTGATACAAAGTCAGCATGGTCCCTGCCGATGGATCGTTTCTATCTGATGCACTCTACGAAAAGGACGCATGATTCCGTGTTTGCACACAAATTAGATGCACACCAGTCTTCTTGATCTTCTAGTGTAACTTTGGTTTTGCTTCTCTCGATGCTCGATGCTTTTTCAAAGTAATTTCGTCCTGTGGTCTGGATTTGTCTCCCTAAAGCTTGAAGAGTTTTTTCCGCCTGCCGAAGCATCCTTCTCGATCTCCGAATACAAGAATGAGAAGAATGGTAGACCTGCAAAAACTGATCTGCCAGCCAACCGATGCTGCTTGTGGAGCTTCCACCGCTGCAGCAATGCTCAAGTTCCTTCACTGTGGCTGCATTCAGGGCGAGGGGAAGTGGCACGCAAGCTGTGGCTATAAACTCTGTTTCTGCATCTTCATTCTGTGCTCTGGGGGAATGCATCCCATCGTATAAACGCGTGTGGAGAAAGGAGGTGACCGATGTCTCGGAAAAAGCAACAAGCAAACTTTGGGACCTGGCTCCGAGAGTCCTTTGAGGAGCTTTGAGGAAAGAGGCTCCGTACAGAAGCAACCAGCCGCTTCCTTTGCCATCCATGCAATAGTCCTTCCGGTACGACCGAAAAAAAGGAAGGGCAACTGAGAATCTGGAACTTCATCTCGAAGGAGTCATAAATCTGGCAGCAAAATCAAACGCAATAAAAGCAGAAGAAGTTTCTCCAAGAAGTTCACCAGCCCTTATCAGGTCAACGGCAGTAGCAGTGGCAGAGATTGCAACAGCTTGTAATTCCGCTCTCGGTTGGATGTCCGCGTTCCCGCAGTCTGAGAACATTAAGGGAATTCTGCTCCGCAAAGGACATGTAGATCAGGGATGGAGTCAGGTTCGGATGGTCACTTTCTGTGGTAGCCAATCGGTGTTGTCTACACGGTGGACGCTTTTGATGAGTCATCCATTCTGTCTCGATCAGAGATGAATCACTCGGCTCCTGCGGACTGCTTATGAAAAGTTCCATCTTCCTTTAAGCCAGGGGATACCCGTCACCCTCAATTAAGAGGAACGACAAATTTTGGGATCGATTTAGGTGGGAAAACGCACTCATTGCCGGTGACGTTTGGAGGATTTCGAAGCTCAGAAGTTTCCGAATCCTACAAAGTGCTGTTTGTATCTAACACTGAATTTGATCGATTAAGCACGGTCAAGAGAATGCGTTTCGTCTCCAGCATATGACCTTCGTCAGTTTTCTTATTTATCATACCATGTATCTCTGGGTCGAAGAAGAAGTAATCAATTTCCAAGATGCCCGCGAACCGGTTGCTTAATCCACCACGCTGGCAATCGAAAATGATGGGAGCGGTTGGTCCCGTTCGCGGGAAGTCTGAAGATCGAAAGCATCAGCATCCGCGTGCTGGTGCCTCCCTTCTTGGAGTGGAACTATACATCAGAGCCGTTTCAAAGCCACAAGTTTGAGAACTTTTCCAACAAGCTCCTCAAATATATCGAAGGACGCGAAAGTGGAAGTGATCCCATTCGTTCACGCAACGAAAATTAGCATTCAGAAAGCATTTTTTGCGAACGAGTGTATTTTGGACACTTGGAAAGGAGTACGCATGATGCCGACGAAGGAAATCTTCGATAAAGTGCCCTCGAAAGACATGCCGAGGTGCAGCATTCTTTTTTTCTTTTCTTTCTGTGTTGCAAGATTCACGCCCTGTCTCGAGTTCTTCCGCTGCAACGTGGTGGACCCACGTGTTTTCCGGGAGCCACACAACGACCGTGCAATCCTTTTTGTGAGAACCAGATCGCTTCTCGTGCTTGGAAACGGTTTCCGCAGGTGTTTCGGGCGCCAGCAGCAGGAAAAGTCCAGTCCAGCGGGAGTATCAGGAAAGGGAGCGAATGTTCCGAACCTTGGTGTGCCCTGACAAGAGCAGTTTCAATCCAAGGGTGTGAGACCTTCCCTCTCCCTCTCTCCCCCTTCAACATGGGAACAGCGTTCCGTCAGGACGTTCGGATTCCATTACCATGGAATCAGCCAAGAGTTTTTAAGAATCGGTTTGTCCGTCTCCCTTCCTCTATTCAGACATCTCGTTCCTGATTCACTCCCTGTCAGAGCTTACTGATGACTCGGCTGCTGACTCCGAGAATTCAACGGCCTTTACGTGCCCTTATTGCATCCCCCTTTTCTCTTGAGGTTTGCCTCGAAATTTCAAGCAGTTGCTCACGGCAACCGGAGCACGCGCAAGCCACAGCCTGTAATAATCTCATGATCAGCTTCATCTACTGCTAATTTTGCATCGCTAATTTTTCATTTTGTGTGCGCATCCGAGAGGGCTGTTTTGGTGACTTCTTTAGCAGACGTTCTTCCTTCAAGTACTTTGCGACTGGCACAGGGAGAGACCGTCATCCGTTTCCGTGAGGATATTCGTCCATCTATGGGTTTTCGTTTAGTGATCGATTTCGCTTCTTGATTCCTCGATCTTCTAGGGAATTTATATGATTTCGGAAATCACAGGCTTGAGACGGCGAAGAATGAAACAAAAAAAAAAAGAAACGGTTCGAAACAAAGCTCTCTCCATCATTTGCTCTTCCCACTTTTTCGGATCGCATCCTTCGCACCTGCATTGGTTTTTTGCTTTCGGAAAGCTCGTCATCAGGAATCTTTGATTGACACTGTGATTCTTCGAACTCGACCGCTCTGATACTTCGGGACCTTCAATAGTGGGATCCAGCATCTCCCTTCGAAACAGAGCTTTCCTTGTATCCCGTTTTCCCCGTATCTTCCCAAACACTGCCGGGAGAGAGATGTGCCCGAGCCGCTCTCTCTTGCTCACATCCGGATTTCGATGGCTGCTGCTTCGTTCGGTCCACTGGAAGCCGATGAAACGACCCGCACGCAACCGGCAGCTTCATTTTCGACATGGCGGAAGTCTTGAAAATGGGAAACATCGCACTCCGTGCGCAGAGCGCCGATGTTTCACGCGAGTGGTGGGCGGGCGTCCCGGGGGGCTCCTTCTAGCAGTTGGCCTGGATCTTCTTGCCGGGACTGACTCCTTGATTGGAATCGGCTTTCCTGGACCGCGACGCAACTGGATGCAGTCGCTCTGTGATTGGAATCCTCCTGTAACCGTTCCCGGACCTTCGAACCTCCCCTCACGTGCTCGCTCTCCTCTTCTGCATCATTCGCTCCACGGTCGATCTAAATCAACGGCCCACCACTTCTACGGACAGAGTGCTTCGAACGCTCGACACTGGATTCTTATCCATCTACGGATGCTGGAGTGTCTCACAATCTGTGCAGGGTCGTTTTTGATTTCATTTCTCCAAACGAACTCTCTTTCGGTGGTTTGGAATTTCCGAGGGGAACTTTGGAATTTTTTTTCCTTCAAGAATCCCAAAAGTTCTTCTTCCTTTTTCGTTAAAGACTCTCGAAAGGGTGACTTTGTTAGTATGCAAGTTAGCAGCAGATTTCCTCATGCTCATCTCATGACGTCACCTTTTTGCAAATTTGCTTGCGCTTCCAAATAGGTCTTCAGTCTTTCTTGGAGAACTCAGACACCAATGAATAGGATGATTCCCGCTCTGCACATCTCCGTTCATCTCGTCCTCTTTCCTATCCAAACTGCTGCTCTCTCGTGAACCAAAATCCGTTCACCTTCTCGCTTTGCTGCGAAGCAGCACCTTATGCGTGTTACGACGGACTGATCCCGTCTCTATTACCATCCTTTTAGAAAATCTTGAAGTGCCAGGGAATGCATCCTCTCGACTGCTCACTGGGAATCCCATACTCTTCTCTCTGTTGTTTGGATCCAAGGCTCCTTTTCAAAGCAAATAGATCAATGCAACAAAATTCTCATACCTCTCTGTGATTTTTTGAGGGTGATTTCAATTTCCGACCGAGGTACGCCTGGAAATCGGTCACCGGTAACTCCGGACTAAGCACTGCAACGATTCGTTCTCGCACATCATCAATGCTGCCATTTCATTCTCTCATCACCTTGGAAACCACAACAGTCTCGATGTTTGAACTGCTCTCAGCGTGTTCCCAGACCTCATGCACTTTCATATCAGTGTACGCACGGGCTGTACAATATTTTCACTCACGGCAAAAGCAAAAAAGACGAGCTCAGTTGCAGCCACATTGTGAGTGGATGCAACAGGTGTTGACGGTCACGTGATCGAAAATCTCCATTTCTTGCCCATCTTGCGCCAGACGAAGTGCGGAGTTTCCATCCATACTCCTCCTTTCAGTGGCGGCGCTCGTGTTTGTCTTCCACAAACTGATATCCACGCTTCCAGCACATAGCAAGAAGTGCTCCGGCAAAATTATCTCCCTCTCCCGCTGTCTCGAGTCTCCGTGAAGGTTCGTCTACGCATTCCTTTCGATCGACTTGGAAACACACGTCTATATCCGTGATTTTTCGCGTCAGAAATCCAGCCTCTGCGTGTCTCATGCCTACCTTTTCTATTGTGGCTTTCTAAGGACTTATCCAAAGTGAGGATCGGTCACCATCTGTACCCCTTCGACCACAAAGCCGCGTAGGCATCCCTGTGCAAAGGGAGTGGTCCAGCACTTCTCGTTTGTTTTGATTCGGCTGCAAGTGACGCTCGGACCGTGAGCCTCACTTCCGCGAACTCTTCGGAAACAGTAGCAAAGCGAAACTCTCCTAAAAGATCTCTTTCGTCTCCGCTTGGTAACGTCGCTGAAGTCGATGGCTTACATCCATGAAGGCGGATGAACGTTTCCGCGACCGATGAGTCAGAATGCGATCACCGCTGAAGGAAAAAGCAGAAACACCCAACGTCAAGAAGGAAGAACACGTCCATTGGTGTGCCGCTTTCGGAGCTGATGCACGCGGGTTCGGAAGTAATGCTCAGACTACAAGAAGGAGAAGGTGAACCCTCCGATGGTCCTTGTCGCTCGAATGCTTCAAGTGCCTTTGGAATGGCTTACTATGAGTCGAGCACGCTGAGTCGTGCACCATGCATGGTGCACCGCTTGCGATCTCCTTGCGCAGTGTCGTGAAAGAATGCTTCAGCGGAGGAATTCACTCTCAGCAGGTGAATAGGCTCAGGTTTCCCAAAAAGGGCACTTTAGAGGTTTGTGGTATATGAAGGAGAAGAGGGAGACGTAAAAAACGTGAGATGGTGGCGTCTCCTTGAGAGCCTGATCAGAAAGCAAAGCAGAATAAAGACGAGGTAACGGTTTTGCAAGGTTGATCGGTGCTCTGGGTGTTCTCTTCCGAGTGTGAGATCCGTGCTTGCTCTCTTCTATTGTTCAGCCTTGGGACCTCCCAGTTTTCCAAGAGCTCACTTGCCGGAATTCACAGAACATCGTGACCTATCCTTCCTCCAGGCGGCTCTCAAGGAAATGGTCGTTTTACGTGTCGGCGGGGATGTGTGGAATTTTCGATGTCGAGGGAACTCCGTGCCAGGGACGAAAAACGATATCGATTCCCCCGTGCTCCTCTCTCGGATCCAAAGCCCAGCATTGGGGATGCTCCATGACTTTCCCTTACACGGACCTTTCTCCCGGTTACGGAATTCGGCTGCCATCTCTTGTCAGGTTCGTCGCCGGTGCAGCACGCACGCCATTTCTGATTTCTGCCGAGCGGAAGTTCCGGAAGGAGAGGAAACCACCGATCGACCGCGTGCTTTTCTCCGAGCGCCGCACCAACCTCATCGCTCGGAAGCAAAGAGTTCGGTTGCTTTCCAGGACACGCGCAGAGCTGTGGTTCCGCGGATCGCACTCTGGTTCTCTCGCCCCCTCGAGGGAGGACACCGGAAAGCATCGATAGGGTTTGACGCGGTTCATGGAGCTTTTGAGGCGGTCGCACGCTGCCCCTCCACGAAAGATACAGCTGCGCAGCCGTGATCTTGCTTGTCGTCTTTCATTTCTCCTCTGCTGGCCTTTTTCACGGAGGTTTTTTCCGGCTGCTTGACAGAAGTGAGCTTTCCACCGGAGGCAGCAAAAGCACCAGAGCGTCGTGCCGCAAGAGATGGCCATCATCTCTTGCATGCTGCGACGCACGGAATTTCCCAGTCTCATTCCATCTGAACAGATCGGAAAGTCTGAAGGAATTCACGAGGCAGCTGCGAACCCGAAAAGAACAACTGAGAAGCTTCTTGGATAGGTATATGTTCTTTAGAGTAACAGTGTACACAGGCGGGCGAGCGCCGTTATCCCCGGGAATAAAGCTCAACGCTGATGCATCACCTCCGACTGTTCGACCACCCGATCCGTGGTGAATGAGGAAGTTCATTGTGCCCACCATCGATATTTCTAATATTTTGCTATTGTTTATTTACTCTGGTGGGCTCCCGGTGTTTATTAAGGATTCTGCACGAAACCGATGTCAATTCATTCTGACGATTTGCAAGTCTGCAGTATTGTGGGGAACTTTGTAGCGATGCATGCCGAGGTCGCCGAAGCATACAAAACGCAGTCCAGTGTGAAAGACAAAGGCAACATGCAGTGGAACAAACACATGGAGGTGGACAAAGGGTGAAAGATGGACTGCTCAACCTTTTCACAGTCGCAGAATGTTCCCTGCCCGTGCGTTTCGAAGCGATGGGTTTTGTTGCTCCTAAGGAGAACAGGGAATCTGTAATCCATCCGAGTGAGGAGATGATAATATTTTGGAATTATTTGCATGGTATCTGTTTGCTCGCGCAAGTGGAGCACTTCCGCCGTTCCCGTGTGTTTTGATCTCAATGAAGGAAGGAGAACAAAGGTTCCTGCAACTACGGAAACCTATTCTCTCAGGCTGAAAAAGATGGCCGCTGACTTTGCTAAAACCGAATTCTAAAAACAATCGGAAACCCTTTAAAATATATGAGTTCTCTCGTGATCACTTGTAAAGAGGAGGGGGGAGGGAA
The DNA here is from genome assembly GCA_036172245.1 of Raillietiella orientalis. Classification (NCBI taxonomy): domain Eukaryota; kingdom Metazoa; phylum Arthropoda; class Ichthyostraca; order Raillietiellida; family Raillietiellidae; genus Raillietiella; species Raillietiella orientalis. Next base: position 5,807,946 of record JAYWIR010000003.1, on the reverse strand, counting down.
GAGCTGGTGTGGTTCCTGAACTAGCAGAATGCAAGATGTTCTGTTTGAATGCTGCAAAGCAAAGAAAAGAGAGGCTCTACCTAGGGCTGGAGCAAACAAAGCACCTATTTGCAAAGATCCAGTCAATGGGACTTGACACGTTTCTTGAAGAAGTGGATGAACCAAATAAAGACGTTAAAAGTGAATGCATCGTAGGAATCATGGAAGAAGGAAGCAGCCCACACAGAAGCAGTCAAATCGATCTTGAGAGAGGTTTAGTGCCTTACCGGGAAGGGCGCGATAAATCCGTCATTCAGCGATTTTACAGCTGAGCTTGGACTCAAGTACAGGATCGCACAACGTATACGAATCATGCAATTCTACAACATCATAAGTATCCTAGAAGATCCTGACGATATCGCTGCTGAGTGGCGGCACCCTCAAATCACTCACGTGATTTGAAACTTGGCCTTCTTTAAAAGCGTCATCCATGGATAAAATAGGTCCAAACTATCAGAACATTCAACGGAACTATCTGGTCACCCAGCCGAAACGAAACACGGAATCTTCTGAAGGAAAGGAGGAACTTAGCATCAGCGCAAGCTGAAGTTTTTGAGGAGCAGTTTGAATTCTCCACATTTTCCTTCAAGAGGATGCTGTGATGCCGGAGGGCACTTTCGAGCCTCCGTTTCAGAACTCGCGAGAGACTGCGAGTCAAATGCTCGGAGCCTGACTGAAGATCGGTCCGAAGAATCGAGAATCGGCGGGAGGCTTGCATCCGGCGAACGGAGCTCGTGGCGGCGGTAAAGAAAGCTTCTCTCACTGTAAGAACAGACATATGGCTCTGCATTCTGCGAAATGGGGCGGAAGCATCATTTCGCCCGCACTCTTCTCGTGCCACGGCTGTTGAGCCGGTGGTTGCACTCCAGCAGTCCGAGTTTTCAACCTCCCTTTAGCCAATCGAGGAGCGAGGACGTTTTGTCCTCTTTGTGTTCCTCGGGGATTCATCCTCCGAAAATGACGTTTGGTGAAGAGTACTTTCACGATGACAGTTTCGCGAGAATGAGCGTGGAGAGTTGCTGCAGTTCGGCGTTTCCTAATTACTGCTTTCTGAGGTCTTTGGCAGCGATTCCTCTGCGTCAGTTGGAAAGAAAATACCAGCATTGCGCTCGGCAAATTTCACGCCAATGAAACTTAGGCTGCTGAGGATACCTAGATCTTCTTCTCTGTTTCCTCTTCCGGAGAACGTCGTTGTTATCACTCCGTGATGATGTGCAGTTCCGTTGATGTACCCAAACGGGACTGCACCGCGACGAGAGTGCCCATGCCGTTGCGGTGCCGGAGATAGCAGACGCGAAGTTATGGCTGCGAGGTCTGCAAACCCGCCGTGAGAGGAGCCACCAGTCCACGGGGGGGGAGGGCGAACAAAAGAAAAAAACAAAAAAAAATCCTCGAAGGGAATCAGAAAGTGGTTCGTTTTCCGGCGATTTCCGAAAGCTTCAATCTGTTCGTTTCGTCCTGAGCCCGTAGAGACAAAAGCAACACCAGTATGGATTTTGCTGCACGAATCCAGACTGGTTTGCTGCGAGGAGGCAGGCCGGTTTGGCTTCCTGCCCCCTTTCCGATCTGCCTGCTTCGGCACGACCGGTCTCCAAGCTCCGTTCCCTGCAAGTAGGGCTTTCTCCGGAGCTGCCTCGCGACCCTTCGGCCCAACATGAGGGGCGGCAGCAAACCAGGGGTGGATCTGTCGGCATGGCGCTAGAGCGATCGAAAGCAAACCGAGGAGGAAGGAAGAACCTTCAGCATCGGATGCGTCTCGAGCACCAGGGAATTCGCTGCCGCGTCCCAGTCTGCCCGCGAGAAAGGAGTGTCACCATCCGGATCTCCGCGGTCTCCTTCGAGACCCCGCAGTCCCTGAAGTCGCGGAAAAAGCACGCTCGGTGGATGCAGGAGATTTTGCCTCTCTGTCCTTCCTTTCCTCTTCTTTCTCTCCGCGTGTATGAGGGTGCGTGTCTGCTTCCCTTTGCTCGACGACCTGCTACGCAACGAGTGTTTTGTATTGTGGGCAGTGCACACACACTTTAAGGCCTGCGTTGTCCTTCTTCGAAAAGAAACGGGCATTCGTGTAACGCCTTGCGCTTCTGAGAGGCTGAGGGCAGACAAAAAAATAAATGTTTTTTTTTTTTTTGCCTTTTTTGCCTTTTTCCTCTTTTTTTTTTTTTTTTTCGCCTTCCGCCCCATTTTTATTTGCCTTCTCTCTCCGGTCGGAATCGAGCCGGAATGCATCCGGAGGTCGGAGAGAACGACGAGATAATGTCTCCGAGGATGCCGAAATGGAGACGGCATCACGACTCGACGAAACGGCTGCTTTCGTAGTTATCCCGCGCGCCCCGCTGCTACCGTGAAACCAGAAAGGAGGAGTGGAGCTCTCGTGTCCAAAGGGCATGTATTTTCTTCCTTCTCGGACTGTGTCCACCGTATAATTGCTGTTTGGAGGCAGAGAAGGCGACAATCGTTTGCGACCGAATGACGACTCGAGGCGATGTGGAAGCGGCGCGATTGCATTTAAAAAATGCGCAATGTATAATTTTAAGGCTTTTTTTTATTTCTTCTGCTCCACTTTCCGTTGCCCGAAGGCCATTTATCGAAACTTTCCGATCGGGGAAAATAAAAGGGAGGGGGTGCTGAACTCGCACCACTTTGCAAAGGAGGGATGCATGCGAGGGAACCAGTCCCTGAAATGAAGTGCCGGTGCAGATCTTTATGGTTGTGTCTTCGATATCCGCAGGGGTTGCATCATGATGTCGTTTCGCGATTTTTTTTTTCCCTAAGAGTGTAGTTTGAGCGGACATGGTCAGTTCCAAACATTTTGATTTATTGTCGTTGCAAGGTAGATGACCGCGAAATGACCGCAAACCGAAAAGCATCCTCACGTGGCAGTCACAGGCAGTTTCGAAGAAAACGTGTCTTTGGCTCCACCTTGAACCGCGGAGACTTTTCCGAGAAAGGTCTTGTGAAAGGCAAAATTACCGACGAGACTCTGGGGAGCACCCTTGGTGATTAAAGCAGCCAAGTCGAACTTCACTTCTGTGGAGGATTCATCCCTCTGGTCTGTCCGCCATACGTTGCGTGCTCACTTTTTTCCCCGTGGATTGCCTCGCTTCATTTCTTGCGCTCTCGTTTACCCACGTGATCTTCTCCTTCAGGCATCCTCTCCTCAAGCACCCCCCCTGTCACACTGCAGAGTCACTTTAAAACTTCCACCCTTTGAAAACGGTCCCGGGTCGAGCTGACACACTGCAGAGTGTTTCGCGAAGATCCGTTTTGCGATCAACTAACGAAGAACGGAACTCAATCCTCAACGTATCCGCGAAGGGCAGCATTGGGATTGATCAGGGAAAAAGGCAAGCTGAAGTCTAGGAGTTAAAAAGAGCTGCATTTAGCGATTCTTCCGAATCCCTTCTTATCCCAATGAGTACGCGATTTGGACAACTTTAGATCCCACTGTGCAAAAGCCAACGGCTAGTCTAAGAGAATGCTGCGCGACATGGGACTCTCTGCAGACAGCACAACACATACCGCACCAAAGGTGGAAAATCAGTAGCGAGACTGTCGAGACTCAGGTTCTTCCCGGGATAGGGTAGAAAAAAGAAGAAGAAAAAGAAGCCCTTCTGACCTCTGCCAAACTGTCTCAGCAGTGTGTGACCGATCCCAGTGCTGAGGCACTGGGATCGGAGCAAAGAGGCTCGAACTCTGTAAGCCTTGACTGCCTGAGCGAGACAGCAAAGAGGGCACGCCGCACCTCTCTTGCTGCGACGTGAACTTGCTCTTTTGATTTTTGGCCATCTTCCGCCTTCTTGCAGAAGAATAACTAAAAAAAAAAAAAAAAAAAAAAAGAAGAGCATTGTGATCTGCTGAGTGCTGTCAGAACTGAACTCTCCCCAAAAAGCCAGATGTTAGGTCAGGTGCGAACAAGTAAGCTCGAGAATCGCTCCTCAGGTATTTTGGCATTGCAAACACGAGTGCGACGAAACCTGCGCGTTTCTCATAGTGCAACGAAATTATCATAGTGCGACGAAATCTCCACGTTTGTTATCACTGGTCGCACTCGTGTGTAAGAACTGTGCTCAAGGAGAGGGAAGAGTGGTACAGAATTTACTGAAGAGGAACATCTGATTTGCACGTGACGCTCTGTGCTTGATGGTGTTCCGTCCTGAACAGACTTTGCGAGGTAATTCATCGGATGCATCTCTATGAGAGGGAACGGGGGGTGGGGTGGGGTGACCAAAAAGAACATGGGAATCCTTAGGGAAAATGAGAACGCTGTTGTCTTGGCTCGGATACTATGGGGAGACAAAAGAATCGTATCGAGGTGTTGCTTTATTCAACAGGTCGTTCGAGGTTTCTGGCTCGCATGCGTTGTTTTCCAAGAGAAATCACTGGCTATGGCATCTCCGCAAGGGAAATCGCATCATCTCGACACAGTCAGGTGATGCCTTTCGCCTTGCGGAAACAGCAGCCGAAGACAATACTCTCTGGTTGCTCTTCGAGCTGCAAGCTCTTGAAACCAAGAGAGACAGACGAAAGTTCAGAATGTTCTGAGCACGGCGATCCGGCGCACAAGTTTGAGCTTTAGAAAAGCAGAAGATTTGGAGTTTTTGCTATTGGGAGGAGGAAAGGTTCCTCAAAAGACCGTGCAAAGAAGTGTTGGAAAGCTTGTGTGATCTAAACACTGACGTCTGGAGCAAAGCGTGTTTGCAGCTGCAGAACGCATCATTAGCCATCCGTGGAACCCGTGCGCGGAGATCTTCATCCACAGGCATGCTCCAGAGAAAAACCTAATTCGTTTGAAAGCTGAGATCTTGAATTTTCTGGAAGCTTACAGGAGCGAAACTTTGTACATTCTGGAAAAGATGGCTCGAAGTGACTCGAAGTGTTTCCGCCCGACTCCATTGGACTTGAAGGGCGTTTGCTTATCCGCTGTACCATCCAATTCGCGAAGCTGGTTGTGTCTGCTCGCATCCCATAGTCTAGAAAGTACACTCGGTAACTCGAGGGTGTGTCCGACCGTGCACATTGTGTGCGCTGCTGGCACAACCCCTCGACTGGTGCCTGGTTGTGCGCGCACCTCCTGAAGACCGCGAATTTCCGGTCGGGAAACAAGGCCGTACCTGCGTCTTCGGCACGGCAAACGAAATGGAAACGAATGTAATGTGCGTGTGTAAGAATGTCCTGCGAATCCAAAGGGGAATGCCCGCGTCGGAGGCCGTGTGGTTACGGTGGTCTCCGCGCGTGGCACCATGCATCGTGGGTCCCGACTTCACCCCGCAAGATGACGCTGGTTGGCCTACATTCAGCCAGTTGCGGCGCTGGCAGCGGTTAAAACCGGATGCCCCCCGATGAGGGCCGGGACAAATGGGAGTCGACCACCGGGTCCTTCCAGGAATCAAAGAGTGGGAGCTCCCCTCCGGTTGTGAAGGAGCGGACCCCCCATTTCGGGGAGGGGGGCTCCGCGTCGGACTGATGAAGTAGGTGTGTCGCCACCGCCTCTCCAGGGAATGCAGAGACGCGAGCCGATCCCTTCGGGGAAGCTGTGTCCTTCTGAATTTCGGAAGCGTCACCTTCCGGGTTCTCTTCAGAGAAGAAAAACCGGAGCGCACTTCTCCAAGGGTCTCTTCGGAGAGAGAATAAGGGAGGAGATTCCCTTCGGAATCCCCCTTCGGAGACAACCATTCCCTCCCCAGGAGTAAGAAGTGCTTTCTGGATTCCTGGAGCGGAACCCTCCCGGGGTACCCCCTGTCTTGAGGACTACCTACCCTCGGGTGGCGTGGAACCGTGTCAGAACCTGAAGAACTGCGTAGACCGAAAAGGATTTCCATCATCCGAAGGCCAGTAGCGACCTTACGACAGGAGGGGAATGCTGTATGCGGGTATTTCTTTCGTCTTTTACTAAAGGGGGGGGGGGGGGGGGGAGACGGCGGTTGATGCAGTTGATTTCTTTGGAAACCGCCTGTGGATCCCGGATCCCGGTGGAGGCTATCGGCAACCTACAGCCAACATGCGCACAGACATTCTCCTGACCAAAGGATGCTTTTAGTTTCAAACGGTCAGGGAGATACTGTCATGCAAATTAGGAGGTGCAAGCCCGTGTGGCGAACCGTCAAAACAATAGGGCTTGTCCCGCGGTGAGCGGTTCCTAAAGTGGCAGCATACACTTGGGAGTTCGCAATTATACAAATTGGAACCTCCGTCGTGGTATAATGAGCCGTCGGAATTTCAGGAATGAGCTGGTGGATATTAAGTGGCAGGAAAATGGGGGCAGCCATTTGTGGACTTTCTGGAGAAGAATAGTGCCGTCTGCATTCTCCCGGAACAGCGCGGAGTCTTTGTGCACGACCGGATCCCACCGCTGTTCGCCTCCCTTAATAAGAGCAATCTTCGACTCTAAGAGAATTAACCCGTGCCGGCGGAGACAGAGATCAGAGGGATGGATATGCTGGGCCCGACGCATTCAGAGTGACTGGATGCGGCACTCGGAAAAATTTCTCGGAATTTTCATTTCGGAAAATTCAGGGAAGCAGAACATGTAGGGCGGGAAGCCAAAAACCCTCTTTTTACGCTCCCTCAACGGGCAAATTATGTCGGCAAATGAGATGAAGTAAAGCAGCTATCCGGGATGATTGGGGTTACTGGAATATACTTTCATTCCGTGGAAAGGAAAGTGGGCTTGCGGTGCCCCGGCGCATGTTTCTGAGGGGGTGTTGGCTCCGTGAATCCCCTCCCTTTCAGAATCCACCTTTCCCTGTTTTCGTCTCCGAAATTTGCGGTCCTAAGGAGTCATTGCATCGTTCCTGGACTCCGGCAGCTGCGCCTTCCGAGCGTTCGTGCTTCGTTGACGTGGATTTGGTGCCCCGGTCGTGTTTCGGAGCAGGCCCCGGAGGCTTCGCACTCACCCTAGTGCGCTCCAAACGTGGGCTCTCTCTCCGGGGATCACGAAGAAAACACAAGGCAGCAAGGATCTCTGCAGTGAACTCTCCTCTACAAGCAACCCGGAATAGCAATCCCTGCCTTCTTGAGGCGATCTTCAGCTAAGGAGAGCAAGCGGTTACGTTGGATGGTCACTCCACAGATTTCGGTCAGATGTTCTCTTATCCTTGCGCTTGTGCCCGGTGACGAAAAAAAGCGGCCGCACCATCACTGGCTCCATTCTCTGGTCTTTTGTAGCCTCTGCCAACTGGGAGACAGCTTGCAGCAGGCGATCTCTGCTCTTTCGAGAACACTTTTCCTTTTCCGTTATCGAACGCACTTGGTCGATAAGATCCTGAACTTCAATCCAATCTCTAAGCATCTGAATAGAATTCCTTCGCTAGGAGAAGATGGGTTGAGGAGGCGTTAGTGCTGAGATAAGGGGGATTGTGCATTTTTTTTTTTTTTTTTTTTTTCTTCTGAATTCTGCACTCTGGTTTCAGACACAGTCCCGGGAGACTTGCAGCAGCACCACGCTTGGCCCATTCCCTCACTTTGATCTTAGGCAGGTCGGTCATTGGTTTCCCGGAAACCTAACACGGTCGTCATGCATAATTTCGCCTCTACGACGCGTTGGGTACGGAAAATGCAAAGGCATCAAAGATCAGGGAAAACAATGGAAAGGAAATGGGAAGCAGGAACGCTGTCATAGGAAGCATTTCCGTCTCCTTTAGAAGCCCCAGAGCAGCCCTTCCGAGAAGTAGAGGTGACATGGATTCGTTCGTTCCTCTGCGACCACGTCACGTCTCTCCCCGATCTCCCCCGCGCGCGAAATCTTGTGAATCAAATTGGGTGGTTTCGGGTATTTCCCCGGTGGCATTTGCTTTCTTTGGATTCACGTTGGTGGCCTCCGTTGGTCGGTTGGATGCGTTCTTCTTCTCAGTGCCGTCGGAGTCTCCACTGATGGAAAAGTTCTAAATTTTGTGTGCCCCTCGACTCGCGATTCTCTACGTTGCCTTGCGTGGGCTGCGGAGGAGCCAAAGCCTGCCGTCCGCACACAGAGCGAAATAACTCTGGACTTTCGAAAGCCGGGTAGGTTTTCTTTTTTATCTAGAATCCTTTGGAATTCCGAGCGATGAGCGATAGGTGCAGCGTGATCGCCCGTGTGCACGTGGTGAATGTGTGTTCATTTCGGATGACGTACTCTCCTCAGGAGGAAAGATCTATTCTTTCATAGTTGCACATCGACCGGGTCATCAGATCCGCTTGGGCACGACGATGGTGCACTCGAGATACAGCAACAAGTTGATCTCATCTCGCTCATCCGGAAGACAACGACACAAGTCCTTTCTTATAGTACACGAGGCACCACATAGTTTCTATTGAGCCATTGGGACCAGGGGATTTTTTTTTCTTCGGGAGAGCGTGTTCCTGTTATGGTAGTCTCAGCGTGTGATTACGTCAACTTTCTGATGATTGGCACCGCATGAAATGTATCACGGCGCGCCACTCGTCGGTAACCTGGAGACGCGATCTCGGTGGTTCAGGCCCAGTGTCCATTCGTGCTCAGGTGGATGCAGCATAGGGACGCTTTTTCGGTTGTTCTTGTAAATAGAAAGGCAAACATATGGAAAATATCCGGGAAGGGAAAGGAAGATCGTAGCCAGGATCTTTTTCGAATTGCTTTGCATATAGCATACAATAATTACATTACAATATATTCGCTACAGATGCTCAAACGAATCGGATTTTAGGGCCCGCTATCTCTCTTTTGTATGGCACGGCTACCAAGAATCAGTATCGATTCTCGGCCAACCGATTTTAAACGACCTCGTGATGTGTCAGATTTGGGATTCTATTTGGGGGATGTGAATAGTTTACCATAAAAAGGACTGCTAATTATAGTAGTAACCCACTCTTCGGGGTGGTGCATTTTGGTCCCACTAAGTGCAGACTAGCAGTGAGACCCGTGATCGTACTGGGATGTTGAAACTCGTGGCCCCTCTGGAATGATATCTGAACAGATGACTATGTTCATTTTCTCATTAGATCACGTGGACGTACAGGACTTGCCTGTATGCCTACGTGTTTCTCGGGACGGAATGCTCCAATAGTGAATCCTCCAAGGAGAAAGCTATTTTGAGCATCGTCACAACGGATCCTAAGCATGACAAGTGCTCGCTAAGTTTGTCGAACCTGAGCTTCTGATGGAGCTTAAGAGGTGGAGGTCCTCATCTTCGGTTTTTTTTTTTTTCATGAAAGAAACATTGAGCATGCTCACAGAGCGTCTGTCGTCGTCATTCTTCATCGAATCTCTTCCCAAGAATAGGAGCGAGAATGGGATTCAGAGTTATCCTCTCTGCAACTTTTTTGCCTCTCACCACGGAGAGACGAAAAAGACAGCTCCTCTCCTTGCACCCACGAACCGCAAGAACCACTGTGTTTGCGCTGCTCAGGTCTTTCCATTACGTGATGATGACTCATTCCTTCCGATATGCATTGGCCTGCACTCATCTCGAGTTCGGGTCTTTTCAGTGGTTTGGCGGATGTTTGCACTGGTCATTTGAGTTCCCTGCTGAGAGTTCTTGTACTCTGGCTCAAGACGGAGTCTTGTCATGAGACCTCATCTGTTTCTTTAGCTGAAGAAAGGACGAGGTTCATGTCGAAAAGCGACATCTCGCCCACCTCGAACTGTTCCTCGAACTAATGCTAAACCGAGGCTTCAGCAGCCCTCTCCGAACCTACCAAGTCTGACCCTCGAGTTCCTTCTAAGGGTCAGGTGCAACAGCAAGTCGGCCGAGCATCGATGCCGCGCACGGCAATGGGAAGAAGCCTAGAAAACGGAATGAGAGGCGTTGGCCGGACTGGACTTTGTTTCAGTGATGTCGACCTAACGGTCGGGTGGCTCTTGCACGCAGAAGCACTCAGAACTCAGCAGCACCTCCTTTGCACCTCGGCTGGTGTTGCGGCCACTGAGGATCCAACATACAAGATTAGTTCGAAGAGATCCGGACGCCCGAAATCAGAGGGACGTCCCGGTTGCTATCGCAGACTGTCGAGAGCATCGTTGATTCGGGCTGAAGAGCCGAAACTCCAGGAAGGACGTTTCCTCGAGATAAAGTACTTCCTGGGAAGAGTCGGGTCGTCACTTCTCCCGGGACCGAGATGGAACGGACGTTGAGGACTAGCTCCACCACCTTCCCGAAGCTTCCCTCGCCACCTGCTTTTCTCTCACGCTGCACACCCACCATGGAAACGCTGAGCTTCCACGGACGTGTTCGGGACGCATGCTGAAGACTTCGGCTGGCGAGGAGCGTCCACTTGCATGAGCACGGTGGCAGCTGAGCGACTTCCAACATCGAAAAGCAGGCGAGGTAACTTGTCGTGGCAACCGTTTCCGAGGAGAAGAAGGGATGATGAAGGGGATAGTGTTGGATGAACGGGAATAACTTCCCTACCCGGTTCACGCACACACACGTGCACGGAAGCTGTGTGTGCCAGCGCATGCGTGCAAGCAAGAGCACGCGGGCGTAAGTAGGAGTTTGCAATTACAATGGGTGCACGAGCGTCACCGGCGTGAATGTATCGTACAACAGCAGACCACGTGTTCGCAAACCGTGGGAGTCCAGGGGGCTTCGTAGGGCTGAGTTAGGCTCCCAGCACGGGGAGCTCGACATTCTCTCTCGCTGTTCACACACCGTGAGGATCCAGGAAAAAAAGTAAATACGAAACAAAGAAGCGAGTCGGAAAAGAGTTCAAGGGAAGAGCACGTTTCCTCTTGGATGCAGAGGGTGGCCAACGAAGACGTGAGGAGGAAAGAGGGGAGAGAAACGCGCGACGGGGTCGACACGCGCCCGTGAGCGATAGCGCCCTCTAGAATGGAGTTCCGTCGCGCGGCAACCCCGAGAACAGTAGCAGCTCTTGATCGGAGTGGACTTGAGCGTGTCGCTCCAGCAGCATGCACCGTCACCTCTCGCACGCAGCTCACCCAGCAGAGACTTTCTTTCCGGACGACACCACAGTCGTGCCTCTTCCCCGTTCTTCTCCTCTCCTGCTCTCTGCTTCCTACTGTGGACCCAAGAAGTCGCCGATCTGCTTTGCTCTCTCCGGGAAAGCGTCTCGGAGAGACACGAAGCCGGTCCAAGGAGAGCGCGGGTGCTCTTTGACCCGTTTTTTCCCTTCTTTTTCTTTCTTTTTCCTTCCTCCTCCTCCCCCGGCCCTTCTCTCGGTGGCAGGAAGAGGCGATTCGAGGGCAGTGCTGCCACGGTCGTCTCGGAGAGGCTCTTTGCAGCTGCTCTTGCGCCACGGGCGCCTAAGCCGCCCGGTGCCGGAGAGAGGCGCAAATACACGCGAAAGGAACAGCGTGCAAGGAGCCACGAGTAGGCGGGGGAGGAGACGGCTGCGGAGGAGGGGGAAGACAAAAAAGTCATCCGCTTTGCTTTTCAGTGCGCGAACGGTCGCACGCATGGCTTCCAGATTCGTCCCCTCCAGCCACCAATTACCCGTCGCAAATGCGAGAAACGTGTGTCGTCGGCGCGGCGGGTCACTGTCGCCCGCGGCGGGTGCTCAGCCGGGCCCCTCGGCCGAACGTCTCTGCAACCCCGAACCGGCCATTACGGAGCAGCCCCTGCGCGGGGAGCACGTGCTCCTCCCCCTCTTGCTTCGCTGGAAGACGCCCCTCGACGTCGGAAGCGCACGTGCAAGCGCGCTGGGGTGATCCGCGGGGGGAGGGGGAGAGACCCCTTTGTGGCCCCCTTCCTGGTCCCTTTCCCGATGCTCTTTCACAGAGGTCGGTCCCGGGACGGTTTCAGCCGGTAGCGAGAGCGAACGCACGCCGCACTGCTGCCTCCGCCCCCATCGGCAACTCGGACGCCGGCGGTTAAGGCTGAGGCTGCAGGAGGCGAAGAGAAGGAGGAGGCTTTCCATGACGATTTCCTCCTTGCACCCCAAAGAAAAAAGAGGGTGGAAGGACAGACCCTAAAGGACGAAGAGGAGGGGAGGAGCGGGCTGAACGGCGTGCTGCTCCCTACCGCTTGCAGGGGAATCTGCGGGAAGCGTCGCTCGCGAAGACCACCGCGCTGACGTCACACCCTCGGATCTGTCCTTGCCCACGCGCGCACTCGGAGCCACGCTCGGGAGCTCAGTCCTCGCCCCGGAGGTCGCGAGTAAGGCAGGAAGAGAGTCGATGATCCACAAGAAAGTCGATGCAGCCTCCCTCCCGGGATCCGAAGGAACTTTCCCGAGCAGCGGCCGCGTGGAGCTACTGTTCCACGACGACAACGCTTCTGCGGCAGGATGAGGAGGCGATTCCTGGATCACTCTTTCCCACACCGAAGGCCGAGCGGCACGCCACCATCACGGAATATCCTCCAATCGGCTACCTCTGGAGACCCGCGGGGATGCTTCTGCCAGCGACACATTGGGCACGCGCGACCCCAGCTTTTCTTTCTCTCCCGGTGCGGGCGTCACGTGACTCAGCTTTCCCACCAGCCCTGCGCAGGAAGCAGCTGGCCGCGCACGCGCTCCCGGGCCCGCCCGTGGAAGAGGCGGCGGTGCAAGCAGACCTGCAGTGGCCGGCGTCTTTCCTCGCCCTGGAGCCCCTCGGGCGCTCAGACTACCCCTTTTCCCCTGCCCTTGCCGGTATCCCAGCCCCGCCGCCCGCCCATCGCGCGCTGACGACAGCCTTGCATGACGCGAATAGGTCCTGAGAAGTCGGACCCATCCTCGTTCCCTCATCTCTTTCCCGGTGGGGAACGGGATGTAGTAGCTGCGTGATCCGAGCCTCTTAGAAAGGGCACCTGGGAGTGGGATGGATCCGAGACGGCGCAAAGGAGGTGGAAGCGAAGCAGCGATCTCGAAGCTTCTCCACATCCTCTCCTTCCCTCCTCTTTCCCCTTTGTGTTCCCTTCGTCTCTCTCTCTCTCCTGCGGCGCCTCCGGGTAGCGTCCCGCGTACAAGGAGATTTCGCTGCGGCTCCGCACACGGACATCATTCACTCGTCACATGCACGCGCACGCGTGACTTCTCCGCGAGGAGGTGGCATTTCCCTCGCGTTCCCTCCCTTTCGAGGGAAGGGGAGGAGGGGAGGGAGGAATGGCGCTCAGGCGGAGCTTCCGTGATCACCTACTGCTCCCGCTCTGGGAAGTCGTCCGAAGAGGCGTCTCCTCCCGGTGCGACTGACCGCGTGGGAAGTACCCTGCCTGCCGGTTCCCTCGAGAGAAGGTTGGGAAGGGGGGGGGGGGTTGGACGATGCCAGCGTCTGCTCTCGGCCCGGGGGAGGAGGAGAGCGAAGGAGCAAAACTCCGGGAGAGATTCGCTCTTGCGCGAGCAGCAGTACCAGCTATTGCACACTCTCGGGCGCGCATGGACGAAGGGAGCGCGAGGAGGGATGGAGGTTGCGGCTAACCCACCCCCTTCCCCCGTGTTCCCACGAGAGGCGAGGAAAGCGGAAGGCTCCTACGGTCACGCGTCAATGCGCGCCTTCAGCCCGAGGCGGGAAGAAAACTCGACAGGGCACGTGCGTTCCTCCTTCCCCGAGGGGGACAGACCGCCGCTCAGTAGTGGGAAAGGTTCAAGAACCCTGTCGCCGCAACTGTGTCCCACTCTAAGACCGCTTCCTTCCCTTGGAGCTCTCCGAGATCCGGGGACTCTCCGACGCGCGCCTGCTGCAAGGGCTGCGGAGCTTCTTGTTCTTCCTCCTCCTCCCACATCTTCCTCTTTCCCGGCCCGTCATAGAGGAACAGCTTGTCTCAGGGTTCCTTCCGCAAGCTTCCCCCACCCTCCCTTTGGACTCGTCCGGCGCCGCACTTTTGTCTCCGCTGCCCTTCTCGACTGGCTCTCAGGGACTCTTCTTTCAGGGACCGGCGCCCAAGAGAATGGGCTGCCTCGAAGGCTGCGGACTGCATACACCAACATGCAGCTGCTGGAGCTGGAGAAGGAGTTCCACTTCAACAAGTACCTCTGCAGACCCCGGCGCATCGAGATCGCGGCCTCTCTCGACCTGACCGAGAGGCAGGTGAAAGTGTGGTTCCAGAACCGGAGAATGAAACATAAGCGCCAGAGCCTGGCCAAGCAGGCCGACGAGGGATCCTCGATGCCCTCCGGAACGAACCCGGCCACCCCGGGGGGTGAGAACTCCCACAGCAGCGCTAGCGACTACGGGAAGGCCGACCTGACCATGGAGGTCGCGGAGAAGCCTGAGCAGCAGCAGCAACAGCAGCCCGAGGCGGGGGAGGTTTCCGGCTACAAGGACCACTGTCCTCCTCTTTCTAAGAAGGTCTCCGGCCCTCTCCTGCTCGGTGGAGAGGACGGCAGGTGCAGCCCGTCCTTCTGCCGATCCCTCCTGGCTGGGACGTCCTCGTCTTCCTCTGGGAGACTGTCTCCGCCACCGTCCCCTTCGCTAACTCCGGCGGCCTCAGCCCTCAGGAAGCCACCCGTGCCTGGGGATGGGCACTCTACGAAGCTGGATAAAGACGCTCCCTCCAGGAAAAAGGAGCAGCCATCCTCCTTCCTGCAGGGAGTTACAGGAGACCCCGGACCGTTCGACGGCGTCTCCGTCTTGAAGCAGAGAAAAGAACCTGCTCTGGACGCCGCTGCCGTGCAGGACCAGGTCCGTCACCAGCAGCAGGCGCTTCTGGCCGCAGGAAAGTACCCAACGGCGTTTGTCGGCGGTAGCAAGGAGTGCCTGCCTCCTGCTCCTCCGGACCACTTCGGAGACCCGCCGTCCTCCTACGTCTACCCGAACGTCCGGTTCTCCGTCTCTGAGGTGAGCCCGTCGTTCCCGGCGCCGGGCTTCCAGTCTCAGGTAGCCCGGAGGGACACGGAGCTGTTCCACCACCCTCACTTGAAGCACGGCGCGCCCAGCTTCGTGATCGACGGCCGCCCTCCCACCACAGGCTACAGCGGACCCGCTGCCACCACCGCCGCCTACGGGGAATGGGTGGTGCCTGGAGGCTACGGCGGCGAGAAGCGCGATGCATCCGTCCTCTACCCCGCCTCGGCGACCAAGTTCCCTCCCATCCCGGCGAATCACCGCTACGGGACTGAGCTCGATCCCGGAAGGAACGCGTTCGTCTTCCCCGGACCTCCCAAGAGCGAGCAACAGCAGCACCCTAGGAGCTTCGGCGAGAAATGCGTCTTCGGGAACGGGCTCCTGGCGATGCCGCCGAAGGAAGTTCCCTCCTACCTGGAGCAGCAGGCGCCTCCCGTCGGCGAAAACCACTGCTCCCAAGGCTACGAACCCCCCGCTGCCCACTTCCAGGGGGAGAGCGGTAGCAGCGGCACCTCCGAACTGAACTTCCTGTCCAACCTGATGAACGAGTATGACTCAGAATACTACGTCCTCAACTGATCCTGGACCGACATCCCCCGGGACGCGCGGTCGAAGGGGAAGGCGGTGCGGAGAGGTCAGCAGTCCCTCCCTTCCGCGTGCGCGAGCTTTCCGGGAAGCGCGTTGTTCCGCACTGTCTCTCCCTTCTACCCACCTGCCATCCTTCCACAGGATCCGCGACTCGGTAGGGTGGCGCTCGCGCCGTTTTTCCCCACGAGGCGCCTCTTAGGAGGAAGGGGAGCGCGCGCGCAAGACGGAGGGCGTGGAGCCTCCGGGGGTCCATCCCGGGGATGGAGCGTCAAGGAAACCGCCTCGCCGAATCGAAACTCGAGCCGAGATGGGGGAGCGTGCGCCAGGGGCATGCGAAGCCGCTGCCGCGCGTCCCCTGACTTGCTTCCCGTCCCCACGAGTCCTTGGGGACTCGGGAGGCTTGGAGGGATTCCTTCTCCCCTCTTCTTGTGCTTGGGTTGCTTTCCCTTTCCCGAAGCGCATCCTGTCGCATCTGGAGATGAACCAGGAAATGAATAAAGCACACTTCGGACCTCCGAGATGCTGTCCGCGTCTCATGGATGATGGTGCAGGTTTCATGGGTCGCGCGTGCGCTGCAGAGAAGTTCTTTACCGGGATCCCTAGCATCTACCCCCCTCCAGGGTAACTCGACGATAGACGATCCGGCAGCCCTCGAGGAGGAATATCGGGACTCGTACTAGGGCATCCCTTCAGGGACTGACCAACCTGCGGAGAACCTGCTGCTTCGATAGAGATGCAGGCAGCTGGAGGAGTATCCTAGCTACTAGCATCGCCGGCTGAGAGCGAACGGAGCCTGGTCACTCACTGCAGGGTGACCGAACCACAGTGACCAACCAATCCGAGGCAGGGAGAAGGCGAAGGTGTGGGTGGCACTAGAATGAACGCAAGAGGGCACGAAGATCTGATTAACCGAGGGATCTCAAGGGCCACGGGATTATCTCTCCAGGCTTCGCCTTCGTGGTGTCTGAGCGGGATGGGAAGGGCGAATGAGAGGAGGCGACCTGAGGAGCTGAAGGAGCGAGTAGGCGAAGGCCTTGCTTGATGACCCTTCCCTCTCGTGACCGGCAGTTCCTGGAACGATGAGAGCGATGCTCGCACAGGGAAGCTGAGGATCTGCAACAGAAACACCCATGATCACGAGCACTCGTCCTTTGGGGCGGGGATGAGAAGTGGGAAACGCCACGAAATCCATGGAGCTCATTCTCCGGCTAGTCCCGCAGGTACAAGAACGGAGCCGAGAAAATCGCCTGCGGCGGGCCGTACTGGGATGCATGGCAAAAGGGGGAGTCGCTCAGTCGCAAGTGCTGACCTCTGAGCTGACTGTGCTGAGTTACCAAAAGACCGCGTGTCCTCCGGCTGCTTAGCAATCCGATCAGGTCGTTCCTCACTCTATGAAGCGGAAGTCACTTTGAAAAAAAACAAGGTGAGGAGGGGGAAGATGTATGCGATCGGAAGGCTGAGAGTCGTGTTGGAATGGACCTTTCCTTGAACAAGGATGGGCCTCCCTCCCTCAGAAAGAATGGCAACAGAGGCTGAACGACTTCCTGGCTCCACAACAGGGACGTGGAGACGTCCTCTGCGGAAGATGCTGGAGAATCGGTTTACTGGGACGACGAGCGATCGCGGTGAGGGCCGGTCGAATGACGGAAGCGAAAGCATCGTCCACTGGGTGGAGTCGCGCTGCATCCCACAGACCTTACGAGTAAATTGCAATGACGCAGACAGATCGACAGTTGAATGGACCCGCATAATGAGATTGAGATGAGTCGTTAAACTGCTGAGCCGTCAAACACGGGGCATTTTCGTTCCCATAGAGAATCAAGGATCCAATGCCCGAAATGTAAGGTGCGCTCCTTCCAGATTCTCGGGTGGATGCTATAATTAGGCTGCAGTCGTGTCGGAGTCTGCGATCAAAAAAGGTCACCCATTCCTAGGAAACGCATCGTTTAGCGTCGCCGCCGCCGTCGTTTGGGCCAGCGAGCGGAGTCGCCGCCGATTAGCGTCAGCGTGTGATCAGCACCTCCAGCAAGTGAGCTCTGCCTCCGAAAACGTGCGCTCGTCTGGCCGGGCGCTTTTTTCTTCTTTTCATCTTCCTCATGCTCTTTTTCTCTCCTTCCTCCCCGCCCTCGTGGGGTCGTGGTGCAACCGGTGAGCTGGTCCAAGAGGCGGAATCCTTCAATTTGAACGGTTCCCTTCCCGCTTCCGCAGGTCAGCTGACCGCAGGCACTGAGTGGGAACCTCTGTTGCTTCCTTCCTCATGCCCGTTGTTCAGCGTCGCCAAGGAAGTGACACTCCTTTTCCTTCCCACTCCCGAAGGAAAATGAGCAGCGAGAGAAGCAATGCTGCTGCGGCTCCGACTGGAAGGGAGATCGCTAGGTGTCTGTCCGACCACGATGAGTGTCCACGCATCGCATCCGATAACAAGATCAAAACATCCCTCTGGACGCATTTATCTGATCCCAATTATCGGGTCCCCCCACTTGCGCTTTCCTGCAATCAGTGGGGCCGAAACGACAGAAAACTTTATCCGATTTCTTGGAGAGTCACTGAGATCCAAGCCTCAATTACTGCGGAAGGTCCTTCCGCTGTCCATCTCGAAGAGCAGTGTAATGCCTGTCGCAAAGATTATGGACCAGCTCCTCTCGGGAATATGGCGCGCATTCGGGTTGGACATGCATCATTCTCCTGGGATGGCGGTCGACATTCCACAACTTTCTAGATTGCAGGAGTGGCGCCGAGGAGGTGCGAAGTGCAAGTCAGCGTGTTGCCCTCCTTGAAGTTTTCGTCTTCTCGAGAGCTTCAGCTGCCAAGTTCACTCCATCCAAGATCCCCAATGAGGCAAGAACTGGATCCCGTCCTTTTTCGCCTGCCTATTTCGTAATCTCCAAAATCAAGAAGGGCTGAAAGCACGCTCAGGGTCCCGCTCACGACCGTCGCCAAAGCAACGCAGGCCGCCTCTCTCCGCGAAACCATTTGTCTTTGCCATCGGTGAGGCCATGCGAGAGGCGAAACGAATGCTCATTCCTCTAGCCACGGACCAATCCTTCAAGGGGTTGACCGTGTGGTGAGTGAGTTGACAGGGAACCAGGGAAGGCTGGCAGTTTCTTAGCGTTTCAAGTTTGCCCCTAGTCTGTTGGAGCCCTGGAATGATGAAGCAATGCCCGTTCCATGAGGAAAGTCTTGAGAAGAAGTTCCATTTGCTAAGACAGGATTCCACCCTGAAAACTCGAACCCTGCGTCTACTCTTCCTTGCTTTTGCATCAGAACGACCTGGGACGATGGGGACTCTCCATGCAGAACCAATAGCTTTCGGAACTCTTCGCGCAACCCGACATGGCACCATCGCAATCCTGCCGCCTCCGGCACCATTCCTTGCTGGTTTCCTGTTCTGATGCAACCTTTTCGCGCACCGCGTGCGTTCCGCCAGTGCGTTCTCGCGCAAGCTTCGGATGGCTTCCAGCGCAACCAGTTTCATTCGCTCCTCTGTGCTGATGACTTTCCATGACTGCTTCCGCAGAATGGATCTGATCCCTCGGATACCATAAAATCGATTTGACCACTTTCACGTATACCCTTCTCCTTCGTGCGTCACGCCTAGCCTCAACTCACTACCGACATGAGCGGCACCCGCAAGGAAAGGTACGGATCGTTCGCGCAGCAGATGCGATTCTGCGTATTCTTGTTGTCCCCGAGTGAGACTTTCTGGTTTCATCGCCAGAAAACACGGCGATCAGGTCAAAGAGGATGCGCGGGAACAGCGAGACGATCTGGTGAGAAACGCCGGAGAGGCGGCGTGGGAACGGTGAGGCAATTTGGTAAGTCCCGGAGAGCGGTGAGTTCTGGAGGCTGGCTGGCAGCCCGGGACTCATCTCGAAAGTTCCGTCTCACCTTCGGTACTCTGATCGGATCACCATCCTCGGTGTTCGCTGTCGCCTCTCGAGCTCGGAGATGGCACGACAAAGGGAGGAGAACCATTGCCTTTCCTCCGCTCTCCTTCCGGAGGAGTGCCGGCATCGCTTCCAGGGTCAGTGGCCGGTTCCTCGAAGCGACCTGGTCTTACGAGGACTTGAGATCCTCCGCATGCGTACAGAGTGCACGAAGAACGCGATGGTGCGGTCCAACGTACGGTACAGCCGAGGCGTCTGTAGTACGCGCCTTCTGAGTCATCAGCGGTTCCCAATGGGTGTGGATCGAATGGATGACTTGGAAAAGTGATAGAAAATGTCCCCAAGCATTCTCATTGCGTTCGCAAAAACTCTGGGAGAAATTTATTTCTTTGTGCTGGAGACTTTCCACAACAGCCGCTGTGGGATTGATTTCATCGATAGAATGGAAGAGCACATGAACAAAACCCATCGACACCCCTCGTGTTCCTCACTTACGGATGAAAATACTGACATGCAGTGAAGGTTGAGATGATCCACGCATCCCACGCAAAGTAGTCCACTCGGAGATCGTCTCAACCTTTTCTAAGAAACGTAACCAAAAAAATGACCGGCGGCATAAATCATGTTATTCTCTCGGTGTCCTTGAGAAGAGTGGAGTCGAAAGAGTGACCTCTCGGAGGAAAGAAGTGACCTTTTGGTCTCGAAGGAA
The DNA here is from genome assembly GCA_036172245.1 of Raillietiella orientalis. Lineage (NCBI taxonomy): Eukaryota > Metazoa > Arthropoda > Ichthyostraca > Raillietiellida > Raillietiellidae > Raillietiella > Raillietiella orientalis. The sequence goes on along the minus strand of JAYWIR010000003.1, from coordinate 5,788,046 downwards.
ACCAACTGTTTGAAAATCACAAGTTCACTCCCTGAACGCGGTGCCACGAGTGCGGCATGAGAAGTGCATCGAAGAAATGTAATGATAAGGCTTGGAACAAAAAATGATGTCATCACCACAGTGAGCAGTAGGGAGAGCATGAAGATCGTAATGAGATCGACTGAAGCTATAGTAAAATCATTTGTTCGTCATGTAACGTCTGGTGTTTTACTAATGTAACCCTAATCAGCCATTCGAAACACCAAGGATACGTGTATCGTACAGTGGTACGTGAATAGCAAACATGCCCACCTAAATCCCATGTGTGGAACAAGAGCGTTTCCTCTCGAACTCTGAAACCAAGCCGCATGGCAAATTCGCCCTCCGAGCAGTGCCCATCTCGACCCAATTTCCACCGATTCCTTGGCGTGGCTTTTTTGTGGCGATAGGGTTCAAAGTGGAGAAGTCTTTCTCTGGATGCGATCCAACTGCGCAAACCTCACCCGACGGTAAGAACAGACTCCAGACACTTGGCATCTGAAACCGCCATCTCCATAGTGTTGCACCGGAAATCTTCGCTTGGGATCTTTTGTAGGCATTCACTCTCGTACTAGTCATTTCATTGATTTCATCTTCTCTTTGCTTCCTCTGAGTTCGTCCTTGAATTAGCCAAACAGGAGTTTTGGAGCAATGGATGTGACGTACCTCTTTGGCGGACGCTGGAAGATTTGACTTCCTGACGCCACTGAAGAGTTCCATCAGAAAAGTTTTGGAAGCTCTTTTCATTTCCTCTGATTGAGCGATTCGATGGAATCCGATGCCAACCACACGATGCTGCAGTCCTCTTCTCGTCACAGTTCGGCGAATGCATTGTACTCTTCTGTCTCTTTAGAAACAGAGAAGCTGTCCACTCGGGAAAGAGCAGGGATCCACACAATTCTTTTAGCGTTCTTTCGACGTTTGCGACTAGAAAGGAGTCTGGAAACGCACCTTCGGAAGAGAGCAGTGGCGAGCGCACTGCTTCACCGTCGATGGCTTCGTGGAATGCTATGGAAAGCAGCTGAGGTCTCGGAGACCGGAGGTTTCTAGCTTTTGATCTCAGTCGCACACCTTGCCTCATGCCATACCAAGTCAAAGGATCCACCTGGCACATTGGGCTGCAAATTGTTCCCCATGTCATGAGGGGCAAGAAAGCCGCGCTACAGCCTGCTGCAGTCTCTCTCAAGAAGATGCACGAAAGACTGTCGGAAAATTCGAGGTGGAGATTTGCAGCGGGCCGAATTAGTGGACGCTTCTCTTTTCTCGCATTCTTTTTTTGCTTCGAGGCTATTCTTCCGCTCCCTTTCTGTTTTTTCCGTGCCGCCATGCAAACGGGCATTTCATCCGATCTTTGATGGACCTGCACTTGTCTTGCAGCTGGATGGGCATCGGATCAGAAAATGGAAACTCCATTTGAAAACTGCGCTGCAGGCGCCTCCAAGCATAAAAGCCCTTCGCCGAGCACGCGGGACCGCTCTGAGACTTGCCTCTTGTCGAGTTCCGTTTCCTCGAACACGAACATTTTCATCAACTCTTCCTCCTTGCATTCTTCAGCCATTCATCTCTTCTTGAATCACGTCTTCCGAGCATGGAGCTCACGGTGTAGTGGTTTGTTCTGCAGCTCCGCCGCTTCACAGGTCCATCGTGCTGCCGTTTCTGCATCCCGGCTCGCCTGCAGACCTGCAACGAACACTGCGGCAATCACTTGGAGGCCGTGGCGGGGCTCCGGATGCTCCAGCATCTCCTAATGAACTCGCCGGCTGGCGCTACCTACTCGCTCATCGTCCCACACGGAACCTCTGGGAGGAAACTGGAGCACTCCTCGAAGCACGCGTTTCTCCAGCAAAGCCTTCCCGTGCGTGGCGGCAGGATGCTGTGGATGCACGAACGCTGCTCTCTTTGAACGGCCTCGGACCAGGGGCACTGCTCCGTGACATCCAACTATCTTGCAACAGTGCCCCTGTAGGAGATACGACAGGGTCCCAGAAGTGGGCACCGCGCCAGCAACACTCTCGTGGCCGCAGAGTGGGTCTCTCTTTGGGAGCGTAACCGCAGCAGCCAACCGGCTAGGTGGGAGGTCACCTGCTGCGCAGCAGGAGTAGGTAAATCGATAAGCGGCTGGTCGCTTTGGGAATTTCAGTTCGCCGCGACGCCAAGAGCTGCGTTTAAAAGCCGCACCGGTGGGCAGACAATCATCCCTGGACAAACTGGTGGTCCTCCGGTGGCAGCACGCGAGGGCGCGATTCCCGCAGCGGAGTCCTCCGTGAGACCAGCACCGGCCCACCGCTGGATAGGAGGAAAAAACCCCAAAGGCTTCTGGCTTGCCCCTTCATCTGCAGAGCACGGAGGAGGCGAGACGCACCGGCAGCCCTCTTGCCCCCGGAGGGCTCCCTTCGGCAGCTCCTGCGGCCGTTCTTCAGGCCCCATCGGGCCACATCCGCGCTGCGGCGGCGCACGCGGTCGCCGCCGGGCACTCGCTCGGTCGCACCCACAGCGCGGGGGACCGAGAAGGGGCTGTGCCTTTGTCCTGAAACTGTGAGGCCGCCCAGACTGCGGGAAAGACTGCTGGAAAGAGGTGGTCCAGAAGCCCGGCGACCCTTCCTCTCCCGTCCACCCCATTTGCTTCTTGAAGACGGCGAACGTCTGCACCCGGTGTTTCTCCGTGCGTCTATTTATCCATTCTTATCCCCAACTGCCCGTTGACCTCACCGTGCTAACGTCAAGGGTGCCTCTGTTGGACCTGCGTGTCGGCGCGCCACGTCGCGCGCTCCCAGGGCACGTGAATGCATGTTTGAATACGCGATCCGGTGTGGTCTGTTTCCAGGCACTCCCAAAGGAGCTTGCTTCCGAGACAAGGAAGCTTGAGGCAACGATGAGATGCGACCAGGAGCCCCGAGATGGCTCGCGGGTGCGCCCCATCTCTGCTCTCTCATCCGAGAACTGAGCCCGCTTCCAGTCCTCCGCGTTGCTTGGCTACGCAGCCGCTACCGAACTTTTCGCACGCGGCTGCTGAGATGCTCGAGTGACGCTCCAGCGTTTCCTTTCCCTGCTTGGGACACGTGCGGCTGCTGATCCCACGGCGGCAGCGCCAGCGGAAGAGCGCATCCCTCTCAATCCACGTGATCATGCAATCGTTCGAAGGCGGTCGGCCTTCCGAAAGGCGGATGCTGCAGGAACGATTGGAGGAAACAGGCGCGCCCGCGCCAAAGAGTCAAGGAGAGCCGTCCTTCTAGCAGTGGCGGGGATGGGTGCCGGGGGACTTGCCATTTTCGGGTGGTGGCTAGTCCATGGAGGGAGTTGCTCCTACGCGGAGGGTCGGCTTGCCGCGGCAGAGGTGGGGTGCGGCACCTTTCTTTTCCCGTCGCTATCGGTTCCTCCCTCGACGCGGCTAGGGAAACGGGAAGGAAAGTGAGAGGAATGGGAGGAAGGGGTTCAGGGAAGGGGAGGCACCTCGGTGTCTGCATCCCTGCGTGAAGTCCCTTGCCGCCGCGCGGGTTCTCGATGTTCCCCGCAGGCGTCTGCAAGCCGCCAGGAACGGTCCTACTCCTGACGCTTCCGGAAGGTGCCAATGCAGCTTCCTCCGGTTTCCTCCCGCGTGTTCCCTTTTCTTCCTCTGGTTCGCCGTTCCCCTCCCTCCTCCGCTGTTCCTCCCTCGCTCAGAGCGGCTCACATCCGTTCTCGCGACTTCCGTCCGCTCCCGCCGAACGAGCGTACACGGCGGCAATCTCTCCCGGGCTTTGGGTCAGCAGATCCGTCATCAGCCATCGATCACGCGGGAGAGAGAAGGAGGGGGAGAGGAGAGGAAGCGCGTTCCGCCTTCCTCCCGAGCTGCGCTTTCCCTCCGGGTTTCAGACCTCGCTGGCTCTCCGAATGGACGCGCCACTAGCGCATCTCGCGATCCGAGAGGAGGAAGCAACGCGCGGGCTTTGATCGCGGCGTTTGATTTCGAGAGCTGTTGCTCCGCCAACGGGATGTCAGCCCGCGAACCCGCGGCGACGTTTCCGAGCGACGCGGTCTCTCCCTCCTCCTCCCGGTTCGCGATGGTTTCCCCTTTCGTCCGGAGAGGGGAAGCCGGGACGAGGGAACGCAGCGGGTGGAGGATGCGTCGTTAGGTTACGTAACGGGATCCCGCCTCTTCCCGCTTCCTCGGGACATCGATCTTTCCTTCCCATCCCCCCTTTCCCCCTGTTTCCGGAGGACGCACAGCGCGCGCCAGGAGACGGGAGAGCTCCGTGGCTTTCCAGATCGGCCCTTCCTCCTCCCGCTCCTGCTAGCTCCGGTTGCCGAGGAGCGGGAGGACTATCCTGGCGTCGCCATGGAAGGGGATGGGGGGAAGAAGGGTAGGAGGAGCCATGATGACGCTGCTCGAGAGCGCGCGTCCCCCTGGAACAATTGTGGCAGCCGCCCTCTCGAGGGAAGCGTGGCGGCGGCTCTCGGTCCGCGGGCTCGAGTGGCGCCTCCTGCGCCGCCATCCGACAAGCCGGCACAGCCTTCGAGCACCGGCCTTTCCCTCCCTCCCGCGGCCTCCAGCGGCAAAAAGCGGGCGCACGCGGCAACGCTCGGCGGACCTCGGGCAGGCTGCCGGACAATCCTCTCCCGCTGATTGGTGCTCTCCGAGGGGAGATCTCCGGAACGGTTCCGGGGGAGGGGCTGATCTCCGCCCGAGGCGGCGGCGGCGACGGCCGCGTGCGCGCACGAAACGCAGGAGACGAGGAAGGGGCCGCCGACGCCGCCAGCGGCAGTGGCGGCGGCGAGCTGAGAGGAGGAGGCGCAAGAATTTTCTGAGGGGAGCGGCGGCGGCATCCTCCCGGGCATTCCTTGGAAAGGGGGGGGGCATCCGGAACCTTCGGTGGTGAAAGACGTGGAAGCGTGACCGTCTCCAGCCGCGCGGACGGCCACCGCTTCTGCGGAAGGCATGAGAACCGGCGATGATCACGGAAGTGCGTGCTGGACCAGCGCGCGGAACGCCACCTCGGAGGTTCCCTCCGAGCAGCCTCGTTTCCAGGTCAGCAGAGGGAGGGGTCTTCCAGGCCCCCTGCCCACTCCCTGAAGTCGGGAGGGAGGGCGGAAGAGGAGGAGTAAGGGGTGGCTGCGCCGAGCGATCCACCGGGATGGAGCGCGACTTACCGCGGCGCGATCTGCCCGCACTTCCCCCCTTCCTTTTTTTGGCTCCCCCCCGGGTGGGCGGAACTGTTTCGGGTCATCAGGACGACGTCCGTCTGGATGTCCGGGCGGAACGGAGTTGGCGGCGCTAGGAGAGAGGAGGAGGGGGGAGAAATCGGGCGGCGGAGGGCGGGCGCGCCGGCTTGCTGATGCTGCCGCCGCCCGGGAACTCCGGGAATTTCCTCCTCTCCCCTCCATAGGGAACGGAGCCAGCCGGTGCCTTCCTTCTCCGGAGGCTTGCGTGGGAGAGGGTTCCTGTTTCGCCCACTCCTCCTTCTCCAGGAAAGCCATTCCCGGCCCCAGGACTTGTTCGGACGAGGGATCGCCCCGAGACTTGACCAACCAAGGAGGTCATGAACGACCTGCCGCCCGCAGGAAGAGGAGGGTGGAGGGGTCCAGGAGGGAGGAGGCCCTGCGAGCGAGTTCTCCGGAAGCTGCAGTGGAGGATTGGCGAGTGCATCGGTGATCTGCTCCGGGAAAAGATGGATGTTGAGGATGCAGCATCCGATGATCTGGATGCATCTGGACTTGATGAGGGACAGCAGGCTTTTTCCGAGCGGTCGGGCGTGCTCCTTCCTGGAACGCGCGCAGGTTCTGGGCAGCCTTCGCGCGGCGGCGCCCGAGGTGCTGCTGCATTTGCCCCGGGTAACGGGATGCCTCCTCCTTCCTGAGGAAGAGCAGGCGCTCGCCCAGGTACTTTGGTAGGAGACCGTGCCGCCGAACCTCAAGGGTCACACACGTACGACTGCTGGCGCCTGAAGCTCAGATGGCGAACCCGCAATACTCCGGAGCGCGCACGACACCCTGCGCATAGACACGAACGCACCCTCCCCAACACACGCTCGCGCGCACGCAAGGAAACGAAAGCGCGTGCGGGTGCGCACGGAGGGGCGAGGGGCGCGCCTTCGTGGGCGCGCTGCACCCGAGCGCAGGTGGCCGCACGGACCAGCGGGTCCGCAAGGCCACTCCTGCGCTCACCTCCCCCTCCCGAGGCGCCGGAAGGGAACCTCAAGAAGGTCCATCCCTGAGAGCAGGTGTCCGGAGGAGGCTGGGAGGAGGAGGAGGCCTACCTCCGATCGGGCATACAGTCCGCGTTACTCCGCCGCCGAGTGCGCGCCGCCAATCCGCCATAGTCGTCGGGTGGCGGTGACGTCACGACTCGGATCGATCAGTCCGCCGCCGCCGGGTCGCTCGGAGGCGAACGCTGCGCACGCTCGAGGGGAGCGGAAGACGCCGCCGCGGCTCGCTCAGGGAAGGGGAAAAGGGAGGGGGAGCGGACTGAGGAATGGGGCTGCAGCGAAGAGTGTACGGGTTGTGGTTGCTCCTGCGCTCCTCGGCGTCTGGCCAACCCGCGCATGGATGGGGCCGACGCTTCGGGCGACGGGTAGTCCTCTGCGAGCATCGCCCGAGGGCGGAACGGAGCTGGGCTGAGGCAGCCCGCAGGACCGGGAGAGACTGCCTGCCAGCATCCAGGAAAGAAGGAGGGTGGAGTTGGGAAGAGTCGGAGTCGGCAAGGTCACGCCCGAGAAGGCGCCTTCTCCGAGGAAGACCGGGGGTCACGGAGAGAACTTCCTGTTTGGAGTCGCAGGAAGGGGGACGATGGGAACCAGGAGACACTTCGGCTCCTCCTCGCACGAATCCCCAATAGCTTGGGCCCCACCATAGCTCGGGTTTTCGGAGAAGCGGGAAAAAGTTGCCCTGCTGTCTGTGGACAGGGGGGGAGGATGGGGAGGGCGGACAGGGGCTGCGGGGCCTCCTCGTCCGACGGTCCCTGAGAAAAGGACCTCGTTCAGCTCTTCGGACTTCTGCTGGCCTTCGATGAGACCCCGAGCCCGACGCTCAGGACCTCCCGAGGGGCGAAAGAAGGGCTCCAGGCAGCTGTCGATCGGCTCGGATGGGAGTGACGACCCCTTCATGGCCCAGCGACGGAGATTCGCCATCGAGAGAGTCCTAAGTCTGATGCGTCTCCCTTTCTGGCTTCCGGCATCCCTAGCGGCGCGCTCCCTATGGATGGCGTCAGCCAGCCCCGCTGAGGCCGCACCTTTCCTGTGTCCGTCCCGCAGCGCAGCTGGGGATCACCCCGACCTGCTCCAAGCCTCCGCCGCTGCCCTCTGGGCATCTCCTTTCCTCCTCTCTCTCCTCCTTCCCCACGCGCGGATCCCCTCTTGCCCGTCCTCCTTCCTCCGCAAGAGAAGGAGGGAGAAGACGGGAAGACTCGAAGCTGCCCACACCCTTGGCAGGCGGAGTCTGCGCTTCCCCGTGGGTGCAGACTATCACGCAACTCCTCCACCATTCATCGGCTTCCTCCTTCCCGTTCACGGATGCGGCAGGAGCTCGGGAAGCAACCTCTGCGCATTATCCAGGGAAACGCCAGAGCAGTGGTCAAGGGAACGCGCCCTCTTCGCCTGAAGAAGTGGGAAAGTATTCTCTCGAGATGGGTGCGCCTCCCCCGTGACCCGATGCAGGGAGAAACTGGGACACTTTGGATCCCTGATCGGACACCAGCTATGCGTGAAGCCTGGAGGAGAGGAGGTAGATGTCTTTTCCACGAAAGATTGATGACCCCTGCTAGTGCCGAAGGCGCCAGCTAATGCAGGGGGTTAAGCAAGGACGGGACAAGTCCGGCGCGCTCGGAAAGAACATCTACTACTGGAGAGGGAGACGACCCGGGCATCTGCATCCTTCACAAGCCCAAGTCCTCTGCGTGCCAGAGGACTTGGGCTTGGATCGATCAGCTCGCCACCGCCGGGTCGCTCGGAGGCGAACGCCGCGCAAGCTCGAGAGGAGCGGGTGGGAAGAATGGCGGTATGGTGGTGGAAAAGAATGATGTCTTGGAAGGCCTCCTGCCAGAGACCTAGCCGCTATCGAAATCCAACTGAGGGGAACACGTTTCACCGTGGGAGCAGCAGCAGACTTCCCAAAACGGGTTCCGGGACTCCCGTTTAGCTTTCGCTACCACCCCTGCACTCTGGTGCGGAAGGGCAAGCTCAGCTTCGGCACCTGCCCACCACGCGGCGCGCAGGCCACCGTCATCTCTTTCAGCTGGGGGGACGCATGCTTGCCCACGAACTTCTCGTTTCCCCTGGCGGCCACCGAGCGAAGGAGATCTCAGGGACTCCCTGAACTCTCCTTCGGGTTCAGCGGCTTGCCGGGAAGTGACGCCCGTAGGTGGTGCGGCTAAGGTCGGCGATTCTCTCAGGAGGAAAGCCCCAAGGCAGGGGGGCTGTCCCACCGCAGCTCTATGTTCTCACACACTGTAAAAAGGGTGAAGAGGAGATGAGGGCGAGATGTAGAGGAAGGAGGGTATAGCTGCGACTGCGGATGCTCTCTCCTTGATGGTCTTCGAAGTTGAAGGCAAGGAAGACATCCACCCCCTCCTCCCGACCGCGGTTTCTCCTACGGAGCCCTCAGGAAACTGTGCCGGAATCGTGGGACTGCGTGCAAAGACAAATGCACGTCCCAGAGGCCCTCCGTTTTGCAGGGAGCCAAATTTGGTCCATCTGCCAGCGTCTCAGTAAACCGAGATCCTGTGTCCTCTCCCGTAGGGGAGAAGGCAAAGAAGGAAGGATGGAAAAATCCCTGCCTGTCCCAGAGGGAGACGGAACCGTCTGCTGGAGGAGAGATGCTGATCTCGGTCCAGCAGCTGGGATGCACGATAGCGGTTCCGGCACTGGCACTGTTGCGGAAGCCGCTGAGTTCCTCCGGCGGGCCTTGCTGCAAGGTCACGTCCCCGAGCTCAGAGCTTGTCATGAGTGCGATCGTTCCGGCCTGTCCTGTCTGCTGACCGATTGCGCATCGGTGGCAAGAAGAGGGAGTCAATCCTCTTTTATCCCCCTTTCACACTTTTGGAGGAGAGCACCGCGAAGAAAAGGGAGAGGAGGAGGAACCTTTCTAGCGACTCTGGTCGCTGCACCTGGCTGAGGATGAGCAGGCGCCTCCCCTGGCGAGTCTCGTGAAAGAATAGGGAATGCGAGTGCCACTCCCTGCAACACCGGCCCCGCGGCATTCCTCACCGAAAGAGGTGGCAGACTCTTTTTGCCATGCCTCGCTCCCTCACGCAACCGGATCCTCGTTGCAGAACACCGGAAGAAGAAAGCAAGGAGCGGAGACGTGAAGGCAGGACGCGGTTGGTCCGAGATGACGCGACGGACCTCGTCCGGATCTGAGCTTCGAAATCCTAGCCCTCTTCTGCCCGAGGCAGCTCCCCAGTCCGGTCCAAGGCCAGCGAGAGTGAGGGAGGGACCGCTCCCTTTGAATTTGATCGAGGCTTTTCAGGTCTCCCTCTAGCCTGGACACATCTCAGGAGAAAAGAAACACAGGAATGGTGGTGACGTTTGTTGCTGCTGCTGCTACCCATCCGACAGAGGTGTAGAAAAGAAAGTGCGCCATCGGGCATGCTACTAGAAAACGCATATTGGAAGCTCCGGCCTCGTGCATTCTCCACACCTATCCCCATCGGATTCCAGGTTTCTCCATTCAGGGATAGGACGACGAGTATGGGAGACAATTCACAGGATTTCAAGCATCATGGGCTTTGCTCCTGGACGTTGAAATGCAAGCCGTAAGCAGCAGTCCCCCAATGGAGAAATCTGCTGTCATTCCGGAGACGCAAAACGGAACATGGCTTGATGAGGACACCCACCCGCCACATGGAGAGTGGAGGCAGGGTACACGACTTCAGAAGAGTACTAGGGCTGACTCGTGGTCTTCCTTGTCCACGGCTGCATGCTTCTGTGCTTCAGTTAGCTAAGCGAGGGTTACCAGATGGGAAGGGGAGATGCAAGAGTAGGCGACGGTATGGAACACTCCCAGCATCCTGGACGAGTCCTTCAAGAGGCGATTGATCCCGGATCCAGGCTATAAGCAAAGTTTGGAACCTCAAGCCATGACAAGGAGCTGTTCTTATGGAAGCCGTCCGTCTAGGTTCGTTTTTTTGGGATGGATCCTGCAAATGCTCACAGATGGAGCAGATGATGTTAGCATCCTTTCAACAGCCTCTCAGCATCCCTTTTCCGGTTTTTTGGCTATGATCTAAGCGATAATATTCGAGAATAGGAAGGAGACGGAAAACAATATCAAGATGCTGCCATGCAAATCTCCCGGAGAGGCAGGCCAATCACCATTTACCCCTTCATAATTAGAACTCTTGGATCCAAAATATGATGGAGTTCTTCGAGGATTAGGTTTCCAGAGACTGCATGAGGAGATGGGCAAACTCATGGTAGCTCGTGCATCCGACGCAGTCGGAACACCTACTGGACTCACCGATCGGGACATCCTCCAGACGACGCCAGCGATCCCCTTGAGCAGCTGTTGCACGACGATGCCCGAGAACAGCTATCAGAAGAGTTTGCTCAGCCTCATCGTGAGGAATATCCTCAAGAATGAACCCTGGAAGCATGCTCTAACGAATCAAAGTGCAACTCGAGCTTACCACCTGGTGGAGGTGTAACCATGGGTCGATGAACATCTTTGTCTGACCTGATCTGCTCCCTCCGCTCACCGAACCCTGTCAGCATGCGTTTTACAAAACGCTCTTGCTCCTCTGCTGGTGTCTGTTGGCCTCTGCCCTTTCCCCCCTCCGCTTCCATCCGAGCTCGCTGCGTCTGCAGGAGGAGTGAGGAATCGACTGCTTTGCCAAACCGGAAGAGGACCGTTATGGAGGCTACTGCGGCGATCCTGATTTTTTAAGCATTCCGAGATGAAGCCTCATGGACTATGCCAACGAAAGGACCTCTGATCGACTGGTCCATCGCTGTTTGGATGATGCTGCGCAAGCAAGGCGCTCGGCATATCCCAGATGTGTTTGCAAAGTTGGAAGGATCCCTGGTGGGGCTGCGTAGTAAAGAACCAGGATCGCTTTTGTTTTTCTTATACTGCAAGCTTCTGGAAGATGGTTTTTCATCCCAGGTGTTCCATGCTGGGAGAAAGCACAACATGAGTTTTGTTTTCCTGTCTCCGATCGGTTGAGATCACCCAAGGTTAAGTCCCCAGAAAGAAAGCTTTGTTTTTTTTTTCTGAGGGAAGAGACAGCTGCTTCCAGATCTGCCTCCAGAAAGATGGAGGTTGCGTTCTCCGGTGCGCTCACAAGTAGAACGTGCTCGGCGTGACTGGCTGGGCGCTCCTGGAGAGAGGTTCCAAGGTGGACGGACCTCTGAGAGCAGCAAGTGTTTCCCAGGAACACCTTGAGATTCTGGGTGTCCTTCACCTCGCCTCTACACGTGCCTCTATGGTTTTCCAGCATTTACCATCGCTAAAGATCCACTTATCCTAAACCACTTGACTTTTCCTGTGGACTCGATGCTGGATGGTTTTGCCACCTCACCGTTTCGCATTCTCTTGTTCTTCCAGGCTCCCGAACACGCAGAATCAACACCCAGCATCATCGTACCCCAGTGGATGGGGGGAAGGGGGAGAGCTGGACGGAAGGAGGAGGAGCTGAAACATTTGAAGCCTCAGATGAGGTGTCTTTGATTCCAGCAGCTGCCCGACAACTCCGGAGAACCTGCGACACTTATCCGCACCTACCGTGAGCGGACCAGGAGGAGCCTCATCTCGAGCGGATCCGGAGACCCATGAGAACACAAGCGAGGGAGTGCGGAGGGGATGCATCCCGAACAGCTACGCCCCATTTCCACTCACTCCTCCCAGGCCGGAGAAGAAAACGGATCGTCCCTGAAGGCATGTTCTCCGCTGACGGCCGCCTGTCGAATGGAGAGCAGGATCAGAGCTCGGCACCTTTCCTAAATATGCGGAGAACAAAGTATGCGTCCGCCTCCTGCCAGAAGTTTCCCATTTCGCGTGCCTTGTGCGCCAGAGCGGGAGAGAACAGCCCGTTCGCCTGCTCCAACCGCACGTTCCTCTCAGCGGAGCTCCAGCAGCTCGGCCGCCGCCTCAGGCATCTAGCGAGCGGCGAACGCAGCGAGCGAGCTACGGCTACAGCCCAGTAGATGAAGCGCCCCTCCCTCGAGGATGGAAAAGGGGTGGGCTGGATCTCGGATGGCGGCGGCGCATGGCTCCTCCGCCACCGCAGCCGTCGCCGCCGACAGCAGCCTCCTTAACGCGTCGCACGTGTTGAAGGTTTGTATTTTGACTCGTGGAGTGGCGCTCCATAAATCACCCCCGCCGTCTTCCAAGGAGCGGCAGCTGCGGCGTTTCTGGATGGCAAGACAAATGAGCCTCGAGAGCCGGCTCGCTCCCGGAGTCTCCGTGCCGCGAGATGATAAATGATCCCAGCTCTCATAGTCTTCTGCCCGGCAGCAGAACATCCCACTCCGTCCTCAGAATTTATGGTTTCCAGGAGCACCCTCGTGTTGAGCGTCGCGTAGATCGTGCGTCCTGATCCTCCTCCTTTTCTGGTCGGGGAGGAGGGAGGGAAGGGAGTCGGGGTAGAGGAGCAACTTTCGCTCCTTCGTGAGGGAAAAGGGAGAGAAGGGATGCACGCACGAATCTGCGACCTCGCACGGCGGTCCCGCGACGCGAGTCCCTGTTCTGGAGGAAGGTTGCTAGCCAACCGACAAGCCGCGTTTGCCCGGATGCGGCGGTGATGAATGATCAGAGAAACGATTGATTGACGTCGGATGAGCGGAAGCGCATGACGTAGGACACTCGGGAGAGAAGGGGAGCAGAAAGGGACTGTAGGTAGAGGAAATCGCTGCCCTTAAAGGAGGCTTCGCGACAGCACCCCTTCCAGCGATCCCTGGACCCTCCGGGAGGCCACTCTTCACATGAAGGGGAAGGGGATAAGAGGCGAAAACCCTGTCTTGATCTCACAACGGAAGCGAAAAGGGACCCCCTTTTCGCTTGAGGGTCGTGTTCCTTTGAGCCGTCACCGAACTTTTTGGGTTTTTCACCCGGGTGAGCAGGGGCTCGAACTTTTTGGGTGAGAAGGAAGAGGAGGAGATTTCCAAGCTGGAAGGCAGAGGCGAGGAAGAAGAAGGGAGTGAATGCGCGAAGACGTGCCAAAAGAGTAAGCAATCGACTGCTTTGCTCATGTACTGCAGAAATCACACAGGAGTGTGGGGGGGAGAAGGGGAAGGGGAAGGGGATGAGGTCCGTGTAGCCCGGTCCAGATCCAGCATCATGGTCAGCAGCATTCTGGAGGCTTTTTTCGAAGGTTAATGCGCTTCTCCTTTTCCCCGCTGGCAATCGTGAGAAAGAACCCCGCCCACGTGGGAACCTTCGGGACGAGAAACGGCGTCACCTAGGAAACAGCACACGGAAGAGAGCTCGCGTTCGGATCACGGAAACATCCCTGTCGCCGTGCTCCGCAAACCACCCAAAGGGGGAACGTGAGCGCATCTGGAAGAGGTGGCTTTTTGTAGGAGTTAGTCTGTTTCCGAAGGCGAGAGCGAGACCAGGTGGAGGAGTCGGGATCGTGCCGGGAGCCGTAACCGGGGAAACTACTGGGCTACCGAGCGATCTCCCCGCCTCCGCGGCATTCCCCTGAAGGAGGCTGCCGGAGATTAAGCCCTTTCACTGCAGGCTGGTTGGCCGAATTCCTTGTGGGGATTGGAGGAGATGCCAGAGGAAATTCCTTCTCTCTCCAGAGGGAATTCCCCCAGGAGAGAGAGAACAGCGGACGGTGGGCGAAGGAGCTCCGCAACTTTGTCATCCGCCCCTTCAGGGAAAGCACTGCGCGAGCGCAAAAGGAAGAAAAAAAAAACTGTGGAGTGATGCAGGAACCTGTTTTCGGGAAGTAGTAACCGTCAAGGAGGGAAATGTCTCTTCTGGAACCCAGCGGCCTTCCAGACCTTCCGGAAGAGCAGTTTCAAGAGTCCCTTCTTGAAGGGTCAGAGATCCGGAAACATTCTGGTAGCTCCAGGGGAAAGGAAGGGGGAAGGAGCGATGAAGCGCACTCCAAGGATGAGTCCGGGCTTTCCCGCTTCGACGGTCTGCGTGCCTCCTCGCCCCAAAGCCGGGTTCCTGGAGATCCAGGGGCATCCGCGCCGGGATCGCAGTGACTGGCTCTCCTGCCATCTTCCCTACCCACCTGTCCACGGCCTTAAGTTGAGTCCGGGCGGGGGGAGAAGCAGCCCCTCTGCCGTTCCTGGCTGGTGCGCGCACGCCCTCGGGTCGATGGGATCCTGCTTTGAGATCAGGTTGCGAGGAAGCAGCGGTTCCCGGATTCCTGGAGGAGGAAGACAGAGCCTGACTCTGGGACTTTCTCGCTCAGACCCCAGACTCTCCGGGAGTCTGCAAGCAGTGGTACGATAAGGCATCCGGCTTGCAGCTCACGAGGAAAGCGAGGGTCCCGTCTCCTTGGTTTCATGTCTGCTTCATCCCTCCTCCATGAGAGGGCACGTCAGACTCCTCCTTCAAGAGCTGGAGGAGGTGAGGGAGAGCTACGCATCCTGAAATTTTCCTTGATGTACCCCCTCTCCTCGCTTCTTCTCTTGAAGAGGCATTTTGGGGATAGAGGAGAAGCGCAGCATCCATAAGGACTGATCGAAGCATCTCAGGCAAGAGGGATAGCATCCTTCTGTCGAGGATAACGACATGAGGAGGACAAGGAGAAGACGCAGTGCAGGGGAGGAGGAGAGAGGAGGGATAAGATGAAAAAAGTGCGAGCGCTTGAGAGCAGGAGAGCTCAGCTTCCTCACACCTTCCAGTTCCTGTACCAATCCTTCCGGAGCTAGGGACGCGAATGCATCTCCCTCGTTCCTGTGCCAAGGAGGGAAGCCGCCCTCACAAGAACTCCCCGGAAACCGGGAACCATGAGATCCAGAGAAAGCTCCTCCTCTTCCTTCTCCTTCTTGCTTTCCCACTCGGAAACGAAAGAGCAGCAGCAGCTGACCCCTGGCTCTCGTCACGAGCGAGCCGGAGAGGAGGGGAGGGAGGCGACTTCCGACTTCCCGCTTGGCTTGCTCTGTGGCCTGCTTCCCGAGCACGACGGAGCGCCGCAGGGCACGGTCGACATCGATCGATGGCTCCGGCGTCCTGCTCGGAATGGCGAGCGGGAGATGCCGCAGCCGCAGCGAAGGTCGTGCCCGCCAGCCGCCCCAGCTGTCGCTAGCAGCACGCGGGAGGCGGGAGCTGGAATCCTCATCCCCAAGGATTTCCTTCTTCCAGTACGCGTGGGAACCGACGGAGCAGCGTCGAGCACCGCGCACGAGGCTTTCCCGCCAAGGGCGGCGATGACACGAGAGAGAGAGGACCCCTCAGTGGCGCCGCCAGCGCCTCATGCGAGCTCCGGCCTGCGTGAATGGGATCGTCTGGCGTCGCTTCCCCTCCTCGCCCTGGTGGAACTGCTGCCGACCCTCTCCCGAGCATTCCGTCCAGGGATTCCGCCTTCTCTGATGCGCTTCTGGGGGCTTACTGGGAGGAACTGAAAGGAAGATTTCGAGGCGGGAGGAGCTGCAGGCGAAGGGAAGGGTTGCAGAGAGCGATCCCGGCGTTTCCTCCGCCGCCTCCTTGCAGCTCTCTGGATACAGACGCTGGTTCTGAGGAAGCGCGTAAAGTCCCGAGAGCCCTAAGCAGCTGGGAAGCTGTAAGGCAAGATGCACTCTGCAGCGTCAGCTCCGGCCACGCAAGCATCCCCCTCCCCTGCATCCCTGGAAGGAGATGATTCACGCTGCATCTTTTTCCTTAGGCTGATGAGCGTACTGATGCTGCTGGCGCTCGGGAAGACCGATTTCCCGGGCAACGCAGTATCTTTAGGAGACGGAAAGAGGAAGAGGAGGAGGAATTGGAGAAGGCTGGTGCGAACCGCGCGCACGCGCCCGCAGCGACGGAAGCTCCAAGCTGGGCCGGAGTGGTTCGAACACGCCCTCCCGTTCTGACACTTCTGCCGGCTACTCCCTCCGGAAAGCGGGCGTCCATCATCAGTTTCCTCCCCCCCGTGAGTTTTTTTTTCTCTTCCTCTCTCCTCTCCGTTCCTCTCTCTCCACCTCCTCTTTCCTGCCATCTTGCACTCTCCAGAAATCTTTCGCGCCTCCCTCCTATATTTCCCTCCGCCGAACGGCGAGAGGGAAAAGATGGGAAGCTGCAGGGATGGGAACGGAAAGAACGGCGCTGGCAGCCAGCAAGAGACGTCGCGCCTGCGGAGTTCCCCCTGTGTCTGCGAGAGAGATGGGGAGAGGGGAAGAGGACTCTCTCCCTTCCTACAGACCGCGGTGGCGTGCCGCATCCAGCTGCTTCTCGCGCGAGTGTCCCGATGGCATTTGGGAGCCCAGAGAGGCGAGAAGGCGCCAAGGAGGATTCATGCTTGGCTCTCGCGCTGCCTCTTTGCAGCCGACGCTTCCCCATCGGCTCCGGCAGGCATCCCCGGCGCAAGGACGCGCCCGCTCTTCTGCTATCCGCTCTTCCTGTCTTCTTGTCCTCCCCCTTACCGCTGGAGAGTCCGTCCGCGCGTTCAGGAGCTCTCGCGCCCCTGTCCAACGAGTCGATTTTCAAGGATGAATCAGGAGGACGGAACGCCGCTCGGGAGGAGCGCTGTTGACAGGGGGGGAGCGAGGAACCCTCTCGGACTCCCTCGTCTTTAAGAAGAAAAGAATTGAGCGATTGGCGGAACGACGTCCCTTGAGGGTTTTTCCGTCCCAGCCGGAAACCCTATGGGAAAGGGGGAAAGGAAAGAAAAATTTCACTCTTCCATGCAGAAGCGGGACCATCAGGGCAAGGTTGCCCCTTCCTCCATGCCGCGACTCTTCCTGATGCGGCGATCCCGGGCTACAGTCCTCGATGCCTCGTCACCACAGAGCTCTTCTGCAGCGGAGGATGTCGAGGGTGGGATCGGTTCTCAAGCCGAGGCCTAGTTGGCGACATGGAAGCAGAGGAAGCTCTTCTTGGTGATCCATCCTTCCTGCCCTCTGTGCATCTCCCTCCCTTGACGGAGCGGTGGCGATCTTTGCCTCCATGGAGGAGGCTTGCAGGAAGAAGCACTCGGAGACTCGTGGTGTGCTGTTGTCGACTGCCGCTTGTCGCCTCCCGACCCATTTCTGGAAGGAAGCCATCTTTTCTCCTGGCAGCCCTTCTTCGGATGCTGAAAGGACCATCCGCGTTGCCTTCCTGACTAGTGGTGGTCAAACGAGCGCGCCTCCGCACCTAGAGATCCCTGCCCTTCCAGGGGCAGCATCTGCGACCTTTACAACATCTCCATCCGTCATTTCTCTTCCCACTGTCCATCCTTCGCGGCCTCCGCCGACTTCCACCTGCCTGAAGAAGACCAGCTCGAGTTCTTCGGCAAGAGCTCCTCTCTCCTATCTCCTCTCGCCTCCCTGCTCTTTGACCTTCGGACCAGGGGAAAGGGCGGGAGCGAGCTTCTTGCAAGAGCTTGCGAGCGTAGGACTCTGGAGGTCTCCCTCACGCACAGAAATTCCTGGACACCTGCGGTGGCGCAGGAACCCCTCTGAAGGAGGAGTTTCCTTCCGCTCAGGCATCTCCGCAATAGCCTGCAAGTGCCTTCGATCTGCGGGATCTTCAGGTACTTCGCAAGCAGCATTCTTCCTGCCGGAGAGGCCTCCCGTCCCTCGCTTTTCCGGGTCCAACTGCACTGCTCCTGCAGCGGAAGGAACCTGCGGCTTCTTCCTCTCGCGACTCGGGACTCAGACTACATCTTCCGGAGAGAGCGGTGTAGTCTCCTGCCGCTGGCTCCTGTGAAAGGAGGGTAGAGTGGGTGCAGTGGAGGGGCCGCTGGGTTTGGCAGCTGACTGCGGTGTCCTTATGGATGTCCGCAAGGTCCTCCTCGTCCTCTCCTCCTCCTCCTTAGGTAGCGAGGCTACCACTCCGCCATCCTCTCTAAAAGCAGAAATATCCCTCTTGCTGGGGCTCGCTGCTCTAGAGAGGTCGGCGAGAAAAGAAAATGTCGGCGTTTCCAGTCTCCCTGATGACCCGCTGTGGTATCGTTCACGCCCGGACCTGGGAGAGCGCGCTGCCCTGCTTTTCCTCCTGAGTCATGGAGGCACACCGCTTAGTCCGGAATAACTGACGCGAGGGCGGAGAGTAGAGAAAGAAGAACCTACAAAAGTTGGTAGGGACGACCCAGTCGGTAAACACGGGAGGGATAGCAAAGGGCTTGGGAACGAGCGAATTCCCGGATCCCGCGCCACGAAAGGTTCCCTTTCGATCCTGCTGCTCGCCCTTTCCGAGCGACCGTCGTCCCTTCTCCTGCGTCTCCCTCTCTTCCCTAGGGTGCTTAATCCCGGCCCTTGAGACGCAGAGCGTTCCCTGCTGGTCCCTTCCTAAGGAGTGGGTGGGTCTCGGAATATGCAAAGGGGCAGCGAGATTAGGCGCACACCCCGGCCGTGGTGTGAGGCGCCGATGCGATAGGGCTCAGCGAAGAAGAGGAGGGTACGACTAGTTGGGGGGGGGGGGGGGGGGGGTAGGGAGGTTTCGTTCTCATCGCTCAGAAGGAGAAGGGCTCCCCGCTTCTTCCTCTAAGCAGTGCATCCCAGTTGGCCGCCGTTACCTGCATACCTTGTCCTTCCGGGTGGATCGGCGCATGCGCGCGAAGGAGGAAAACAAAAGCAGAAAACGCGCACGCACTCACGCACGCAAAAGAAAAGGAAAAAAAGAAAGAGAGAGAGAGAGAGAGAAGAAAAGGAGAAAAAGGGAGGGAAGGAAGGGGGGAGGGTATCCTCTGTCAGCCCGGCGGCGGCGGTAGCGACGTTCCCCTTCGGAAGTGGCGGGCGCGCTGCCTCGTTCGGTCCTTCCCACCCATCGATCACCGCGACCCGACGTGCGCCCGACGTCCCTCACCGCGAGAGAAGGGACGCGAGGGTCACCCCACTCGCGCGTCCTTCCCCCTCCTCCTCGGAGGGGGACACTCGCCCTGCCGGCAGAGGAACGCACGCGCGATCCGAAGAAATCTATTGGACAGTGCCCCCGCACTGGCGGGCGTCGCTCGGTTCGGCAGCCGCCGCCGCTCGTCGCCGACGGGCGAGCGAGCGTCGCCGGCGCGCGCGGATCGCTGCGCAGAACCAACGGGGAAGCGGGGCCGCGCGCAGCCAGCGCTGCACGAGGCTACGGCCTCGGCGTCGTCAAGGCGAGAGCAGCGCTGCAGGGGAGACTCTGAGCGAGCGCCCTGCGGGCAGCTCAGGCCTACCGCCGGGGGAGGGAGAGGGAATCTTGCGTAGAGGACGATTACCAGCTCACCCTCCTCCGTTTCCCTGCTCCATACACGCGCATCCCGCGGGAGCGTTCCTTGCCGGGGGGCAGCTGCGAGGAAGTCCCGGCTCCAGTGGCAGCTACAGCGAATGCTGTCCTCCCCGGAGGACACTTCCGGCAGGGACCCCTTCGCTCCCCTGACCCCCTCCGTTCTCCTCTCCCTCCTCCTCCTTCTCCGAGGAGAAGGAGAAGGTGGAGGAAGAGAGATCCTTTCGAGGCCCTCCTGGAAGCGAACTTCTGGACAACCGGAACGTGGTAGGCCAAAAAGGAGAAAGGCACTCTCCCCGGGATGAGGGAAGAGATGAGAGGCAAGGATCTCCTTAGTTGCAGCAGATGACTCACTCTTTGAACGAGAGGGCCTTCCTGTCTCCCCACCCCCAAAGTCTGCCTCTCCCTGGCGGCAGCGGCGGCTCTTCCGCCCATTCGTCCTCCTCCCCCTCTCTTCCTTCCGGCTCCTCCTCCTCCACTCCCTCCTTGCCTTTCCCCTCCATCCTGCTTCCCGGATGCAGGAGCTGCCGTTCCCAGGGAGACCGTCCCTCCTCCTCTCCCTCTCGCCTCGCCCTCCCCTCCCTGTGCCGGAGAGGACAAGGGAGAAAGGGGGAAGGAAAGAAGCATCTTCCACGCAGCTTCTATCCTCTTCCCTTCCACCCGGAAACCTCTCGCCGGAGTCGTAGCTCCCTGGAGGGTCTGCTTCGCCCACCGCCCTTCCCTCCCCTTTCTTTCATCCTTCTCCATTTCTTCTCCAAGCAGCGTGGAGAAGGTTTTCTCTCTGTCCCTTTGCTCGTTTGAGGTGCTGGGAAGAGGGAGAGTGGGATGTAGAGGGAAAGAACGCCAAAATGAAAAAAAAAAAAGCCCCAACTCCGGGGGTGGTCGTTCCCAAGTGCGAAAGTTCGCGCGGTAGGGCGAGGAATGTGGAGGAGAGGAGTTGGAAGGGGATGGACGAGCGAGAGAGAAAGGCGCTGACGGAGACGGTGGTAACCCTGGACAGGAGGACTCCCTATACTCCAGAGGACACCTCCGATAACCCCTGGAGAGTGATGCTGCACCCAGATGGCAAGCTGATGGACAAGCGGAGGAGGAAGAAAAGGGATGAGTGGGCGAGGGCGAAAGACTTTCCCACCATCCGCCCACCAGGGTGAGAGCTCGTCGAGGACTGAGGACAGATGCGCGCGTCGCATCCAGGGCCTCTCCTGGTCATCTCCACCCCTGAGCGCGGTCCTCCTCTCCTGCAGCGACCTCGTTCTTTTCCGCCCTCTTCCCCTCATCGAGAAAGAGGGAAGAAGAGAGAGCAGGTGGGAATGCCTCCGGAGCTGCACGCGAATTCCCAGTGGCAAGAGGAGGGTGAGGAGCTCCCGAGAACCGGAATAGTGATTCTGAAGGAAGAGCGGCACTATGGTAGGACAATGTCCCGGGAGGCACGTTAGGGACGAGTTCGGCGTCCGGGAGACGGGAAGTGAGCTTCGCCAGCCGTCCCGCCCAGCTTCAGGCTTCTTCCTGTTTTCCCTCCCTCTCCTTCTCCTGCCTCCCCTACGCAGGTGTACGGCGTGCGCGTGCGCGTTGTGCGCAAGAAGCCCATTCAGGTGGCGCGGCAGCACTCGCCCTGGGCCTGCGGACTGAGAATGGTGCTGCGAGAAGCGCCGCAGGGCTCGAAGGATGTCCGTCACGTCTCTTTGGACGGTCAGGGAGGGGCCGGCTCCCTCGAAGCGCCCGAGACGACGTCGTCGCCGCCGAATAAGAAGCTGAAGCCACGGATGGAGCCGCCTGCGGCGCTAGCTAAGGGGGCGGCTCCCTGATGGCGCAGTCGCGGGAGCGCTCATCCCCTCGACCAGCGGCGACTTGTGCCAAGCGAGAAGGAGTAGGTGAGAAAGGGAGAAAAGAAACAAAGGAAGAGCCTTGCCCAGCAGAGGAAAGCGAGTGGGGTGGGTTCCGCGCGCGCTGCCCATGGCGCCCACTTTCGGACTTTCGAAGGGGTGGATCCCCGCCCTCCATCGGCAGGAGGGTGGGAAGGTCTTTCGCGTCACCATCGCCGGTCGCGAGACCACGCCCATCGGGAAGTGAATAGGGGCCAACAGTGGTTTTTGCCCTTCTTGCGTTGAGCAGGGTTCCAGGGACGGCGCTCGCGTGCGCAGTATTCATGCGCATGCGACGGGAAGGGCGCTGGACCGCCGCCGCCGCCCATCACACGGGCATAGGGAAGGAAAGGGCGGTCTGGCGTCCTCTAGAGCGTCACGACTTCCGCCGGCGGGAAGCTAGGGAGAAAGAGGAACGGATCCCTCCTTCTTGGAAGCCGCATGCGCCGCTGGTGCCAGGAAGACAGGGCGGAGCGTCCACGGAGGATCTGCTCGCCTCATCTTCCGAAGCCTGGCCTCTCCTCCCGGCCATGAGGGGACTCCCTCAATGAACCTCCAAATGCCTCTCCCTCCCGCCCTCCTGCCTCTCTTTCTTGGTCAGCCGTCGCCACGGAAACGCGGCAGGCTCAGAACCGGCTTTGGGGCGAGTCGTCGGACGGCGGCGGGGGAGTTTTGGAGCGCGGGCGGAAGTGCTCTTGCGGGAAAGAGGGATCGCTGTCGCGAAGAACTCTCCAGAAGTGTTCCTCCTGCTTCCTCACTCCTCCTCACCCACTCCCCCACCCCTCCGGGCCTCTCCTTCCAGAGAGACCGAGATCGTCACCATCCCTCGCTGCGCTCCGGACAGGCGCTCCACGACACCCCGCAAGCGAACGTCAAGCTCACCCCTCCTTCCGGCCCAGAGATCTCGGGCTGCTGCGGCTGCCGCCGCCGTTCCTGTTTGTGCCTTTCTCTTCCTCCAATTCCAGCTCCCGGGTGGTTTCCATTTCCTGAGGATACTGGGAGATGATTGATCTCCATCACCTGATGCTGTGACGCATCGACAGCTTCGGAGCTTTCGAAAGCACTTGCGATAGGGAAGAGAGGAGCGGAGGGGGCGGAGGAGGCTGAGAGGAAGGGGAGGCAAGCGAGGAACAGCTGGCGCGCCGAGATGGGGAAGGGGAAAAAAAAAAAAAATCCCGGATGGAAAATCGGCGGCGGAGCTCCCGCGGCCACCTCGGGATCGCTACTTCAGAGAAGAGAGGGGGACAAGGAAGCGGACATGACCCCTTGTTGGTGATCCGCTCCCGATCGCGCACCCGGAGGGAGCGCGACCCTCTCCGAAGAGGAGCCGCCGCTGCACCTGAAGTCCGCCACGCGCCAGGAGGGCGCAAAACCAAAAAAGGAAAAAAAAAGTGGGGAAGGAGGAGGGAGTGGAGGAGGTCTAGGAGGTGGTGAGCCCCCATCCGCCACCGCTCGCCGATGCACGGAGCAGTGACCTCCGGGACCTCTCTGTAAGGTCGTGGGGCACCTCCTCCATCGCGCTGTCCGTGGGGTGGGCAGGTCGAAGGGGGGGAAACGAAAGGCGCTTGGAGACCCGGGCGGCTCTCGACGGTGGCCTCCTGCATGATCCGCTACTCCCCTGCTCGACGGAGGGAAAGGCGAAAGGGAGGGAAAAGGTAAGTCCAGGGACCTCCACGCCGCAAAGGAGAGGGGGGAGCAAAGTGCCGCAGGAGGAGAGAGGAAGAAGCGGGAGTATCCCCCTTTCCGCGGCCGCTGTCCCGCCCCTCTTCCCCTTTTCCGTGTTCCTTCCAGACGGATATCCGGGTCCCTCTGGGGGAGGAACGCGCCCCGCACCGGCGTGCCCGTGAGGAGCTCTAGGATTCCCTCGGAACGCAGGCGTCCCCTGAGGGCGAGCCCGTCCCTCTCTCAGAATTCCGTCTTCCGCCGGTCTCCTCCGCGGTTTCCCCCCTCCGGATCCAATCAGATGGCGGGCCGCTCTCTTCCTCCGGCCAATCAGGCCGCACTCGCGGCTGCTCTCCCTTTCCGGAGGCGCAACAGGGAAACGGGAAAAGCCTCAGGCTGAAAGCGCCGCTGATTATATGCCTTCCCTGGAGCTTCCTGTGATTTTCTTTCCCCCCTCGGCACGCCGCGCGCGTCCCCCCCCCCCTCGGCTTCCCTACTCCCCTTCCCCGTTCCTTCCCGAAGGAAAGGCGCGCTTTCGCCGTCCTCCCTAGCGGCTCCTCCTGCGAACCCTCCCGGACGAGAGCGAGGCGCTCTCCTCCCGGCTCATGTCGGAGCGGGGAGAAAGGGGAGGAAGCAGGAATCCTCCCCTGCCCACTGCCTCCTCGGGACGTCCCTGGAGCGAAGCTGGCACCAGGTGACCCCAGCAGTGCACAGGACCGCGGCGCGCATCTCTCTATTCCTCCTCCTCCCTTCCCCCCTCCCGCGGAGCAAAGGTGCGCCCCAGCTGGAGTCGCAGCTCGGGGATTCGTCGCTCCAGTCCCTGAGGCGGCAGTGGGGAGCGGCCGTGGATGGAGGCGAGGAAGACTGAGCGAAGATCCTGCCTTTTCCTGAGGCGACTCTGCGACCCACTTCCCTGGAAGACTCTCTCGCCGGCGGAGCTGCCGCGCCTGCGCCTAGGGACAAAGACGCGCGCGCCTCGGTGGCCCGGGGCTCCACAGAGAAGAGAGGTGGTGGTGCGATGGGTGGCTGCGGAGCCCCAGGAGAGGGTGGGGGCAGAAGGACGGCAGCCACCTCATCGAGCCCACCCACCCCTGCCACCACGCGTGGCCAAAGCACCGCCGTGAGTCGCCAAGCAAGCGAGGGGAGATGAGGGGCCTTCCTGGCTGGACAACTTTACTCCCACCGGCACCATCCTCTTCTCTCGCAGGAAGAAAGGAAGGAAGGAAGGAAGCTCCCCCCATCCCTTTTTCTAGGAGGAGGCGCACGAGAGCGCGCGGGACGGAACGGCGGCGCTGCTCGCACCGGCGCCTGCAGGCCGAACCCCTCGGCCTCCATGCAGGTGAAGCGCTCTCACGTGGACCGATGCTGAACAGCCGGGCGCACCTGAAGTACTTTCGACGTGCCAGCAGGCAATCCACTTGAACCTCCTGAAAGCAGAAGACCGGAAGCAGCCCTGGAGCATGCGTTGGGAAGAGGGAAGGGGAGCAGGACGGGGGCCAGTCAGGTCAGCAAGCATAGAGGTGAGCAACTTGCCCCCACGATTCCTCAGGAAGAGGGAGATGTCGAGGTTCTGCGGCGAGAGCGGAACGCGGAAAACCCAAGGGAAGAACATGGCACCATCCCGTGGCGCCGCTCCACCGGGCGAAACGCCCGAAGCGTCAGCCCTACCACAGAGCGCTCCAGCTGCCACCACTCTTTCGGGGAGGCAGCTGGCGCGTCTCTCCACTGCCTCTGGAGACTCGGCCTGGGGGAGGGGTAGCCCTGCTTGCTGCTCTCTCCAGCGGCGCATGGCCCACCCGGAAGGCATTGACCTCGCTTCCTTGTGACCCCCTCCCACGCTCCGGGGAAAACCCTCCCTCCCCTTCTTTCCTATCACGAACTCCCCTGCCAGAGAAACTACCGTCGGCGTCCGATGCGTGGACTCGTCCCTTCCCTCGTCTCTTTAGCCTTTTCCTCCCAACCCCTTCTGCCTCACTCGTGATACCCCCGGCGAGCGCATCGCCGCTCCCCTCGGTCGACAGCTGGGAGCCTCGTCCTCCTCCCGAAGGGAAGATTTTTTTCCTCTTCTTCGTTCCGCTCTTCGGGAGAACGGCGTCAGCATCACTGTCTTCAGAGTGGATAGGACGAGGGGCCTCTCCCTCTGGCACCCCCCTCGGTTTTTGATCTTGATAGCGGAGCGTTCTGGTACATCTCCAGCCTCCTCAGATCCCTCGAAGAAGGGAATTCCTTCCGTGAGAGGAAGAGACACGCGTCTCGCCGGAGTTCCATCGGTGTCCGGGCAGAAAGAGGGGAAAAGGAGAAGGAAATCTCAGAATTTCGTGACACGGGAACGGGATTCTCGACCTCTCCCTCCTTCCTCCAGCGCCGACTCGCCAAGAGAGAGCTCCCAAGAACCCCTCAGAGGGAAGGGAAACTGGCCTGCCTCGTCTGCAGGGTGATTCCTCTCTTTGATCCTCTCGGAGGCGGTCTTCTCGGGAGAGGGCCTGGGGAACGCTCACGGAATCCCGAGATTCCCCTTCTTTCTCTCCCTCGCCCCTCTGGAAAACGTGCGACACGATCCGGTCCAGCAGCAGCATCCTGATCCGTGCTGATGGATCTCAGGCACGCGAATCGCTGCTCCGCGGATCGCCGCTGGTCCCCTTTCTCCTGAGGGAGAGTCTGCGACCGGCCAGATCTCCTCTCTTCCATCCTACCATTGTTCTTCCCCTCCCCTTCCCCCCTTACTTCACCCTTCTTTGGTGTCACGCGAAAGCAGGGGCAGGTCCACGGCGGCACGACTCGAAAAATCCTCGCTTCCGCGCTCTCCCGGAAGCGGATCGACAGACTGCAGGGGGATGCCTTAGTCGGGTTAAGAAAAAGAAGGTCGGAGGGTCTTCCATCGTGGGGAGGAGAGAGATGGACGGACAGGGGAGCAGCTCAGAGGAGGAGAGAGGGCGCGGCGCGGCGATCCCAGGCTTCTCCTTGACCCCACCATTCAGCAGGAAGTTGACAGGGAGCCGGGAAGAAGTCCTGCTGATGATCCGCACCTGACTTTCCCTCCCCACGCCCTGCCGCCATCTCTTTCGTTCTCCCCCAACCGTGTTCCTGTCTCCCACGCAACCTGGTAAATGAACCGGCACCGCAGCCTTCCTAGTCCCCCCCCCTCCCCCGAGGCTGCCTCCCTCGCCTTTTACACCCTCCACTCGTCACGTGATCTTGTTCGGGTTCCCTCCGCTCCCTCGCGTGGCTAAACGGAACGGGAGTCGCCTGGTTTTCCGGTGGCAGCCTTGGGAGCCGTGCCTGCAGACCCGTCTGCCGGCCCGCGCGGTTCCATGAGTTTCGGAGCCATCGGCTCCAGGCGCGAACACGAAATCCGGACTTTCCTCCTGTTCCCCTCCCCAAATTCCTTCCTTCCCTGTTCTTCTTGGAGTGGTGGGACTCCTTATCCCTCCGTTCTGCCCCCTGATCGAGTGGGGAGCCGCGAAGCTCCGTCTCCTCGGTGCCGCGGTTTTTTCTGGCAGTCGGCTGATCGATCCGTCTCTTCGTCAGCGGCGACGCCCCTGCTCCGTGAGACATCCAGCCAACAGGACCTCCTCTCGTTCCGCGCGGAGAAGACATCCGCGACCTCGCATGTCAATCTTCGTCTTTTGTTCCCTCTTGCCTGATTCGCTTTCCCCTCCCCCATCCTCGACCGATAGTTCCCGATAGAAAGCGGAGCAGGGAGCTTTCCTCGATGCTCCCCGCCTGGCTGTCGCCCCCGCACGGGAGCGGACGCACTGCCTGTATTCATTACACCGCCGCGAAAATCACGTGACAGGCCCTTCCATGGCCCAATAGCCAGGACTTAGCTTCCGGTTCTGTGAGTCCAGCTATCCCTCGCCTCCCCCTCACCCTTGGACCGAGACGCCGTCCCAAACTCCGCGTACCTCGCCGCACCAGAGCTGCTGCTCCTCGCAGAGGACCGACGCTCTCGCGGAGGCAAGCAGGGAGACGTCTCCCCTCGTTCCTCCCGCCCTTGACACCACTTCCATTCGGGAACCACCATCACTAACAGCTGCCATCCGTCAGGCTGTCTCCTGGCTCTTCCTTCCTCCGTTGCGGGTGCTGGAGCGCGAGCGGAGTTCGCTCGCCATCGAGTTCGGCTTCCCGGGGTGTGCCTCTCGCACCTGCCCGCCCTCCGCATCCCGTCCGCGACCACTCTCATCATGGGCCCTAAATCACTCTCTCAGCGAGCGGATTCAGAAAGCGGGCGCTGCGCCCCTCCTCCCTCAGTGGGGAGGCCGCGGCTCCAGCTTAAGTCTGAGCGGACCCACCTCCTAAGGTGATCCCTCCCGTTGTCTGCAAACTTCCATTGTAGGCACGCCGGATCGCTCTGGAATTCCTTCAATTTCATAGATGCCTTCCCAGTCTATTTGCAGGATTTGAATCTGGGATTCTGGCGCAGTGCGCGGCACCTTCTGGTCTCGTCTCTTTGGTTCCAGAATGGCTGCCACGTGTCATCCACCCGTCCCTGATAAGCCACGACTTCCGATTCGATGCTCCCCTTTGTTGCGGTTGTCATCCACTAAGAACACGATGGTCATCGGCAACGGAGAGCTCTCTGTCCTCTCTTCCACACCGCTCCGCATCGGAATCAGCATCCCCTCCATCCAGAAAGAGCAAGCTCGGAGTCTGTCGAACGTGGGGGCGGCGGCTTCCCTGCCTCCATCCGCGGCGATTCTCCGACGGGATGGACGCGGAAATGATCCGACGAGAGTGGACGGAGGAGCCAATTAAAATGAGCGAATTGCCCGGAGGCCTCGGAAAGCCACGGGCTTCTCGTCAAAGGCAGGAGCGAGCTGCCTGTGTTGGACCAGCGCTGCTTTCGCCGAGTGCCAATTGAGGTCGGAAAGCCTCTGCCTCCCTCCGCATGGCGGGAAGAAAAATCCTTTCCATGTGAAGCGGAACCTCGGCATGGGCAAACGGAACAACCCGGGCTGTAGCCGTCATGAATGCGCGAAGCACCTAAACGACGAAGAAAGGAAGAAAGTTCAAGGATGAAACCTGTGGAAGCCGAAAGATGAAATGCGGGAAGAGTGAGATGCGAAAACTTTGACGAGACTCCCGTGCGCGGTCCCTGCATGAACGGGAAGAGGTAAACGCACGTGCGCTCTTCCTGGTAATTCCAGCATCGTCGAAGCGTCGCCAGAAATGATGAAAGATGAGAATCCGCTCGTAAACGTCTCAAGATGATAGTCAAAGGAATTTCCGAAAGGGAAGTAGACCGCGGAAATTCCTCGGAAGGGAACAACGACTCGCGAACAAACTCTTCCCAGCTACAACACACGCGCTCTTCTAATCCGAAGGTCTCCGAAGAGAAGGCAGCCGGGAAAAGACCGGTGTTTCTTGGGAAGGACGTCGGGGTGGGAATCGCAGAGTCAGCGAGAGCTGTAATTAGCGCGGAGGATGGGTTACGTGGGTTGCTATGTGGTCTCCGAGAGCTCGAGCAGGCAGGCGAAAATTGGCGGCGAGTGCACCGCGGGAAATCAAAGAACTCTTTGAAAGTCCCAGGGGACAGCAGCACGCTTGAAAGGAGAACCCATTATTTTGAGCCTAATCTCATGATCAGAAATGAGTTCGAGGGATGCAGCATGACGCGATTATCTGTGCGGCCCGAGGAAGATGAAAATGTGGCTCGCGAATCGGAATTCCTCCGGCGGCAAGGGAGCAAGCCTGGCGAGGAGTAAAAGCGCCCTTCCACCCCCACCCCCTCCCCGTGGTACCGATGCCACGTCCTCCAGACTTCTGCGTCGTGGTCGTGGAGAAATTCCGTGCCCGTCTCCGCCTCGCAGCACGCCAAGTGCGTTCGGATCTGTTCCCAGCCAGCACACAGACGAGATGAGCGCCGTTCGCTCGGAACCGGTACAGAAAAATACGTCGGGAGGGGAGGGGGAGGAGAACTGAATCCTCCTCCTGATCGGCGGGATGGCGGTGGCGCAGCATCAGGTCCATCTAGGGAAGGGAAACGGCTGCGCGAAATAATGCCAGGGATGAATTCCTAGGAAACCCGCTCGGGAAAACTCCCGTCCGCAGAGCGAAAATAAATTCGAATCTCAGAGCGACTCTGTGAAATGAGAAACTCCGTTCCTTGAAGATGAATCAATCAATCACACGTCACGCTGCCTGCCCGTTGAGGACCGAAGCGCAAGTATTCTTGGAAACGTTTCGGAGGAAACGACGCGTCCTCTCCAAGAGAAACCCATGGCGTGCATTCCTCTTTTCGGCGTTTCTCGGCGCCGGGTTCTCCGGGCCGACGCCGGTAAAATGCCAGGCTGCTGGCGCTGCAGAGCGTTCCGAAGATAAGCGCTCGGCGAGTGTTCCCGATCTTCGAGCAGGCCGAAGAAGGCCGCCTCCGTCGGAATCCCATCGGGGCGAAATTTTCGGACTCCCCGGTTCCCATGTGCCAATACGCGCATGGATGCTACGCGAAACCCCTTCGCTCCTGAATTATTCACACGCGTTGTTGCCCTGGTATCGATCGGCTCCGGATTCTGTCCACCAAAAATCCATGGTCGCAACCCAGTCGCCTTGGAACCGGAGACGCGGATTCTCTCACCCATAGGCTGTGGGGTGCGCGCCCCCGCCTGCTTCGGAGGACGGCTCTGACTGCCAGGCCACTTGCACTTGACCCGGGTCAGCTGAGGTGACCGGAGTCGCCTCGGAAGAGCGGGACACATTCGCACCCTTTACAAAGGAGCGTGTCGAAGTTCGCTCGGGGGAGAAAAGTTCATCCTCATCTTATTTACTTCCGCACAGTGCATCTGTCATTTTCGGGTCCATTACTTCCAGAATGGCTTCGGGTGCGTCGCGAGGGATTGTTTCCATGGAACGTCTCCGCTCCTGAGCCGAAATGAAGCGCGTGCGAAGGGAATCATTTCGGCTGGCACGTGGTTCCCGGAGCTACAGCCACACGAAGGAAGGTGGTCAAGCGGTTCGATCGCTGCGTTTCACTGCCGGTACATCGCTCTCGTGAAGGGTAAACGCGTGAGAACGTAAGTGGATCGGAGTGCCGTGTCTGCGCGCCCGACCGAGATGACATCTCGGTAACCGAAGAGCTCGTGCGGCTGGGAGTGTGTCCTTTCTATGGAACACCAATCGAGAATCCAGAGGAAGTACGAATGCCTCGTCGAATGGTCATGTGGTTTCGCGTTCCAAAGCAACCCCGCGGAGCAACATCCGCAAGGTACACGTTTTCAACAAGCCCCACATGACCTCCCGTTGAATTCCTGTTGGCAGCTTCCCGTTTCTCAGGAAAACGGAGGAACCCCAAAACGGATGAAGCGTATTCCGGTTGGATGAACGAAAGCTGGGAAGCCCTCTCGTTCCTCTTGTCCTTCTGAAGCGAAACGCCGGCTCCTCATCTGAAATTCTGGAAGGACCGAAGACACGGTCAGCAAAGATTCTTGTACTCTTGAGCTCACTTACGTACTAATCCTCAGTCTGCGGCTTAATGCGGTCACTCGCTCGAGAAAGCTGACGATAAGAGTATCGGGGGATCTTTTCCAAGCCAGAGGTTCAAGATAAGAAAGTCTTCATCTTGGCAATGGACCAGTGTCAAGAGATGCACTGAATGGAGCGTGGAGCTGGGAGAGCACCTTGCAGTTACGACCGACGGTCGGATGGTGAAAACGTCACACGAAACGTGCCCACTCTTGGAATGATC
Organism: Raillietiella orientalis; assembly: GCA_036172245.1. NCBI lineage: Eukaryota > Metazoa > Arthropoda > Ichthyostraca > Raillietiellida > Raillietiellidae > Raillietiella > Raillietiella orientalis. Next base: position 5,757,569 of record JAYWIR010000003.1, on the reverse strand, counting down.
CAGAACTTGTGAGATAGCGCCAAAGAATTCTTTCGCTATCCGGTGGGACAGCCATTTCCATAGATGAAGCTGTGCTGTGCCTATTCTTCTTCTTCCTAAGGGAACTTTTCCCATGCCTCAATTCAGAATGGCCAGGATCCTAGTAAGCAGTCGCTGGTGCGCATGATGGAGTGGTGAGAGCGGAACCTCTCAGCGCATTCTTTTGTGTCCCCTGCATTCTCTGTAGGTTTCGTCCTACCGTACCCCAGCAACCAGTACCATGTGAGTGAAAGGTATAGCCTCTCCCCGTAGGGAAGTCTCTAGGGGCTGCTCTCTCTCTTCGCGAGACGCACGAGATCGGATGGTTCCGGCAGAAGATCAAAAAGGAACCTGGAATCTTACCCATAGGAGGCTACGGAAGGTTTCCGAGAAACTCCGCGGAGGACACATAACGTCGGAAGATGAAAATTAAAGCAAGAGGAAGAGCTTCGAAGGGAAAAACTCCAGATATCATCAACGAAGACCTCAGATACAAATAGACAAGAGGACATGAATCTAAGGTCTTTTCCATTTAGCTGCGATGGATTCTAGAAAGATTGTAAAATCCAACGGGAGCGGGAATAAGAACGGTCTCTAAAATAAATCACAGAAGATGAGGGCGAACTATGCGAAGACTATCCTATCCGCGTAGCTTCTGGATCTGGATGCCACAGTTGATATCCAAGGAGTCCAGAAATAGACAGTAGACGATCCTACACTCGAAGGCGTAGCAGTTTCAACCGGAGTTCGCCCCAACAAGAGGAGATTAAAGGAGGAAGGAATCGCTCCAAGTCGTAATCCATTTCCTGTTTATACACAGGAAGAAAATGACCGATCGAAGCAGATGGATTGGATGGGAGCGTGATTACTTTCTGGCAAATGCCTATGCAGATATCATCCGATGACGATGTAATCATCCTCCTGTGCACATGTTGTGCGTGGGTCGGTCCGTCCATCAAAGGGTATTTTTGCCGAATCGAATGCAAAGTCGCCGAAATCCAACAAGCGCAGGCGGCATTTGAGCGTTTCGTGGGAAAAGTGTCCGTGTATCACACTTGAGTCTAGGATTGATTAGTCAACAGGTTTGTTCTCATTATCTCAGACAGATGAAGCAACATGCTGTTATGAAATAATCCCTAGGGTTTCTCATAAACATCTCCCCCTTTGGAAGAGGAAGAGGAAAATTCTAATGAGTCCACTCGGACGCGCCAAAGATTAGCTCGAAAATGATTGAGTAGTAGTTGTTCCGCGAGTTAATATGCTGCCCTGTGCAGATTTCCCTTCTTCGGGAGGAAAGACGGGATGGGTACTTGCCGAAATTCTGGGCTCGCAACCCCCGTTCGTCGAAGTTCGTCTCTAATGGTCAGCACGACTTATCTGCTGGCGAAAGTTTCAGGAGAAGACGCACTTTACGAGAGCTCGGTTTCATCTGAGAAACTTTTAAGGCTGCCTATCTGTTATTGGAAGACGGCCGTTTTCGTTCTTGCTGATAACGAGCGCTCCACCTCCTGCTCAAAAGTAGCATAATGGTCTTTTTCGATTCTGAAGATCATTCAGGAAAGCACTTTGGACGCCTCCGAACGCTGGAGCATCTAAAGATCCGTAATGCTCCGGAGCTTTCCTCCCCCAACTTTGTTAAAGCCGGAGATTGGCAACCCGGAAACCTCGGTTTTCCCTCCTTTGTGGATGTGCCCGAACTTTCCTGGTACGGAGGAGGATGAAGCTCAGATTGCACGAATCTCTGGGATGCGATCGCAGCGACGCGATTTCGATGCATGGGAGGGCGCTCTCCCTGCACCAGGAAAGTGTTCACACACCAAGTGGGCGGTGAGGTCAGATGAACGACTCGCAGCTCCCTCCCGACCGCTTTCTTGCGGACCCAGCTCGCTTCGCGTTCAGCAAGACAAAGAACTTGCGGACTCCTTAGTGAGAAACACGATCGAACACTCCATCGAAATGTGGGTCATCTCGAGAGGAATTAAATAATCATCACCTTTGATGCACCCAGCTGTTTCTTCACGTGGCGAGAACCTCCCAATTTCCGGACACGTTGTGCTGGACTTTGGTATCCATTTGGACAATTTAATCTAGAAATAGCTCTGGTTGCAGACGGATGGTAATTTTGATGGATGATGATGAAGCGCCTTAAGAAGGTTTCATGGGTAGTGTGAACTCGAACGCAGGCAAGGTTCCCAGCTTATCTTTCTAGCGCAGCTCAAGGGCAGCGTCACAGGATAATCGCCCCTGTGGAACAAACCTCTGCATTCGGCAGAGAGCTCGGCTGCCGAGAAACCAACCGAGCCAAGTGGACGCCCACGGCGTGGTGACGCGAGGAAACCTCCAAAAATCCGGAAAAATCGGTGCCCCTCGAACCTTCCACGCGAGCTGGTTCTGCGCTCGAGCTGACGCAGAAATCAGCGGTCCATGCAGCTGCCAATGGCTCGGCTGCTCGGGCAGATATCTTCACGGTGCGATGTCATAACAGAGACCCATCAGTCGGCTTACGTCGGGCTCTCTAGACCTTGGTCCCCTTACATGTTGATACACTTGCTTTCAGATCCGATTGGCTTTTCGTCTCAAGTGGGGCGTACGGAACCTCCGCGCACCGCCGTCTCCGTGCTCTGAAGCCTCTCCAAACAAACTTCTGTTACTTTGGGCAGTGGGCACATTCCGGTTCGGCAGCCTGCAGCTGTCCGAGGACACAGCTGCGGTCGCTTCGGCAACTGCAGATTTGGGCGCTCTCACTGCTTCCGAATTCTCTGAGGCTTTTTGCGGCAGTACCCTCGGGGCGAAATTGATTGCCTCTAGGGATCGTCAGAACCAGTGACCTCTGCCTTCCTAAGATGAATTTTGGAAGCGCCGCGGTTGAGGCTCCCGATTCAAATCGCTCCGGATTCAAAGAGAGGGAACGCAGAAGTTTCCAGAATCTTCGATCTTCATCTCATTTGACTCAGACAAAGAGCCCGCTGTGCTTGGCTGCCCATCTCCCTCGCCTCTCCTTCCCTCTCCGGCTTGCCCCGAAGTGGGATCCTGCAACAGATACCTCTGCGATGAATTCTCAAATGGAGCCGAGCTGCAGATCCATTTCCGAACAGGATCCAGGAAAATTGGATCAGAAGGCTCCGACTTGAATTTTCCTTTCACAGCTCAGGGAACGATGCTCATCTCGGTTAACATCTCATTGTGTCGCCGCGGCGAAGCCGGCTGGTGGTACAAATTCCAAAAGAGACGCGCTACGGCTCGCCCACGGATCTGGAAATCAATCACCTGATCTTTCAGTCCGCGCTTTCCTAAGTCGGCACACAAGAATTTGTGCTGTCGAGGCGCAGGTAGGCGCATTTGTGAAGCCATTAAAGCGAGCTGGTTGTCGGGCGACTCCATCCTCTGCCGTGACAGCGATGTCAACTTGCAACGCCGCAGCCTCCGAGCGGGCATCTCGGAGTGCTTTCCCCCTGGCTTGCAGCGAGCTCGCACCCGTTCGGGAGACGCAAGGAGAGAGAGTCTGGGGCGGTCGGGTCTCCACCTGACTGCAGAAGAGTAGCCGATGTGCCCGTGAAGCCAGCCGTTTTTCGAAGCGCAGGAAGAACAGCGATGACGCTTTCTCATGGCTGGGCATCTGTGACCACGGTTTTCTGGAAACTTCCCACAGTCCGAAAAGGAGTCATAATTCTAACGGCGGAGGATTCGAAACCTAAGCCTTTTCCTTCCTGGAGAGAAGCTGGCGTGGACGGGGGAATTCATCCGAGATTGCAGTTTCGAAAGCGCTTCGCAATTCAGACGTATAAGGCCTTTTGCATTCTTTCTATGGAATCCCAAACTCCTCCCTACTTCTTGCTCGCTTATCCGACCTACGGCAGAAAAGTCTTGCTACCGAATTTCCCAAGCGTCACGGTAAACCAAGACATGTTTTTACTACGAACGTTCGCTACGGTAGTCATTGCATGGGTCAGGTGGGGGGGTTCCACCTCCAACCGCAACCATGGAGCCGAGTTCAAAACCGATGCCTTGGGACAGGACAGGCGAGAATTTTCATCTGAGTGCTTGGTGCGAAAACGGAAAGCCAAGCGGCAGCACACCTGGGGAACATCACCGCCAGCGCAGCCACGGGGCATTCTGTGCCTATGCGAGGGTTATGGGAAACGGAGACTTATGGAGCGTTCTGCAAGTTTTCAGAGGCGCTTCGCAGAGTTTTCAAATCGAGCGCACCCCAAGAGGGAAAGGGGAGTTGTGCTCATCCAGAAACATGGAATTCTTCGCGTCTCCCTTGCACCTCGAGGAGCGCTACTTCCAGTGGCAAGCAGCAGTTTCTCTCTGTGTTTGGCCCCAGCTCGATTCTAGAAATTTCGGACGCGCGATTGATCAGAATCGAAAGATCCTCCATAATCCTGGGGACTCGGACAGCACGCAACCAGTAGCAACCTCTCTCCGAAACTCGGGTTCCGACCCGAGGCAAAACATCTTTTTAATCTTCCTCTCGTCCACCTTCATCATGGGAAGCCCTGAGTCATGACGCAGCAAAACGTTTCTGTAAATTGCGTTAGCTGCCTTGCCATTTCTTTCCTCGTTCCTGTCCGTTCTGGGTAGGGATGGAGGTCTCTTCAGCACTATCCAGGAGTGCTTCCCAGCCGAAGAAACAGAGGAGGTGGCGCTCAGGGAGACAGAGAAAAAAAAAAAAAAATCGCAAGAATCGGGTTCCTTCTTCAAGATAGCGATTCTCTTTAGCGCTTGGTGGATCCTGCGGCCAACGCTGAGCTTCTGGGCTTCCGAAAATCCCTCGTGGCATCATCAAACTCACTCTCTAAATTCTCCAATAACGGATGAAGAAAGGGTTGACCGAAAATTCATGCAGTTCCACTTTTCCTCCAGCAATAATTATTGCTTTTTCACAAATTCCGTCTTCTCTTCCTGTAGAATGCTTTTCATCCTGTTCTTCAAAGACTGGCCTTTCAAACCCTCACTCTGACTGTCAGACACGGAGCTCTGGGATGATGGATTAGCACAGTAGATCTCCAAGCAATTAAACGACCTACGAAGATTCATACTTCGTCCCTTAAAGATCCTTTTTCCGAAAGCTATCCACCCTGTTTGCAGCAGGACAAGCCATCGCAGTCGATGATCGATCGCGCTGCGGACCCAGCGATAGGTCTAATCAATAGGAGTACTGCCAGATGGTTGAGCCGATGAATGCGGCACACGGTTCGGAGGCTTTAAAATGTTTTCCCGTCAAGAAAAACATCTTGTCAGCGCGTTCCTTTGTTTACGAAACGCGTTTCTAAGGAGTTCCCAAGCTAACTCGGCAGCAAGGGTTCAGGGATAGGGGGATAGCTTTTCCCGACCTCCTCGCCCTACTGCGAAGATCGCATGATTTCAGACAGGGCAGAGAGAGCGGCATTAAGTCCGCTTTTATTCCGGCGTTTACCATTCCTCGCTATCCTTGCCGGACGCACGCGGCAGTTTCCCGCTGTTTGATCGAAAAGACAAAAATATGTGTGTATGTAAAGTTTTCGGAGTCTTTCCCCGAACGCTCTCTCCTTTCCCCCTTTTCGTACGGCAGGCTCAGAGTGGTTTTCTGCCCCCCTTCGGCGAAGCAGAGGCTTTCATCCCCCGAGCAAGAAACGGGCGTGGCAAACCCTCTAGTCGGACAAGGGTCAGGTATTTCTGGAAAAACCGGCGCTTTCCTGAGAGGACGTGAAAAGAAAGTGCGAGTGAGCAAGTCCTTATTTCCGTCTGGCTTACTTCCGGGCATTTAAAGAAATTTCGAAAGGGTCAATCAGGGCATGTGCGCGAAAGCATCCAAGCGACACTCATCGCTGCAGCGTTTCCGAGACTGGGTCGCAAATCTCGCGGACGCAAGAGCAACCATTCCTCTCTTTGACCGCCCGACCCGACTCAGAGTCCGAAGTCTCGGTCCCTTGAGCTCTCGGCATCCGCGCTTCCTCCCGGAGAAGCCGTTGCGGCATCAAGAAGGGCCTTTCATTGAGTTTTCCGTGATCATGACTGATGTTGACAAGACTGGACGGGGGAAAATGATCAAAGATAAAAAGAATAAGCCTTGCCGCCATCCGCGCCCGAAACGGAGCCGTTCCAAAGACACGATGCCCCGCTCTTGGCCGCCTTGCCTTCCTTAGGGCACTCGGGGAAGGGGCTCTGGGAGCTGCACGTTGAAGGAAGCAGAGATCGAACGCTTCTCCGGTCTCCTGAGCAGCGAAGCGATCTTCCCAATGAGCAGCTGTCTGGCTTCTCACATCCGAACCAGAATCAGGTGTGAGCGAACTCTTCCTGTCGTTGAAAAAATTCTCAGGAAGGCAGGGCTGCTGCAGGAACCTGAAGGAAATCGCTTTGCATCCCAAAACAGAACTGAAGTCCTCCGCCCATCCGAGAGGCGCGTGGTCACGACTGAAACACTGGTGGTCGCAACGTCATCGGGGCTTAGGAAAACAGGAACAGGAAATGCTCCCGGAAATTGTTCCTTGCTGTCCCTCGAGATCGTACGCAATCCTGTCTGCCCCTTTCCTCTTTCCAACGGACTGGAAGGAGCGTAGGAGCGTCACCTCTCACTGAACTGCCGCGTCCCACGGTTTGCAACTCATCTGAGGCGTATCATCCTCTTGGACAAACATCTTTTAATAGGCGGCCAAAGAATCTCAGGTGTAGCTTTAAGACGAACCTTCCGATTTCTCAGAATTAATTTCATGCTGAATTTCATAGGGAGCCGAAAAAGCAGTGAGTAATTGACCACCACGTTGGCACGTTCCAGGACAAAGAACACCGCAAATGTACGTGTATGAATACGTGTACGCAGTGTGATAAGACGCGTATGCATGCAAGAAAGAGCGTGTTCCTTCTTCCTAGAGTGGTTGATCCTACGAACGAGGCAGCTGGGCGTTGCCGAATCTCGCTCGGATGTTGAGTAATTCTTCTAATCCACTTAAGGCTGACGCTGCTTAATTTCTCGTTATCTCTTATAGGTTCTTTCTTCTTCCTTTACCAATTTGCCTCACGGACTTATCTTCCGTATCCAAAACAAGGATTCTTTTGGGAACAAAGAACTGGGAAACGGACAGGATACATTGTACGATGAAATTCTGTCATTAGAAAATGCAACCTGCTGCGTTGAATGAAGGATAAAAGACTCCCTGTTAAGCTTGGGTCGCCAGGAGTGTTCTGAATCGCTGCTTGCTCTCCGTGCCGGAGTTCAACGCGGAGGCGCCTGACCATGCCGAATGCCTTCCTTGGGGTTCGTTAAGTACTCGAGGACTGTCCACCTCCTTGATGGGGGAGGGGTCACCAAGCTCTTTAACATTGTCACGCCACCCGAGGGTGCGTATCACTCTTCAAGTTACAGGGGTGAATCCCCGGAGAGACCGCCCTATGAATCCGGTAGACTCCGTAGGAAGGAAAGAGACCGTTCCTCTTACTCTTCGTAGGGAAACTTAGAAGGGAACCGCCTCTTCCTTACTCTCACCTGAGGGACCCCTTGGAGGGGAACACCTAATTTTTTCTCCGAAGGGAACCCAAAAAGGAGCCGTTCCCTGTTTACTCCTTTGAAGAGGACCCCGAAGGGAGCAGTGCGCTTCTGTGACCCGGGAGAGGTATCGACCAGCTCCATGGTATGCAATGGAGGGACCCAGTTCTCACGACTCGAGGGTAACCCCGAAGGGAACCGGTTCTCTTGTGTTCTTGAAAGGACTCCGGAGGATCAACTTCTGATCCCGGCCAGTCAACGGGGGTATCCGGCTTCCACCAGTGCCGTTTCCTGTATGCGCGTAACAACTGCACGCTCCGGGAGATCCTGGAAGATCCCGTAAAGAGTGTGTAGGCAAGCAAAGCCTTCCTCGCTGCCGCTCTGCCCTTCCTTAGGGAACACACGGACCGCAGCCTTACAGCTATATGAGGGTTACTGTGAAATCTCCGGAAGGAGAAGAGGACTGGGCGAGTAGACAACGGGCCAGCTCACCAACGCTGCAACACCGAGTGCTCGACCTCGTGGACTTTTGCGCTGGGGAGTGCTACTGGGTATCCCGGAGAAAGACCTGCAGTGGTCCCCGGTGCTTATAAACACCCGCACCCTCCCTTGAAAGTGTCAGGAGTCGGCATTGATGCTGCTGCACTGGGACCTCCCGTGCAACGCCCGCCTACATACTGGACACGGGAGAAGGGGGTGGACCCAAACTGCAAGGTTCAGGGAGAGGGAATCCCTCCCGCACCTCCTAGTGAACTCTGTTGCTCTCCGGCCTCCCGACGCTTTGCCACGACCCTGAGAACCCCCGGAGGCAACGCCAGAGACGTTTGAAAGCTCCTCTTCCTATGCGACGCCCTCACGCCGGCCGCATTCCCAGCAGCACTTTGCTGCCCGTGCGACGGGACCGTGGCTGCACGGAGCAACATCAGAGGAGGCCAGGAGAACAGGGATGCCATCTATTTTGCTGTACTCTTCATGAGGACAGAGTCACGATGGCTCCATCTGGGGGTCTTGGAACAGGAAATTGCCGGCATCCTTACAAGGATGCAGAGGACACCCTCCAGCACATAAAGATCCCTTCCCGAACCCTCCAATTTATTTGACTATATGTTTTTATTTTATTTTTTTTTCCTTTTGTTTGTCTCCCATTTCCCTGTACTATCCTATCGAGGCGAACCTCGCCGGCCTGCGTGCCAGATCCCGGCAGGTTCCTCCTTGTAGTTATTAGTAACGTGACAGGATCAAACCTCCTGCCACAGACATAAATGTTTATTTTATAAATAAATGCCCTGGTATGATCGGGTGTCAACCAGTGCCACCACACCCGGAGCCTATCGGGGCCAACCAGCGTCATCCTGCTAGCGGAAAGCTCGCATCCCCCGTTCTCGGCATCGACGCTTCCCCGGGTGGGATTCGAACCTGCAACGCTTTGTATCACCCGCGGAGACCATATGGCAACGGATCAAATACCGTGCTTCGAGCCAGGTGGCCAGAGTAAGGTATTCGATGGCTTGTCGTTTGTCCATACGGGAACGAAACAGTGCAATCTACAAGCATCCAGGAGAGTGCACAAAGGACATCGACACTCACACGTGCAGGCGTGAGCACCTACGCCAAAAGTACGGGAGTCAACTGATTTCTCTTCCACGTAGTTTTTTTGCCTCTTCAGTCTTCCTGGTAACTCTGCAAGCTGCTGATCCCGCTACAATGCAGGCAGCACACGCTCCTGGCCGTTGTTGGTGCAGCACCGGAGTCGCCTTCAGCCGAAGAATCCCATGCGAGACGAACGACCGGCAGCCCCGCAAGCAGAACTGTTTCTTGTAATTTGGTGGGCGTCAAGATGGCCCCATATGGGTGGGCTCCGTTCGCATTCAGCTCCGGAAACACCAAGCAAAAGACAACCCAACTTCCTCCATACGGATCCAGCTCTTCCTTTTGTCTGTGCTCGGTGTCTCAAGATTTCCTGAACTCTTATGGTATAGGGAGCGAAGGGAGTAGCGACAAGGTAGGTACAAACGTAGGGAGTAGTCCGTGGAATTTCAGGAAATTCCCTACGCTTCCCGGTATGGATGGCCAAGGTGTTTTGCTCGTTCTTTAGATACTGTTCCTTCTTTTTCGAGTCGCTTTCCGGGGACGTCCAGCAGCTTCAGAACCGGCCGACCGAAAACTTCGATCGGTTTCCGGTAACCTCCTCCTAGAGGTGCTAGGTCTGCTTCCTCTCGACTCTCTATCTGCCGAAACGCAGCGCAATCTGCTGCAATCCGGAGCTGCTTCCCAGAGTCAAAGGAATGCTATCTTTGTTCCTGCAGAATAGGGATGAGTCATCCTGGATTGCCCTTTTACCTCGCGATCCGATGGTACCTGTTGCGATGCTCATCCAGCTCGGCGCATCATGCGAGGAAGAAGCAGCCATTTTCTGGTCCCGAATGCGAAACCGAAATGGGCTACCTCCAGAAGGAACTACTGCCGGCAAGAAAAAAAAAAAAGCAGGAGAGAAGCCAAAATGACTTTGCGGATGCCCGCTGGTTGCCGAAAGAGACTGGCAGGAGGAAGGGGAGAAGACAGGAAAGAGAGGGAGCTCGAAGAATGGGAGACAGTGGAGATCTTAGGCGTGATGCTAATTCCCACTCTCACAAATCCCTCTGCTAGAGGACTCTCTTCTTCCTCGGTGAGAATGGGGCGCCTGCCGCGAAAACATCCCCGACGCTGGAAGGATCGAGTGGCGGGGACACGCCAGACGCTGGGCTCTCGACGTGGCACTCTCGAGTTTCCCGTGCTTGCGGGTTCTGGAAGAATTTCCGGCTCCGTCGTCGCCATAAAAGAAACGTCCCGAAATTGCCCGGAATTGCGTTCCGGCAAAAAAAACGATTGGAAGCTTCCATCTTCCACAGGGATCCCTCAGAGGACTGACGGCATGTGCAGAAGAACTTAATCCCGCGGTTCGCTTCGAAAGAACGAAGAACTGTTCTCTTCCCGCTCTTATCCCGAAAGCTTGTAAGTGCTCGAGAAGAGGAGGAAAAGGAGCCGGGGAAGCGAACGCTTCCTCCCGAACTGTGACTCTGGGCACTCTGGTCCAAAGGTCTAGGAATGGAGGATCGCCGCTTCCAGAGACCGAGCCTTCAGCGGTGGTAGCTCAGCACCAGGAAGCAGGACCGTTTCGTGGAAGCCTGAGAGTCGTGCTCCATGGAAACGCAGGGATGAGGTTCACCGACGAGTCTCCTCTTACTCCCGGCTCCCTCCTTTCCGCGAGATTTGGTGGCGATCAGAGGGAGGTGCGAAGCACGGATTCCCGGGGGGAGCGGGCAATGTCCGTCCAGTCGAGATCCTGCTGGGAGAAGGGCCGCCGATGGCTTCCAAGTGGGGGAGGTCAGCACATACTCCGGGAGGAAAAATGGTCAAGGACTCGAGGGAGTTCCTGAGCTCTCTGCGAGCTCGAACGCCCTGCTTTCTCGCTTCTCGGTCTTTTGGCTAAGATCAAAGTGTAGTTTCCCAGAGGTTTCGTGGTTCCCGGGATCTTCCAGACGACTAACCTGGAGCCTCCCTGCCGCTTCGTGTACTCAAAGCGGCAGCGCGACCCTGCCTGCAGGCGCGGAAAGCTCGCGCGTGTCCGGACTGTGAAGGGGGACTCCACCCGAGCGTCTTGGTGGGGATCTTCGACCGCTCCCGAGACCTGCCTGACCCAGAGGTCAGGTGATCGACAACCGTACGGGGGAGGGAAGGGAGGAATTCAAGGCAGGTCGGTGGCGACGCATCGAAGAGCCGACGGGGAGAAACCCAGTGGGAACAGTGGACTGGAGTGAAGGGGGGAGGGGAAGCAGGGAAGAGACTGGGTCTCTCGGATGCAGCTCAGATGGTTGAACTCCCTAGGGGCTCGGAGGCCTCGCGCGGGCTCTTCCGTTTCAGCGGGAGGGCGTGTCCATCGGAGGAAGGACACTCTGCTCGGACTCCTGGATACCGAGTATTCGCGCCCGGTCCGGTGATGGAAGGACCCCTGCCTCAAGCGCGGGACATCAGAGAGGAAGTTCGGGATGACTTCCGTGCGGGATGAGCAGCTACTCCCTCCGGGGCAGAGGTCACACCCGCAGGAGACGGTCCTATGTAACATGTCGCGCGTCACAGCTAAGAGGAGCGGCTTGGCGATTTCCATGGTTTCTTTGCGCTTGTGCGAGCGCTTCTGCTAAACGCGCCTGCATCTCCGACTGGTTGCGGATGGTGACTGGACCGATCCTGGCTGCCATTTCCGCGCGTCTGATGATCACTGGTCTCTGTCTCTTCTGCTGGAGCTCTCCACAGGAGAATGTCTCGACCAGAGAGGCCGTGGCAAGGTCTCCTGCTGCCCTTCCGCCCGTTTCGCCCCGGATCGCCGCCGGCTGTCGATGAGGGACCGCTGCGATTCTTCGTTCCGCATCGCCTTCAGCTCAGCAACCGACCGGGAGATTCGATTTCCTGGGATAGGAGCCGTGGATCGGAGTGGGGAGGAGAGAGCAAGATGTGTTCCAGAGCGCAGCGGGGCGACCCGAGGGAGCGACGTTGGCGGACACCGGGTGTGAGCCGCTCGCTCCTCCCGGGTCCTGTATGAAGGGATGGGATGCCGCAAAGATGTTTTCGGGGAGTTCATCCCATCAGCGAGTAGGAGTCGGCCGGTTGAGTTACATCGTGTCTTTCTTTGTTGTTGTGGGTATCCACCCGGAGGTCGGGTTGGAGGTCGCTGCCTCTCGCCGGAGAGGTCCAAACGTGGAAGAGAATCAGCCCGGCGATGGTCATCCTGTGCAGCAGCATCAGCAGCTTTCTCCCAAGCTGGGAGTGAGCGCGGTGTTCCTCGCAGAGGTCTCGAACCCTTGGATGCTGCGTACCCGGGAGACGGCGCCGATGCCTCGCTGGATCTTCGGCTCCCTTCGTTTCTTCGTTGTGCTCCTTCCCTTGTTCCAGGCTAAGAAGGAGGGAAAGGGAGGAGCGGGACGGATGAGCAGCAAGCAGCATCCGTATCGGAAACCATCTCCCGGGAAGAACGGCACCTTTCCCCGGGAAAACACCCAGCCGTGAACGTACATCAGGAAGCCGTCCAGTGCCCAGGATGAAGACGAGAGTGCCTCTGGGTCGGTAGCTGCTCTTCCCCTTCCGAACACTCTCTGCAAACCCCGATGTCCCCGGCGGTGTCCTGTTGGCCGGGCGTAGGGAGGGGCTGCCTTCCTCTCGTGGGGCGAGGGTCTCCAGGGAGGTGGCAACGATGACCTCGCAACGAGTGGCAGACGGGTTCCGAGGCAGCGCACTCATCCCTGAGGAGGGAGAGAGGGTAAGGCAGCAGCAGAGAAGAAGTAAGAAGAGTAGGCGAGTATGCAGAGCGACTTTCCCAAAGACCCTAGCGGGGCGACGACGGGGGTCAGAGTCCCTCCCTGTTGAGGGAGAATTCCGGGAATCGGCTGCGCATACCCCTGCTCCCGTTCCTGGAGAAGAGTAGGAAACGAAGGGGAAGGGGGAGAGCTTCTCCTTGACATCGCCCCTCTTCACCCCCCCCCCCCCTTCACCAGAAGCCTTCGGAATCCAAGTTCTCTCGAAGCGGCTCCCTTTTATTCCCTGCGCCTTTCAAGACCTCTCCCTCTCTTCCCACCTCCAGAAGCACCAACTGGGAGAAGAGGAGAAGAAGAAGAAAAGAGGAAGTGGAGGAGAAAGTAGGCACGATCGCTTCTAGAGCCGCCCTCGAGTGCGCATCCTCCCTTCCCCCCCTCGGCTGCGCTTCCGGTCCGCGTCTGGCTCCCTTTTTCCGCTCCTGGGAACAAGCGCGTCCTGTCCTGTTCCGGGCGATTGCGCAGGCTCCCGGGCTGCGGCGAAGCCTCGCTCGCTGGCGGGCGGACGCGTTCGCGAAAGGAAGGCAGAGCCGGAGGGAGCAGGGAGAGAGCGGGGAGGGAGGAAAGGGGGAGGCGGGTATCGCCGTCGTCACGGACTCTCCCTCTCCGCCCCCCTCCCCCTCCCTTCCTTTCCCCGCTCCTGAGGAGAGCGCGCAGGGCGAGCCGCAGCGGGCGGAACGGACGGGGAAGAGACGGCGATGGGCGGTGTCGCCGGTCGGGCAGGCGCAGGTCCGGCTGCTCTCCGTCGGGGTTGGCGGCCGGTGATTGGCGCACTCGCAGAGCCCACGTGACTCGCAGCGGAGCCGAGTTCGCGCCTGATCCGTTGCCGCCGACCATTCTGCCAGCATCCTCATCCGTGTGCGCTCGGCAGCCCCTCCGGGAAGAAGTGTGCGGTGGCGGCGCGCGGCCGGCGTGGTGCGTGTGTGTGCCCGAGTGGTGGTGCGCGCGGCGTTTCCCCGCGTGTGCACGAGTGAGTGCGAGAAAGCGGAAGGAGGAGGGCTGCGGAAGCTGAGGAGGAGGAAGAGGAGGAGACGCCCAGCTGCGCGCGCCGCGCGCGCGTGTGTGCGAAAGACGGAAAACGCGGGCGAGCGACGCCCAAAGACGTGCATCGGTGCGACCGTCGTCACCTGAGCGGTGGCGGAGGAAGCTGCGCCCTCCATCTGCTCCATCAGCCCGTTCTCCCACATGCAGGAGTGCGTTGCCATCAACAAGGCCGACAGGAGCTACGGGATATGCAACGGTGATCAGGCCGCCTACCCGCTAGGTGGTCACCACCACTACGCGGACCTGCAGGCCCACGCCTACTACGGCGGGGAGGCGCCCGCAGGATCGAGCGGTGGCGCCGGCGGAGGCGGCGGGGCCGGCGATCACCACCATCACCAAGGAGGCTACCCAGACTCCATGGTTCACCACCACCTGGCTGACCACCACCACCACCATCACCACCACCACCACCACCTCGGCGCCCACCTGTCAGCCCCCTCTCCGGACGCGAACGCCGCAGCGGCGGCGGCGGCGGCGGCAGCAGCAGCGGCGGCGGCAGCGGCGGCGCCTTCCGACGGCGGCCTGAGTTATACCAACCTGGACAACGCGGCGGCGTACGCGAGCGCCGCCAGCGCCATCGGAGCCTACCACCACCCAGTGCACCTGGCCGGTCACCAAGGACACGGGATCCAGAACTTCAGGCACGAACTGGACTTCCACCAGGAGCTGCCCCATCAGGCCGGCTATGTCGTGCCCGCCGCCTCGGCTGCATCCCCCACGTACCCGGGGTACGCGTACCTCGAAACGCACCCTCCACTCGCCACGCGGCCGCACCTCGGATTCGGGTACGCAACACCCATCGACGCCTTTCGGGATGCGTCGTGTCAGCTGAACGGAATGATCATCGGATCTCCGGCACTCCACGGGAGCGGCTCTCCCTCGATGGCCCCCTCGAACGTGCCCACCTACAAGTGGATGCAGGTCAAGAGGAACGTCCCTAAACCCGGTCAGTAGAAAAAAAAAAAACAAAACTTTGCCGCCGCTGTTGACGGTTGCCGCTTGCCGCCGCGGCTCTTTGGCGCGCGCGTCGATTGCAGAAAAACCGTCGCCACCGGTCCCCTCCCGCTGACCCCTCGCTGCAAGCCAGTGTCGCTTGGCGTTCCCCCTGGTGCTCTTCTCGCTCCGAACGAGGCTCCACGGGCCAGTCGCCGGCGCCCAGACGTTTTGAAGGCGTGCGCGACCGTAGGTCGAGCGACCGGAGGCGCCGTTCCCGTTCGGTTCCCTCCCCGGCGAAGGGGAAGCTTGGATTCCGCTTTCTCGTTGGCGCACCTCCCGATGGAGGCCTCGCGGATCTCCTTCCGATTTCGATTGGCGCGCCGATGTCCAGTTCGGCTCGTGGCTCACTCCGCCACCGCGGATGCCTTTCTATGGCTCGGTGGAACCGCGGGCAACTCCCGGCCGCCTCTCCTCGAGAGCTGGCCAGCCTCGTTCCCACCTCTTCCGATGCAGAGGCCTGATGGCGCGCAGTCTCTCCCTCTCGGCTTCCGGTCCAGGTGTCTGGGGACTCCCTGGTTCCCCTACGGAATTTCGGGGCGGTGCCGCGCAAGGTGAGGCAAGCGAGAGAGCGCTTCCTGTGCGTTGGTCGTGGTCCCTTCTCGCTGGACACCTTGCTGCGCATCCCTGGATTCGATCCGCGTGTGCGTGTGTGTTTCATTTTGGCGCCACCTCAGAGGCGGGCGCCAAAGTCTTCATTTGTAGTCGAGGGGCTCATCGTCCGCGTGGACATCATTCCCGCCTTCCACCGGCCGCGACCCACGGAAGCACCGGAGTTTCAATTCCATTGGTGCCCGAGGCTGCCCAGCGCCGCCCTGGGACACCGCGTCCTCCTCGGACTCCCCCCCTCTCCTGCGGCATCGCGCGGGAGCACAGAAATCAGTTTCTGAGGTTGCCGTTTCGGTGACGCGTCGGCGTCCACGCTCCTGAGCCACCCATTCCCCTGCAGCTCACCACCTCCGACGTTCCCTTGACGAGGCCTCTCCCTCTTCTCGGAAACCGTTCGGTTGCTCGGGTTTCGCTAGCGAGGAGATTGCGGATGTGAGGGGAGGGGCCATTCTTCCAGAACGAACTCCTCGTTTCTCGGGGACTCCTGCTCTGGCGCTAATTTGCTCTCTCCGGCGTCTCGGCTGGGCGCACTGCTCCCGGGCGAAGCCATGCCGGGGTGTCAGTGGCGGGCCTCCTGATGCCCGTCCGCGCCGCTTCCCGCCATCTCCCTAGGGGGGCGCTAGTCTCGCCGAGGGATCTCCATCTGTTTCCGTGTGTTCGAGAATCTCGGGATAAGAACCATAGTGAGTACAGAATTCGCACACCCCAAGAGTGGCCACCAGGCGCCCACTCGCAGTGCTGGAGCCAGAGAGCCACCGCACGGAGGTTGCCCTTGGAGCGCAGGCAAGCTGTCTCCATCCCCCACCCCACCCTCTCCTCTCGTGCGTCCGTGAAGCTCCACCACGAGCCCATCCTCCTTCCACATTCCGGTCTCAACAGCTGCCCTCTTCTCTGTCTTTTCCTTTTCCTGTGGCGTGGCTATAGCATCGGCGCCCTTTTCGAAATGATGTTCAGGCGGGTTCACCTCCCCTTTGACTCTGTAGTAAAAGATGACCTGCGTTTCACTTGCGGCCACCCTGGGACCCGGAATGCGACCTACCTACCATCCTCAGGGGAGCTCTGGCGCCTCCTGGAAAGTAAATGCGGCTGCATCTGAGGGATTGGCGCGAGCTCTAATTAGGGTGCTAATGAGAAATTTTGTGTGGATCCCAGTCGGCTCCCTAAATAAGGGAATCTGTTGCAGAGAGCCGAAAATGAGGCCCCAAAAGTGGGTGCAGACTGGGGACCGGAGAAACTCGAAACGCCTCCTTCTCCAACTCTGAACTGAGCGGATTGCTGGCGCGCCCATCCCTGCTTCCCAGTGGCCAACGGTGGGCTGCATAGGGGCTGCGGGATGCTCAGTGACGCTGGATCCGAAAGAAGGAACCCTGGCTGTCTCCCTGCCAGCAGAGTGCCAGCGGGCGCGCGCCGAAAGCTCCTTAGGGAAGACCGGGAAGCGCGGCTTTTGCATAGGGGGAGGGAGTTGCATGCCGCTGGATGGGGATCCTCCTTGCAGGAGAGCATATGACCCTTAACGCCAACGGAGAATCCACGAACACCCGCAAAACAACGAACTGGGCGCGTGCGTGTGCCACGCGAACCTGGACGCGACCGTCCCTTCCTCTTTCCCTTCCTCCCCCACCAGACTCCCTTCGTCTCACCACTCGCGTCTCTCCCTCTCCCCCCGGGGAGGGCAGCTCACCCGTGCACGTGCTCCTGGAACATGCGGGAGATGTGCTCTCCGCGTATCCAGGGAGGCAGAGCTGCGGGCGCCACCGCCGGAATCTGCTCGCGGCTGGCCCGCTGGTTGGATCTGCCCCCTCTCCACCTCCTGCCTTCTTCCCCCCCCAAAGGGGAAAAAGGAATTCGGACTCCCCGCGGCTGACACCCGACTTCCCACCAGCCGACGCCGCCTTCGGAGACGACCTGGAGAGAGGTGCGGACGTGCTCGAGGACGTCCGCGATGACTCATCACGCGTCCATCTTTCCATCCTCTCCCCGGGGTATCTCCAGCAGCGACGCAGGCACGGGGCGCTGGCCTCTACCCGCCGCCGCTGCCGCTGCCCGCGCGTACTGTGGCGCACGGAGCATCCCCTTGGAGATTCTCCCACCACCCGCTTGGAACGGATGCAGCGCAAGCATATTCCCACCCAGCACGGCCCATCCCGCACCCACACACCTACAAAGGAACGTATTTCAAAGTCATCCCAAAGTCGGCCATTTTCGCTCTGCGCACCGAGACCGCCCCTTTAGACAGCCTGGTCTTCGTGGGCCCGGGTGGTTTGCTCCGCGGTCCGCTGCCTAAGAATACTCGGGAGAGGTCCGCGCGAGTATTCGGATCCATGAGGCTTCCTGGTGAAGCAGCGCGAGCCTGAAGACTAACAACATCCTCCCCGTCGGTGTCCTACTGACCGATGTCCTGGCGCGGAGACTCGTTCCTTCCCATCGACCCCAAATTCCCACAAATCCATGCATTCCTGGGGCTAATCTCTAAAGAGGCTCCACTCCTTCACCTGTCTTCCTTGGACCGAGCTTCGCCTAGCCAAGACGGTGGCGGGCGGATTCGGATTCTCCGAGGGAAGAAGTCCTCTGGCCCGATCCCCCCTTGGAATTCCGTCTTCCTCTGCGCCTCCTTGGTCAGCGTCCGCCTGCCTACTGCTCTTCCCAGTCCTGCCCTCCCTTCCGTACTCCGCCTCGCAAAGACCTGAAAACCACTTCGCCCAATCCTGCTCCAAGAACCCTCTGGGTTCATTCCTGCCCCCCGACTTTTTCCTTCCTTCTTCGTCCTCGTTCCTCCTGTTGCCGGTGCTCACCTTTTTGAAAGCCTTTTAGTCCAAGGAGACTTCCCTCTCGGGCATCAGAGCTCTTCCCCCGTTCTCGCGAGTAGCAGAGTGGATGGGACACGATGGGGAGAAAAGCCAAAACAGTTGACCCTTTGGATCGACCTCGCATGGAGGTCACACGCTCTTTCCAGACCCACCTGCTGCCTTCTCCTCCGGTTAGCTCGCTTGCCTGACGCAGGAAGAAGCTCCTCCACATTCCCCCTTTTCCAAGTGATCTCTGGTGGAGCTCCCGTCGCGAGGTTGGCGCTGCGCTGCATCTTTGCAGCATCGACCCAATCGATCTCTCCTATTCCGTGGTGACAGAGTTCCCGACATCACCCAAGGTGGGCTCTTGATCGGGAGAAGAGCCGTTTGCTTCCTCCTTCCCTTCATCCTTGGGGGCAACTCTTCCCCTGACGGTTCCTCTTCCCTCTTTCCCTCTTCCCAGAGGAATGGCAGGGAGAATAGGCATGCTGCTGCTTAGCGATCCTGCAGGAGCGCTGCTAAAGAGTAAGATCTCCGTGGATCGTGCCAGCGATCGCTGCTAGGGCGCTCTCGAGCAGTCTTCCGGGTGCATCCCGCAGGTCCCGTGGGTCGGAGCCCAGAAGTGCAGCTCCCCCCGAAGTGGTGGAGTCTCTCAAAAGTCGAAGAAGGGGCGAGGAAAAGAAACCTCCGAGTTTCAGCATGGGGGTTCCTCCCTCGAGGAGCCTCTGGCCGACTCCTTCGAATGGGTAGGAGAGCGGATCGCCTCGTTGCCTACTTACTCCCGAGTTCCCTTCGAGATCCCTCGGAACTTTTCCGCACTAGAGCAGTAGAGAGATGAGTTGGAAAGGGAAGCCACGGAAAGATGAGTGATCTTCCGGGATCACATCACTCCGAAGCCAGCTCTTGGATGTCCGACCAAGGAGGGGAAGGCAGCCTGCCCGCGCTCGAAGGACAATCAAACGCTTGCGCTCGGCAGAGAAGGGAGGAGATCAGCCCACAGGGTCAAAGTCTCTTTTCCAAGATGGGAAAGAGACTGCTTCCCAGAAGAATCGGCTCAGGACCGTTTCGCCCTTCGAATCCCGTCGGAGCTCGCACCGCGGTCATCTGCCTCCTCAGCCTCCAATCCAAAGAAAGACGCCTCTATCGGGTCTTGAGCCACGACATTCCTCCCGCCTCTTTTGAGCGTCTGCCGTTTTCTCTTGCGTCCTGCTGAAGGCAGTCACCGTGCTTGACGTTCTTGGAGACCGCGTTCTTTCGAAGTCAGTGGTGCCACGGGCATTCGATATTAAAAGAGGGGTGCGCACCCGAGGAGCCCCATGGGGCCTCCAGAAAAGAATTTGAGGTGCCTTTTTCGCCCTTTTTTTTGTCCGGCACTGTATGGGCGCGCCGAGGGTCCGAGTGAAAAGAGCAGTCGAGTCATCGCAAGGGTTCCGTTTGCCCAAGAGAGAGTGCGGAGGAAGTGGTGCCTGGCTTGATAACAAGGGACAGAAAGGAGAAAGTGCGTACCCTTGGGAAAAAAAAGAGGCACTCGTCTCGTCCGGGCAGAAGCATCAGAAGGCCATGAAACCAGGAGACACAAAAGAAAAAGGAAGGAAAATCTTGCGACTCTTCCAGAGTGATTTCCAGAGGGATGCATTTCAAGGGAACGAGCGAGGGAAGCAAACTGGTGTGGTGCGACGCGTGAACCACAACGAAGTGGTAAAGAAGGATCTCTGCGTCCACGAGGACGGCGTCTGCATGGAAGCTGAAGTCGAGTCTCAATGGACCATTCCTTGCTTTTGGCGGAGGCCGATTCGCTCACCTCAGGGCAAGGCACCCAAACCAAGGGTCATCCTGACGGTCGCTCGGAGTGTTCCGGAAAACTCAGTAAACATCCGAACGGTCCTCGCTTGAGAATAAGGAAGAGATGATTTCACAAGCACCGGTTTCTAGATGGGTACCACAGATCACGCAAACAGATTTTTCCCGGATTCATCTTTTCTTTCTCACTTTTGAAAGTAAGGGGGCAGCAAAACCCGAGATCGTACGTGAGACTTCTCGTCCCGTCAGTGGGCCTTCGTTTGGAGAATGGACCTGTCGCCTCCAAGGCTATGGGCCTCTCCAAACTCGCTCGAGCGAATGGAAACTGATAGGTGGATCTTCCTTCCAAAACTAAGAACGGTGTTTTAACGAACTGCTGCTACAAAAATATCTTTGTCAGGATTAGAAAAAGAGCCATCCTCATCTTCAGCACTGCCTCTCCTTTCTCGCTCCCAGGAATTTCAGCGACGAACAGCTTCTTTTACATCGGGAAACTGCGATCCAAAGATGACTCTATTCTTTGTGTAGAACGACTAAGCCGTCATGAGCGTTCTGGACACCTGCAAGTTGTGTGCATCAAAAAATGCTTTTCTTTGCAAGAGAGGACAGTCGTGACCCGCGGTCCAAACCACTTTCCATGAAGTCATGTCTGTATCTAAGCTATGTTTTGGTTGCGGATGAAAAGAACAGGCGCTGTTTTTGGAGATCCAGGGTGCATTTTCTCAGAAGGGTTTCACTTGACCTAGCAAAAGGCAGCCTGAATCCAAACGAAAGTGTTTTCCTTTCCTTTTCCCCCGTGTTTTCACGTAGACATCGAGGTCAGAATCGTTTGGTAAGAGTGTACATCAGCCGAATCCTCTTGGGACCCCCATCTCTTACTGCTACCGATTCCACGTGCACCTCACGCTGAATCTCACCGCTTGATGTTCTGTTGTTATGAACATCCACGTCGGTGTAAGATGTCATCAAATAACAACGATTTCTTGAGATGTTCGTGTCTGTAATGTAGAACAGCCATCATAGAGAGCTCGAAAAGGATCCGTTTCGAAGTATTCGGCACGTAGCGGCTGCATTGGTGCTCTTACCATCTGCTGTAGCGTACGGAGACGGAAAGGAAGACGTGGCGAATTCCGGTCCAGAGTCGGTTGCGGCTGTCGCTTGAGACCCACGTCGACCGACCGTCCAGCCGCTGGATGTAGAATACTTCGAAATGGGTCCTTTTCAAGCCCTCTATAATCACCGCGCTATGTTGCTGACACGGACAACCGTCGATGACAACCGTCTTTATCCGATCAGTGGTTCCCATCCGTCGAAGTCGGAGGAAGATTTGTTGAGTCCCAGCTTCAAAAATGGGTGCAATCGAACCCCGAGGATGAGTTCGCGGATAGTACCCACAGTTGCCTTCCAGTGTTACCTCGATTAGAATATTTTCGCCACAATAGAATGATAGTCGACTGCTCTTGTTGCGCTAGAATCTGGGATCATACTGGAATACGATAGTGGTATTGTAAGAACGTGATGCCGTGGCATGACTTCTGACTATTAAGACATAAACGGTTGTTGGTGTGCTGTTGGCGCACGTAGAAAACAAAGAACTTCGAGTGGGAGGGCACGAGGCAAGCAGCAAGCGATTTCGTGGAACACCTTGTGTTCATCTGCTGCTGACCCGCGACGAGCGCGAAGGTTGCGGGATCGCTCTGGTAGGTCGAAAAGGGAGTGCCGGAAAAAGAATTCTCTCAATGGGGAAGCGTATCATAGGACTCGCACAGTCTGGAAGCTTCTGCGGCTTCAGGGAGAGTTGTTTTCCCTTCGTTTTGCTGATGATTTGCTTTCTTCAAAGAGGTTCTCACTTTTGTATGCATGATGGGGAGGGAAACCTACTCGCATCCATGTGACTTTTCCCAGAACGGTTCAGTGCAGGCATGCGGGACCTGACCCACCTTGGCCAAACACTTGCTCGACACTTGATTTCCGGAATGTCTCGTGCTCTCTGCGAGATCGACTGATGGAATATATGACGAGTGGATTGGATCAACCGTTTTCCGAATAGGGGATTCTGGAGAATCGTAGAAGCGTGGGTAAACGCACACGATCGGAAATTAGATACGTTGGCGCATCTGAAAAGGGAGAGATAGAGAGAGAGAGAGGAAGAAAAAATGGATGAAGAGTTCTTCTACCTGCGTAGCTTTAGAAATCACACATGACTTGAACAGTTACCGATGCACTAATTAGCTATGCACTGGCGTGTATGCACGCGTGCAGGAGTAGGCGTGTGTTTCGGGTGTGTGTAGTAAGTAACCTTTAGTATGGACATCATCTTTCCGAACTGGAGGTCGATTCTTAATAGCTCGCGAATCGATGTTAACTGTGCGATGCGCTACCAGCGTTATTGCAGCGGAGACCGCAGAGAGGTAATCTGCGTGGGTTTCCATTTTTCAGGTGTCTGTGCGTTGCTGTAACGAACACACCATTCCCAGTTTCGATTTTTGTACCGCGGAATGTTTCTCGGTCTGCCAAAGGGTGCAGCTGCACAGGCTGCTGGTGCCTTTTTTAGCAGTTCCAACCCCCTCCCCCTGCGGAGCGCTGCACCCGCCTCGCAAGCAGAGGAGGTTAAGGGGTGCTGTCGACATCCACGCGTCTTCCTTGGAGCCGGGAAACGCGCGCGGGTGTGTACGCAGGTCCGATGGGGGATCACCCCGTGGGTTCCGGAGCTTGCGTGGACTCGGTCTGACGTCATTCGAAATCTCCTTCCGTGACCCTTTCCACAAGAGAAGTCATCAAGTATTTGGCTACGCCGCTTGAATCCCGGTGGTGGTGGTGACGCGCTGTACGGTGGGGAACGAAAAAAAAATTTTTTTTCTGTTTTCGTGTATGTATGTATGTATGTATGTATGTATGTGTGTGTGTGTGTGTGTGTGTGTGTGTGTGTGTGTGTTATCCAAGGTTTCTTTCCGTTATTACGTGAATGTGCAGCTGTTTGATTGTCTACAAGCAACGTTCCCGCTGGAGAGCGCGCGTTCTTTCTCAATCACAATATTTGCTGAATTCTATTTTCTCCCCCATTTGTTTACAAATAAAACCCTTAACTGTTTCCCGAGTTTTTCGTAAAACATGTCTGCAAATACAGCTGCGGGAACGGATCATATCCTATTCTCCCCGATCAAACACCACATTCCTCGATCGGAGCCTCGGATCTCTTCGGAAAGGCGAACGTAGGAAAACACGTCTTTTTCTCTTGTTTTCTTTCTTGTTTTTTGGGAAAAATCTTTCCTGGTACTGTTCTGAAACGTGCGACTTCGCCGCTTGTGCGATTCCCTGTTCGTTGCTGGCGTGCCATCCTGGGTGAAGATGACCCGAGTTGCCAAGAGCTTTTTCGTTCGGCTCCAGGGGTTTCACCTCGGAATCCGTTTGCTTCACGTGTGTACGTGTGTGTTTACTATTGCGTTCTTCATCCTCACTGCCAGAATCCCAATAAAAGCACACAAGTGGCTCCGCGGCCGGAAAGTCTGGTTAAGCAGCTGATTCTCTGAAAATCCAACGCATCGCTGGAAAAAAAACGAGCTCCTTTGGACTCACCTTCATCGAACCCCGGATGCTGCGCACATGCGTCCTGCTCCCATTCGACGAAAAATGGCGCCGTTCGCAACCTTTCAGGGGTGCTTGCCGTCTTCCAAGTTCCGGCTGTTGCTAAGCGATGACGCGAGTCGGATGCTCGCGGATCGCAAGGAATATCGCCGCCCCACAGCAAGCAGAGCGCGCAAAGGGATCGGTTGTGGTGGGGTGAATGGGGTGCCGAGCGCGTGAACTATCAGCAACCACTTCGACGTGAAAGAGCAAATTCCTCCCTCCTCACCACTTCCAGAGAACAAACACGGTTGCGCGCGATTCAGAAGCCAGCAAGAAATTTGCGAAGTGTCATTTCAAGTATCCTACGGCCAGCTGAGTGCAGCAGCAGGACCACCGGACGGTTGCCGGATTCGGCAGAACACGTTCGCTTGTTTGCATTGATCGTTGCACAAATACTTAGGGCACCATTGACACCGCGCCCTAACCAGGGCCTGCTTTTGTTGCTGACATCAATGATGATGCTATTAAGTGATGCCAATTAGATCTCATAGCCCAGAGAATAACACTCCCAAATTGGGGCCTTTGAAGTGAAAGATGTCAGTTTGGAATCTCCTCGTGGAACTCGACGCTGTAGAAATCCTCCAGGGTGCAAACTTTGCATCAGTTTGGGAGCAAGAGAGACAAAGGCGAGGAGCACGAGGCAAGGAAGACCACAGAGAGCAAACGGCTGAAACCGAGAAGCTGCGTTTTGAAGATTCGGAAACGATACGCGGGACGCAGATTCATTTAGAAATCCAAGCACACGGTGGGTGCGGGGAACCGATCGCTCGGGGCGGGATCAGGCTATAGAAGATTCTCAGTGACATGTGTGTTGACCTCTTTCGCGAAGGCGAATACTCGGGTCCTGCCGGATACAGGGAAACAGTCGTTCGGTTTGCGACAAACGGCGAAGCAGCCGAACTTTTCTGAGAACGAGAGGTTTGCCGGAGGCTGCAGCCAGGATGAATCGCAGAGAGAAAACTTCATTACGTTGCCGGTGTGAACCGAGTTTCCCCCACTGGGTGACGATGGGTTCCGAAGTTCCTATAATCCCAAAGCCCATGCGGCGGCACTTGCACTCCACAACTCGAAAGCTAACGTTGCGAAGTGCAAGTGAAGTTTTCAATAAAAATTAGGCCCATTTCTTTTTTTTTTTTTTCCTTAAAAAGGAAGAAGGAGAAAAAAAGCGTGATTATAGCCGTCGCAAATACAAAGGGGAACCCTGTGTTCCAGGGAAAACAAATGCCACGACCATTCAATCATTTTGCTGCCGCTTCGTGTTGTGTGTAATCACCTTGGTGTTGTGGGAACCGAGGATTGGATTCTGAGAAAGCAGGAAGCGCAGTCTGCTGCGTTTTCAGTACGGAAGGTTGGGTTTGCGTCTCATCATCCGGTACTTTATCCCAATGCAAGAAGCACGCCTTGCAGGGCATGCGGAGCTTAAGAGCGATCGTGTGATGCTTTGAAGAGTGCGACAGAGCCGCCGTCTCCCTCACCAACTCTTTCGTAACAGGCAAATCTCACGAAGGCGGTGGCGAATCACCCAGAGTCTCCCCCACCCCCCGGTTCATCCACAGAAACGTAAGGGAGCCTGCAGCTGACGTACAGGAAGGCTCTGAAAAAATGGTGATATCCTCACGAAGAGATTCGAGCTGCCACCATCCAGTGGTGTGGTGGACCCATGCGCTTTTGTCTGATAGCGAATGGGAGCGCGCTGAGGTGGTCAAGGAGGCACCGAGCAGTCGTCCGCGTTTCTGGTGGCTCATCACTTGGGAAGCAATGCAGGCTGTAAATCACGGAATCACGTCACACTCTGCTGGGCTCGCTGGAATTCCACTTTTGATCGCTCGACCCTTTCCAGAGGACCTGCCGAAATTTGGGATTAGCCTTCCTTTCGAAATGGAGCTTTCGGTCCATTTCCTTGAGCGATTCTGTGGATCTCCGTGATGAGAAATGCCGTCTGGAAGCAATTATAAGACGAAAAATTCCTTCTTTCCTGCGTCGCCCCTCATGGGCCACATTCTATAGGCGCGAGTGTGAATACCAGAGCTCAAATTCTTTTAATCATTTAGCCTTCCATCAAGCGTGATTTACAGAAACTCCTCATCAAGAGCGTGCTTAGTGAATCAAAGTGAATTCCAGCAAAGCAGATTCTTTGAAAGAATACCCAAGCGCGCTGCTGGATTTGGGTGCGGGTCACCGGGTCCCCATATTCCCGCCAATTTCGCTTGATGACTTGATTTGCATCAATTATCTCCAGACAAAGAGTTCGGTCGCTCCGATAAAAGAGCAGAGTGGGTCGGAATTCTCAGAAAGAGTGTAAGTTTTCGGCGCGCTCGAGAGGACCTTTGCTTTAGCAGAAACACCTGCGAGCTGGTGTCTGCAATGTTCTGTGTTTCCAACTATGGGAGGATGGGTGTCCACGTTGCTCCGAACTAGCGGAAGTGTCGTCTGGCGTTTCTGGTGATCGAACCCCTGTTAATTCGCCAATCTTTCGCATTATCTCATTATGATGCCGTCGGTTGCTGGAAATCAGTCCAATGTCAACCTCATCAGGTTGTGGGGACGCCTAGACCATCGGAGGAGTCGTGCTGGCGAGGGACGATCCCGTAGTAGGGACAACTGGGAATAAGTTCGAACCGTTGCTGGATATTACTCGCGCTTGCCTTATCGGGTTGCAATCATCGATTCTGGAAGCAGGGAAGAGAACCAGAGGGGAAAGCCGAATTCTGTCAGCAAAAGTAAGTGTCTGTAAATTTGGTGCTGAAGAGCCCTCAACGCCATCCCTTTGATTGGTTTGTGGGCATCCGGAGATCTCGCCACCTCCGCAACACGTTCGAGCCACGTGCGCCGCCGCCATGTTTGAATTCAAAAGAACGAGGATTCTTTTGGAAGATGCGTTCTTCGTTTTGTGTTTTGCTTTCATTCTCGTTCGAAGTGCCTTTGTATACCTCATCTTCCTCTCCATCTCCGTGCGAAAACGGAAATCACTTCCGTCATCTCTCTCTCTTGTTTTTTACTCTATGAAAGTATCGAAACGTCACTGGAGGGAATGGAGCGAAAGAGAGATTTCAGCGACTCCTTGGGACTGGCTGCTCATTTGCACAGTCCTCCGTGATTTCCCAGTGACACATCGTGTGTGCTTCGTATTTCAAATTGATGCATCTTTCATGCGAACGGGGAGAACATTCTGTGAGCAGCTCCTGCGACAGAACTTTTTATGGGAGACTTTCCCCCCCCCCCCACTGCCGGTCATTCTTTAACCCAAGAGCAGTCATCTCTGCATGCGGGATTGTCTGATTCGGTGGTCAAAGCTCCCTGAGATTCGAAGCATTTCCACTGCATTGCAATGATGAAGTGGGTTGTTGCGCTGCTCTTTCATCCGATCCCTACGGTTACGTGAAACTGGCCTTGGCCTCCATTGGGGAAGTATCTTTTAATGAGTAGCAGTTTCTTACATCTGGGTCTTTTTCTTCTCGAACAGTTTCTCCAACGGTTTCCTAGATCATTCATCATCGGAGTCAGATTGGATTCCGAAAAATCAGTGCCTTTCCGTTCCTCGACTGGTAATCAAATGGCTCCGGATTCTGCATCTCCACCAGGCGAATCGCGAAGGGTTGGATTTGGTGCCGCCGTGTGTCGAGGTGTTGGGCATGCAGCACGAATTTGAAAAGATCGCATATATTTTTTTTTTTTTTTTTTTCGGTTCCAAAGAACGAACGTCGCTCTGGTCTTCATTCTGGTAAGACTGTTGAGAAAATCACAGGTGAAATGGAAATGCATCTCTCGCGGAGCTGCAGCTGAAAGATACTTTTGCAAATAGTTTCTTTCTCTTTTTTCGTTGTTCTTCACAGACTCTTCAGTAGCCACTTGACGTCTCCTATATAGAGAGACCTTCTTGGAGAATGTAAGGGGGTGTTTAAATTGATGTTTGCTTTCGAATATTCGTGGAACCACAGTATTTATATACATATATGTATGCACGTATGAACACCCAGTTCTACGAATAATAATAATGTGTGTATATTCTTCGTCTCCTCCATTCTGGGCGGGTCTGCACGGATCATTTGATCGAGATTAATTTGCACAGCTCTATGCAAATACAGGTGGGCACGACCTTGTTAGTAGCGAGTCTGGAATGCGAGTGGTTGCTGTACTTGATGTATTTGTTTTTCCCTTTTTGATCGAAGTTCGAACTGCGTGAGCGCGAGAATGTGAACACTCACTATTTTGATCGGCGATCTGAAAACGAGCTGGTGCACCGCTGAAGTGGTAGGGAAGCAACGGTTCTCTGGGAGACGCCGTGGCCACGTCGTCTGTCACGGTTAACGTAAGGGGATCAGACGGCAGCGTCTTGAGCTATTGACCGGAACCGAAGCCACAGGCATGGCCATTCCTGCGCTCTTATCTATCTGGTGAACCGCCGAAGCCTGTGTGTCTGTAAAGTCTCAAGCATCTGTGTACCGCTGACTGAAGTATTGCCAGGCCTCCTGCCTAAATATCTGGCTCGCAGGTGCTTCTTCTCTCCCTATCGTGCTTCCCAGAGAGACCCATCGCATTCAAGTGGAGAAGTGCTCGGCGCTGTTCTGGGGGCTTAGCCCCAAGATGGCTCCTTCCTCCTTCCCGTTTCGAACTGCACTCTCCTGCGTGGCAACCCGACTCGGGTCTCCTGTCTTTCTTGGAAAACGTTTCGCACCTGCGGTGGTAACCCCGCGCCACGGAAGTCGTTTCTTCCTGAGTATTCAGTCGACCTGCTTGGATTCGCACATTTAGGGTCTCGTTTGGAAGCTCCGAACCTCGAAAAAAGGGATTACAGAAAGAGAAAAAAAAAAAAAGGAAAGAAAGGAGAGGCGATGTGCCTAGTCTTCAAAGGAAAGCAGGAAACGCTGTCGACTTTTCCTCTTCGTCTCCCGATCTTTCCCGACAAACGAACAAGCATCCCTGATGAGTTTTCCGTCTCCCTGCGAGGGCAATGGGACCACAAAAAACACACCAACGATTCTCCTCTTTTGTTGCCCATCTCTTCGCTGCTCAGTCTTTAATCTTCACGAATGCTGAGCACACACTGAGCAAGTCTTGAAGTAGGTGGGCACCCCTCCACCGTGCTGGACGTTTACACGAACGCATGATATTTACATACGTGCTTTTTATGTTAACATCCCACGTGTGCTTTGCTTACATGTGCTTACAAAATGTGCTACAAACCATACGTATTTTTTATATCTGCGTAAACTTGAGGCATAGGTTTATGATGAGCAAATGTATGCCATTAATTTTGCATCAGAATTCATTTCGATGGAAGAACAGTAATTTATTTATCGTACACAAATGGACCATTCTGTTGCATTTATTCTGAGATCCTTTATCTTACTCGGATGGGAATGTCTCTATTGCCTCACGTGACGCGTCGTGTCTCAAATTTGTGACGTGCGCCGACATATGTAAGAAAGCGCATTCGTGTGCTGCATGTACATGCGTGCGCAGCGTACAGACTGTTGCTTTCCCCGGCGTTTCGCTACGCCCCCGTTGCGTCCACCAAAGGGGCTTCGATTCCGTGGACCAGGCGTGCACACCCCGACGCATTCCACGTGAGCGTACTTCAAGCCTGCTCGTGACCAGCTTCCTGCTGAGCGGGTTAGTATCCTTGAAGCTCTCGCGGACTCCCTTTGCCAAAATTCACAAGATGGCGGAGTTACAAAGCATCGGGCGGGCAGATCGTTTGAAAGCGGAAATGGAAGTAGCCAAAAGGCGGGCATTTTCCCAAAGTGTGGAAGAGAGGCCAACAAAGAACTTCCCAAGGATGACAAGTGGGAGCAGAGAGGATCGAGCGAAATGGGAAGTGCAAAAGATGAATCACTGCCCCCCTCCCCCTTCGACTCCTGGCTGGAACGTGGAACTAGTTGGGGAAAAGGCGAGGAAAGATGAAAGGAGGACGAGGGGATGCTGATAGCACGGGGTGATGCTATTTGGGGACTTTCGTCAAGAGAGAGAGGAAAGGAAGCCACTTTTGCAGCAGAAGATCTGACACCTCACATCACAAAGAAATAACGTGATCGGGAGAATGCCAAGCCAGCGCAATATGTGAGGCAGCTAAGGATTCACAAGGCAGCGACCGAACGGTCGAAGGATGGAGCACGTGACCAAGGGCCTGTTGTCCAGTCTCAAGACAGCTATTAGGAGCTTTGTCGTTGCCTCTGATCCCACATGACCACGTGGGAGATGCCATTAAGGCGAGAGCCAAGCAAAGTCACAGGCGAAACGAATGGAATGAGGCGTGCCGTTGCAGAGGCCTCACGCCGAAACAACGGGCAAGAAACAAGCGAGGATGGTTAGTTGCGGAAGATCTGCACGCTTCAGGTTGTTCTGGAGAAGACGCCGTAGAAAGCATCTCAGAGAAATCGGAGGATCCCCGATGCCTAGGCAGATCGTTGCAAAAGGAATGCGCCGCAGCTTGGGCAAAATAGCCAGCAGCCAGCAGTTGCTCTGCATAGGCGTCGAGTATCCGCACATTCGGGTCGGTTGCTGACCGAGTTCCTTTCGAGCAATATCTCGGCGAGGTTGCTGCAACTACTCTGTTCTGGAGATTTCGCGGAGCGTCCATCCGTAGAGTTCACATAAATCCAAGCCTGTCTTCAGCTGGAGGAAGTATGACCCTGTCTGGACGCCCCCACCTCATGAATGCTTCTGAAAGCTTCAAGCGAGGGGAGAACAAATCGCTTGCTACGAAGAAGAGGAACAATGAAGGATACACGGAAACGGAGTCCCCTTCCCCGAAGAAAGGATCGAACGTTTTCTGGAAGGAACAGAAGGCTGTTTTTTCGGCACTGCTTTCCGTGTTCGCAATTTCTTCTTTCTTCTGTTCCTCCGAGATGTGAACTCAAGTTGCCAGCTGCTCTGCTTCATGCGAAGCGAAGTCATCACATCTCCCCTTTTGTCCTCCCTTTATTAAGAACTAATCTCTTTTGGTCTTTATTCTCGGAATGCCTTTAAGAGAATCGGATCTTTGTCTCTGGAAACGAACATTTCAAACAGCTCGAGTCACCTGCCAGCATCTTCCTCATTAGTCCCGTGTTGTGACAAGTCTCCGACAAAGGAAACCGAAATTTCACTATAGGTTTTCGTGTCCGTCATTTTCGGTCACCCACTCATACTTGTACACACTCGTGTGTATGCAAGTGCCGTGTGCTTGCTTTCCATGCCCATAGAAACATATGAGACCTGTAAAGGTATGTGGACAAACTGACAGGGAAGCTCGAAATTCAGTTCTTTCGTTCGGCAGACGAACAGACTTGCGGCGCAAACGACTGCCCGTTGCAGAGAGGTCCACTACCGACCACCGACCTCTCTCCTTTTTACGGGTATTCGCAGACACAAGTTGTCTGGACCCAATCAAGGAAGTCCCGGTTTCCAAGAAGTGCGATCCGGAGGGTTTCTCCAGGGAAGCGCACGCACAATAGTCGCTCGCTTTCATCTGCTCTTCGATTTGGCTTTTCATTCTCTCTTCATCTCCCGCCTGCCGCCCTGTTCTGTCCTCGTGGAACTGTCAGACTACCCGTCCTAGATGACCCAAGGAGACCAGAATTCCCTTTTCTTTTTTCCTTTTAAAGGGAGGAATGGGGAGAGAGCTTTCCTTCCCGTCGCCCCCTAAATCGATGGGAAACCCGATTTTGCCGGCAGTGCCATTTGGAACAACCTTTTTCGTTTCCCGCTGCTGAGAACGTGGCAGACACTCCGCGACCCGGGAGTGTTGGCTTTCTTCCTCCCGGTGGAAGATCGTGGTCTTTGTCCTTGGAGCGATGCGTCTGAGGATCTGGAACTCCTAAATGGAGCGCTCCTTCCAGAATTCTGGAGGATAATGCACTCGGAAAGTTTTGGCTGCTTCGTCCCTTGCCCACCTTGTTAGCGTTATCTTTGAAGCGATTCTCTTATGAGCTAATGTCGGCGATAAGGATGAACTCCATTACCTCCACTCGGATGTTTTGACACGCTGGAACGATCGAATCAGATTGTTCGTCCTAAACCGAAACAAACCCCTTGATCTTGAAGTCGAATTTTCCTCAAAACGAAGATGATTTCGCCATGGAGTCGCCGGTTGCATCGATGACATTGGTTGGCATGGATGAGTTAAGTCACTCTTTGCGCGACCTAAGCGGTTTCTCATGTTTCCCTCTTGTTTTATTCCACGAGCAAATGTATTTGCGTCCAATGGATACCGTCAGCTGAGAGTGAATTTGATGTAGCATTTGAATCTGCATTATTTCGGATCTCCTGAATCCACGAGTGCTTGCTTTGCGCTGATGATGGAAGCTACTTGTAAACACGCCAAGAAAAAGGAGAAACACATTCGTTCTTATGCTGTTTGCTTTTTTCTTGTGTGTGTGTGTGTGTGGGAGGAGGCGAAATCAGATGGATCAGTGATCCAGTTTGTGTTTACTCCATCCCCTTATGATCTATCGGTTTCCTAGCAAGCTCTCTTGGTCTGCCGCGAACGGAACCTTGAAAGCAATCTCTCAATGAATAGACAGTTTCCAAGAAAAGAATAATGAATTAATGCGGCTATCGAGCTATACTGAAGGCTCATTATTGATGACAATAAATAAAAAGGAAAATGAGAATAGGAGCAGCATCTACCCTTCCTTATTGCTGCTCTGCTGCTCAGTGGGTGATGATGGTTATTGGTCCCGGAGACAGAAGAATGGTGTTGATATACACAAAATGTAGTAGAGCAGTCGAGAGTGTATATTTCCTTCTAGTACTGGATGTTTCGACTGGAATCCGAAATGGAACCATACCGGGATACTTTTACTCGTTTTACACACTAATTGAATAGGAGTGTGCTAGAAGAAGCTTTAAAGAGAGCAATACCAAAGAGGGAGAGTGATTGCGTATGGAATTAAGGATCTGCCTTAATATACCACTGTTTTCACCATGGCAACAGTGAGGAAGACTTGGGGATCAGGAAAGTTAAATATTCGTAGCATTTCCCAATCGTCATTTTCACCGAACCATCGATACCGTTGCCGAGTTAATGTCTCAAAAGTGCATTTTGAAAACCCCTTTAGTACCCTTTAGTGCCTCAAGCAGTATGTATATATATGAATTTCGCTTCGAGCAGCTCGAAAGCACCGCTTTTAGATATAATTAGAATTCCTGCGTGCTCATATTCTGTGGCTCAAGTGTTTCTCTTGAGTGTCTCCATCCAAGAAGCGAAGATTTTCCATTACGCTGTTTAGGGGTTCCATGCACTCTGGTAAAACGCGAGCTCTCAAAGTCCGTCCGCTGAGTGCACTTCATAATCCAGGGAACAGAGATAAAAAAAACAGTACGGTAGGTGTACAGAAAACGCGCTCCATCAGACATTGCTTTTCCTCGGCGGATTGAGAATTCTCCACCCTTTTGTGTGATTCTCGTCTGTGGGTACTTTCCGCGGTGCGAAACTGCCTAAAATCCCAAAACTCGTAGACAAACGGATGCCTTTTGAGCGATGACTTGCTGGCAAAAAGGGGGGAACAACAGGAAACAGAACTGCTTGAGGAATGTAAAGTGATCCAATATATCTATATCCACGGTTACTCGACTATGCAATACCCACTACTTGAATTCGAAGTAGAGAAAAGCAGAGAACAAGAGGCTGGCACTTCACTTTTCGATAAGGCCAAGCGAATTCGAGAGGATATAGGAGATGCAAGAAGATTGCTTGACCAGGACGGTGAGGAAAAACCACTCGAAGACCCCGGATGAGCAAATGCGGACAGAAGCAACATCGTGTCTTCGTCACTGGTCGGGTACAGTTCTTACGATGGAAGTGCAGTGGAGTTACGAGCACCACTGATCGATGAAGAAAAACACTTTG
Organism: Raillietiella orientalis; assembly: GCA_036172245.1. Taxonomy (NCBI): domain Eukaryota; kingdom Metazoa; phylum Arthropoda; class Ichthyostraca; order Raillietiellida; family Raillietiellidae; genus Raillietiella; species Raillietiella orientalis. The sequence continues at coordinate 5,724,053 of JAYWIR010000003.1, read as the reverse complement.
AATTAGAAAGTGCGAAGTACTTTCGCGGAATTGAGAATATCTCGAGATAACAGATGCTTGCAAATGGCAGCGACTTACTTATAATTTCGCAGTTTACGCGTTCTTAAGGCCGTCCAGTCGTGGCATTACGGAAATTTTCTGTTTCAAGAATAAGGTCTTAAGCTCGGCAAGCAAAAAGTGTTTGGTTTAACGTGAAATCGTGTACACTGTGTGATTGCTCAGTGTATCTTTGAAGAATGGAACGTGGAAAGCTGATGGAAAGGTTTTGTGCGAGATGTTACAAAAACGAGCAATGGGAGAAAATGGGAAGAACCCAACTACAAAGGAAAGCGTCTTTTCTGAAAGTGGGAGAGGTTTCAACGAGCAGGAATTTTCCAAAATACAGCAGCCGAGTTCCTAAGAAGTAGGAGCATGCGAACAAGAAGCCTAGATGGTACTACGGAACTGCAGCATCCTCAATCATTGTGGTGTCTGAGAGCGAAATCCTGAAACATCCACCTCATAGGAAAAACAATCGATCTCCCCGGTCGTGGCTTCAGCATTTCGAAGCTGAATTTCTTCCCGGTTCAACCGAAGGCTGGAAGCACTAGGAATGGGATGCCGTTATTTTCAGAATGTACACGCGATGGCCAGGGATGCTCATGTTGGCATTACATGCATGGGCCCTCCCATATCAAGGCTATGCTTGTAGCTTACGATGTTATTTCTAAATATAGATATATGCATAGACTCTGTGTAATCGATGCCATATCAAATACTAATCTTAATACTATCTGTTGGTAGTTGAATACTGTGTACATGTACGGCATTTAAGTATGAATATCATGGGGCTTGATGTGATGAGTGTGTATGTAAAGAAACACACGGACAGAGGGAAAGGGTGAGGCAGGTGGCCTTCCCGAAGTACATGTGATGTGATGTACTAATACTCTTTTCGAGATCGTACGTTACCAGAAATGGCGCACGCATAGCTTCGAGAAAAAGGTGGACTCGCATGTGACCTTCGAAGTCTTTCCCGAATCGTTTAATTGAAACAGAACTCGGGCACATGCTGCATATACCGCGCGTTGCGGTGAAAGGTCAAATAAAAAGCTCGAAGGGAATTTCCTCTGCTGCTGCTTGGTGGCTGCTGCTTTGGTTTATTTGCTCAGCAAGTGCACGGAGTGTGTGAGGGAGAAGTGCATATACCCAGGCGCAGTCGTGGTCTCGATGCGGGATAAATCTCTGCTTCCAAGTTGCAGCTTTGGGAAATGAAAAAGCGAGAGATACGCACACGCAGGCAGCCTCTCACGATTATCAGCAAATCTACCCGCGCCTTGCGCGCTAAAAAAAAAAAAAAAAGAAAGAAAGAGAAATAATGAGCGGATGACCCGAACGGGTGCGATGGATACATCTTTAGCCCTTGCAGGATATCCAGAGCATTTTCTGACTCGTAAGAGACGCACTCTTTGCTGGTATTTTTATTCCAGAAACCAAGACGACAGCCTCGCGTGCTGGATGGTAGGCTGCGAGAGCGAGTGAATCAACTTTCGCGGGCTGCGAACGCGTTCACGATTCTTCCAGTGCTGAGAGACTGCTGGGAAGCGGCGCCTTGGGAACGGCTGCTGCCGTTTTTACTCCGCCTTTTGTTTTTTGTTCTTTTCCGCACCGCTGCGCTCCGAAAGACGGAGTTGCCAGACGTCAGAGGAGAACAGAGAGAACTGGACGCAAAAAGCAGCAGCAGCAGCAGCAAGCAGGTTCCAAGCACGGAACCACTCTGAAGCGGGTGGATCCCATGGCGGCGGAGGAATCTCCCTGCTGGTCGAAGCCTCCCGCGCGGAACAGCTTGCCGGATGGGAATCTTCTTCTTCTCCGCGTTCGGATTTCGATGCGGAAACTTTTTCCCCGCAACTCCCTTTTCTCTCCCTGCGTGCTGTTCCCGGACGGCACACCCGACGAAGGGAAGGAGTGCTCTCGCGAAAAGATGTGCCCAGAAGTGCGGAAAGATTCGCGCGCTTCCTTCGCGACGGCGGGAGAGTTCTCTCGAAGCTGCAGGACGACGAGAGAGGAGGCCCGCAAGCACGGACGGCCTGTTCACTCCGACGGAGGGGGGGAGACCTCAGCGCGAATTGCCAAGGGAGGTGCGAGCGGAATGGCTCAGCGAGCGCCTAGGAAGAGGATGCAAAGGGGTCTTCGACGGACCTCCCCCCCTTGGGTCTCTTCCAGCTGGGGAGGAACGCGCCACCCCCACCGCTTCTCGCAAGGTTCTTCTGCATCCTCACGCCTGCGCACCAGGCCGTGGATTCTCAGAGGACTTTCAACCCACGAGGTTTCCTCAACGCGTCTCTCCCGGACCACCACGGGAGGCGACACGCTCGAAATGCAGCCGCTCTGCATTTTTGCTTTTCTTTTTTGCCCACGCATTCTGTGCTCGCGCTACAGGACTTTCGCTTTCGAGCTGCGGGTTTCTTGGTGCTCGGGATGGATCCCCTTGCCGGTCTTTCATCTGCACATGGACGATGCAGCGGATGCGAGACGGCACGCTGGGAGCCAAGGGTTCTTTCGCGCTCGATCGGGGTGCTCTCTTGCCCCTTTGAAACGAGCGCGCGGCTTCCCCCCGCTGCTGCCTCCGCCGAGTTCTTGGACAGCAAGCATCTCGGCTACGTCCCACCGTGAAGGCTCCTCCCAGATGACCTTCGCTGCTCGAGATGCTGCTGTTCCCAGCCACGCCTCTCGCCTCATGTCAAAACGGGAAGTTTGATTGCCGAAGCAAGCGTCCTGCTGCTGCTACACAGGCAGAACGTCTCTGAAGCACAACCCGAGAGGGGCAGGGGGTCGTTTTTGCCGCCGATCCTTAAACTGTACGTGTAATGCTGATCCTCTTCGTCGTTTGCCGCCGATGGCGTCGTCGATCACGTTCTCGCCACTCCAGCTGTAGAAGAGCGGATGCTGCTCTTTCCTTCCTCCTTTGACCTTTCGCAGTTCCTCACCGTCGCTCTCTCTGTTGGCGCCGTCCTTTCTCTGTGGCTGTCAGGATAGCAGCAAGTCTCGGGAACTTATAGGTGGCGTAAAGTCAGCTGTCGCCCGACGCCGCTCGTGGCTTGCTGCCGCCGCACAGATGGGTCCCCGCATCGCCCCAGCGTTCGACGGGGAAGGAGGGTAGAACTGCCCACCCTCCTCTTAAGAGACTCCTCCGCAGGGCAGCTCGACCCGACCGTCGAGGCGCGCGCACGCGCATTTTGAGTGCGGCCCGCCGCCCTTGTCAGACATCATCCCCGTAGGAGTAGGCACGCGCTCGCGTGCGTGTGTGCAGCACACACGCACAGGCAGAGCGCTGCTCGAAGAGGGCAAGTGAGGTGCACCCACGCCTGGGTGGAAGGGCTGGCCGAAGAGTCTTTTGCATCCCATCTGCCTCGTCCTCCTCGCCCCACAAGAGCCTGCCTCTGTATGCGCGCGTGCGCGTGCGTTCCCTCCTCCCCCTCGTCTCTTCGTTCGCTACGCGGCCCGCGAGAACAAACGCCGGGAACAATGGGTCCCCAGATGTGGACGGAGGCTCGGAAAAGACGTGCCAATAATTGGCGCTCGTGGAGATGTCGAGCGCTCCTTCCTTTTGTTCTGCGCGTCGGCGAAGCGAGATCGCTGGCAGCTCTCCGCTCCGTGCCTCCGCGCAGCTGACTACCTCGGGGGAGGAGGGGGAGGAGAAGGGGGAACGCAGAGGAGACGCGGCAAGAAGCGCACACGTGTGTGTACGTGTTTGTTGTGTGTTTGCTCGGCGGCGGCGATGGAGAGAGTCGGATGGCGGGGAGAAGCTGCGTGCGCGGGTGGGGCGAAGTTCCATTCAAAGAACCGTATTAACACGTCAGGCGGAACCCATTTTAGCGAGTAATTGGGGATGCCACGATAGGGCAGGGATCACGGGATCGCCTCTTCTTTCGGGTACGATACCCTTCAGTGGGAGTAGCGTCAGGGGAATGGTGGGAGGGGAAGTGGGAAGGAGGGATGCCTTCCCACCAGGCAGAGCCGTCTGCGTTCCCGGAGAGAGCGGGCGACTGCGTTCATCTCCCCAGGGCTTTGTCCCGGCCGTTTTGCTGCCCTCCTCGCGCCGGAAGGAGGTGGAAAAAAGAGTGGGGAAGGGAGAAGGGTGCGGCGCTCTTACCGACGCCACCCTCGCGCCCCGAAAGCTCGCCCTGTGCAGGAGGGTTCCCTTGGAAACCTGGAACCACTTTCAAAGGAAGTCGGAGGAAAACAATAAGAAGAAAAACGCGGCAACTCCCTCTTGACATTTCGCTTCGGTCCCCGGTCAGGCGCCGCCGCCGCAGGGACTGCTGCCGCGCAATGCCTGCAGCAGCCGGAGCGCCGCGGCGGCGGCTTGCAGATGCACGCGCAACCGCGCCATCGTGCCTCAGCAGCGGCCTGCTCCCTTTCCCGTGCGATCCCGGATGGCGGCGACATCGCGACCGGAGCTGGAGAGGAAGCTCTGGAATGGGTGATCGATTAGCCTTTGCGGAAGAGGTAGGCGGGAGAGCTCACTTCTCCCTCAAAAAAAAAAAAAAAAAAAAAAACCTTTCGCCTCGCTCCTCCCCCTTCTCTGTGCTTCTGCACGCCTCGTGTGAGCGAGAGAGGAGGAAGGAAGGATTCCCTGAAGGAAGGGCTCACCGGCTCGAACACATGGGCAGTTCAGAATGAGAAGTCCCTTTTCTCAGCTTACCTATTCCGTACGCCGCCACTGGTCGCTACGCATGGGGCAAGAGCAAGGGTGGGGTAGAAGGAAGAACTCATCATCCATGCTCCCCATTGCTCGGCCTCCACCCTCCTGAGGTCTCGCCAAGACCGCCAGAGACTACCCGGGAGCATCCTTGACCCGCGAGCTGTTCCCCGCTCGGGCGTGTGCACTCGGGCAGTCCGCTCCCCCCCCCCCCTCCCTGCCATCGGGAGATCGTAGTGGAGATCGCGCTTCCTCAGCTTCTGCTCGCTGTACCGCGGCCAACTTCATTTCCCTTCCCTCATAGGCGGTCCCACCTCCATCTTCCCACCCCCACTGCTGCTCCCCTTCCTCCTCCCAGGGTTACTCTTGACCCGGCGGAGAAGGGGCTTACGACATGGACATCCGTCCACCCCCGGCTTGCGGGCCGGCCGCTCCCTTGCGAAGACGATTACTCCGACTTGCGGTGGTCTCCAAGCAACGGCGCTGAGAATCAATGGATCGCCTGCGAGGGGCCCCGTACGAGGAGTCATCGAGAGGACGGAACAACACTCACACGCGATTTTCTCCACTCGGGAACACCTCCGGGTTCCTCCCGGCAGGGAGGAAGGGAAGCGGCTTGCAGAAGGGGAGATGGGGGGGAGTCGCGCTGCGTGGAGCGGGTGGGGATATCTGCCTATCTGACACAGAATTGTCATAAGAACACCATTAGGGCAGGGATGGGAAGCTACCTTTTATCTGATGAGCTGCTTGAGTGCTTCTGCCTCACGCGTCTCTTCGCTGCTCCATCCGATGTGAGCGCTGGAGGAATGCCCCAGGGCCCCTGGAGCCCCTCCGTCCTCCCCGTCCTCCGGAGATTTTATCAGGTGTTTTTGTGTACCATCGACTTCGCGGCGACTTTCCTGTCTTTTCGCTCGGGATGGCCGACGCGGGCGCAAGGAGGAGGGGAAGCCGTGGGGAGGTACAGCAGCTGCGGCCTGCCGCAAACTGCACCACCTTTTCTCTTTTTTTCTTCCCTGCTGCTCCTCCTCCTCCTCAGCCCTCCCGGCTGCCGGGAGATCGAACCGCTCTCTTCCTAAGCCGCGGGCGAGAGGAACATCTGGACAGACTTAGCAAGGTGCCCTAGAGTTTTACCTCGTCGCCGTGGCAACCACCACCACCCTTCCCATCCTCTCTTTCCCGAGACTTGTCCGTGCCTTCAGTCGAACGTCCAGAAGGAGCCCAAAAAAAATGCTCAGCGACTACCGTCGGTCGCACTGGGACCGTCCAGGATGCCGAGCTAGCAGGAAGCGTCCCTAAAAGCAACGGGTTCGGTGCAATCCTCCTCCTCTTCTCATCCATATACTCCATCCTCCCTTGCACATCCTCAGCCTCGTGTTCCTTCCCTTCCCATTCCCCTTTCTCTCCTTATCTCAGCCCCTACAGTCTGTCTGCCTCTCTTTCCCTTCTTCCCTTTCCTTCCCGCCATCTTCCCTCGCTCCCAGTCGGCATCACGAATGATGACCTCCTCCGCTTCGCTTCCAGCGCCGGAGGACAGGGATCCTGCCCGCTTCCGTCCCCCTCGACAGGAGAGAGACCGTCTACTAAGGCGGAAGGACGATACGTGGATGAGCGTTCCTCCCTGGACCGCGCGAGAGAGGCTGGAGGCGGCTGCACACGAAAGAGATCGGTCGACTCCCCAGCATCCGTAACTGTCCAAACAAAAGCTGCCAAAGCAGTCGGCAGGACCATGGCGCTTCTCAGGGAGCATGAGTGGGCCGATCGATCCTCAGTTCCAGCAGACGCATGGGCGCAGGGAGGAACTGCACGGGGAAGAGCTAGACAGCCGGCAGTCAGCAGAAAAATAGGGGAGAAGGGATCATCCACGCCTGAGAGGGACATTTTCCAGGGATGAAAAATTCCTCCTCTCCTCCTTTTCGTGCTGCTACAGCATCCAGGCAACGGCATGGCGAGCAGGAGCACCCACGAAACGCTCTTCCTGATCTTTTGCGAGGGCGCGAGCTTCCCCAGGAGTGGAAGCTGCGTCTCCGTCGCCGGCACCACCCAGTCCTCCGCGAGATCAGAGAAGAAAGCTGAATAGAGAGGTCGCAGCATCTGCAGATGCCGCCGGGCGAGAAACGGGCTGGGAGCAGCAGTACGAGAGCTCTGCGTAGCGGCGCGAACCTCTTCGATTTTCCCCCAGCTCCTCCCGACGTAAGCATCTGTCCCTAGCCCCCCCAGCCGTCCGGCATCGAGCGCGCTCTTTCCTTCCGGCCTTTCTCCTTCAGTCGGTGGATCCGCGCCCCTGAGACGCAGAGGCGAGCGCGGGATGCTGCAGAAAGCGGTCAGAGGCAGTCGCGCCTTCTCTCCCTGAGGTCTCTGAGGGATACCCAGGTCAGGGCAGCTCTCACTCTCTCCCAGAGGCTTCCGGAAGAAAGTTCAAGTGCGCTAGCGGCAGCTGCATCTGTGGGACCTGGCAAGCGGCTCCCCCCCCCCACCCGCCTGGCGCTCCACGAACCCCTGCAGTTTTTCATCTCCTTCGGGGTGCCGCCCCCGTCTCCTTGCTTCGCTCTTTCCTCCGGAAAAGGAAAAAATGCTGTCCCGGTCGCCTTATTCTCTCTGGACCACCAGGGTAGGGCGCGCTCCCTCCTTCCGCCGCAACGAGCACGTGGCCGGACGCCACGCTCAGAGCTTTCCGTCCGCCCAATGGAGACGGTACCAGCGGGAGCAGCACAACTCCGGTATCCCTCCGGGAAGAACCTCCATCAGGGTCGAGGCCGGAACCCGCGCACGAGGAGGCTTCCCAATTCCTCCCTGCTTCCCCGCTTTTCCCACCGACCCCGCACGAGGCGGAGAGGTGAGAAGGTCTTTATGGGACACCACCCGAGGGCCCTCTGGGGAGATCTGAGTCCGCCACGATGCTTTCTAGCGGTAGCCATGACTGCGGGAGGCTCTTCCTGGCAAGTCGGTCCGCCTGAAATCGGCGTCGTCGTCTCTTCCCAGTCTCCGCGCGTCCTACAGCTGCAGCTGACCCGACCCCGGTGTACACGGGGGGTAGAGAATGGGGTGGGAGGAAGGGAAGTTCCCACAATTCGTTGAGCCACTCCTCCCTTTCTCCTTTTCTCTTCCGCAGTTCCCGCGCCTACCGATTGTTTTTTTTCTTGTGTTTTTTGCTACGCATTTCATTGCACGCGCACGGGTGCGCCCTGGTCCGCGCGAGCCGTTCTCGTGGAAGAGGGCGTCGGCGGAAACCTGCGACCTTGCGGCGGGAAGGAGACGAACGCTCAAGTTGCCACGCAACGCTCACACGGCGTCACTCTGGCGGAACTTTCGCGCGTAGCCAGAGGGATGGAGTCTCCCGTCCTGTAGCCCTCATCCGCACTTGGTGGTGTGAAGCCAGCACTCGGGGACGCATCCACATTCGCGAGCACTCGAGGAAGGACAGACGATCCCGGTTCAGCGCACCTGCGGATGCTGGTCGCAGGTGCGCCGCGCGTTCGCGATCGTAGAATGTGCTTGCACACGCACACTTCCGCGATCCCGGAGGGGCATCCAGTCCTACAAAGACGTCAAACCGAGGTCCCGTCGGCTGCTCTCGATCCTCCAGGAGGCAGGGATCTGCAGAAAAGGAGCCGACAGGCTCCGTGGGGAGGGAGAGGGTCGGGGGTCATTCGCTGCCATCTTGGTGGGGAGTTCCCTTTTGTCCCTGTAGGGGCGCTACGCTGCTCCCAGACGGCGCAGCGCCTGCTTCCCTGACCTTCGCGGCTAGGGACCCTTCGCTTGTTTTTCTTCCTCGCTCCCCTCCCTTCCCTCTCCTCTCTACTCTTGCTCCTTGGCGCTGCCGGGGGATGCTGCTGCATCCCTCCTCCTTGTTATCTCGGCTATCAATCTGAGCCGCCTCCGTGGAAGCAGCAAAGATCAGCCAGGGGGCATCTCGCTGCAGGGAAGAAGAATAAGAGGAAGAGAGAGAGAGGAAGAAGAAAAAAAAAACAAGCAGCGCGTCCGGACAGAGGAGGGTGGGCTCGCACTTCGTTGTTCATGGCAACGGTGTAGAACGCTCCTCTCAGACAGAAGCGATCATGCGGACTCTATCCGGCGAAACAGTTCAAGCGAAAGGAGGTAAACAAGGGAGGGAGTGGATATGGCACTGCCCTCCTGGGACGCGCGCTTCGTCTGGGGGGCTTTTCCCCTTTGGAAGGGAAAAAGAAGGGTGAGGAAGACGAGGCACTCGCCGTAGGGCGATCGCGAACCCGGAAACATCGACGGCAGGGCACAGGAGAGTAGAAGTCATGAGGGAGGTGGACAAAGGTGTCGAAAAAAAAAAAAAAAGAGGGATTTGGGGAGTAAAACGGGGATGCTATCTTTCTACTACTGGAAAGGACATCCCGCCTCATCGGCGTGTTTTGTTTTCGGTTTACTCCAGCTGGACCCGGGGTCTCATCGTTTTATCCTCCCAGAGCTCCTCGCGAAAATGACCCGTGGAGACCGTCGAAATGGCTTTCGGTCGGTCTTGCGTGAGTTGCTCTCTCTAGGAAGCAGCGAAGAGGAGGGCTGGAGACCCCCCACCCTATCCTTTCCTCGGGCAATGGGGAGGCTCACACGTGGGTGAGGAATCGCTGAGTGGCGACGCCGTCATCCGAGAGCGTTGCTGCGGTGCTCTCTTGCCTCAGCTTGTCCGTCTCCGAAAGGGGGGAAAGGGTTTGCTCTCCTTCTCTCGCTCCTTTTCGTGCTCCCTTCTTCCTCTTCATCGTCACGTTCCTTCCTGATCCCTTCCCTTCTTTTAGCCCCTACTGCTTCTCTCTCTCCCTTCTCCCATTCTCTCCTGTCCTTCCTTTGCTCCTTTCCTCCCCATCCGCCTTCCGCCCTTTCTCGCCCCGCCGGCAGGACGATCGATCGGTCTGACCTCTGTCATCCTTCCAGCACTGAAACAGCAGATGGACTGCAACTACAGCGGGCATCCCGGCGGAGGCGGCGGCGGCATGGGGAGGACCAACTTCACCACGAAGCAACTGACCGAGCTGGAGAAAGAGTTCCACTTCAACAAGTACCTCACGCGGGCGCGCCGAATCGAGATCGCCTCCTCCCTGCACCTGAACGAGACCCAGGTGAAGATATGGTTCCAGAACCGGCGCATGAAACAGAAGAAGAGGATGAAGGAGGGGCTGCTCCCTGCGGAATCCTTTTCTGAGGACGGGGAGGCCCAGGGCTCCGCCCAGTCCCAGCGGTCCCCCTCCTCCAACGGCAGCTCCGCGTGCTCCCCCTCCGCCGTCAAGTGCGAGTCCCCGTGAGGGAAGCCGCGTCCACGCCCCTCGGGACGGCTCCCGACTCCCTCCAGCCCCATTTCTTCCCCTTCAACCCCCTTCCGCTTCCCCGATCTTCTCCTTCTCCTCTCCTCCCTTCAGCTCCCCGTCCGTCCATCCTCCGGCACGCAGGATCGATCGGGAGGAAGGATGGAGAGAGCAGGGAGAGTTGTAGGGGGGAGGCACGTGTGCGCGCGCCCCACGGTCGGCGGCGCCCCCTCAACCACCGAGACGCTCCAGAAACTCCCGCCGGACTCCTGCCAGAGCGTAAGGGATGTGGCACTCACGACCCGCGGAGTGCAGCTTTCTCGGGAAGAAGCAGAAGATTAACAACAACACAAAAAAAAGCAATAAAAATCAAAGTTCTGCGTTTCCCCTCGTCACGAGGTAGAAGGGGTGGCTGGCGGTCCATCTGAATACGGTGGGTGGGATGCTGCAGCTAGCAGAACGCCATTCCTTCCTCCGCTCCCCTCCCTTCTCTAGGACGCGTGCAGATTGGAGCTCAAAGCGGCAGGCGTCTCTCGAAAGGTCGGCGCTGGCGCTCGAGGCCTCGAAGGAACCGACGGATCTGCTCTCCGTCTTCCACCTCCCCCCCCCCCTTCCTTCCCCGGTCTCCAGCAGCGCATCTTCCTTTTCTTGTGGAGCTCCCAACAGGCAGGAACGCGCCCCGGACATCGCTGCAAGCGGCGCAGAGAGCTCCGTTCTCACAAGACGAACGGAGACGCGCCCTCGGCGACCTCTCTGCACCCCCTCCGGATTCTCCGAATCGACATCGCACGAAGAGGCTTTCCAGGAGTATCTGCCCGCGCCCTCCCCTCCACGAGATATTCCGTTCTTCCATGGAATAAAAACGGCAGCCATAAAAGAAAAGAAAAGGAAGCAAGGTGCCCACGGGATTGGCGGAGAGCGGAGTTCCCTTTTTTCCCAGGCGAAACGTGCTCATCCGGGGCGGGGCTTTCTCCAGAAAGCAGCGGAACGCCGCTCTTCAGGAGCGAAGAGGAAAGGGAAGTAAAAAGGGAAACGAGGCGAGGCGGAGGCCGAGCGTCCCTGTCGCTGGCGTTCCACAGGGAACGCGAGCGGCGACGGCAGGAGGCGTAACCATCCCCAGCGGACACCTGCAGGAACATCCGCTCATAGCAGCTGCGTCCAGCAGGGATGAGGGGCTAGCCCTGGACGAGCAGGACGAAAGTGCAACGGCCGACTTCCAGGCAGGATGGGGGAGCGACCCTCTTCGGGCCAGCTTATCGCAAGGATCTGCCACGCGCTGTCTCCTCGGGAAGGGGAAGGAGAAGGCAAGGTTGGATTCTGGCAGAGACTCTCCCTTCGTTCCTCGAAGCGGAAGGGAGGGCGTGGGAAAATGCCCCGTGGGCAGCGCTTCCTCTCCTCCGGTTCGCGCAGCATCTCCCGAGTGGTTTCGTCGCACGCAAGGGCTGCTGATGCTGAGGAGAAGACTGACTCTTCCCTTCGACCGGAATCATCCTAGGACGAATGGACAGAAGAGACAGAAGGCCGTTGCCAGGTCTTCCCTGGAAAGATACAGGCCCGCTGAGCAGCCACCCGTCCTCCCTGAGGAATCGCATTACTGCTCCGCCTCGCCTTTCGTCCTGTTTTTCCCATTCCTGAGGCTCTCGTCCTGCTCTCTTCCTCGTCCCTCCTCCATTGTCTCCAAACCCGAACCCTTCTTCCGGAGCCTTCCTCTCGAGCCCCACTTCGGTCCCTGTAGTACAAGCCGGTAGCTATGGCACCTCTGCGCTTCCTCCAGTCTTTGTTGTCATGACCACGCTCTGCAAGAATGAGGTCAAGGAAATCAAGGAAGAAGGTTGATTGACTTCTCTGGAGCAGCAGCAACGAGGTCCTGCTTCTTCCGTCGCATCCTGTGACCGAGGATCTCGTCCATTGCCTCCTGACCTTAAGAAGAGTGCACCTCCTGTTCTCCAGGGATGAGGACCTGGTCCCTCCTTGGGGAGAAAGTGGAACCATTAGCGCGGATGCACGAGAGCATGGGTTTCGTTGTGAAGGGCTCACATAGCCACCTAGCTTCTCCACACTACCTCGCGGGCTTGGCTGTTGCCCCTGGTGACTTGACGAATGCAAGATCCTCCAACCTCTGAGTGAATTTCGTCAGGTTGCGTTCCCGGGGGGATGTGCCAAGTACCTTGCCTGTGGTAAGGCAGAACGACCTCCTCTTCTTGCCTCCGGTGTATTTCGAGGGTCACCTCGAAAATTGCATCCGTGGCTCCTTCTGCCCCCACATTGGGCACTCCAGCAGAGAGGACAGGCAGTGGTCTTTCTGAAATCGTGGGTCCGAATTCTTCAGGCTTGGTAAAGGCAGGTTGAACCGAGGCTTTCCTGGCAAAGTGGTCAGATTTTCCGCGACGGAGAGGCTCTTCGGCCTTTTGGCTAAGATCAAAGTGGAGAGACTCTTCGCAAAACTTGCGAGCGCATCTTGATATTAGAGACCAACAAAGGGTTTCTTCCTGCGATGCGCAAGGAGAGGCAACTACACTCTTCAACGAAGGGAACAGGACATCCAGGGGTGGGTCTGGAGCGGATGCTAGCAATTCTTGCTTGAGATCCTGATCAGCTTTCAGACCTACGAACTCAGCTTCAGGAATCATCAACAAGGAGCGTCGTATTTCCCGAGCGGAAAGAAAGGCCGCTTGAAAGACGGAAAGCAGCACCAAGGTGATGGTCTCCTAGTGGGCAAGGGGAATTTTCACAGGTGTAGATGGCGGCGAGACACAGACTCGGGTTCCATCATGAAGAAATCACATCCCTTTGATGCCTTATCTCATCGCGCGGCCCACTCCTTGGAAACCAAATGCTGCGCAGTGATCTCGGACACGCCTTCCTGTCTTCTTGTTCCCGCTTCCAGGAGACCCGCAGTGCTGATGAGCCAGGGGTCTTCTTGGACGCTTAGTCGCCGGGGCCACTCTGAATGTGAGAAGCACATTCAGAGTGGCCTCTCCGAGAAGCACCACAAGTGGTCCAGGATATCTGTTACCTCCTACATCTCTCTGAACATGCATTCGACGTTCCACCTCCTCCCTTCCGTGCTCTCCGTGACCCTGGAAGACGCATCTGGAAGATTCAGACGACGCACACCATTCTCCATTCTTCTCGCATACAAGCTCGCTCTCTCGTCTCGTGCGACATCCCCTTAGGTCCAGAGAGTGATGCAGCAGCTGAGTTCTTGAAGCTGCGGCATCTGTGGGTTGAAGCGCGCATCCCTCTTGCTGCGACATCGGTGCGAACGGGAACAGCGTTTCCATCCAGGCTGTCCCAGCGACTAGCAAGTCCGTGAACTGGATTTTTCTGGGATAGAGCGAGGATGACTTTCCTCGGGAATGCTTTCCCGGAGCGCAGATTATCGCGCTCCGGGAAAGCGGTCGTGCACAGATTATCGCCAGGACCCAATGAGACCCTCCAGCCGTAAAAGCTTGCGCCGCCCAGAAGGTCTCCCAGACGCGAAACCGACTTTCTTCTGCTTCATCTGCAAAAGCAAGCCAGTTGAGTTCCCTTCAACAAATGCCGTTGCCGAGGGGCTCCGGAACTCTTCCTGCGCTGCATGCAAGTCCGTCGATCCTTCCTCTTCTTCCTTCCCTCGGTGACGCTGCAGTCGACGACGTCCAGGCGCTGGAAGAGATCCGCTGTCCTCGGGAAAACCGAGTGAGTCAGAGCTCGTGGTCCAAGGAAGCACGGAGGTCCAGGAGAGACGGTTTGACTCCCCCATCCGGCTTGCGGTTGTCCATACATCCCTCCGGAGGGGGGCGGCAAAGAGTTTCATCTCTCGCCGGGATCCCTCCGTGGCGCACTGAGGCTTCGGAGCAACCCTCCTTCCGGTTGGTTCGAAGCCTCGTGGTTTCGTTCCTCACGAGAGGACCGCGTGATGATTGGGCGGGAAAGCTCCTGGTGCTCCGCTGCGCATTGTCACACGGTTTCGGAAACCGCACTCGCTCCGTGATGGATGCGGCATCTCCGGCAATTATTCAACCTGTCAAGGCCACGCTCTTACGGAGAGCCCGCGTCTTGTCGGCGTACTTCGTGGTTTTCCCTTCAAGATTGTCATTCAACCCGGGAAAACGCCTTTTACTTCCTGGATCTTCCTCCCCGAGATGTTTCGTTCGAGATCGAATCTGCCAGCTTCCGTTGTTTCTCTTTTTTAAATAAAGAAAAGGGAGAGGCGGAAATCTTTGCGTCATGCGTTGCGTGCCTTTCATCTCTTCGACGTGCGCAGCACACCGGTCCTTCCCCCCTCCGAGATGCCAGCCGGCGTGAACGCTTCTTTCACTGCCCAAAAAACGCGCACGCACGCAAAGAAAGAGAAGACGTGGAGCGCCTTTCTCCTCAAGATGTGCATGAATGAAAGCTGCTGATGACGCTTTTTTCCCCGGCTCACGAAAGCTGCTGCTCGGCAACGGGCTCCGCATTTCGATTCAGCCCTTGGGCGACCGCGGAAACCTACCCCCCCCTCCTCCAACCTCTCGCCAGCGTCACGTCTCCTACAGGAAGAAAAGCGAAAACTTCTGCTCTTGAAGCTCAACCAGAGACCTTGGAAAGTGCTTTCGGATTGTGGAACGTCGACATGTCAGCGATTGTCATGATCACGGGGGGAAGGGGGGGGGGGATTGCAAAGGCAATCCCTGCTTAGTTCCTGGGAGGGGGATCTGATCTGTAGACCACTCTCCATCGGAAAGAAGCAAACGCACACTGTTCCCTAGTCGACACCAACTCTGATGTTTCGAAAAGAAACTTCGATCAAGGCCACGTCTTTGCGGCTGTGGGGAGCCCGACGACCGATCCTCGATCGTTTCTGCTCTTGAGACCAGAGGCGAGAGGCTTGCGTTCCGGTGGCGCACCATTTCCTTCCTTACAATTCTCAGCAGTCCATACTTTTTGTGCCATCAAGGAGACCTAAACCTTCCCCTCCCCTCCCTCCTGCATCATCTTGGAGCGCGCGCACATCGTGGTATGCCTTCTCGGTTCTTCCCGACCGCTGCTCTCCCCTGACGTCGCGACCTCTTGCAGGAACTCCCGTAGCACGCACGGAGCAGCATGAGCACCCTTCCCTACTCAGAAAAACGTCGCCCATCTGCCGAGCCCCGATTTCCTCCAACTCGTGGAAAGCGCCCGTATCAGGGTGCATCCGAATGAGGTCACCCGTGATTTGACCTACCGTCCCGTCTTGCCAGTCTCTTTTATCGTTGAATATGCGCCTCCAAAGTGGAGAGGACTGCAGTGGCACGCGGACGATCAACCACAACTAGGCGGTGCAGCATCCTTCCGCTCCTGACAGCGGCAAATTCGCTCCCCTAAGAATGAGCATTCCCCCGCACTGTGGAAGATGCTTACTGGAAGCTTGAGTTCTTGCAATCGGGATCATGGAACTGGAGAAGCCTCGAAGATTTCCGATCATTGGCTTCGAGGAAGAAGAACTCGTGTGGAGAGCTTTCATCTGCTTCTTAGACGAGGATAACTCGAATGGAACTTCGATTTTATCAGCGCAAATGGGAGACCCCGCCAACCGTAATTGAACTTCCTGCCAATCCTGCTCTCTACAAGCGACGCATCTCCTTGTTGGGCCAGTAACGAATCTTCGTGGTTGAATTGCTTCCCCCGTCCTCTTCATCCTAGATCTGTGTCTGATGCGATCGTTTTTTCATCCCCCCGTCTCCGATGGTGGCATTTAGAGCAGTGCGTTCCTTCCGATAACATCTTCGCTCCCCGCGCGTAATGATCACAGACGCAGGTGGCGTTCACCAGCGTCTACAGCGGGAGAGCGACGACCATCGCCGCTCTTCGGAGAACGAAAGGAAGGAGGGATTGCCTCAGCGTGAGGTCACCGCGAAAGACGTGGGCCTCAAGCCGGTCCCAAGCACTGGAACCGCTACAAGGCCGGAGGAACACGTCCTTAGAAATTCCCGTCCTCCTCTTTGGATGATTGATGACGTTTCTATTGTAACGGAAGTTCTGCAGGTTCCTGCTCCCATCGTTGGGGTCTTCCCCAATTAACGAACCCGTAACCCAAAGAACTCGACCGCCGACACTGCCCCGTTTTCTGGAATCACCCAGCACGTTCCACGCCATCCGTCCACGCCAGGAATTCCAGCATGAGACGAAGAACTGAAGTTGAACAGAGGGGAGTCGCAGGTGCTCTTCTATCGCGAGCTGTCCTCTTGCTCCCTTTCTCTCCGCTTCGCTAGGGAAGGAAGGACGACTTTTGAGTGTTTTCTAGTAGGAAAAAAATGAAAAGAACGAAACTGCGATGGCTTTCGGTTTAGATCTTCCCGATCGTTGAAGATTCAACTTCAAGAGAGGAGTTGGAAAGTCCACCTTCCAAGAAATCACAGAGCAAAGCGAGGGATGCATTGGTGCGAACCTACAAGCCGTGGATAGCATTTCTTGGGCTTTCCAGCTTCGGTTTCGCATAGTGAAGGAGAGCTGCGATTTCGAAAAGTCGTCTGAGAAACTGACGATCTCTGTGAACCTCTTCACTCGCGATAACCATGGAGGTGTGAAAAAAGTCGTGGCTACAGTGCGGCGCAAATGATTGTGTTGAACGCTATTAAACTGTTTCTCCGTGTGCATTCCACTTGTTGCAACAAATAGGTAAATAAGCAGCAGAGTACATACGTCTCTATCATGTATTGTTTGTGAATTCCAGGTTGGAAACACATCCGCACACGTATTTATCTAGAATCGCGTAAAATGAGCTCTTCCAACGCACAACAGTGATCCAATACTATGTATTCCTTCCAGATTTCACTTCTGTACTGTACTGGTAAGCCCGCTGGAGGACGGGCAGAGCAGAGATTGGAGGTTTTTCTTTCACGGGAAAACTGGAACACACGTGCTTTGCTAGTAAGCATCGGTGGCTCTCTTATTTCAACAAGTGGGTCCATCCTGTGTTGGCCTTTTTCTTTTCGAGGTGGTTGAAATTCGGTTTTGCTAATGACAGCGTCGGTTTCACTTTGGACAGGGCTCGAGAAGACGCGAGCCTGACAGTTGGCTTGCCGAGAAACGAATTCGTACAAATAACCGTCCTCCTGCCTGTCGTGTTCCGGCTCCGCATATTTGGGTGTCTCTTATCCACAACATTATGATTTATGAACTGTTAAACGATGTGCTGTATCTTTACAGGCCCAGCTTGGTGTCTGGTATCACTGAATGAATGAAAAATAGTCCTCGAAATGACAGGAGACCATAAACTCTGCATATAGCGGTAAGTGCACTTGGGCTTCCAGTGTATCTCCGGAGCCGCTGCTGTCATCAATCATGTTACTCAAACCCATGCTTTAGAGAAACAGAGTTTGCTTTTGTTGGTGTACACGTTTCTCTGGACGGTAGTGATTTGTCCGGCCTCCAGAGGCGATCAAGATTGGTGAGGTCGACGCGATATACATCGATAATAACAACTTTCGAGAACATTTCATCCTTGCGATGTATTCTTTATCGAAATTTCATAGTGAATTTCATAATAAAGTTTTTTTTTTCTTCCGACGAATGGAAGGAAAGCGATGTACTTTGGCATGGGGGGGGGAGGGGGCATGTGTCCTCAGAAGCAACGATTTGGAATCATCGATTATTGTCTGTTTCTTACGAGAAGAAGGGGGGCTCTCCAGCTACTCATATTTGATATTCCAGAAAGTTGGGAAAAGACAGGGCTTCTGCGTGAGCATGGGAATCTGGAGCTGGATTTCTGCTATCGTCAAAGTTGACACCCAACACGGGTCACGTCACCGGCAAAGGTCCTTAAGACGGATGTTCTCATGTTCTGGCTTCAGTGTGGCATGATCCACCCACCAGCGCTGCCATCTATCTGCATGCACGTGAAGACAACACCTCAAAAGAAAGCTTCCCAGTGTGCTGATTCCCAGCCCACAGAAGGGGGAAAGAGGAGGCGAACTTCACTGGGTGAGTAGCCCGAACCTGATGGGAACAAAAGGCGCAAAACATCAAAACAGGAGCAGTCTGAACGCAAAGATGAGAAAAAATCTCTTTCAAAGGGGCTTTCGAGAGGATTCGTACAAAATTTACGAACTTGTGAGAACCCGTGAGAGGATGGTCTCGAAATCGTCTAGCATACAATGATGGTTCTGAGAGAAAGAAGCACGCTGGAGTGCGCCCTGTTCCTCACAGTTGTGAAATCCACTGAACAACGTGGATCGTTTTCGTAGTGACAAGAAAACGAAAAACGGAACAGGAAATTGGATGCTGTAAGTTCTAATCGAACTCTGGCTGTCAAAAAAACGATGCGGATGGAAACGAAAACGATGCAGCAGAAGGAGATTCTTAAGAGGAGCCGCAGCAGCAGACACGGAAGACGCAAGATTCATCCTATAAATATGGGTCAGGTGACATGATGCGGGTGGGATAAAGGATTTTTTAGCAGCAGCTGGTGGAGTTGTTGAGTACATCATCCACCCGAATCCTGGAGCTCGCCGCTTCCTTGCGAATCAGGGATCCATGGCTCAAACCGTTCACGGTTCTGATCTGGGAACGAAACTCCATGAAGAGATCGCTCCATCTGACTTCGGATTATTCATTATTTTGGTCTGTGAACCATATCAAACACCAGAGGGGGGGAAAAAAAATAAAAATGTCAGCCGTCGCAGCTGTAAGCAGTAACATTCCGTTTGCAAGCCACATTAGCAGTTCCGAAGATGCGTCTCCTCTCTTTCAGTCGACAATGAAGCAGCGACTTTTCCCTTAGTGCATCCTCTTCACCATCTGCTAAAGGATTCTAAGTGGAAATCGGCCTAAGCGAACTGACGACCCGCTTATGGATTTCGTTGGGGGCTGCGTGGCTGAGGTCTCCGCGCGTGGTGGCACCAAGCGTTGCGGGTTCGAATCCCGCCCGGGGAAGGATCGACGCCGAGAACGGGGGATGCGTTGTAGGTTTCGAGTATGCCCCCGCAGGATGATTCTGGTTGATCTCCAGGCTCTGGGTGCGGCACTGGAAGAATCCGGATGTCCCCGAATGCCTCCTTTGACTGGCCGGGGCTGGAAGTGGACTTCCGGACTCTTTCCAGGAAGCAAGGAGCAACGGTTCGCTTCGGGGTTTCCTTCCGGCTATGCAAATGGAACTGGTTTATGTCGCCCTCGGGAGTTGCCTCTCCGAAGTGTCAGAAGCACGCCTCTCTCTTTGGGAAGCGACCCGTCGGAGAAGTTGGGAAGAGTCCATTCGGAGTCCTCTTTAGAGGAGCGGTTCCCTTGAGGGTGGGTTCCCATCGGAGAAGAAATTCCAGGAGTGGAATGCTTTCCGGGTTTCCTTCGAAGGAGAAATAAGGAACGGCCCCCTCCGGGAAACTGATCCCTCCGGAGAGAATAACGAAGAGATTCGGAATTCCCTCCGGAAAGAGGGAGCGTCTTCTTCCTCCGGAGCGTCTCTGGATTCATAGGGTGGCTCCTCCGGGATCATCCTCTAACTTGAAAAGTTATATGCACTCTCGGGTGACGTGGGACAGTGTTGAAGAGCATCTTGAGTCTCTAGGCGAACGCTTCTTGAGTGCTTATTGATTTCGTAGAGATATTCCCAAAAAGGGATATATAAATCACCGACTGGGAAGATGATGGGGATCTACTGAGTGGAGATTCCTGGTTTCAGATTAGTCAGCAGTGTCAACTAGTCCGTCCCCTAAGGTTTTCTTATCCTTCTGTATTGCTTGCAACGTTCCTTAAAAAGCAAAAAACCAACGTTCGGAAGGAGACCCGTAGTCCATCCAGACTGGCGCCTCTGATTCCAGCTGGTGACGGTGGCCCCATCTAAAATCACATACCGAGACTGCGGAATACTCTTTACGTAAAACAGAAGCGAAGATTGGATAGGGATGAGTATTTTCGGTTAGGTCTCATTCTACCCATGTAGGGCATCCTTTCGGACAGTTTCCTTTCAAGAAGAAGCCGTCCGCGTGCCCTGGACTTTCGGAAACGCTCCCAAGTAAGAGAAATGAGAAGACTAAAACCGGCAGCAGGAAGGACTCTGCGCGCGTTTTTGTTTTTTTTTTCTCTTGATGAGGACTGGAGGATTTTAATGGCCCTCGACTCAAGATCTCTCGAGCACTCACGCCGGCTCTGCTGAGAGCTCCACTTGTGCTTCCCTGACCGATTATCTGTCTCGGAACGAACTATGAAGCTTCCATCCCCTGCTTATTCCAGTATCCTTTTTTATATCTTATCTCCAGAGCTGACAGAGAAGCTTGTTCTGGACCATAAGGGGATGTGGAGACAACAGAAAGGGAAAGGTTTTCGTGGATCCGGAGTACTGTGGATCGCACCACGTAGCGAGGAACCAGTCACCATTCCCATCAAAGCAGAACAGGACTGTGTTCCCTGAAACGAAGATTCATCGTCCAGATCTCTGTCAGCAACGACAAGCCATCTTGGAAAATGACGAAACAAACGAGGATGACCTAGCATGATGGTGGTTGTGTAGACATCCCATCCCGAGATGAAAGGTATTGAGCTGGACGTGTCTTAGAATACGGGCGAGAGCTTTTTAAACATTAAAGTATAAAAAGCGGATGTCCATCTTCAAGTTTCCGCACTAGTAGCCAAGATTAATTTGGGGCTAGAGAGAACCTTCATTGAGGGAGCCTTCAAGAGAGACTGTGGTGAAATAATGCAGAACCGTTCTCGTATAGGTTGGCAAAGAGAGTGCAGCAATTATTGCGGAACAGATGGACATGTAGATCGCCTTCGGAGAACGCCTAATGCCTTCGTGCACTGATTGGTGTATTGAAATTTCGGGGAGCTTCTCCGATGACTCGGGATCGACTGGGCCGTGCTCAAAGGCTGCTTACGTATGACCCTTCCCCACGTCGGACCTCCAGGGTCTCTGGAGTACTTGCTTCCATCACCAAAATCTGCGCCGACTACGGCCCCAGGGAAGATCGTGATGTGAACCTTTTGAGCGCGTCGGCGCCACCGGAAACGCTCGAAAGTCGCCGGAAGCTGTGAAACCCTCCGCCCTCCGACGACGGAACACTGGGAAGCAGGAACGACCCTGTCCCGGCGGTTGGGCATGGTCTCGACGCTTGAGCGCCATCCATCTTCGGGGACAGTTGCTTTTTCAGGAGAGAGCCGTTGCACACCCTCCTTAGAGGATTCCGACTGCCATGACCACCGTCCTGCTGCCCGTGACAACCAATACCTTCCATGGGTAGGTTAAACCAGTTGAAAGTTCCGGTAATTTGGGGGTACGAATAAATCGTTACATCCGGAATAGGCTTAATTTGTTCAGACTCGAGAAGCTGAAAAATCTCCAGTTCATCCAAAAGAGAGAGAGAGAGAGAGAGCAATGGCTGCTAGATTTAGTGCGAATAATGGTTAAAGACATTATAATCTTATGACCCTATGCCACAGTTATACGTGATGCTGTGTCGCATGCAAGCGGAATTATTTGGAAGCAAGCGAAATCGATAAACCAATCAAAATGTAAGCAACTTGCTATGTAAAGAAAGCAGGGATGCTGCAGCATTGTGAACATGAGAAAATAGCTACACTACTTAGGAATACACATTCCAATCATGGATATGTAGCAATCCAAGGGTATAATGGAAATCGCAAAATAAATTATACATTAAAGCATGAAAGTGAGCACTAATTGACTTGAGGGCGTATATATATATATGTACATATATACATACATACACAGTATCTTCCTTGACATAATGACTCCTAACTTTGTTTTGCTTTCATATAAGTACTGCAAATGAACATTCTGACGCTGCTCCGGAACAGTTTCAGACCTCTGTAATGAAACAAGACGTAGAGAAGAAGCAAGGGAATCACTCAACGTTTTCTGCTGTTAGTTTGCCAGCACTCAATTTTACTCTCAATCCAAATCCCTGAAAAAATCGATTCCAGCTTAACAAATCGAAATACATCAGGTTCTCATTTTTGATATAGAAATTTCAATGCTCTTTTCGTACTACTGGCTTATAAGAAAGCGTTTTCATATCTTGCTGTCTTTCCCTTCAGTTCTTTACTTTGCAAAAAGATCTCCAGCACCAAACAAACAATCTCTTCACTTGAGCAATGTTTAACCACTGCTGCTGACAAATAGGCTCTATCACAGGCTCATGGAAGTGGCTTTTTCGAAGGAGGTGAAACCCCAAATGATTCCTAAGCGTCTTTCTGTATCTTCAGCATACTTTCCTTTTTCTTCCGCACTCTTTCATTCCTCGGAAGGTAGAGAATGTGCATCCTCTTTGTAGTAGGAGCAGAGGTTCCGCTTCCAGTCCACGATACTTAGCGGTAATGGGGTTAAGTTGATGGTTGCGGATGTATGTATGTATATATATATATATATATATATATATATACATCGGTGTTTTATATGTCCCCCATCATTTTGCCTCTAGTAGATCCACTTGTGAACTGAGTTTCTTTTAATGAAAGCACCCCTGACTTTTCTCTGAAGTAGATAATACATTATCTGATGCTGATCAACCAGAAACCCCTTGGGTTTCAAGTCACACTGGTTATTCGCATATACACACTTAGAAGCATCTGCAATCAAACAAAGTCAACAGAATAAATTACTTCTTGATTTCGATAATTAAAAAAAAATGCTGAAAGCTCTGTGGCTTCCACAGTCACAATTTGCACTTGAATCCTTTAATCATACTAATGGAGTTTGTACAAATTCTTACGGAAAAAATCCTGCCTGCACACCGAGCAATCATTAAAAAAGTGGAATCAACAATGTATCTAATTTACACGCATCCAATGTATGCAGTACCTATCCTTGCATCTAATTTGTGAATTGTATCTGTTAATTTTAAATACTAAACTAAACAAATATGACAGTGTTAGTGAATAATTTTAATAAATATCATGACTGAAAATTATGTGCCTATTATAAGATAACATGACCGAAACATGAAAGATGGCCGTACAAACGTCTTCTAAAATTACAAAAGCATCAAGTGTTGCAAAGAAAGTCTGTCTGTTTTCAATGAGACAGCTATTTTTCAGTTTTTTCGGCATTATTCCGATTTGTATTTAGATATTACTCGACGAGGATTAAAGCTTTTTTGCAAACGTGCTGCCCACAAATAAAAACTTATAGTCCTTTACAAGAAATGAACACATAAAACACCTGCTGTTTTCTTTCATTGCTTGAGATTACTTCTTTGAATTAAAATTTGAACGATTAACGTCCAGACACCCGTTCCCGGCAATCTCATGGTCTTGAAATCACACCAATACAATGAATTTATATAATGTTTACTGATTATGAATTTCGTTTTCCACCGAATTTGCGATTCAGCTTTTCATTATGAGTCCCAATGATTTTGCTATTTTAAAATCTAATTGAGATCTTTTTAAAAACATTATTCCATTACGAATTCGTGATAAGAGTTATGAATCATTAACTGTAATAGATGGCTTGTATGCATATTATTATACGGATATGAGCAGAGCAAAAGAAATTCGGATATAATAATACACATATATAAGTAGATATATATAATATAAAACTTAGTTTTCAATGAAATATGAGTAGTGTGCTTTTGTTTTGCATCATTATATGAACTAAAGCGAACTTTTCAGTGGCAGTATTTCAATTCCTTACCCGTCCCTTTTGATCAGGGATTGTGTTGTAGAAAAGAATTTACTATAACTTTTCCATATTCATTTAGATTCATTCACGAATTTATAAATACCACAGTTGTATTATACAATCCTTATAAATTTGAATAGGATGAAAACTTAGAAGCCATGAGTTACTTTTATGAAAAATCATAAAGCATAGCATCTGATGGACTCAATTTCGACAATTTTTGATGATTTTCAAAAAACCTTATCCTCACAGCTTTGCATGAGTACACAAGTAAAATGTAGAGAATAATAGAGTCTTTCTTGATAAAGAATTATCAAGAAAGACCGCTCTCTTGTTAGCAGTTCATTTCTCCATACAATATTTTATTATTTTTGCTTTAATATTTGTATTTTTTTGAAAATTGCTTATGAGCATTATCCAAATGAATCTGATTACCCTGTCAGATTCGTACTATTCGTTGGAGTTTGGTGCGAAATTCAAACGATGTAATGCTTGTTGCCCCATTTGGAATCCGCTTCGAGAAGAAATGGCAGGCAAGATCTAGTAAGTGAATTGAAATTCATTTTAATGTATTTTATTAGTTATGCTATAACAGAACGTAGTTATATTCCTAATTAGATTCTTTATTTTTGAGTACTGTTTTCGAAAAAAGTCTCCTTCATTAGTTTGTAAGTTTCATCTTAATATTCACACGTAAGGATCTTGGACACGTAAGGATCAGGTGAAAATCTGTAAGCATAAACATTCGCGTTCCAATAGTGACGAAGGTGTACATAGGTAATATTTTTCCAGTTTGTTTGAAAAGAGAAACCTTCAATTAAAATTGGAAATTCAGAATTTTCTTATTTCCCAACTTTTTCTTGATTTTTTCTTCAGAATTAGATAAACCTTTCTCCAACTCTGCAACATTGGTGCTAAATGTAATGGGTTTATTTATGTTTTCTTACAAAATTGGTTAAACTGAATAGTCATTTTTAAAACACGCAAGAATTGAATTTTATATTTGTAAATGTGTGATAAAAACTTTCAAATAGTAATTCCAAGAATGTGGGAAGGCTAAAAACACCAAGCCGTAAAGCAACAGCAGGATCGGATTGGAATTCCGGTGATTTAGTTGAAGTATACTGCCGAATTAGGCCTTTGCCAAAGGAAGCTGATACAGGAACATCATGCATTCAAATTGTGAACTGTACTACTGTGCAACTGATACCTCCAGAACTTTCAGCCAGAACTCCAGCAAAAATTCCTCAGTTTTCCTTTAAATACGTATTTGATGAGCATACTACTCAAAAGGCTTTGTTTCGTCATGCAGCACTGCCTCTTGTTAAGGGATTACTTGAAGGAAAGAATGGAGTTCTTTTCACATATGGGACTACTGGTTCTGGTAGGACTTGATTCTCTTACCATTTTATGATATGATGTAACACAGGATTTATATTCAAGGTAAAACGTATACAATGGCTGGTACTCCTTCTGAGGCAGGAATACTCACAAGAACATTGGATGTCATCTTCAAAAGCATTGGCAAATTACAAAATAATCAATATGCTTTTATCCCCGATAAAATTAATGGTTATGAAGTGCAGATCTTGCCAGATGCAGTTCAAGAACTTCCTCACAAGCGTATTAAGTATGACTATCCTTGTGTGAGCTTTTTTTCATATTAAAGCATAGGAAGGAATTCAGAACTCGCATTCCAGAAAGTTCCCTTGTGATGGAAGCAGATGAGACTCGTGTATATGCTGTATTTGTCACATACATACAGATATACAACAATTACATTTATGACTTACTTGAAGATGCAAATGATGGACCACAGCAAAGACTTTTCCAATCACACCTTCTACGAGAGGATTCAAATCGCTGCATGTATGTCTTTGGTGCTAATGAAGTACAAGTGAAGAATGCTGATGATGCTTGGGAGATGTTTCAAAAAGGACAGAAGAAAAGACGAGTAGCCCAAACAGCCCTCAATGATGAATCAAGTCGTAGTCATAGTGTTTTTACTTTAAAATTGTTGAGTTTACCTGCTGACTGTGATGCACAAAAATTCCCAAATACAAACACAAACCTGACTGTCAAGCAGCTATCCCTGGTGGATCTCGCTGGTAGTGAGCGTACAGGACGAGCCAAAACAAGAGGAGACCAACTGAAGGAGGCAGGCAACATAAATTCATCATTGATGGCATTGCGCAATTGCATTGAAATACTTCGAGAAAATCAAAAGCATGGTGGAAACCGTATGGTACCATACCGAGACTGCAGGCTAACCCATTTGTTCAAAAACTATTTTGAAGGAGATGGGCATGTCCGTATGATTGTGTGCATAAATCCTGCTATGCACACTTACGAAGAAAACACAGTGAGTCTTAAACAATCATAAAATCATGTTTTCCAGTAGCATGTGCTACGCTTTGCGGAAGCAACACAAGAAGTACAAATTCGCCTACCACAGAGAGTTGATCTCGGGCAAACTCCATGCAGCAGAAAACTGTGGCAGGATGCTCAGGAAGAAAACCTGATTTTCGAAAAGTTCCCTGACACTGATACTTTAATTAACATGGAAGAGCAACACTTTGTGGATCTCTGTATGAAGAGAAAAACCTTTCAAAAAAAGATGCAATTTTGCATGGAATTAGTGCAACAAAAAGGTATGTTATACTAAGAGAAATGCAAATATACTGTTTGCCCCAATTTACAGTAAAGCATTGGGATTTAACACTTTATGAGATACTGGATGAAGATAGATGGAAAAGAGAAGAAATAAATTCTCAACTAACACAATTACAAAAAAATAAAGATGCTTTAGAACGTGCGGTGATTCTTTTGAAGACGAAAAATGAGCAGTTGGAGTGTTCAGACAAAGAGAAAGAATGCAAGATAGTTACCTTACAGGAGCAGATACAAACACTACAGCAAAAAATGAGAAACCAGGAAACTAGAAAGCAGCAAACAATGACATACCACAAGGGTGCTGTATTTCATAAAGCAAGAGCTTATGAGAGATTTGTAGCAGATGGTCAGGCAAGTAGAGTTCACCTGAAGAAATCACTGGAAACATTCAACTGATTTATTTGCAGAGAACTGAATGCAGACTGCCTGTGTTTTACAAGTCAAGTAATTGTAATTCCATTGTTAGTGGTACAAAACTTTCTCCTGAGACCTCAGATAGTGATGCCAGCCATGCTCACATGGATATAC
Organism: Raillietiella orientalis; assembly: GCA_036172245.1. NCBI lineage: Eukaryota > Metazoa > Arthropoda > Ichthyostraca > Raillietiellida > Raillietiellidae > Raillietiella > Raillietiella orientalis. Next base: position 5,697,322 of record JAYWIR010000003.1, on the reverse strand, counting down.
CCATCTCACACTCTCGATCTGCATCCAAACTCAGTCAAGCTTTCCAAAAACAGCCATATGATTGTTCTGTTTTTTCTGCAAAGAAACGAGGACCTGCCACAGTGAACCCTAGACATAGGCGCTCTCGTTCTACAGATAAAGATATGTGGCTACAACATAAACCTTGTCCACAAATAGAACTAGCAACAGTTTTACAGCCAAAATTGCATAAAAAACGTTCAGTAGATCGATTAAAAGTTCAAGATGTCGAAAGAAGCACTAAGTATTTATTGTTGCATCAAGAACAAGCATCAGATGGAGAACTGGAAACATGCATGATCAAAGGGGATGTGCTGCCTACAGCAGGGGGAGGATCCCAAGTGGTATTTAATGACATGGAAGTGCTGAGACAAACGTCACCTTTAGCACTTCGTAAAGGCAGTTGTACAGATTTTCAAGATGTGCAAGAGCGATGTCATGTAGCCTTAGAAGGGCATGCTCAAACATTAAGGAAATAATTGTGTCCCCATGTTGAAGGTGTTCTACAAAAACCGAAGTTCCTCTTCATCAAAACTGCCCAGACTATCATCATCAGAGCCTACATCTTGTCCTTTTCCTAATAAATATTTACTTATTAGATATCGCATTTAAGTGCCATAAGCCAACTCACCTGACAGTGAAAGGTCAAGATACGTTTGATTGACTTGTTCTTCCATTATGTTAAATGAATCAACTTCATCTTGCATTTCTTTTGAGCTAAGTTGCAATTGCTTATGACACTGTAATGTATTGTCCCGAATTTTACTAATGATATCTAATTCTTCTACACACAAATGATTTAATTGCTCCTTCAATACAACCAGAAGACGTTCAATAGTTTTCTCCTCCTCACGTAATTGACAGAGTTCATTGTGTAAACAATTCAATTCGTCCATTGGAAGAACAATTGATTTTGTTACGTATACCTAAAATGATGTGCATATGAGTTCAAAAGTTTTATCAATTATATGCTTGTTGGATGAATACGTTTTCGAAAAAAGCGCTGCAGTGTTTTGTTTTGTTTTTTTCTACTGAATAAATGTGACCATAAACTTGAGCTGGAATCCATATCATGAAATTTTACAGAAGACGGCATTGTTTGCATGTTCAGTGTTACATTCTTTAAATTACTTCCGACCACAACTCACCCCCATTCTGAAGCATACTATCAGAAATTTACTGGAACACCATTTGCAAATGTTACAACAAACGATCGTGTCGCTAAGACTAGACCATATTTTGCGCATTTAAATGTAAGGAAACTAATGTACAATTTCATTGGTGTGAAGACAAAACGTAATGCTCACCGGTCCTCCGGCATGTAATTGCTTTCGAAACAGAAAACAACTTCGTCGGGAACCGAAACCTCGTGCACGACTTTCTGCGCAAAACCCACTGAAGACTCGTGGAGGACGGCATCGTACGCGTAGAGATAACTGCATTCAAATAAGAAGCATCCGGAATACTTTACAGGATATGTCATGTTGCCAAAAAGATGAATAAAAGTTCGTAAGTCAAGCAAAGTAAATTCCAAACAGACCAACGAATATATACTTTGGAACGAATATATGGATGCTAAAATGAAAGTAATTATGAAACGCTCGTACAGTGGCACCATCAATGGGCAAATACACGCTGATCGTACGCGAGCCACAAGTAAACCCTACCTGCAACTTCCTGATTTGTTGTTAAGGGAAAGATGCTCAAACTTTAGCGGAATTCCTGTTTGCTTACTGAAAAGTCATTTCCTAAATTACGGAAAAGATTTTGGTAACGCTCTTACCAATGAATGTGATAATTCTTTTTCATTAAGAACTGCTTTCGTTTTTTAAACCATAAATTTTAAATAGCTCTTCATTAAATTATTTTTATAGTGACGTTATTTTTTATGAAAATCATCCCTTTGATCCCATTGCTGCTTGCATACGTTCAAATCTTCATTCATGATCACTCATAGCTGAAAAGTGCTTGATCTTTAGAGTGCTTTCGAGAATTGTTGCGAAAAAGCATTTTTCTCCTATTGTTGGACATTTGCAAACAGGAAAAAGTTCCCTTATGGATATTGCATAATTGTGAAAAGTAGGTGCTAGCACTAAGTGTAAATGCCTTGAATCAATGTAAAAACTCGATCTATGTTGAATATTTTCAAAATCAAACTGCTTTTGTGTTACTTGTAAAGTTAAACTCATATTATTGCGTGAGATCCTCCTAATTTCCTTGAAATTTATTTGTCAAGTTAAAATTTAAATTCATTTATAAACGTTATTTTGAGGATTCGATATTGAAATTTATAAACGAATCTTAGACAGAGACTTGCAATCAAGAGAGACCAAACTGACTGCAACAAAATTCCTTAACAAATAATTTAAATATGAGTCGTGCCGTTCTGAAACCGCTTGCATAACAATGCTTGCTAAATCGGGACGTTCACAGGGAATTGATACTGTCTTAGGTTCTAAGAACTGGTAATACTGTGTAATATCTGTGTCGTTGGAAGACCTAGGGTGTATGAAAATTACGTCCTTTGAAATCCTGATTCGCATCAAATGGAATTCATAATTATATTTTTGAGAAGTTTGTTATGCGATCTTTGTAAAAATATTTTTGCATTGAGAAAAATTGGGTGAATCAAAAAGTCAGTTTTATAGGAATGTGAGATCAGTCCAGGTAGGCATGCGAGTATATCAACCCCGAGTTCAAACGATTTGAATTTCGCCCTGTAAAGTGATCAATTTAATGGGGATATGACAATAACATATAATAACATGTGAGTGTCCAGTGTGGGTGGTTTTAAGTTTTATCCATAGCTGAATGGATGAGAGTCGGAATATCTTGTTGCACTTAACATCATGCTGAATCATTATATCGTAGGTTAGTTTTCCTCATTAGCAGTTGCAAATAGATTAAATCTGAGGAGAAATATGTCTGTTGATGTTCTTGACCAATCCAAATTGGAATCTCTAGAATGTGAACTCATTACAAGAATGGCAAACTTGAATTTTTTTTCCGTGTGCAATGTCCTTCCAAAAAATATAATAAGTTCTATTGGTATAGCCAGGGTTCACACTTTGGCCAAGATTCTTATCGAACTGAATGTTCAATTCAAATATTATCTAGAGGTAACATCTGACTCTGATTTAATTCAAAATGTTTTAAACTGTCTTGTTGCATTGCGATTGTGTTCTCCAAGTGAATTGGGATATGTGACTGGTATGGACCTAAAAAGAAATGATAATCTAATGTTCTGGAAGGATTTGATTGCTACTTTTGAAGGACTGTTGTCAGCACAATACGAAGTTTTGTTTAAGAACACACATTCATTCGGGGCACATGTTAGTGGAGTTCATTCTGAACAACAAAGCAGTGTTACTAAGTATGAAGACCTATGCCCAGAAGATACTCTAGGGATCAAAGCATCACAAAACACCCGTGCTTATGCAAACTGCTTGAGTTCAATGTTTTCCGAAAATGAGAAATGTGAAGATGATATAGATAGTATATGGCTAAAGCAAACTTCTGAATCCTCTTCTGCCCTTACTTGCTTGGTTCAGCCATTTGAAAGATTTATAAGTGAGTGCAGGTGTAATTTTGATAATTATCATAAATTGGAAGAAAAATATGCACGTTTAGGTAGTGAAATTAACCTTTTAAGCAGTACATTAATTAGATTTAAAGAGTTGCATACTATTGTTGAATCTCTCAAAGCTTCATTAAATGCATTCACGAAATCTGAAGCACTGTTCCAAGACTATGCTCGCAAAATTCATGCAGTACTTGAACTACCAAATGTGCAAATTTAAAGCATTTTTTTTGTATCCATACCAATTTGTTCTGTTAATTAAATAATAAATTGGCTTCAATTCTGGATCTTTAATTTTCCAATTTCTGAGGATCTTGTTATTTTTACCTGAATGTTTTAATTCATGAATGCAAAAAATATTCTAAAATGCAACTTAGAAATTTGCAATTATGACTGCTGTCATTTCTTATAGAATTTATAACTAAGTTAATATCACTAAGGTATAAGTTTTTACTGAGAAGTCAGAATCGTATTTACATACATTTTAATAACTTAGAAGAGAATAAAATCCATTCGTTTCGTATCTTACAAATTTATTTGAGTCAACCATTTTTGAATTTTTCATAATAGTGGTGCATATCGTAGCAGAAAAAAGTACGAAATGCTCATTTTTGGCATTTCAATTGTTCTAGATTTAATGTTGTGTAGATGAGGGTAGATAATCACCCAATGTTCACCTATGCATGCATCACAGCAATTTCTGTATTCCTTGGAACAATTTATTTTTTAATTTGGTCAGGCAATCATCTGATATGTAATTCAGCTTAAAACTTGCACGTTTCCCATAATCTGTGTTCTTGATTAATTAATAAGATGGGAAAAGTATATTGCATTGAACACACTATAATTAATGGATTCCTAGAATTTTTTCATTTTGGAGGAGAAAATTGTGATAAAATATGGATGAAGTGATGTTGAGTTGCTTTCATCCATGTTGATGATTTAAATTTTTAGCAAGAAGCAGAATGAAGGCAGTAGTGTATTTTTTAGTTCCTGATATTTTTTTTTTGTAAGCAATGAAGTAGTGTTCTGTGAACTGGGGTAGTATGGGTGAAAAAAAACGAAAACAGAAAGTTGCAAGACTCAGAAAACACCAATGAAACAACGAAATCGAAGTTTGCAAATTATTCAAACATTTAAATGAAAGAATGAAGGAATGAGATAATGCTTTTCTGCAGAATTTTTGAGCTTGCAAGGGTTTAAAATGACTGTAACTTGATGCAAGGATTTGTGAGATTGTACTATGGTTCAGTGACATCAAAATGCCTGCATGTTAAGCAAAATAATGGTTGCGAAATTGAGTGTTCATAAATCGTGTGTTAGTGGCATGATTTAGTAGTTCTCCGAAATTACGAAGAGTTGGGCATGTATAATGTATTTTAACTTCATGTGCATAAGCGAGTCTCAGGACTGAATCATTGTTTGCTTAACTTGGTGTTCGTAAGATTCAAGAGTTTAATTAATTTTGTATAAATAAAATGGCTAATTTTATGAGTACGAAACACCTTGATGTCCAAATCAGAAATTAGCATCCATAATTGTTAGCTTCGTGTCAAAACCCTGGTCATTTAGTCCTGAACTATTTTTGAACCAGGTGCCGTGAAAGATGAAAGTTACCTACGGAAAAGATGACAGTCTGGAAAACTTTATGCATAATCGCAAACAATCTTTGAATAAATATGCTTCCAAATGAACCAGAAAATATTTGAAATAAAAGTAGCATATGATGCAGAGAACACTCCGCACTATCGTTGATAAATCTAAACGAATAGGCTGTGGTATTACTTAGGCATTACAAAGCATTTCACGAAAATGTTTCCTGTCATACATTTACTCACTTCTGCTACCCATATAGAACCAAACTTAATTCTAAGGATGTAAACGTTGCTTACAACTCAAATATGGCATCTGATTTGAAGAATACAAGTAAACAGCAGACATTTCGAAAATATAAGCTTTATTGTTCGTTTTGTGTGATTACAAAAGGCTCTGTACAGTCTTACGCAGTTGATATTTTCCTCATGGGGTTTCTCTGACTTGCTCGTGATCCTGCGAAGGGAGATCATTGTCTAAATCATCGAGGTAGTTGCCGTTTTTCTTCTTGACATGAGTTGCATAAATGGCTCTTGAGGACCGGATACAGGTGGCCACCGTCCGGTGGCTCAGCTCCATAAACTTTCTCTTCAGCATCCCTAAGTACTGGATTGCTTGTTCATTTGCAGGACCCCATGCTCCCAGAGAACCGATGATCGCATGCACCTTTGTTTTGCTTCCCACTACTTCCGGGCTGCAATGCGAGATACCCCTATGTTTTTCCTCTTTGATTCTTCTCTCCCGGCCGTTTTCATATGGGCAGCAGACGTCCAGCACACTTATTCTTTTTTCTTTTTCTAAAACCAGGTCTGGTCTTGGTTTGGAAATGGTTCCTGGTACTCTCCGGCTGCTTGAGATAAGACTCCACTTTGCCTCGTCCGCTGCGGCCTTCTTGATGATCTCTTGGATCGAACATTGACGTTGCATCGCTAGAGGAACGTGCTTCTTGCATCTGTTTAGTATTTGGGATAGCGTTTCGCCCTCTGTTCCGCAGCGCCGACATATGCGTTCATTTTGTGGTTGGTCCAGCGTTGATTGGCAGTAAGTTTAGTCTTGCTGCATAAATAAACTTGTAATCCTGAAATCTTAGGTGAATTCCGTTCGTGTGAAAAAAGCTCGATTGTTTCGTGGGATACGGTGCCGAAGGCATTCGCGAAGTCTGCAGAGAAGACTGCGCAGAAGTCCTTCGACCGTCGACGGGCAGCATCCAGTCTTGTTTGCAAGACGAAGTTCCACCACTCCATGGAAGGGCAAGAAACCCTTCTGTTGGGTGCCGATGATCTCGTTTTCCAAAATCCATCTTCTTATTCGGGCGGCCAAGCATTTGGCGTACAGTCTGTAGGCACTATTGCCAATGGATGTTGGCCTCCAGCTGGAGATGTCTTCAGCTGCTGAGGGGTTTTTCGCTATGAGTATTGTTCTGGTGCACTTCCACTCCTCTGGGATTCGACGAAACCTTTTTAAGATATTAAAGAGTATTGTAAGCATTTCCGCCTCTGGATCAATGCTCTTCCATCCTGCGTAGTTGGTTCCATCTTCGGGGGATGAATTCTCCTCACTCCGCAGTATCCCCAGTACCTCTTCTTGCGTAAATGGGTTTAGGTCTACGGGGGATGCCGCTTGACCTCTTCCTAGCAATATCTTCTTGGTAAGCTCTTTGTCTGTTTCCTGTTTTGTCTCCAACTCATTCTGAAAATGCTTTTCTACCTTGCTAACCTCCAACTTGCAAGTTGGGTCCTGCTGGCCTAAAATCGATCTAACTGCTCTTCTTCTGTTCATGTTGTAAAGTTTTTGAATTGACGATCTGTTGTTAGGGTCAATCGGCTTCTTTCCACTTTTTCTCTCTGTTTTTATGCTTAGTATCTCTTGAATTTTTACCTTTACACCCTGATATCTCAGAAGAAATTCCTCCCAACGAGGCCTTTCATCATCTAGGATCCTCTAGAGATGAATTCGCTCCTCTCTGAATTTTGAGGAGTAGTTCGCTCTCCATGTTCACTTTCCTGGCCTGCCTTTCGGTTTCCATATTTTCTGTATAGTTTCCATTCTGCTCGTCCCTGCTGAGTGTTCTCGTTTGTTCACTTGAGCAACTGTGACTGGGGGATGATGGTCTAGAAGGAGGGGGGAATCACATTACACTCTGTAGTCGATGGGAGCGGGCTGTAACCTTTCCTTTCCCGTGTCTTCTTTCAGCTCTTCATCGATCAGAGGGCCTATAATTGTTTCAAAGTTGCCACACAGCCCTTCATCCCCCCTTGCTTCTAGCAGGTGCATCTCAGGTATCGTTCCTACCGACGTGTTATCTCGCTTCTCTGCTTCCTGGATATTCTCTTTTTGGCTCCCTTCTCCAAGTATATTAATGGATGGAGCTTCCATTTTCACCGTCCTTCGTCCGTTGGTAGGTGGCATCCTCCCAGTTCGTTCATGCCAGATCTGATGGTTTGTTAGGCCTTTTCTCGTGGAAAAGGCCATGCCACACTCCGGTCTTGTATAAACGAGTCTCGTTGATATTCGTACCGTTGCCACGGGGCAGGCGAAGAGAGTTCTCCATCACTAACATGGCGCGAGGGCCTCGTTAAGTGTATATACTCACTACATCTCCTACATTTGTATTTTATTAATGCATCCTCCATTCTGAGCGCAAACCTATGCGTGCCGGCAGGTGTGGAGGGGAAGCGTAGCTTAGCATCTCTCGCTAAGTCCCAAGTGGTATATTCCTCCTCGAATGAGGGAATCTCATCAGTGGGGAGTAAGCCCTGAAAGTCGGCTTTAGAAAGGACATATAACGTACTTGTGTAATGCCCTAACTGGTATGCGATGTTTATAAGCGTAGATGCATCCACTTCGGGAAAGTACACGCGCACCACTTTTGCAGGATGCCCTACTCCTAATTCATCGCGGGTGCTAATGCCCATATGGTGGTTACATAGCCACCAGGAGGCCTTAGTGGCTACGATGAGGGCTAGCATGTGGCGTACTATTTCGTTGTTTTGATAGCTGTTTACGATGCTGCACTGGTCGAGTGTTAATTCCAGGTTAATTTGGCTAACTACCCAGTCACCATCTGGGATGTTTTGCTCATGTTTGCGGCACGTGCGTAAGAGCCCATAACTGAACAATGCATGGGGCCCGGCAATAAAATATTTTTTGTGTCTTGCTGATGTGGAATGCGTGTTCAAATACCACGCACAAGCAGATGTGAATGACATCTTCCATGTCGCTCCTCGCACGTAAAAAACTGGCATAAGTTTATCATGTGCGAGACGAGCAGGCTCCGGTTGTAATGCCAACTTCCACGTCGCCGTCTAGTGGTGGTAGGGTCAAGATAAAGGTAGCGTTAACACGCAACATGGTTTCTTGTTCCTCAGTGAGAGGCTCGATCATGTCTTGCACGTATAAGCGTTGGGTCAAGTGAAAGACCTGCAATAAAGGTTAGGTAAGAACAACGGTATAACAGTCCTTTGCTTTACAGCGGTGCCTTGTGAATGAAATTGGAATGAATTCGGTGGTGTGACCTCGTGAACCACGATCGACACCACCGCGACATTGCTTGTTAAAAACTATACCCAATACCCCGCCAAGGCAACGTGCAATACCGCTGCCGCGCCAATTTTTGCGTGCCCCGAGCGGGTAAGTGATCAAGTGGAAAGTGAGTGACCAGCGACCCACCAAGCCCCACCCGCACACTCCGGAGCCCCCAAGCGAGGATTACCGCCAGGTGGACGACTCGAACCTACCCACGACGGACGTCCCCTCGTCCACGGACAGGATGCAGGCCACTCCGGTTGCGAAGCCAGCGACGCCGATGGAGGTAACGGCGGTCGACCAGGCGACGGCCCAGCGAGCACCAGCCGCGAAACCTAAGCCACGGAACGCGCAAGACGTGACGCCACTTTGCTCCAACGCCACAGCCGGCCGCGCCTTCTCGTACGCGGCAGTGGCAGTGGGGAAAGTGGCCACGCACAGCGGACAAACCTTCGCAAAACCGGAAACCACGCAAGTGGAAAACGTAGATGAGCCGATGGTGGCCGTCGGACCGGAGGTCAAGACCATCACCTTTAAAACGGGATTGGTACGGGTCGGAAATATCAAAGACGTGTACCTCGCTTTATACAAGGAAAATGTGGACTTTGACAGGGACCAGGGAATAGTCCTGAGCGTGAGCGGCTTCACCATCTATACCTACAGCGAGCCGCTCATTGATGCCCTAGTCGAACAGGGAATTACAATTAACGGAAGAGTGGTAGGGTTGCGGGGAGCGGCGATTCCATACACACCATGGTGTACCTCGCCGGCATCAGTCTGCACACCACCAAACAGGCTATTTGGAAGTTTATGAGCCAATATGGCGAGATTCGGAGCATTGAGTTCAAGAACCGCGTGGGCAAGGTGTTCTCCGGAGAAGAACGAGTTAGAATACACCTTAAGGAAGGTGCACAGATCCCGGGTGTCGTCCGTATCCACGAACACTCACAAGAGGTGCTCGTCAGGTATAGCCAACAGCCGATCTTCTACACCGGTTGTAAAAATTTTGGACAGCGAGTAGGTGCATCTCCCCGGGCAAGGTGCTATCGCTGTGGCAAGCAAGGGCACCACGCCAGTGCTTGCGACCAACCGGAAGTCTCTGTGTTTTGCAAGAGGGCAGCGCACGAACGGTGGAACTGCGAGGAGTACGCCGGACGGCGTACGATGCGTGGACTCTCGCCACTCCGACCGATTCGGAATCAAACCCAAATGATCCCACCCAAACCGAAGGCGGAAGTCGTCACCGAAGACGGCTTCGAGGAAATCGCAAAGAAGAGCAAAAGTAAACGGAAAGTTGAACCTGCAAGAAACGAAGGACACCACAACCGAACCAACCATGGAAGGCATGGAAGTTCAGGAGCCAACCCTCACCTCGCAGGAATCCCTACGTATCACTGAGGAAGTGGCCCAAATACAGGAGGCGATTCACCCGGCAGTGAACAACGCTGAAAAAGAATGTATCCTGGCTCGCATCTGCGAAATTCAAGGTGAAATTAATAAGAGCGGAAGATTCCCAGCGTGAACAGCTGGAGAACGAATTGCTCAAAGTGAAAACAAACTACTGTGCGACGGTGAGCCTAAGGGAGCTACCGAGAAGCACGCCAAGGCGAAGCAACCGGTGGAGGAGACGGAGTCCACGGACTTCACTGAAACTGAGAGCGACTCTGGAGGCGACAAAACACCCGTGCGGAGAGCCGCAACCTCTCCGAAGCAGAAGAAACCGCGGAAAAACCGCACCTAAAAAACCCCTATGGCCTCGTTCCTGTCCACCGCCAGGAGGCTCAACATCGCCTCCTGGAACGTGAATGGACTTACCGACCAGATGAAAAGAAGAAGGATGATTCGGACCGTCGCACATCAAGACATCGTGTTCCTTCAGGAGACCCATACCCTCGGGCATCAGATCAGCCTCGAGATAGAACAACGATTGAACGCACAATTGTTCGTCAGCGAAGGGAGAAGGAACACAATGGGGGTGGCGATATTAATCAAGAACAATCTCGCCCCCTCCATCCTGGAAACCTGCTGCCCCATGCCTGGCAGAATCGTCGGATTGCGACTGTCCTAGTCCTCCAACGTTCACCTGTTTTTGGTGAACGTGCATGGACCACACCACCAAAAACACCGATGTGCTGAGGTGCTTCACGGAGCACTTCGCCAAAAAGCCACATCGAAGGATGTCGTCATAATAGCAGGGGGACCTGAACATCCTGGACGAAATGACCCATTCACAGGACGCCAGAGGAAGGACAGCGTATCGGCAGCTGTCAGACGAGTTTGGACTTTTGTGGATAACAGCCAGCCACAAACCCATCGATCATGTCCTGTACAGCTCCGAGATAGGAAACCACATCCATGGATTTCGTGACACGCAGACCCTGTTGTCCGATCATCCACTGTACGGTTCTCCTTGAAAACAGAAAATCCTCGGCGCAGAAAGGCCACAAGGGCGGCACTCATCTGTATGCCCGCCTGGTTCGAGACGTTTCCCGGTCACCAACAGCTTATTGAGGCGATGCTGCAAACAACCACCATCAACATCGCCTCCTGGAATGTTAATGGACTTACCGACTTGGCAAAGCGAAAAAGGATTGTGCGAACCATCGCACATCAAGATATAGTGTGTCTGCAAGAAACCCACGTGATGGGGTAAGCCATCAGCCTCTACATGGAACGGCGATTGAACGCAAAACCGTTCGCCAGAGAGGGACAGAAGAACACAGAGGGAGTGGCCAGTGAAGAACGAACGGGCCTTCCTGGAAGTCTTCTGTCCCATGACGGGGCGCAAGATACCGAATGGCTTCAGCTGGGTGGACTGAAGAAGGACCTCGAGGGCATCCTGCAAAGGATGCACCCTCCTTCCAGTGGTCAGTGGTCCATTCCCCGCCCTCCAAATTCGTTTTTTTTTCTCTTATTGTTTTATTTTTCTTTTTGTTTTTTTCCCCCATCCCCTTCCACTGCCTAGGAGAGTCGCACTGGTCTGCGTCCCGGCGTCCCGGCAGGTCCTGCGAAATGCTTGCCGTTAGTGGAGCCTTGTACCACGTTTTTGTAATGACCTTAAGGAGAGTTTAAGTGAACGTCCCCGCGTATCCGGGTGGCAATGCCGGGACGCATAATCGGCGTACGACTGTCCTGGTCCGCTACTGTTCACCTATTCTTGGTGAACGTATACGGACCACACCACCAAAAGCATCAATGCGCGGAGGCGCTCCACGAAACACTCCAACAAAAGAACGCACCGAATGACATCGTGATCCCATCGTGGAGATTTCAACATCCTGGACGAAATCATCCATTCCCGGGACTCCAGAGGTAGGACGTCGTATCGGCGGCTTCCGACGGGTTTGGGTTGCTGTGACTAATAGCCAGCCACAAGCCGATCGACTACGTCCTCTAGAGCTCCGATATAGGGAACCGTATCCATGGGTTTCGTGACACGCCCACTTTGCTGTCCGATCACCCGCTGGTGAGGTTTTCCCTGCAGACTGAAAACCTTCGGCGAAAGAAGGCCACAAGGGCCACAAGAAGTTATGGAGACAATTCTGCAGACGACCAGTATCCGCAGAGTCGCCGACCGGGATAGCTTGAAACATCGAGATCACCTGTTCTGCAACATGCAGTTAGGTGACAAGCGACCGAGGCAGGAAGCGTACCGGGAGCTGCACACAAGATCGCTCCCTCTCGAAGTACTGGGAACAATACAAGAGTCGGTATGTCTTCCAAAATGTAAAAGGGGGAATCGTCATGCTTGAGAATAAGAATCTGGAAACAGAATCTTCTGCATCCAGTACGATGGCCACAGTCGACACACGTCGGTGGACATCGCGGACGCCTTCCAGAGGCATTACGTGGAGCACTTCGACGAAGACATCTGTGCCCGACTAATCAAGGAGTTTTTCTGCGACACCTGGAAAGACGGACGAGTGAAAACTATCGGAAGATGCTTGAAGAGGAAATCTCCGAAGAAGAAAGGAAAGCTGTGTTTGTAGAACTTCGCAAGGATGTGGCGGCGGGCCCTGACAGTGTCCCCATCTCTCACTATCAGCGGTACTCGCATGCCTGTTGACGCTCTGCATCTGACAAGAAGAATGATTAACTTCATCCTTCTACGAGAGCAGGATGAGATTGTTGCCGAAAGGAGGTGATCTGACTAATGTTACCCAATGGAGGCCAATCTCAATCCTGAACAGCGATGCCAAGTGGTTAGCAAAGATCTGGGCTAGCCCCTTAGGCAAGGTCATGCCACAGCTCATTTCTCCCGTCCAGACATGTGCAGTGCCCGGACACCACATGTCGGACAGTGTCAAGTGTTCCCAAACTACCATTGGTCTCAGCCGATATATCGCCGAGAACTTGGTAGTGGGTTTCACTCACATGGAGAAAGCTTTCGATACGGTGGACCATGGGATGCTGCTGAAGATTTTAGGAAGACTGAGCCTCCCGGAACAATTCAGGAACTTCGTGAAGATGATACTTGAAGAGCAACACTTTCGGATAAAGATAAACGGGGAAGAGACAGCAGCCATCCGGGTGGAACGAGAAGTCCGCCAAGGTGACGCTCTCAGTCCGATACTATTCGTCATCTACATGGAAGCACTGTCATCGTTTATTGAGAAAAGTGGACGCCTCTGCGGAATAAACATTGACAAACAAAGACTCACCCATCTGGCTTACGCGGATGATCTCTTCTTCCTTAAAGGGGAGAGGGATCAGCGTACGTTTCTGGATGTGCCGGAGCTTATGGAAGAAGGATTGGGCTTAAAAATCAATGCCCAGAAAAGCCAACTTTTGCCCGTCGGAATCCTGGATCTCTCCATACTCATGGAGGAAGGATTCCGAACGGTGGACAGTGCCAAAATCTAACATTTGGTCTACGATTTCTTCCTTGGTTCAACTTTGCACCTCGTAAAAATTCCCATTGCGGCATGATGTATGCGATGGATATGCGATGTTCTGAAGGTAGAAGAAGTTCGTTTTTTTTTTGTGTGTGTGTACGTATTTTGTCCTATAGTTCCATAGAGTTCGAATTTCTATTTTGCTCCTGTTAGATGTTACACGGATGTCTACTATCGGATATATCTAATGAATGGAAATCAACAAACTCTGATTTATGGTAATCAAACAGGGCGATTTTACCACTTAAATATCATGTGAACATCCATCTAATACGATTACAAAGTCGTAATGATTAAGAAACAGCCTGCTTTGATTCCACTGCCCTCGGTAACGATGTTTCCATAAATTCTTATTCAGATCAACACGTTCAGTCGCAGTTGAAGCACTCTATCCATGACGAAATTCTCCGGATAATTTCAGTTTTCTAAAGAATCCATTCTTAGGGTCTAATGAATGGATTTAGCTGATAACTGATATATACTGCACAGACCATTCTATTGCATGACTTCCTCTTTTTTCCTTTGCGTCATACTTTAAAACATTGGTTTGATCACTCAGGAATTCAGTTCGCTATCTCTTAAGAGCCATTGAATCATGGTTTGCATGTCATGTGTACTCTAAAAAGATATTTGAGTGTAAGTAGAACTTCAAATGCGATTGAATTTAGATTTTTTGATGCTATGCATTTCATGATATTAAATGTCTGGATAGTTCCGAAATCGTTAAGTTTCTGTTAGTACTATAATATTGTCTGAGCAGGTATAAAAAAAAATCCAATCGCATTTGAAGTTCCATTCATACTGAAATATTTTATTTAGGGGTAAATTAATTTTTCTTTTACATTCATGCTACATTTTCATCCGCTTTATTCAATCAGTCACACCACTAAAGTCACTTTGAAGTCACTTTCTTGGGCTTTCACTGAGGTTCTGCACTTAAGGGGAACTAGGTGTCGTTTGTGCCTGGGCGTTGTCCTCAATCCTCTTCAGGATATATCGGTACGTCCAGACCGGCACGCTTCCGCAATTTCTTACGCCGATCTCCTTTTGGATAAACCCTTTCAGGATTTCTATTGGAGATACGGCTGTCCTGGCGGTCATGTTCCACCACCGCACAAGTATGGCAGTGATGAAGAGGGCGATGATCATCCTTACCATGGGATTGTAACAGGGAACGTTCCCATTTCTTTGGAACATCCCTGCTAAAATTCCCAGGTTGACGTGGTGGGCAGCCCTATAACCCTTTTCAGGGCTTGCCAGTCGTGATGCAGTGTGGGACATGTCAAGACGTGAGGTCTTGTATCAGTGTCTCCACATGTCTTGCAGTCCTCGTCTTCTTTTCTTCCCATGAAGTGCTTCATCCTAGACCCGCTCAAGATTCCTCCGTGATAAAACATCAGGAGGTTATCCTAGGTTTCTGGCGGTAGATCACTCCTCCAGGGCGTCGTTGCGATTGCTAACAGGTTGATCGCTAACAGGTCCATAAATACAATATTGTCTTTTTTCTGTTCGATCTATGATAAAGAATTCAATGTAACCTATTAGAAGAGGTGGCTTGATTAAGACAATTGCAAGACGGCAGGAAACGGCGACTATATACGTGCTCAGCAGCTGAAGAAAAAAATAAAGAATAAAGACACACACAAAAAATACGCTTGCTGGTAATTGCCTCTATCTGCAAGAGGATAAATGCATTTCTTGCTTTAAATCCAAAAAAAAAAGTGTCATGTAACCCATGAAAAAACGAAAGGTGGATGATTTTAGTGAAGAAACAAATAAGGAACACCTAGCATGACAATTCATCAGATTTTTGTGGTCTTTTTCAAGTGTTTATTTGCAAAACAGGAGTGAAAAAAAATACCCCACAAGTGTCGAAGAGGAAATTGGGTGCTAATAAGGAGTCACTGCAGCAATTTTGTTCAGGTGAACATTCTTTTCTTTGATTGTATGTTTCCTCTTCAAGAAAGTCACCTGGAACTCTCACATGACTGAATTCCAACTAATGAAGCACCTGCTCATAGGGAATAAATGAAAAATGCAAAACTGTTCTACGGAAATTAACTACATTAAAGAAATTTGAACAACATCGCCTACCAAATGCAAAGGGAATGCTAATTTTCGTGTTTTTTTTCAACAGCAACACTGTTTATGAATCTGTGAAAAGAAAAAAATGTATTGAAATTTGAATTAGATGTTTCACTAAATCGTGGACTAAAGGAGATCCTTCTTCAGTTTAAACAATTTCAGTGGGTGTGCTTTCCTTGAGCCGCAAATTTTCAAGCTTACCAAAAGTTTTGAAACCAAAGTACTCCGTAGAGGAATGAATTGGGCAAAATTTCACGGAAGTCGAATTCTCCCGGAAAAGTTGCGTTTCTGGGAAATTCGGATTCAAATTCAACTGCCGAGGTGTTTTTACAGCCACATACACTTTCTGTGGACTCGGTAAAACCGAGTCTAGCATTGCATAGCTAGGGATTCAATAACATGAAGATATGAATTTATAGTTACGTGTTATATGGTTTGAATACAGCACAATAACCCAATAAACCACATTCCTTCCCAACCGAAGTTGTTCACTTGAAAGACTGGAAATTAACTACTTATACAGATGTCAAAGCAGCATGCTCATTTGGAAACTATCACTTATTGCAAACGGCAAGCCTCAGCACGTATGAGTAAGGATTGCTTTCAAATGAGATGCAGTTTGGGGATGCTCACGAAATTCTGAAATTAGAATATAAGTGCAAGCATTTGATTTCCACGTATCGAAGTACTTTACACGTTCGCGTAACCTTGATATGTTAATAAAAAAAATCGAGGGCGAGAAGATCGCTATCCAAGGAATGGCAAAATTTCATGAAGTTGCATTTGGAAAAACAAAAAAAACCCAAAAAAAAACAGACCTTTTGAATATGATTAAATTCAATCTCGAAAAGACAAATAAATGGAAGTACGCGATTGTAAGAATGGAGTGCCTCAAGCTTTTTATTTTTTCAACGGCACAATACCTGAGATCGGAGAGGAAAGAGAAAGGGGAGAGGTGGAAGCAGTACTGCAGGATGAGTGACTTTTCCGGATTTGCTGGGAGAGGTTAGCTCAAGTCATATTCATGTTCGTATGTCTTAAGATCTCCGTAGGAACATTGACATTATGTTTTCGAAAAACTTGCAAGGTAACCTAAATCAGTTTTATTACTGTTCCCTGCCATGTTCACTGTGCTTTTCAAGAAAATGTAATCTAGAGTGTGGAATCTGCACAGTTACGAACCCTACAACAATTTATGTTTCAGTATCTTCCAATCACTTCTAACCTTTAACTGCATGTGGATCACATAACATTCTATTGGATATATCACCATAACCCTGAATTGTAATTTGTGCTTATATCCATGAATTCGAACCGAAATACCACTGAGGCTTGCCTGTTTGAAATTTCTTCACAATCTGTTGCATGCAATATGCTCAATTAAACCATTAGACTACAGTGAACATTAGCCATGTGCCATCTACTAACTAGGTACTATTTGTAAATCATGGCAGTAAGTCATATCTACAGTTCATTTTGTGTTGCTGTTAAATAATGCTGCTTTGGAACTGAGCATACTTATTTAAAGAGCATGATTAAAATGGTTTCATGCATGTGATCAAAATAGGAAAGATTTCCCATGAAGCTCTCATTTCCCGACAAAAAGAAGAAATCAGTTTACTAGAACACATGAAGTGTTCAATGTTGTTACGCCTTAAATGTGAAAAAGAGTATTCTGCAAGTCTACAGGCCATTGTTCTTCAAGCACATCGATTACTAAAGAAACACAGCAGTTTATGTAGCAGTAATATTCAAAAGGTGTTTTCACATCTTAAACAGGCAGAACTATTTTATTATTGCCACAGGCATGGGAGCTTTGGATGAATGAAATGCAACATACAGCACATCTGCTTCAACAGAATGTGAAGGAACTTCAACAGAATACCATCCCAGCAATGGCTACCTTGTTAACTGAGAAGAGAATACTTTTGAAAGCATACTGTGAAGAATATGATCACCTTAATGCAGAGCTGGATCATGTAAGATAATGGGTATTCAACTTCCTACTTTCCTGTGTCATTCTAGATAAAAAGGAAAGTGATGGATCTCCAAGTGAAGTATGCTAAAGTGTTGCAAAACTATCGTTATGTATTGCATCAGCAAGAATCAAATGTGAAAAAAAGTAAAAGTTTCTAAAAAAAAAAAGAAAAGAAAACAAGCATAGCTTATGTCAGATTCAGGTCCAGCAGATCTTGTACATTTAAGGAGAGAATTATATGTTCTGCATAATGATTATGTCACAGCCTTAAAGATGGGATCTTTACTACAATACAACTTGTATTCAAATCTTTTCCCAGCATTATTAAATTATCAGCAGAAAGTGCAGGAGAATTGCATTATCCAGTGGTAAATTATGATTTGTTGTACGAGAATGAATAGAAAGTTGTCTTAAAGGAAAAAGATATTGGCAGATTTGGTCCAGCAGCAGAGTCATTATTTAGATTCAATGCTTCAGAGCCACAATCAGGTGTCTTTAACTGTAGATGCTATATCTGCAGAGAATGAATATCGATCGTTTTGCAAGCAGCACAAGTGAGCATCTTGGGAGCAAGGGAAGCATAATGTATTGGAGGTCCCTGTACTCCCATGTTTTTGATTTCACATTCAATGCAAAACTGGTTGAGGATTTGCCAACAGAACTGCGCTCACTCACTTTAGTTGCTAATCAGGCAACACTAGAGCAACTGGAAACACAGCAAGCCAAGGTTCAGCGGGAATTGCACGCATTCAACAAACAAATTCAGGAAAAGCGTAATCTCCTAAACCTCTGGGAGAAACAGCTGACTGTAACAAGGAGCACTTGTTCAACACAGACCAGGTTGCAGAATTTTTTCATTGAAATGCAGGATTCTTTGTAGAACATTGCAGCTCAATCGATTAATGGAAGTTCTGCATAAAAGCCTAATAATGTTGGAAAGCCGGAAGCAGCAACTGCAAAGTCTACTTGATCTTACTGTATCAGCATTAGAAAATTCTACTGATGAAACGCATCTTATCACATCAATTAGCAATGCTGACTCCTCGGAAGTAACTTCTGTTGATTCTGTGAAATCGGATTTGCAAAACCAACAGTGGTTTCATGGTTCTTTGCCAAGAGAAGAAGCAGAACAGCTTCTTGAGGCTGAAGGAGATTTTTTGGTTCGAGAAACTACTACTCATAGGCATGCACAATTTGTCTTGTCTGTGCTTGTACAGACTCCTAAGCATTTCCTTATTCATCATGATTCTCAGGTGAAAAATTAGAATCTCTGATCCCAAATCCTCAAAATCATATTTTCACAAGGGCTATTATGGGTTTGAAGACTCCAAGTTCCCATCTGTTCAGGCATTGATTGATTTTCATTGGAAAGCAAGTGTGCCAATCACTTTTCGTTCAGGAGCTGTACTTAGAAATCCAATACTTCAGTCTCCTTGGGAAGTAGACCACAGTGCTGTATCACTAAAAGAAAAGATTGGGAAAGTAAGTGCAATTACTGGTAGAGATGTATATTTTTGCAATTAGGGCCAGTTTGGGGAAGTGTATCGTGCCAGTATGGGACCAGACTACTTAGAAGTGGCTGTAAAAACTTGTCGCAAGCAGTTACAAGAAGAGATGATGTGTAGATTTCTTAAAGAAGCTAGTATTCTTCGGCAATTTAATCATCCCAATATTGTCCATTTTCTGGGTGTATGTCTACGAAGGATGCCACTAATGATCATCATGGAGTTTGTGGAAGGAGGATCCCTCCTCACATTCTTACGAAATAATAGGGAATGGTTGACAAATTTTCATAGACAGCTGTTATCCTTTTGTAAAGATGTAGCTTCTGGAATGCAATATCTGACTTCTTGTGGATGCATCCACAGAGACTTGGCAGCTAGAAATTGTCTTGTGGGTAAGATACTTCTGTATTTAAAGGAATGGTGAACAAGAAACTAATGATGTTTCAGCGAGTGATATCACAGTGAAAATATCAGATTTTGGAATGGCTCGAAATGACACTGAATACAGGGTGTCAGCAGGAATCAAGAAAATACCTGTGAAATGGACACCTCCAGAATCATTAAACTATGGAGTATACACATCACAGTCTGATGTCTGGAGCTTTGGCATACTCTTATGGGAAGTGTTCTCACTTGGTGCAGTACCATATTCTGGTTGGAGTAATAAGCACGTGACTGAGAAAGTAAGTTCAGGATATCGATTGCCAGCTCCCAGTGACACCCCTGAAGAAATTTACAAACTCATGCTATGTTGTTGGAAATCAGATGCATTGGAAAGGCCTCATTTTCAAGACATATGTCATTTGTTATCACATTTACTTGAAGACACAAACCAAACAGTCAAATTTTGAACAGGATCTAGGAGCTACGTGTTGACAAACATACAGATATTGCAATTGAAAGTTGCAATCAAGAAGGATTTTTGAAACTTTTCTCAAGTCTGTTTATCTTTGTTATCATGGTGAAGTATCTATATCAGTGTAAAATAGAAAATAATAAATGATTGTGTGATTCATTTAAAAGACCTGAAAATTCTGGATGTGGCACTTAAATTACTAGGATTTTAATGTTGAACACCTAAGGAAATATTACAGCATAAACTTTAGAGTTTGTGTCCTGCAGTTTCCTTTTTTTTAAGTGGATATTTCATGAAGTTTAGGTACAAGTTATGTGTATTTAGCTGCTTGGAATAATTATAAACAGGAACAACAGTGTACTCTCTTAGGTTGAAAAATGAGTTCCTCGTAAACTAAGGATTACTTGAGGAGGAATTTATAATGCACTCCTATCTGTCATATACAAAATTGTAAGATTAAGAATGCCATGTGCTATCATTGAAAGTTTTCCAATAACATAACAGTGGGATACATTTGACAGCATTTTAGATTGTGCTTACCACAATCCCTTCAATAATGCATTAGAATTTGTTGTTTATTCTTCATCTTACCATGCCAACATATAAAACTGAATTGAAAGAATTCAGAAAATGTTATATGACAAGTGGATACTACATCACCCTCTTAACACAAACATTAAATTATCACCTTTTTGCTTCATTTCTTTATCATAGCAATTTGCATAGCATTTAGCAGCTGTCATAACAGCTGCATTGCCTCTCAGGGCACTAGACAATAAAAATACGAATACTCCAACTGTTTTTTCAACTTTTGAATTTTGAGTTATGCATTATTTTCTGTCTGTTAGCATTTAACCGGCATCCACGTTATGTTTGGTGTTATATTAATAACACCAGGCACCCTTGCGAAGCTGAAAGTAATACACTTTTAAATACTCGTATTTGAATACCATTTTCCAGAAGGCTTTAAACTACATTTAAACTAGTTATATCTTTGCTGGTACGTTTTGTGTCATGTTTTGAAATATGATGTTTTGAGCTTTGCATGTGGATTTATTTACAAACTTATTTCCACTTAAACACTTAAAGTTTAAAATTTTGTTGAATTTGAGTGAGATTATTAGTAAAAAATTTTATTTTATAGTGATAGTGAAAAGTACTGAAAAGGATTGTCAATAAATAATGATGAAGTATTAAAATTAATTATCTTTTGTATCAGAGTGGAATTAATTGAAAATTTATATTTAATATTCGAATGTTAATGAGTTAAATAAAATGGTTGGACTTGACTTGACCGCATTTTCCAGTGTTATGCTAATATTGTTAAAAATTAAAGGAAATGGCCAGAGAAATCCATTTTTTTGTTTGTTTGTTTTTTTTTTCAATACATAATCCAATGAACATTGATGATTATCTCTGCAGGAACACATTATGTTCACTTGTCCTTCAAATTAAGATTTAAAATTGAAAATTTTTAATTCTCGAAATACCCAAAGACACTGATGGAACACATACATGGATTGTTTACGTCAGGTGTGTGAAACTCATTGCAACCACGTGCCATTCAATGCAACTGGGAAGATTCACGCGGGCCACATCACATCTACAAGTTTGCTTAAAATTGTATTTCGAAGTGAGGATTCAGGAATAAAAATAGGACAATTCAAAATCATCATGTAATCAACTAAATTTCGTGTAATAATATGTAACTGCTATATTATTGCTTTTATTTAAACATTTATTTAATTTAATGTGTTTATGAAACGAAATTTCATTTTTTTTCTACCAGAAACTTGCCAGCGCTTTCCCACTACTACTTTTTCAATATCTGGCTTCAAAGACTGAGAGCAAACAATCTTCACTATGGCAGATGGATGCTTATCAGTTAATCTTGATCTGTACGCCCTTTTGTTTCATTTCATGCACGAAAATAATTGCTCACACAAGTACGTTCTCCCAAAATAGCATGAAATTTGTGCATCAAACCTTTCAATTCCGGGTATTTTTCACCTAAATAAGAATATATTTTGGAAATTCCTACTTCTCGATATTTGTCTCTTAAAACCGAATCATTCTGGAAATCAATTAATTCCAGTTGTATCAAAGTGGGAGCTTTTTCAGCTTCAAAGGGAAAAGGACCAATAAAAAGAGAAAAGGTTTCTTGTCGAAATCATGAAAACGTTGATCTGATTCGTTTTTGATTTTTTCAATTTTATCACAATATTGTGCAAACGAGCGACTTTGATTTTGTGCTTTGAACTGCTGACACATAGGAAAATACGTCAAAACGTTTTTTTGTAAATGATTTTTAAATAAAGTCAGTTTTTGTACAAAACTTGCATCGTACATACTTGTTATGAATTGATCTTTGCCTTGCCATGGAAGATTAAGATTGTTCAGGTGACCTGTAATATCTGTTACAAATGCCAGGTCTTTTACTCACAAAGGATCTTTTATATTCGATATATTTTCGTTCTTTTCATCTTTCATTTCAAGAAATACGATCATTTCCTCCAAAAGCGGATAGAAGCTCTTCAGGACTTTGCGGCAGGGCAACCAACGAACTTCTGTGTAATAAGAAAGATCTTCGGATTCTAAATCTTTAAGTAACGAAGTAAATTGGCGATGGTTAAGTGCTCTCGATCGAATAAAGTTGACTGCCTTTCTTACTGTTTCAAGTACTACGTTCATTTTTCACATTTTTAAACCAAGAACTTCGTGGATAGGCAATTTTCGGTTTATCTGGATATTCATCTTGTAATTTTCCTGTGTCTTGATACAAATCCTTTCGTTTCACCCGTCATCGATTTGACGCCGTCAGCTGTTGTCACAGAAACAAACCTGTCAAGAGGAAGCTTCAACTTTTCTAAAATGCTCCATACGGCACCAAAAGTATTTTCACCATTTGTGGTTCCGTGAAAAGGATTCAAATTTCCGACAATTCTTCCATGATCCCCATGTTGTCATCGAAACCACGGAAAAAAAAAAAAACGGCACCTTGTGCAACATCTCTTACATCCGTGCATTCATCAGTCGCAATTGAAAAGAATTGGACTTTGGTAGATATTTGCTGTAGTTGTGAACTGATCCTATCTGCCATTTCAGTAATTCAGTCTGCCACCGTGTTTCTTGATAATGATATATCCAGAAAGGTCCGTACAGACTTGTGTGGACAGACGGATTCGGCTGATTTTAACATGCATTCCTTGATGAAAGAATCATCGGTGGATGATTTTGAATGTTTTTCTAATAAATAGCTCATTTCCTAACTGGCTCTTGTTACCGATTCGTTACTTTTCATGAATTTTGTAAACACTCGTTGCTGGCTGTCAAGTGAATTCTTCCTTGTTTTTCATTTTTCTTCTCTTACATTTCCTTCGGAGCACGAACTCTTCGCGATTCGTGCTATAATGACGCTTCCTGTTGTGTTCTTTAGCGACACGAATTGATTGTTTGCAAATTAAACACGTAATTTTATTGCTCATTTCCACACAAAGGAAGTTCAGCTCCCACCTTTCTAGCAATCTTCTTCCCTGGTCATCAATCTTTCGTTTTTTGTTTTGCGTTGAAAGCAACATTTTCTGTATAAAAAATAGGGGTTTCGTGCAGATTTTAAAAGTTCAGATAACCGCAACTACTTGCATTTTTTTAAAATAAGTTATAAAATAAACATATCAGATGAACAGATCTTTGGCACGCCGATCGGGACAAAGAAACTGGCGCAAATGCCTCTGGTTAGAATGAAAAGAAAGTGTAACGAAAACTCGGGTTATTTCTAACGCTGCATTTGGCACTTCCACTGGTCTCCCACGGTTGACCAGTGCATCATGTCAGATGCCATGGCAACGACGCGACGGTTACTCTCTTGTTTTCTTCGTAACATGCTGTTCTGGTTTTTTTGTTCCTCATTTTGTTTCCGAGCATCTCGGGCAACATAAAATCACATCGAAGGCCGCCAGTTTCATACCCCTGGTTTATGTCATCGGGAATGCCAACATCATTACAACAGGTTGTTCCTTGATCCACTGTTGAGAGTGTGGAAATGAAACGAGAAAAAAATCAAGCAATTTCAATGAGAAACGAAAATATCTTGGTTAATGATGATTGAAAGTACAGTTTTAAAGAACGATGTGCTGACGTACGGATTAAGATATATTTGAATACTAGTAAAACATTGTGCTATAGACCTTTGGTTTTTGGCACAGCCAGTAATCAGCATACCCACCATTCGTCACATGAGAGAAAAAGAGGAGCAGATTCTAAATGGTATAATTACGCTTTTTCCTCAACGCTTTCTCCGCAACGAGAAATGAAGAGACATTTCTCGTTGCGGACTCGAGACGCAATAACTCTTATGCCGATGCTATGGTGATAGGAAAGGCGCGATACATTACATATTCTGAAAAGAACCCACATATTTGGTGCACAGCGAATTCCTTGAAATGAAAATTACTGAATGCTGTGCCTTTTGATCAAGAACAATCTTTACTTGGCACGCTGTCTGCAATTCGAGAGATTAGCTGCAGTATGAATTCTATACGATCCACAAGTGAGCAATTTTTGGCTTAATCGCTAAGCGCTGTCTCAAATTTATCAATGAATTTGAGAAAACACTTAAAGCTTGCACACCTGTGTCTGTAGCACTTTTTTCAAAGAGTGGAAGGAAAACGAAGCTGGGAAGCCGAAAAATTTCCCAAATATCCATTCAATGAAAAATTATCGACAATTTTACCGCAAACACGGCCAACCGAACCGTTTCGATGGTTACCAGAAGTCAGTATTTTCACTTAGCAATTTTGGAAATCGTAGGGAATTTTCGTCTTCAGAGGGAAAAAAGAAACTTGGGAAAATTAGAATTCCTTTTTTGGCAAAATATTCCAAGGCACTTGACTACAAACATTCAGGTTTGCATAAAGTGTACAGTACAGCATTGTTGCTTTATTCCGAATATTTTCGTTGGGCATCAAATTTGCTTGATTGCTCGGGACTTTTGAGTCTTTGGCTTCGTGCTATTACGTCCAATATTGTGCCAATATTGGACGTAATAGCACAATATTGGTTTTGTTGAACACAAATTCAAAAATCAGCAAGTTTTTCCACGTAAGCGAGATACTTACTCTTCTACGTACTGAAGAACGTAGCGGTGTATGCCGTCCACATAAGATCCAAGTTTGCAAATACACTGATGGTCTTACTTGAATGTGCATATCAGTCCGTTTACATCCCTAAAACTGTTTTGCTTGAATTCGAGAGCCGTAGATGCAATGCCCCTCATCGTGAGAATTTCCAACATGCGGATAGAAAAAGCATCAAACGATTTCAGTATCTATAGTGCCTATTTAGATTTCCAGTAGAATGGTATTCTTAGGACGCGCGATTTTGCACTGGAATTGCAATTTTGAATGCATTTTTTTTTTTTTTTTTTTTGCGGAAAGCGAATCTGACACTACTTTTCATCTTAAATAGTAATTAACATTCTTCGAGCACGATGATTCCTGTACATGCAAAGAATTCAGCATGGCAATGGAATTGGTCCTATTTGCATTTTTCTCCAGACAAGCTCAAACTCTTTAGCACAACGCTTTCCATTTTCATAGCAACGTACTCGTGTATGCCTATTAATGTGTTCAAACACCTTTGCCAATTTAGAAACTAACAAAATAGCTTGCATCATGAACAGAACTAATGCCATCTTTTCCGATTAAATGTTTTCCCTATTTTGGAAACATTTTCCTGCCCGAATGCCAATTACTTCAAAGCTTGCATTTGCAATCTGCTCACTGTGACTCTGCAAACTTTCAGAGAGCGAAATTGCCATAATAGTATAAATGTTTCGTATTCTGAAACGAAGAGAGAATGCTTGAAATTCTAAAGCTGGCACCTGCATTTTCGAGTCATCGCCGCAGATCACCCAATATTTGTCAGAGGAATGAATTTCATTAGGGTAGGAGCTGTAGCAGCCACTACTAGTCTTTTATCCTGGCCATTCCAAAAGCAGTGGTCCCAAGTACACGAATCCAGAAATGCAAACCTTCCAGCACATGGCAGAAAAATATGAGCTGCCGCAAACTACACAGGAAAGTCAAGGATCCCAATTTCATGGGATGAACTGCCCGCAGACTGGTCCCTCATCGGACCCTGACTCTTTTACTCAAAAGACTTTCAATACCACATGTTTCCAGATCGATTCCCGTTAGGAATCCCTCGCAACAAGTTCATGCTGTGGCATCAATGATCCCTATTTTTCGAGATCTGGTAGCATCATGCTCGAAGTCTGAATCTCATTTCATACGGAACTTTACCACTGTGAGGCACTTCTGAAGTCCCTGCAGCAACGATGCACCTGACCACATAACCAAAAAACCACAAAGCTGTGGTTGGACCTTGTCCTACTCCGCGGTGACATTTTCGTGAACTTTCAGGAAATTTTTAGAGTGAAAACGACACGACACTGATCACTCTTATCCTTCGTGCGACAACACTACTGATACACTGCATTTTCGAAGCTTTTCAACAACTGAATGACCACAGGTTAGGCTTCGTGCGAACGCACCCACTTGAAAAAAATTTCACCCAAGGCAAATTCAAGCCGATTAAACACTGTCACAGATCGAGGTTGAAGAACACTCCCTCATACGTCACAAATACATATGGATTCCAAGATAAGAGCGCATAAGCACCAAGATACCTGAAGCACAAATCCCAGGCAGGAAATTCGGAGCTCAATCTCTTCCAGCAACCAAACTACTCTATTCCCGCAGCGCCACGCATGACAAAAAGTGCTTTTGGCACCCGTAAAAACAACGGACTTGGGTTCCCCGGCCTACTCGGGGCATGAAATGCGCGCAGATGCACCTACATTTATACTGACAGCTCCGGCAGACTGCACATCACCCATACACAGACGGATCATTTCCCTGGAGGGAAGCAGTACCTTGGACTCTGGTCCACGAGCTCACCTTCGCTCACCATCTGCTGTTGACCCTGCAACCGTTAGAGGTGGATCACCGGCAGAGGTCATATCTTGCCGAGAGATTGAACGTTACGCAACCCACTTTCGTCCTTTTAAAGTTTTAGGATGCACACTGCGGTGCAACGAGAGCACGCTTACCAAGACACTTAAAAACGATCGAGCCATTCCGCGGAAACGAAACCGACAATTATTCACCTTCACGCCAGGGAATAAGCAGGCAGCTCACTCAAACTAAAATGCTCAACTTGATCTGCTGGATGCGACGTTATGGACTTCACTTATGAAAGCACGGCTGACACGTGATTCGGATTTACTCGCGCTGCGGAAGCCCGCCGGGTCCCTGAATTTAGCCTCTCTTCCACTGAGGGACTGAATAGGTGAGTGAGCGCTGTGAAACCGAAGGTTCCACCACCGAGCTTTCGCTGTTTCGAAGGCCTACTTCAGTTTGCGACAGACACCACGCAACACCCACATTTCTATGTCGCCCACACAAAGTGTTACGCCCAGCGCCATCGAAAACACCAATAGTCCGAAAAGGTGTGCACGGAACAGCATGGGACCCCAGCGCGAAAGCCCAACACTCAATTTACAGAGCATCGAGGTCTTTCACAATACGTCTGAATGCACGTTCGCAGTGAATTCGATAAAGTGAAAGCCCGCAAGCTGTGCTACACGCCATCATCACTCTGAATGGGGCGATCGTAGGTTCGTGAAGCCATGAGTATTCTACCTATGCCGGAGCATCTTAACTGTCACTGCAATGAGCAACGCTCCAGCCATGATACGATGCAAAACATAAATAATCATGGAATCAGTCAACTGCTTGTACCACAGATTCAAATACTTGTCATATTTCAAAAGAATACTTCATAATTAATAATGTTCTGCCAAAAATCATATTAGAAAAAGTAATTTACTGTTGACTGCAATGACATGCACAAGAGAAAATTAAGGACTATTCCTCCAGATAAAGGAGTCTTCTTTTTCAGGATCTTCGAGTAAAGGAAACACCCGTTGTTTGTAAGGACTAAGACTTTCAAACTCATCATCAACAAAATGCGGAGTTGAGCTGCGTGACCTATCCGGTCCTTTTCTAGATGAATGTGAAGAAGTGTTGCGCCTTCGCCGTTCTTTCGATACTGGACAAAAACAAATGTCTGGAATGGGAGTTGGTGGAGGAGAGGTAAGTGGACTATCAGAAGGAGTATAGGGATCAGTTCCGTAAGGGGACAGAGTGTCAGGTGAACCTGGACCTGTAACATCTGTCCTACGCGGTCGACTTCTCTTGTTGGACACCAGGGACGTGCCAAACTTCTGTTTCTCTTCCAGTTCGTAGCGCGCGTGCCGCATCAGAAATGCGGTGTCGCTCATCCCTTCCTCGCAATCGGAGTGACTAGATGAAGCGGGAAGAGGTTCGGGATCCGAAATTTGCCGCCAGCCTGGTGTTGGAATCTCCTTGCACACTGAGTGCTCTACACGGGGTGTACACACGACGCCGTAAGGGATGACAACGTTGTCAATATCGAAAGAAGTCTCAACGCGCTTTTTCCTGCAAAGGGGAGTAAAGAAGGTCTTTGGGGCCAATCATAAGGCCCCACCTGAAGTATTCCTGCATAGGCCTTTTCATATCCCAATGCCGTCCTCGATCACAGATTTGCCAGGGCCGACGGTCCTCATCCACTTCGTACTTCCGAGCGAATCCTGAAGCGAAAGAGTGAAACGATTAGTCAATCACGAATCGACAACTTACTATATTCTGAAGTACTGATACTTTTTCTGGTTTTTCTACCGGTCCGACTTCTTTCTCTAGCTTTAGACTGTTCGTCTTGTTTATTTGAAGTTCTAAAACCATCTTTATTGCTACTGGGACTGTCTCTGTTCCCTTTTTTCCCCAATCCATGTCTCGATCCACGGGACAAGATTGGCAGATCATTCAATAAATTGCTCAATCGAACAGACATGGGTACGTCTAGCATGCCAAATATATGGCACCAACCTGTTCCTTCATTAATTTCTTACCTTCTGGAAATGAGAGTACAGGATGATATTCGGGATTAAACGGAGCGATTCGTTTGAGGGAAGGTACTCTTTCTGATTCTGGAAACTGTGATGCATGAGTGCAAGTATGGAATCGACCGCCTATTTTGTTACAAAATCGACAAGAGTTGGGGAAGATGAGCAATTTGCGTTTTCGAATACTAGCAAGTGGAAGCACTCTTCTAGAAACACAAGTTACGTCTTCTGAAGATTCTTTTCTTGGAGATTCCTCCTGCTTCCACGATGACACAAAAGCTTGAAACTGGTAGCCATTATACGAGCTTGGACTTCCGTTTTTCGTATCTGAGGAGTGTTCGGCTAATGAGTCCCCATGTTTAGAATTATCTGCTCCATCTATGAGCTTTTTACTGGTAAGTAATTGCCTGACAAGAAAAACAGTGAATTACGTTCTTGCATTCTCCTTTTTTCTATTGAATTCAATATATGTCATGTAATTTTGGAATGAATTGTCATTCAGCAAGAGAGCATTCAATTCAATGTGTGTGTGTGCGTGCGCGCGCACACACACACACACACACACACGAGGCCAACTCGCAGAAATGGCAAAGCAACGCTTTCTGCATTGCTTATTCATGTGCAAACGTTGGAGTACTCAATTCATCACACATACTGCGGGCAGGCACTTCACATGCGAAAAGCATTACTCGATTTTTGCCGATCAATAGCACATTATCTAATTTTCCTGTGCATCTTCCACCGACTTTTAAGATTCAATTAAGCTTCCATTCGAAATGCTCCTTACAATAGCAGCTGATTTCTGTTTACATCACTGTGCAAAAGTCATCGATAGCCTTTTAACTTTTAAGGAAACTTTTCGGTATAATAAACCGAAACTTTGAAAGCATTTATCCACCAGTACCCTCCTCCCCCCCCCACACACACACACAAAAAAAAAAAGGAATCATAAACTTTGTGTTACAGTTAGCGTACGCCTCAGTCACTTTGTAATATTTAAGAATGATTCTTTCCTCATTTCCTTCCTCTCATCTGTACCTTTGAATTCCGGAACCTCTACATTCACGATAGATAACCAAATGTGACCCATGAGTGCTCATTCCAAGCCTTACAACTCCAAAGGAAACAAAATCACACTGAGAAGCTATAATTGGGAATTTCGAGGGACAATGAGGAAATTACAAAGAAAATACATAATACTCGGATTATTGGCATTTAATGCTTCCACTTGTAATCGATAACAGATGAGTTCTTCGCTCTCACGTCTGTACGCAATTTTCGAATGACTAACAGATTACCTCCCCCCCCCTCTCTCCTGTAATGACATAATTCTGCCCCGTTCTAGCGCTATTTACTATATTTCTCCATATTGCGACAGTTTTTTTTTTTTTTTTTTTTACAAATATGTACTGCAATGAAAAAAGGAACCAAGGCAAAAATAGATGCAATGTACAGCTAGCAAACGTGTACGTTCACACCTTTTCCCTCTTCCCATTCCAAGCCGAGGTCATAAAACCAAACTGTTCAACCTGAAGAGTTTCAACTCATCTCCCGAGTACTCGTAAAAACACATTTCGTGTTGCGTAAAGCAATGCGGGATGCGACCACTTTCGAAGTACTTGTAAAACTTGTACACGGCACACACTGATGAACCTTACTGTGATCGTCACCGAAGATGCACATCGATCTGTACCGCCAACGTTTGCGGTGAAACTTCTTTTTCCTCACTTTTGTTCTCTCTACACGGTTCTTGAAAAAAACGAAATCTGTACGAAACGCAAACGTTTTGTGTATATACATCAGGAGTGTTCACATGAATACAACAGCGCATATTACCACAACTCTATTCGGGCGGGGAAATAATACTTTGCCAGCTTTTGGATTCAGATACTGATGTGTGAAAAGGTCGTCTTGGATGAATGTGCTCGTGTACAGATGAAAGGGAAAGAGGCAACACGTGTGTGAATGTTTACGTACATCAGGAAAGATTCGTTGTGCTTTGTTCAAGGAACGCTCCTTTGATTAAGGCGATCCCTCAGTTCCCTTCAAATAGCTAAAAATGCGGAAAGTTTAATCAAAAATCAAACACGGATAAATAAGCAGCACTCGAAAAATCATGGACGAGTGGTACGAAAGAAAAAAAAAAAAGAAAAGGGAGAGGTGAGTCATAAGGGCATTTCCAAATGCCTCTGGAAAATCGGCATCCGCAATTCTTCCATTCATAATTAAATGGAGAGTATTTTTTGCCTGCGCTGCTTTCCAATGGTACGTTAAAATACATCGAGAAGTGCACATCGCAACTTAAATTTCTTTCATCCTCAACCACGCAAATTCGGGATACCGCCAATTACCTTTGTAATTCTTTATACTTCTTCACTTTGTATTCCAAATCCAGAATTTCGGACCGCAGCCACGTCCATCGGTAAGCAATGGCAGAGCGTTCTTCTATCCATTTGGTCAATGCTTTAGGAAAGTTCCTTGGGGAAGAGAGAGAGAAAAAAAAAAATGGTTACTGACCAATTTAGGAGGGCAAGATTTTCAATAACCATATCACAACTTTAAAATTCAAACCGCACTGCACCGCACAATTGCATAGAGAATGATGGTGGTGTGTAAATTTGATTTACCATGAAGTTTGGAGGGGAAGGGAAAAAAAAGAAAAAGAAAAAGAAGGACATGAGATTACGTGATTTCAATCATTGGATTACATTCAAGACTCAATTACAGGTATAATGCACGGATCTTCTCCAAACACAAAAAGTGCTGATTCGCCATGCTGCTGAAAACAGGCAATCATCAGAAACACGAATTCGTTTTTTGTATACGCAATTTCAGAAAAAAAAAAACAAAAAACATCCCGAAAAACAATCGCGAAACTTCTCGCATGCATTTTTGCAAGGGAGGAATCCCAAGTGCCGGAGAGAAACCTGCGCGAAGCATGACGAGGAGATCGGGAGGAGATCTCCCGTGGCAACGAGAAAAAGATCCGAAGCCAAACCGAAGAGGTTGGCTGCAAATCGGGACTTTACTGGGAGGACGAGCCGGCGAAGGGAAACGAAGATCGAGTACGAAGGGGATGAGGACAAGAAAAAAAAAAAACAGTTGTTCATTTGCTACCAGCACACAGGGGAAACCTTCAAAGGGTAAACCGCGATCACAGATGACCACTCTCGACGCGCAGGCTGCTCACGAGGAAAACACCGCAAATCAGGGAACAACAAAAGAATGCTCGTAGGGCTGAGGAAAAGATGCCCGCGTATCTGCTAGCATTTCATTTCTACAGATGATTAGGTTTTGTGTATTTTCCGAAGACGGTCCGTACAGTAACGGATTTCGTGCACGGTTCATTACGGAGAGCTTTTTCACATCAGTCCAATCATCATCTTTTAGCGTACTGTCAACAAAACTCTGTACATTCAGCAAAGAGGAAGCTTGCACCAAAAAGAAAAAGAAGAAGAAGAAAAAAAAAAAGCACTCGTTACGGAAACTACACACATACATTTATTTACTCCAAAACACTTTTTTTTCCTGAAAATTCATCGCAGGATATTCGTATGTGACATGTGAGTAGTTTGATCCTTCGCTGCATACGTTCGAGTGCAAATTAACTGAACTTCACGCAGGGAAAACAAGAAGCGAGAAAAACTCCCGTTGCATAATAACTCTGCCGTTGGCTAATTTTCAGTATGTCCTGGAAATTGAATAAGGAAGGGAGGCCCCGAAAGAATCCAAAGCACGCCGTGAAACAAAGCTGAAAGGCCAGTAATGCTGTTTGAGCGTGTGTTTCCTCTTCTTCTCTGCCCGATTCTCTGCTCGACAGGAATCTCGAAAGACACAAAAACCAAAGGAAGATCGCATGGGCGTGTGCTCGGCAGTTTCGTTTGACGTGGAATGCAATTCCCAAGTCTTTGAAGCACCCCGTGAATAGTAATCGTGCCTACGTACACACATCCTATACATGTGTACGGTGCTGACTGAATGTTGAGAAGCCGACCATTTACATCCGGAAAGTTCCTCTTATGTCTTGGGAGCCGGTTTACACGAGCGACCGCGAAAAGGACGGTTCGACCCCTTCCGGGGACGTCAACCGGGTTCCACGGGGACGCGCGCGATGCTCGCGGAGGTTGTTGCTGGGTGCCGCCGGGCCCGAGAGTGGTCACGTCGAAACAAAAAAAAATTTAAAAACATCCCTTAACAAAAATGCCGAACGTATCGCGTGAGAACTGACACAAACATTCGGAAAATGTTTCCCTTTTTTTCCTATTTGAAAAAAAAAAAAAAAAAAAAACCAAGAACGCAAATGTGAACACGAGATACTGAATCCAACTTTTCAAAGAAAGCCCGTGAGAAATGAACAGGAAAAAAAGCCATCTCAAATTCATCTTTTTGACGTTGATCTCAACAACAGGCTAACACCTTTCCATTCTAATATTCTTCGACGATTCCCACAATTCCTCAGTGTTGGAAACAAAACGAGTCGATTTTGGAACAATTATCCTCGTTATTTCCAAAGTAGGTTAACGTTTACGTGTGAAAATTCAACGAAACACATCACGGCACAATTATCAGCCCCCCCACCCCCCCCGATGGCTTCTAATCAAAACACTACCGACTCCCATAAACCTTAAACGCAGCACACTGAAGAGGAAGCATTCGCAGTTTGCTTTCAAGCAAGCAGTCAAGGGGTCCAGTCCAGCTTCTAGGCGGCCAAGCGAGCCTCCTGATTCTGAGAAGAACCCTCAAACCGAGTCTGCTTTGCCACACTCGGAAGAGCGGCTTGCCGCTTCCGAAGGTGCAGTGTACGGTACAGGATTTTCGAAGCGACGTCTCCATCTTCGCCACTCCCATCCCCGTCTTATCCGAAACCCAAGTCGTACTAATGCTGCTGCGGTTCGCTTCTCCTCGAGCCGAGGGCAAGAGCTTTCCTTGAAAATAAAGTTATCGTGTGACGAAACCGCTTCGCGTAAGGTGGTGTTGGACGCCCGCAGGCGATCGGAATTACGGCGGCAACACTGAATGATAGCTTTATGACCACTACACGAGCATCGGTGAATACGTGCACACACGCTCTCGTGCACGCGTTATTGGAAAAGCGCCGCAAAATCATTCCGCTTGGCACGCGACGAAAGCATTCAAAAATTTCTGCTGCATGGAAAAAAAAAAAAAAAAAAAAAAAAAACGTACGAGGATGGCAAGCGCACAGTCGGTGTTTGCAAACACCCTCAAAGGATTGAACAGCAACACAATAAAGTACATCGGAAATGCTATCAAAACGTCCAAAGCAGTGCGGTGTGTGTGCCAACCACACCTTCATTTTCACCAAATCTATTTTGTATTACTTTGTAAGTGACTATAGTTCCCCCGTCTCTCTCCGGCTGACTGAAAGCCTGAGCACCCGATTTCCTTACGAAACCCAAACGAATGTAAGCACCCTTAAAATTCGGGGCTACCACTTAACGATGTACGCCGAAACCGGGTCTCTGGAGACCGCAGAATAAACAAAGACCCCATGCATCCATGGTGTCACGAGGGCAACAAACCATTCTTTATCTGAAACACCGAATTCGAAATCGTACACTGAAGGGGACATGCAGTGACACCGAAAAGTCCAAACAACGAGGCACTGATTGGTGGCAAACGGGAAAAAATTTCGATCGATGAACCTCAAATATATGCTGATTTAAGCTTGAAGTAGTGAACGTTTGTTAAGATGGTCTCGAACCAAACTAAGAATGACCCACGGGTTGCTCGATTTACTCTTCCATTTTGATGCAAGGTAAGCATACTTGCAAACCACAATTACTTTTTCCGTGGAGACTAGTCTACGACGGCAGGGAAAACCACGACAGTAATAAGGTCTCGTAATTTGAATTTCACATGCAAGCATGTGCTTTGCACGTTCTGCATCCTGGCCCAATCCACTGCACATGAGCTGGATTCACAACTGGTAACTACCAAAGAAATTTGCGGAGACTAACGAATGAGTGGGTCTACACCACTTGCATTTTCGGCTTACTATATGTTTGTAGATTATCTGGTTATATTTCCTAAAAGATCCGACCTCTAATAAGGCACCTTACATGCCAAACAATCCACAGATTTGTTCACTATATTTTTACGTATTCATGTTGAATGGTAGCAATTGAAACAACTTACTTTTGTATGCAGCAGGTAGACATTCAGAGTTACTATGAGATATTTCAAGTTACATGCACTAATGGATAGTGATGGAATAAAGAAATTGCTAAGAAATGGAGAAAAATATTCAGCTCCAAAATATTCTCAACTTATCATGAAGAAAAAAATCTGGGTGAAAACGTCACCTAAATCTAATCAATGGTGTGATTTTAATTTGTCAAAAAGTGGAATTACTTAATTCAAGGCTGTTTTATTGCTTCAAGACCATCAATTAAGATCACAGCTTTTTCACAGAGCACATGATAAAAAGACTCTGGTTTTGGAAAGGAACAATTAACCCATATACCTATTACTGGTATTCTTTTGGCCATTAGCTAATTAATTAAAAAACACTAATTCTACTTCAAAGACAACATTTTATTTACACAGTTTTATTTTAGAATTGATTTGGAATGCTCCTCTTACTGATAGCCATCTCTTGCCTTCTGCTCCTAAACTGCTGTTCAATGATTTAGATTTCTAATCTCTGACATGGAGTCTTAGATATTTTCATATTTATTAATTTGATTTTGAAGGTAACATAAGTTTGCCTTGTCTCACACTGTACGTACATTTTTACTTTTTTTTTCTCCTTTCTATAAGACTAATAACTCACTATGAACAACCAGAACTATGATTTACATATCCATACCTCAAGGGCATGTATTCAAATGTTATTTTTATCCACTATTTGTGTTTTTATTTCCTGGCTTTGCATGCATGAAACTGATTAGCAGCCACACACAAGTGCATACTTTATTAAATACTGCATACTTTATCTGTTATTGAAGATGCCATCTTTTTTTATTCCATATTAGGGATTCGATTTATATATTTCAATTTGAGTATTTCACAACTGACTGCACTTCTGAATGTACTATGAATTAATAAAACAGCACGAACATCTATATACAGCTGTCACTTTGCGAGCTGCTATGTGTTTTCAATTCTTTATGAACACACAAGTAAACAAAATACAGATGTATGTTCTATCTACCACAGCAGAGGACAACACACTAGATTTCACACTTGGATTCAGTGATTAAACATGAGACACAATTAAGTACTAGTTGCTTTTTTTCTGATCTTTCGATTTCCTTGCTTACAACTATGCAAAAATCGATTTCTTCAAATAATTCCCATCAGTTTAAGAACTCAACACACACAAAAGAACTACATTACACTTTCTAACAAATTTAAAAACTACTATTTCGATATGTTTTGCATTTACCATCAATCAAAATGTTACAGATAAAAATAAACCACATCTAAATGATTTACAGAATGTCAAACTTAGAATATGGACGCATTAAAAAGGGCTGAAAATATGCCCATTTTCATTTTAAAATCCAGATACTTTTTTTTTTTTTTTTTTTTTTAAAGAAAAATGCTTCAAAGAAATAACGATATCAACGAGATACTAAACATAGATGTCTTTAGAATACATGCATGACTGATTGATAATATGCTGCATTAAAGCTCACTGCAATACTCGAGACATACGCAACAAATGAAACATAATTTCTGAAACCTGTATCACATGCATAGTTTCCACAAATAGAAAATTTAAAATAATATAAGCATTACTTAAACACAAGCTCACCCACACAAAAAATACAATCAATGCTTACTGCACATCTGGTTTCGGCATTCTAGAAACCTTAGGAAATGTAGACATAAATTCTTCATCAGAACTGCTAGCAGTATCATCTGAATCTATTTCAGCAGAAACATGCTTTACACGTACAAACAATTCTTTTGAAGCTTGCTGCATAGATGTAGAGGATATAAGATCATCCTTTTCTGACTTGGCCATAAACTGATTGATTTGGCTGATTCCATGTTGTATCAAACCTTGTGCCTGCAGAAACCATAATTTCTGCAAGATTTTATCACTTTTAAGTTTTAATTCTTCTTGTTTGTTTTTCAAATTTAAAAACTGTATTTTTATTCCTTCCCAATTATACATATACTCTTTATGCGGATTACAAACATTATTAAGGGGAGAACTCACAAAACCTGAGTGAGACTGATTCATAGCTAATGAAGTT
This sequence comes from Raillietiella orientalis, assembly GCA_036172245.1. Classification (NCBI taxonomy): domain Eukaryota; kingdom Metazoa; phylum Arthropoda; class Ichthyostraca; order Raillietiellida; family Raillietiellidae; genus Raillietiella; species Raillietiella orientalis. Next base: position 5,660,073 of record JAYWIR010000003.1, on the reverse strand, counting down.
AAAACTTTGGAAATTCTGTCTTTCTTCCAATTACAAAAAACTTGCGGTTTATTTTGTATTGGAACTTTTGAACCATCAAAACTTATTTCACAAGGATGCAAAAGTTGTCCCACTCTGTGATACTTATCACAGAGGGTCACTTTAGCAGACTTTATTGGAGAATTGGACTTTTCCGATTGAATGGTAGGATGCACTGAATCCACAGGAAACCAGAAATTCTGTGTATTATTAGAATTTATTACTTTCGTGATATTAGTCAACTCAGCACATGGACAAACTGTGTCATTTATAGATAAAGGATGAGAAATACACTCTGAGACACTGGCTGATGGTGGGGAATGTGGAAGTCGTAACCCCTGGGTTTGACTGGCCTCTGCAAGTGCTGGAGCCATGATCCCAAACAAACATAGCCTCAGAAAAAGAGGCAAAAACATGGAGGGTTGTCCATCAGACTACATTTCTAAGCAAATGATTAACAAATACACTGAGGCATGGATCTTCAATTTTCTTGAAATACCAGGAACATAAAACTAAAAGAAAAACATGATAAGGCCTTCGCAATGAAACCCAAATGATGCCATTAAACAATAGTTTTTAAGACGTTATATTTAACGATCATATGAATAAAGCTGCGCTCCATACTGTAATATTTTCAAAAAACTTGAGACATTCATATGTTAAAAAATATCTTTATTTATACCAACATAGTGAATTTGAAAACTAAACAAGCAGTCCTAAACAAGCAGCAGAGTGTAAACCCATCACATGGTGTGCTCAATAAAAAATGGCAATGAGGTACTTGTCGTACATAAAAGAATAAACATTAAAAAATTCAACCACATCCGGCAATGAGGTGCGCACATTATTTACAAAAATAGGCAATACCGCATGCCCCTCACGCGACAAAAAACAATACCTTTGTTTATAGCTTGACTTCGCGTGCATTTCCACATATACTTCCAATGCATAATATTTACAGATAAAATATATCACAGAAAAAAAATACCACAATGATTCTATAACAGATTCACTTATGGTCCAGGATAGCAACTAACCACACCAGCTAAAATGGCGAATGCACATCGAATAACGCAGTTCGTGCTGCTTACGTTCGAATATATCATAGCCGTTTGAAAACAAAGGAGGAATTTGAGGATGCGTATACATTCTGCACGGAAACCTTGCAGGGTGTGTGAATCATTTGTACATTGCCTTGTACGGAATTAATACGTGGTTGTGGTCGATCTCCATTAGATATGTGAGTTGCACTGTTTTAAAATAGTGCCGAATTTGGCTCGTAATCCCCGATTTCTGCATTCGTTGGTTTGCTGTGTGTATGTGTGTGTGTGTGTGTGTGTGTGTGTGTTTTTTTTTTTTTTCAAGTGTGGTGTCGACTGCAAAATGGGGAAGTTGGGTTTCCTAGGCAACTGCCTTGCAGTTTCCGTGGAAGGACTTGGAAAAGTCGGGACTGAACATGGCACTCCATCACGGAGTTTCATCGCCTTCTCAATGCAGTTGATTTGTTTTAACTCATTCTTCGTCGCCATCCCCAAAGATCTCCTGGTTTACCATAGGGCCTGGCAATTGAAAACTCGTGTGCGTATTCTTCCCCTTTTTGCTTTTGTTTTCTGAAGGGAAGAAGGTAATTCGTTTCATATTTTAAAGTAGTTATCGAAACCAGTCATTCACTGGACCATGGCGTGTTTTATCTAGTGTGAGTGCTTCTCTTCAATGCATTGCCATAATAAGCAAAACAGAAACGCATGTGAGTGGGCAAAAATCAGTCAATGAAATGAGTGCGTATTTCTTATACCGACTTCTGTCACTCGCAACTGATTCAAAGTTCCGGTGAAGTGTAATTCTTTCAAAATTACACACAACATCTGATCAGAGTTCCCATGAGTTCCTCATGGAAAATGTTTGTGAAGCAGTTCGTATGGCTTTTAGACTTTACTGTGCTACCGAATCTTTCCAGGGACATGGTGTTTTGGGGGGATTCTTGAATGCATTAAATGAATGGGTCACATTATGTTGTATGTTGTCACGTAGAAAGTGCTTATCTTCAAGTATGAATAAATCAGGTAGCACCACATAGATACATTTGCGGGGGTTTTGAGAAATAAATTGAGTGATAGGTAAAAGAAGATCAAGTAATTCCTTCTCAAGTACGTGAAACAAAACTGAACAATGTAAATGATGTTAGATTTTCTGAAAGGTAATTTGCTTTTAGCCATACCTGCAATTGTCAGGAAAAGCAGCAGAAAAGAGAAGCAGATACCTTGGCAAACTTTGAATGGTTCTCCAAGATTGTATGTTATCTATTTACTACCACAAAAAGTTTGAACAGTTTTGATGTATTAATTTGAAACATTTAGTGGATGATCAGAATTCAGAAGAGTGTTAAACATGAAACTAGACATAGAAAAATTAGAAATTGTTTGCGTTTTGATCAAGGACAGAATGTTTCTCCTTGCATTGCCCAGTTAAAATGTGTTTAATACATATCTTTTTATCGCTAATGGCATTTCATTTAAAAATGTTACATCTGTTTTTCGTTTTTTTTTTTCCAGTATTATCTTGGATTTTTTATCAATGTTAGCTAGTTGTCATTCAGTGTATTTGTTTACTTGTATTCATTTTTCGCATGTGTTTTCAATTGCTAATTTTATGGAGGCCCATGATAAGAGTTCAAGTATTGAGTACTGAAATCAAATTTTGGAATGGGAGAGTACCCTGATTCTGTGTTTAAAACTAGAATAAATGACCTAGCCTGCCTGCAAGTATGAAGATATATTAGGTGTCTACATTATGTGCTACATAAAGTGCCTGTCTTTGAATGAAATTTTTCTATTTGAAAATGGGCATCAGGATAGAAAACTATTTGCTTTGTTCATATGTTTCTTCTTAACACATAATGGTGTACAGTTAGAGAAGGAATTTTTTTTTCTCCCACAACAAAAAACATGTTTTTAATAAATGTGATTTTTGTGGAATGGAGGAGAAAACAAAATTGACCTTGAATAAACCTCGAGTGGGAGTGAATAGAGTGAAGTGATTATTTTTAAGCAGTTTCCAAAACAATGTTTTTGTCGTAAAAAATTGAACCATTTTTTGAGAAAATTCAAACAGGCAATTTTGAAACACTATAAATAGTTTGATTTTTATTTTAGAAGAATGCCATTTATGGCTGCAGTGAAGGTCAGCCGCAATTTGTAAGAATACTGCATTGAACAGCTGTTATGTGTTTGTGTTTTTAACATATTTGTGGTTACAATTCAGCATTTTGAAACACAGTGCAGGATACAAATGTTGGAGAATAGTTTTATAAAAGCTAAACAACTGACTTGAGTGCGATGTAACTTCATATTTGTTTCCCAAAATCTGTTCTTTTAGTAATGTTTGTTGTATGTGTTCATACTTCACAGATGAAAAAAAATCGTAGATGCAAGTCTTCTGTCATGATCAGTTTACTGCTGCAGCCTTGCAATTGCCCACCCTTAGAGTAAAATTGGTAAAGTAAGATTTAACAGATTTTGGGTGTAGTGGAATGAATTAATCAGATACGACTGACATCTCCAAATGTGGCAGAACAAGCACTGGATGGGTGGTCTGGTATGGACTGGGTGCATAAAATTGTTGCTGATGTTGAAATCGTGTGCTTATGTAGAAACAATTGAGCAGGTCGTTTTTTCAAATCCAGTTACAGTTCCAAAAAACTTCATACCAAACAAAAACAAGTGTTATACCACACAAAAACAGTGGTGTGCGCTTGTCATAATGGGGTAAATGTGCAAACAGGAGCTAGACTTTTTTAACTAAAGCATTGCTGATTGTAAAGTACCTCATGAGGTGAAATCAGGGATGGCATTCAGATATTCCACTGCAATCAAAAAAAAATTTGCAGGTGAACGAATGTTCGAGATTATACAGAATTGTTCCAGAGTCTGTACATGAGACTTTCAGACTGATGGAATTAACATAATTTCAGCACAGAGTCAGTATTGAGGAGAAAAGTTCTGGGAAATGGTAGTGTCTGATGCACACTGTTTTGACAGCTCAGCCTTTCTGAACTTTAATAAGCTACTGTACTGTGTCATTTTGACCTTGGTCTTCCTCAGATTACTGTAGTAACTCATGGAAATTCGGTTCTATGTAAACACTATAGCAGCATCTATTCTAGACAGCAACAGTAGGATTCTACAAGCTGGAATTCCAATGCTATTCCAATGGAAAATTATTTGGTTAACAGGGTGAATGATAGAAAAATAAGAATATTCAAACACAATTCATTGCACCCCAGTTTCTAGCTAGCTTTTGAAACTGTGGGTGAAACTTACGAAACGCGATTCTTAAAAGCTACATTGCCCAACATGCTTTTTCAGCATCCAATATTTTCGAAAATTCCGGATTCCTTTAATTTCATTTTGATTTCGTAAGAATTTCCGTTCAAAAAATAAAATTAGCAAGGTTTAAGCACAGAAGAAAAAGGCGTAGCAAGTCTTCTCTTGAAGCGACGTTTTATTTGAACTCTTTAGAAGGACACGTAAATAGTAGTGTTAAAATTAGTGAGTGCTGACAAGGGAGATTTATTTGCATGACAATCAAAAATGAGAATCCTAAATAACTAGAGGAAAAGTAGTGAAATACTGGCTCGGTTTTGTTTGATACCTTCTAAGCTGTGTTTCCAACATAAACTTCGAAATCAAGCGTGCGTTGCAAATGATGGAAGATCTGGAGGATACCCACTATCAATGGAAAACCGATGAGATAATAAAATCTGATCTATCTTCAGTGAAAACTAATCACATTGCAAAATGTGTATTCGGATAAACATGACGTTGCACGAATGCCAACATGAACCCGTAAAGTTGCCATATCAAACAAACAAAATGTTTGCGAATTCGATATTTGGGCAAAATTTACAACATCCTTCAACGACAAGGTGCAACGCAGCATGGTGCCTTCTTTGTAAAAAATAGAAGATGCACAGCTTTAGAACAAACAAAACTCTGCATGTGGAATTTCAGGTGAGACGAATAAAAATTAGAAAATAGCTTCAAGACTTTGCTTCACCGTATTGGTAAGTGGCTCGTATTCCAAGAGGAGGAGAGATTGCCATCTGATCGGTGTGCTAATTGGCACAGTGGACCTTTGTAAAATATTGAAACAGAGGAACCCTTCTACCCCTTCACTCTGCAAAGTTTTGCATCTCTTTGTCATTTCTGGAGAAGAAACAGTTCAGTGGAATGTGGAACTCGATCCATTTCCGGTGTCAATTATGTCGGTGTCCGTGTCTGCGTGTGTGTTATTCAGTGAGAACTCACCTGCAATCTTTCGACGAAAGTTAGAAAATGTAATTTCACTTGGAAGATGTCAAAGACATTGGCTGTGCACCGAAATGTGGGAAATTTTTAGTAAATTTTTTTGAGTATGCAGGAACGGATGCTGCAAGTAGATTTGCGATTTGAGATCTCAGGATCAAGAGGATTAAAGGGACTGCCAAATTGTAATTGTTCATTTCCTTTTTTTTTTTTTTTTTTTTAAAAAAAAAAAAAGTTTGTGTAAGAGAGCATCTCAATCGATTCAGAACCTATGGTGGAATTTTACCCTGTTGAGCATAACCATATGTACCAAAGCACGGGAAGTATTTAAAGCATTTTTCGAGACTGAAGACCAAGCGCGAAGAGATCCCGAGGGTATTTTACCCTGACCCGTTTGAACTATAGAACTGATTGTTTTAAGCCATCATTGCCATGTAGGGAGCCTCGGATCACGCGACGATTAGGTAAATATCAATTACATTGATATGGTGCGACCAAATCTGGGCGTTCCAGAATTTTCGATGCTGAAAAAGGTCTGGGAACGTTGGAGCATTATGAAGTACCTAAGAAATGCTTGATAACCTTTTACATTTCCTTGTAACTTCGAAAAGATAACCACAATCTCCAGTGAGGGAAACAAAGGTAGACAGAAAAACAATTCACCTGAGTAGTCACAGAAAAGTTGCGGTCAACCGTGTTGGAGATGGAATTTCTGATCAAAGCCTGTCTGAAATGTAATTAAGTGCAATTTCTGTGGTGAAATTGAAGGTAGCATCGAGAAACTGAAGCTTGTTTTTGTGCACTCCTCGGGAGACTGCAACTATGAGAAAGTTCCATTCTACTATCAGTATGCATCAGCCACTGCGCGTATGCGCTAAAACTCTATAGCTAAAACTCGTCTATGCCGGCAATAAAAGTATGGGAATCAACAAGACTCTTCAGTAAGCTTAGAAATGTTTCAAATTGTGTAAAGTGCTGCGATTGGCGATCGAAAAGAACTTGCATTTCTTGCTCACCAGTGAAGTCTTTTATGCAAGTGCTTGAGCTCATGTCGACTGTGGTGTAGAACGGATCCACGTTTTCTCGATGGAATCGGTCTCATTTTAAGATATTGACAGAAAGATTTATGCCATCGGTTAGGAAATCACATTTAACGCTAATCCAAAGTTCAAAGCATCAAACGGTTCGTACAATGTCTTTTTGCTCTTTCCATGGGGACTTGATGAATCAAATGGTAAAATATGGAGCACAAAGCCATTCTCTTTATGCAGGGTTTTTTTTTTTTTTATCACTAATGTTTATTGTATGTTTTTTTTCAGATGCTCTTATCCTTTTTTTCCACTCCATCATGACAACATGCTGACTCACTGTGAAAAGGTGTTACGTAGGCAGGGTCACGGGAACTCACCTACAGGAGCACTGCACTCTACTGGAGTTATTGTTTGTTCGTCTATTTTCCTTAAACAAAAAAGGATAAGAGCATCATCACAAAAAAAGGGTACAAATAGCAGTCTCTTTTGAAGATATAGGAACTATGGCTTCCCGTATTCCTACCTACTCGACCGTTTACTTTATTGATTCCATGAATGAAATTACGGTAGTTCAACGAATCAAGTCCGGTGTTTCCATTGGAATTTAAGTAGAGCGCAGTTTTTTTCTTTCTTTCTTTCTTTTGTCTTTTATTAAATATTTGGAATGCATAAACGGTTTTGCTACAAATTTCCAAGGAAGAAGATGCATTTAGCTGTCCACACAAAATCCAAGTGTCCTGACGTGAAGACTCGATGGGTTTGTGAACGCGCCGTGCTTTCGAAAAGAGTAACGTTCTCTTTGAAATGGAGGTAGTTGTGCCACACAACTGGTATGCAATCGTCATTCAATTCAGTGACGAAATTAGGAGCAGAAGTCCTTTTCTTCAGAGTTTGTTGGTTTCAAAAGCTTTCCGAGAATCCTCAGCAATTAGCACTCTCGTGATACCTTTCCTGAAAGGAAAAATTAGTTCCACTGCTTACGTGCTGTTGTATTCTTGAGTGGTTTAAAAAACGGAAACTCTTCCCAACTTATTCTAAAAATTCGCATTTTGTTACGGAATACATCTCAGACCATCGTCTGGCTTCAGAGACATCTGTTTCCAAATCTGCACTGATCTCCTACCTCTAATTTTCAGCCGATTGAAGGCAAAGCTGCTTGCTCCTTTTTAATTAGGAGCGTGCCCTCTTCTTGAAGTGGACCATATATATTCTTCGATTAGTAAAGCGGACTTAATAAGGAGTTATAGTAAAGAGGTCTCTGCGATTGAATTTTGTTGCTTGGTCGGGCCGTCATGTTCGTCTCATGAGAGAATAATGCGCCTGTAAAATCCACACAACACATCCGGGTTTATGGACATCTCCGTTGTGAACTTCCGGTTACGATGATATGGATACATAAACACAAGACTTTGTATGCTTGTGGCGATTCCGAGCACTTTAAGTGTCCTTTATAAAGCGGTCTGCTTCGAGGCACGAATTCAAGGACATAAACATAGTTTTCTGGGAAACTGAAATAGTTCAGGCATCAGAACTCTCAAAGCTGCTTAGTCATCCAGGCCACGCTGTTTCCAAAGTACTGTCTCTTTCCCTGCCCAAAGATGCCATTTCCTGCTTTTTTTTCCCTTGCTTTCAGCTGCCTTCTGTATTCAGCTGCATGTTTGGAAGGGGGCATGGCTCGCAAGTCCGAGATGGTCGATGAAAAGGAAAGCATTGCAAAAGGCAAAACTGAAACTTTACCTGCTATTGAAATGGAGAAGCAGAAACGCTCTCAAGCAAAAATCTGATACTTTATGGGAAATGGAGAAACGTGCCTACGTGTGATACGGGTACGCAACGGAGACCTGGAGGATGCATCAATAAAATAGTTCATCCTTGAGATAACGCCTACGATTATTTGCTTAAGAGGAAAAAAGAAGAAGGAAAAAAAATACAGATCCAAGATTGCTGATTGCTTAACCACTCGAATGCTTCGTAAATTGTCTCACGTGACCATGTATTTATTTTTCATATAAAAAATCGTTTATAGCATCCGGCGGAGAGTAGCCTTTTCCTAATTTTAAATGAAGCTGATTGATTCAGTTTTATCAATGGTGACGTTCATTACTCCAAAGTAATTATTTCACTGGTTTATTCATGAAAACATGAACTGAGAACATGCGCAGTGGAGTTTGCTTCATTAAAGTAAATAATCTTGATTGCCACCCTATTTAGCGTGTATGAATCACTTTCGCTCCATCGTCTCTATACTCCCAGCTCTTGTAAGCGTTATTTACTGCAATGTAAATGATGAATACGAAGAGGAACATTAAATATGAACCGGCGTGCATCATTTACATACGCAATTATGCTTTTGGTCTTCGAATCAATCTCTAAAACCTCGAAACCACGAATCCCTTAGTGAAATAGATAAATTTACAGTTACAAAAAGTCGAGTAGACGGGAGGTTGTGAGCGGCTGTGATTTCGTTTGCTTCAGCTCCACTTGAGGACAGCAGACATTCGCATATCTGCTTTTCGTTTTGACGAGGATGAGCGAATAAGAGTGGGAGCGCAGCTTCTCCGTTTTTAGATTCTAAGGTGAACAGAAGTTGGAGGAAACCCATGGCACCCAATTCCCCCCCCCCCCTTCCAAGAAACCGTTCAGGCAGTGTCAATCTAATGTTATCATCTATGATGCGGCCTGCTTCAGTGAATGATTCATTGAGATTAGTTGTCGCTGTCAACAGAAATGGAACGCCACTGGAAACAAAATTCGAAGGATCCATGGAGATTTGTTTGTTTACGAGAGGAAAAGGACCCACAAAAAAAAGGATCGCCAACAAATACGTTTTCGGACATTGGGCAGGAAATTAATAACTCTATTAGAAATCGCGGCTACAGAGACAGCCGCAGCAGATACATGAAGACATACCGAAAAAAATAAAATCCTACGCCTTTCAACAAGAAAAAGAAAACATTTTAGAACTTGGCTAGTGGCATGGTAAAAGATGTTCTTAGTACACGGTCAACTGACAGGCTGGTAGCCTTACCGCCAACACCCAGAAACAGACATTGCTGAACCGATCTTCTCTAAAACACATGCTATCCCACCAACTGTGAATGAGTCATCATCACTCGTACTCAGTGGCAACTCCTAAAGGACTCTGGATAAACCGATCTAAAACGATATGTTTCCTTTCCTTGAGTGCCCACAACACTTTGTGTTTTTTGGGGGGAATCGTATTAGTCGAGAATGCTCGCCAATTGCAGAAAGAGGACTGCTGTGAGCCTGTGTTTACGACGCTAAAGATTACCGATAACTACTACGGCTAATGAAGTAGAAACAAACGAAGAAAAGGCGTGGTTGCTTCCATATCCAGTTGTTTCCAAATTGCTGTTGAATTAAACGTGGGTAAGAAGGTCATAAGGGATTGGAAAAGAGAGGGAGACAGAGTGTGCAAAATGCTCTCACGAAATTCCCTCTTTACTTAGAAAAAGACTGAGAATGTAAAGGATGCATAATTTATGCGAGAAAGGCGACGTGAAACTCAAACAGAGGATCAATGATCAAAGAAAAGCTCTACAATGAGAGACTGATGTGAATGGGGTACCTAAGATTTCTGGTCGATGAGGACCACAGTTTTTTTTTGAACTACCCTCGAGACCTACCCTTGAGCTTCTCAGGATGAGATTCTCTGATTTAAAAGTCTCAAATTTAAAAGTAAACCATGGGAATCCATTGTGAATAACTCTTCCGGTCCTTTTTTTTTTTAAGGATCCTTTTCATGGCAAAGATTGCGGGAAAGAAAAAAAACGCTTGTTTATTGAGGAGTAGTATGGAGAAGGATGGGAGTAGTAGTCAAAATCTGAAGTTATTCAGTCGTGGGAATGCTATGTCTGGGGTACCGAGTGTGAGAGGAGTGAGTCAATTGCCAATTCCTCCCATTATGGCGGGTATGACCAAGAAGAAGATCATGGTTAGGGCGTGTGCAGTAATGATGATGTTGTAAAGTTCGTTGTTGTTGATTATAATAACCACTTGAAGAAAGCCTCAAGCCATACTTTCAGTAGACAAACATCCACTGGTGAGGGAGAGTAGAGCAGAGTAGGAGGGCAAGGAATGACATGAACTGACAAAGGACTCTACCATCGGAAGGCATGGCAAGCTTCGAGAGCTGCAAGACCAAAGGCACCATCATCCTACGCCCGGACAAGGATAATTTGCTCGAACGTTTTGTCCTCCAGAGCGGTTGACAAGATGGCGACTACTTCTATCGACTCTGCATTCGAAAAGCACAAAGCTTTTCTCTCTTCTCTTTGACACTTCGTGGGACAACGGATATTACAAATATAGCTCAGCTGATGATCTTTATTAGAGTGGTGGATAAAGAAACCATTATTTCTGAGGATTTGTCCCTACTAATCGAAATTCAAGCTCCTATCATGCGAAAAGACTTATACAAGGAAACAAAGCTCATCTTTAAGTAACTCCATGAAGAACTTGTGGCTGTAGCTTCAAATGGAACTCCATGATTGATGGATCCATGGTCTTGTTACTCAAACATAAATTGAAATTTGGTGATCTAAATCCGGAAAGCTTAGTGTTCCGCCACTGATTCATACATCGTGCCTTTATGTCTTTTGCTTAACCATTAATCCCGTCACGGCTGTAATAGCAAAATGTATGAATTTCATTAAACATTGTGGTCTTAGCTGTCGTGTATTTCCGTAGCCTTTTATCTGAATTTGGAGATTCTGAGTATCCCCTGAATTATTCCCATGTTAGTTGGCTCAATGAAGGTAGGATCTTTCTGGTAACTCAAAGAAGAGATTAAGTTGTTTTATGGACCCTGAAACTGAGTTTGCGATCTAGCATATCTCGTATGTATTGCTTCCCGTCAGAACGGGATATTGAACTCCAGATCAAACTGCTCAGTTAATCAGCTCACTCTATTGTAATACCATTTAAACAAAACTTACACTTTTCAGTGAAGACAAGTTTGCCATTTCATCTGACACTTTTTCCCCATGCTATGAATACAGTCGATGAATCCGGCATCTCATGTGCAAAGGGAAGGTGTGTCAGAAGCTCAGAGAAGAATTTGAAGACGGTTTTGAAGAGTTTAGTGATATTGAGAGGTCGAGAGGCCATTATTTCCTGGTCGGTACAGCCAGCGATATCTCTTTGGTATTTTCAGCCTGACGAGATGATAATAGTTAATTTACGAGATGTCCTTTCACCGAGGACTAGATTCAGTTCGCTTCCACGAACAGAGTCTTAGGAGTCCTGTGTTTCTATAGAAAAAGTATCCCTCTATGCAACGACATGCCATTAAAATATCTAGAATCACATATTGGTGCAAACAGTTTCCCAGTTAAGAATCAATCCGTAAAAATAAAATTTTGTACCATTTATTGTGTGCAGGCTGCCGGATATGGTGCATTTTTTGAAGGGAAATGCAGCCCGTTGCAATAGCAAGTTTCCTTTGGCTAGTTTGCAGCATGGTAAGGGTGGCCTAGATGTTGGAAAACATGTTAAGGAGAGATTTTTTTTTTTTCTCATTCTACTAATTGAAGATTCAGAACACTGGAGGGCAATTATCCAAGAAAGGCTTGGATTTTCGGAGAAGAATCCACAAATAAGATGGAACAAAACCTAAATTATAAAATTATCCAAAAGAGCAGAGCAAGATTGGGAAGAAAAACATCCGGAGTGTGACAGGATCCGTCTGCGGAAATGCAACCGGAACTCCAAAAATGGCAGTTTTGCGGTTGGGACAATACTGCGACTTTGGAAAATAGAGGTGGTGTACCTCTTTCTGGTGTGGGACCACTCACAGTCAACATTGTGGACGGATTTGGCATTCTTCAGAGTGGATGGATTTTCATGAACACAGAAATGCACGTTATCCTGAGTCAATTATTGCAATATGTTGATACTCACAGGAAGAACTCCTCCCTTGGCTACTTCTTGAGCCTTCCTTCTGCGTCTGGTCTCTCGTCAGAGAGTGGGCTGGACACTTTCTTTCCTGCTTCTCATAACCTTTCTGGAACTCGCTTGGAAAACCAGCGATGTTCCGTCATCGAGAAGTCCTCTAGGCACTCTCAGAGCATCCACTCTCTAGGAATTTATCAGGTTCTCATTATAGTTGCCGGGAAACTGGAGCTACTGGCTCGTCTTCTCGGCTCCTTGCAAAACGTTTCCACGGAAAGCAATAATGGGACAAAGCAAAAGAATCAAGGCCGTTTCCTGTTGGTGACCCTTGTGACCACTTCCTGAAGGGTCACCCAGAGAGGCCAGGGCAAGGCGCAATTCGATGCTTCGACAGAAGGTTTCAAGGTGAAGGTGTCACTGAAGTAGCTATTTCGATTCTGGAGTCGCAGTCCTCCAAATCCAAGTGGTAGCGTCCTCAGAGAAAGTGACACACGACCGTGTTTCTACCAGTGCAGTTTATGCATCCCTGAAGGTTTAAAGGAGAGTAGAAACGAAGATTTGCACGTTTAGTTTTGGGAGGAAAAGGAAAGCAGAAGTCTTCTATAATCCACAAAGGTCATCGAGGTGATTTTTTCAATAGTATTGACCTGAAGCGAAATTCCAAGCTGGAAAGCCCATCAAATCTTGGAGCGAGCTTTGGTCCAAAGTTCTCGATGCTCGTTAAAATGTTTGGATGAGAGACAAGGAAAATTACTCGATGAGAGGGGAGGGGGAGGGAAGAAGGAAACGGTGGTTTGAAAGATTTGCAAGAAATGATGACGGACTAAAATGGTGGTGGTGATTTGTTAGAAAAGGAAGCTGTCAACGAAAAAAGCAGATGCAATGAAATGCATGAAACAAATGACATTGAAAATAGTGGAGACGGTCAGCATAATCCATACAGAAGTGTCGATTTATCAGTCATCGGCACGTCAGGTCTGGCTTCGGGCTGCAGAGGAACCGATGCGCAGCAAGTTCACAAAAAGTGGTGGCAAAAACCGGTTCTCATCGTTCAAGCGGCGGCCAATAATTATTCTAGTGTTACGACTTTGCTGAACTAAGGACATTGCATATACACCTTCGCTTTAGCAGTGAACTTGCAAAACTGCCTGCGGGCTTCATTGTGATTATCCTTGCATCCGTTTTCTCAAATGGCTGTCGAACCATGGTCCATTCCGGATTCGACAAGAGCGTTCCAAGTGGCACTCCTTGTTTGACTTTAGTCACACGTCTCAACGACCGTTTCGGAATGCAGAACCGCGGAGCGAAGAATTGGAAATCTGTGCCTATGACACAATGCAGGAGGATGTGCATGTGCAAGCAATCAGAAGATCCAACTTCAGTTATGGATGCCGAGCCAAAGGGTGCTTCTTGCCTCTGGAATGTGGGCATACCAATGAGTTCTAGAAGTGCGAATGGAAAGGTCAGCGCAACTTAGCGGCCTTCCAGCCTCCTGTGAGATAACCGGCAGATAGGCTTGCAGTAGCAACTGCCAAATCCCTATCAGAGCGTCTTACCAATCCAAGAAGAGAGCGCTTCTGATTAAATCCCTGGAAATTCGACAAGATAATCCTACGCTATTCTGGATTAGCATCTTGGAAGCTGATGCTGAGGTGTCTATCAAACCCTAATTCAAGAACAGACTGATCCCGGAAACACAATGATGTCATTCCTCGCTCAATAAAAAATGCAACGGACTTATCTCCAGGCCACATTAGCTTACTGTGCAGGACCAAACATAGGTAATGATGTAGTAGCAGAATGCAAGCTTCGAAGGGGACACGGAGCTCTGCATCTCCGATGGAGCACCACCAGAAAACTTTGAAGCAATAGGATTAACGTGCTGCTGCTAGCTTCACCATAACTGGCTCAGTACAGTAAGAGTACTGTTCGAGAAGCCCAGGAAGAAGAGGACGATAATGTAGTCTTATCCTGACTCAGAGGACTGTTTCGCTAGATGAGACGGACGGTAATGTGTAGCAGTTCCAAGGTTTTCCAAAGCCAAACAGCCAAGTAAAAATGATATTTCGAGATGCGGTTTTCGGTATCGTTATTCTGACGGTCGATAACCGTGGCCATAGTAGTCAAAAAGTGGACGCATGTCTTTTTCCCATCGCTCATCGGAACAGGTGCTGATTCCCCCTCTGCGTTGTGGCAACCGGTGGTGGTGGGAATGACGAGAATGCATCCACTAAGATCTGAAAGACTAAACAAGACATGGATAAAGGGTTTGGATCGATGTATGGAGACAGAGAAGCATCACTCCCTGACATCATCTTTGCTGTATCATCTGCAAGGTCAAGTGTAGCCCAAATGCAGCCGATGCTGCTGACGTCTCTACACTGCATCCCTACGAAGCACGAAGGTTACGAGAGGTAAGTTTTAATGCAAGAATCCTCATGCACACAGGCGGTCCTAACGTCTACAAGACAGCAGAGGAGCAGTTCACTTTCGTCAGAAGAACATGGCATTCCCTACAGCTCCTGCGGCGGGCAGTCGCTTCGCTTATGGTGGAGGTGAGCTCTTATGCACCTCTGCCTTCGTTTCTCAATCGTCATCTCAAGCGGTTCACCTTCATTCCTCATAGAAGAGCCAACACGAGTTGATTGCTGCTGTAATTTTGTGCACCACCTCCTGGGCGACACGTGGAGGATTGGGCTCCTTGCGGACAAGGCAGCTCCAATAAGGGGTGCCCCTCGTGCATCTCTGCTCTAAATTGGCGTTGGTTTCGCTTCCTGCAGAGTCAAGATAGAGGTGTAGACTTCTCAACCAGATGATAACACGCCTATACGTTCGTGTGCGTCTCGAGATGCATGCAAGAGGGGAAAATCCCAGTAGAGAAGGCAAACAGGTAGGCCCGGCCGCCACTCGGACGTTCATCCGAGCATTTCATTCCTTATGAAGCGAGTTTCCCATAGTAGGCTTACTTGTCTCACGAACACTTGGAACGAGTGACAAAGATCCATCCACAACAACCGATCAACATTATGCCTGCTATTTCTAGCATCGGTGTTTGTGGATGGGTCATCAGAGCTGCAGGGCGATGCAGTTCAGATGATGACCAGATATGAAGGCTAAATTTGTGCTGCCTGAAGATCACACTGACAATCCCTAATCCAAAACGACATAAGTCAAGGGAAAGCCATGCAGTGTGTGGGCATTCAAGCTTTTTTCATACAAACGGAATCCACCTAAGATTCCAAGATTACAGGCTCATTCATGCAGCAAGACTGAACGTACTGCCAATCAAGGCTGGATCAACCAAAAAAGCACATAAACGCATATGTCGGCGTTGCGGGACAGAGTATGAAACGCTATCTCACGTGTCAAATGGATACAAGAAGCACGTTATTCTGACTATAGCATGCCACGATGCGATTCAAGAAATCATCAGGAAGACCGCAGTGGATGAAGCAAAGTGGAGTCTTGCCTCAGGAAACCGGGGAATGCCAGGAACCACTTCCAGCCTAAAACCAGACCTGGTTTTAGAAAAAGGAAAAAGAATAGGTGTGCTGGACGTCTGCTTCCCATATGAAAACGACCAGGAGACGTTCGGCACAACCAGAAGAATCAAAGAGGATAAATATAGGGATATCGCATTGCATCTGGGAAGTGGTGGAAAGCAAAGTAAAGTACACACGATCATCGTCGGCTCTCTGGGGGCATGGGATTTTGGCAACGAGGAAGTAGTACAGCACTTAGGAGTACCAAAGAAGAAGCTGGTGGGACTGAGACATCGCATGGTGTCTATGTGTATTCGGTACTCAAGCCCCACATTTGCAACCCACGTGGGAAGGAAAACCGACAACCAGCTCGATAATCCAGACAACCGTCTCCCATCGGAGGAATTCGAGCAAGTGGAGGAAGCTCCGTAAAGACGGGAAAAAGAAAATAACAACTGCGGAAGACTCTCCGGAACCCCTTGCAAACAAGCTATGTAATTCCACACAACTAACGATAACGTTCCTCTTCAAGTTTCTAGGATGTGGCGTCCATTATTACAGGATTTCTTGCTCTTGAATTTTTTTGTCCAGAAACTCATTCGTTCTTTCTTCGAACTTTTGATGTAGGGTAACACCCAGATCGATCTTAGAGTGTTTTCCGGTCCTCTGGTGATCATCGTCTGGAGTCAGTGTGGGCATTGCAACATACAGTAGCAAACAAGTGTCATTTGCTACTTGCCGTGTTTATTAGGCTTAGCAATTCCATGTATGACTCCCGAAAATGGGGTAGAGACCCACTGAGCAAGGAAATTTGTTGCTTCCATGCAGAACATCCCTCAATGAAGGTTCACCTGTCCTCGACCATTCGTTGCATCGGCATGCGTGGTAAAAGTGCAGCAAAGTGGAGTCAGCAGCAGTGTGTCATGTGATTCATCACTATCGTGGCAAGAAGTGCCTCTGGACTCCCTTCTGCTACATGTCTTCATGATAAGCAATGTCACAATTATTTCTGATTCTTGAACATGGAATTTTCTTCGTCCCTAGAAGGCACTTCATGATTTGACCTCCCCGGAGCCTCGAATGTTCTTCAACCCCCTGTATCAAATCGAATTCTCCCTGAGAGGCATCCATAACTTTAGTTATCCTCTAGCAGAATCTTACACATTGCATTCGAAAGCCACCTCTTTGGTGGCACTTCTGGTACTCTGCAATGCATCCTGGACTATCGCAAGGTTCTGGAATGTTCTAGTTTGACCGCAAAAGTTTTCTATGCTGTTATGGGGTTTATTTCGTTGGTACTGAGACATCCTCAAAGATTCGAGTGCTGTATCCCTCTTCCTGTCTTTTTGCACCTTGGATAATTGGTCTCCTCCATACCAAGTCTACAGGGTCTCAGACTATTTGTTGCACCTACATGATTCTGGAGTGACAGCGACAGAGGTGACAAGAGTTAGACATACAGTTTTTGGCAAAATACTTCTCTATCCTGAGAGGAATTAGCGGTTTGAGGATGTCCGAAGGGCAATTTTGACAAGACTGACGAGCTTTAAAGAGCGAATCTGCAATAACATTGCAGGAAAACAGAACCCAGTAGAACAGGTGGGACGGAAGAGAGGACACGTTAAGCCGCAAATATTCTTGTATCTGATTAAGATTGGATCGGAATGTTCGTGTTTTTTTGTGGAAGAGCATACGTAAGGTCAGCTTCCCTTACTTCCTCAAAACGCAGATTCTCGCACACTAAAGAAATCCCTCGTTCTTCGCATTTGAGTTGGATGCACTTTGTCGAGATCATCATCAGCGAATTCTTTAGATCTGGTTTTTTCTCAGTGAAAAGAATTCTCCCTTCATTACGACATCTTTGACGTCAACACTGGAAGTCTCCAAGCGACGTGGGCGGACGCGGTTTCGGGTCTGAAAAGTTTGTTCCAACTGCTCTTGTTTCCGGTACTCTCCCTTTGAAGACCGGGGTCGCCGTGACGAGGAAGAAAACATCCATCTACGAGATTCAGGTCCTGGCGAGTCGCAGCAGCTTCCAATAAGACCAAGATTGCACCATCAAGTTTTGCATCTTCCGTTGATAAAATCTATTAGAGAGCTAGACTAGATCGAATTCTGGACTTCTAGAAGTAGCTTAAGAAGGGATTTTAATGATGGAGAGCGAGCTCTGCGGAGATGGAACAACAGAAAAATTCCTACCAATAGCTTGTCTTTGGAACGTATGGGTCGAGCAT
Organism: Raillietiella orientalis; assembly: GCA_036172245.1. Lineage (NCBI taxonomy): Eukaryota > Metazoa > Arthropoda > Ichthyostraca > Raillietiellida > Raillietiellidae > Raillietiella > Raillietiella orientalis. Next base: position 5,642,092 of record JAYWIR010000003.1, on the reverse strand, counting down.
TTCCATCCCAGATCATGCATCTCCTCGCATCAGAAAAGCGAGAAAGATCAAAATAATGAGAATGAAAAGATCGTGGTTCACCTCAGAGTGAAAGCAGTCCGACATGTCTCTTTTCTTCTTTCCCTGTATTGTTCTGTGAAGTCCGTTGTCTGACTACCCTTTTAACGCTCCATCCCGGTGCCTTCTCTCTGCGATAACTTCAGCTGACCTCGAGCCATAAATCCTTGGTACCAGAAACTTCGGAACGGCTGCCTAGACGAGATGCTCCATGAAGCTCGGAAGAAACCGTGAAGGATCTGTGCGAGTGGGTATCTTTGCTGTAGAGAGAGATTCCAGGTCCGCTTTTCCTTATTGGTGACGTTTGTTATTCCAACTTGCAGTCCCCATCACAAATCCGCGATGCATTCTTATCTGAAAAAAGGTACCATCCTTCTTCTCGAGAGTGGAGGCTGAATTTATTCATGCATGTCTACGAATCCTCTTCCAGACTGGGTCTCCTTGATGAACTTTCTTGTTTCTCAGTCCGCGAGGAACTGGAGTCACAGAGTGGAGTTGGCACTTCGGAAAATACCTGTGCATACCTAGGGTTCCTGGTCTTCATGTAATCGCATATCAGGGACACGAGGATGCTCCCCATGAGAAGGAGCATGACGCTTGAAATGCACCCATTCCAGTAATCCATCGAAGAAAATCCAGGAACTGAAACCTGGAGGATGCATTCGTTTTCTACTTATTTAAGCGGATTTTGCTAGAGCTAGGAAAATTGGATAGGGAGGATCACGCCTGTCGTTCGAGAAGGACCCGACCCCCCTTCCTCCCGTCGGAAGGTACCCTATTCTGAAGAAGGTGCAGACGAAGATCGAAGTGCCGCGCGATGGAGGATTCTTCATTATCAGTTCCCGGAGATGCGCAGATGCTTCCTCAGTCGCGGTGCATCCACGGCTTGTGCCATTTGCAGTGCAGAGATGCCCCCACGGAAGCAACCTCGCGTGACGTCCCGTCAGAGCCCCTGACGCGCTTCAGTAGCGTTCCGGGAACATTCTAGGATGCACTCATGAACCTTGTGCCCACTCGTCGCAAATGCAAGTCCTGGACATATCCAGCAATGCTGCTTCGGAGCAAGAATTTACGGATGAGTCTCAAATGCTGCCCCCATGCAACACCGAATGCCCCGGGGAAAAGTCTTCTGGGAAAGATGAGCAGTCTTTCGTGCTGCGAAGCGAATGCGAAGTGCGAAGGAAGGAAGGTGCTTTCCAAGAGTGAAATCCCGTTCTCTGTCGGATTGTAACAGAAGAGAACGCATCTGCAGCAGCGCATTTCATCTTGAAAGCCTCCAGGGTTCCGAGAATTTCTACTCACCTGGATAGGAAGATCTGCATGTGATCAGAACAAGTAACTGTTCTGGTCACATGAACTAAAAAGCAAGTGAGAGGAAGATCATCTTAATTACCTGAAAGCGCTTACATTTTGAGCATCATGATCGCTGATCAACAATGCAGGATCGTAGCAACCGAAAGACTTCTGAATCACTCTACGAATTCTTAAAGGATGCATTGTAGTTAGGCTGAGCATGGTGTGCGAAGACACCAAGAAACCGTCATGTAGAACCACCTGTAAGGGAACGGAATGCAGTGCTTCTTAGCATACAACAAGCTAGTCTAGCAGTGCCGTGTAGTGGTAGCAATACACCCAGAATGGCAATGGTGGGTGTTGTGGACTCTGGGCTCTCTTGCTCGCTCGTTTGGCTAAAGGATAGCGCTCTTCACTCCTATGCTAGAGTAATGGAGATTCTGTCTTCTCTTCTAATGCAAACTTGAAATGGCAGGCGACAGCACATTTCCGGTCCATCGAGTCGGGCAATCTCTATAGAGACGGAGAAGTAGTATGAAATCGAAGGTTTTAATTTGAATCAGCTGCTGGTCCTGGACCCCATGGACTGACGAATGACTGAAAAGATGGAGGTTATCACCAGGTGCCTAGGAGACACGTTCATTTTTTTGCGAACTTAGCGCCTTGGGAATAGTGGACAGACATTCATTTGGAGACACACGGCATTCGACAAACACAAGTCCGGATTTATTTGAAAGTAAAAGAGGTCAAAGTGCGAGACTTCCCTTGATACAGGATGTTGGAGCTGATTGATCACAGAGTCACTGTGAAAAGAAAGCTGTTCAAGTCTGTTGAAGAGAAAGCCCAAGATGAAATAAGGTTGTAGGGGGAACTGATAGATCACACACAGCGAATGCATATGCAAATGTGACGCAATCATATTGTAACCTTTTAGCAAAGTTGCAAGGATGCAATTTCAAGAGTTCACCACGAACGGGACGTATCCAGTTTCAATTAGGAACATAATTGGTCGACTTCTCCTCAACGTAGTCCTTTGACTTTTCGGTAAAGTCTCGAAATTGAAGTTGCCACTATATTCTCTGTTCTTCTGTGTCCAGTGCTTTCTAAAAGTTTGGCACCTTTCTTTTCTAAGAGTGGGTCTGTGAGCCTTTTGCGACTCTCAGCTTCCGAATAACTTTTCCAGACCTGAAGTGATTTTCTTCATTCAAACTTCTGTTGCTTCTCGGTATCATTCTGCAGATCAGCCACCCACCTGGTTCTGATAAGCGTTGGTGGATTGATGGATTGGTTGATGGATGGTTCGATGGATTTCCGGATGATGGCATTGGAATTGATCGAGTGCTTCTGCATGAGCATACCCCGTGCATTCTTTGTCGGCAATGCTTTCACTTTCTGGAAGTGGAGGAATGTTCTTCTTCCCAAACCCTCTCCTCACTGATTTTCTTCTCCACATCTCAGGCCAGGATTGCTCCATTGCTGATGCGTTCTCCTGAACAACAGTGATCCTTTGTTCCCATCCAATAGTTTTTTCTCTCTCCTGAGCTTGATTTACCGAACTACCTCTTCGCTGAATGGTCACGTTTCACTTTGCCAGTTCCAATCACAAACACATCTAAACAGGAAGGTAAGCCAGTTCGTGGATACATGAACATGTTCTTGTTTCTAATCTGTGGATGCATGTTTGATCTGGTCTCAAAAGTCAAATACGGCTATTTGCTCCTCCTGCCGTTCAGTCTTTCAACGAATTCGTGAAGAGCACGAGCCTTTTCTCTCTTACACTCCTCTCAGGAATATGAAGTTACCTCTAAATTCATGCATTAGTTCTCAACTGTATTGCATATCACAAGACTATTTGAAGGCGCTTCTAGTAAAACAAATGAGTTTCATCAACGAGAAGAGGTACTTTAGCCACCAGCTTATGTTAATTTTTTTTATCTGAGACGTGCCTTCAAAAGATCTTTACAAGATTCACGAGATTTCAAAAGGCACGCCCCAAACATACCATTCCCTTTTATGCTGCCAACTTTGGTAAGAAAAGTTCAACCTCCCATATTGGGGCGAATCCACTCTTTTGGAAAATGCCGCAAATGATGACATAAACACCGAATTTTAAGCATCTGCAAATGTAGCGTAATTTAGAAGGTGGTAGTGTAGTATGTGTAATATACTGTAGAAACGTTTCATGTATTTTATCGGAACAAAACAGAAGATTTAGCTTCCCGAAATCAGCTCTTCTTTTAACTGGTGATCCTCAAGATAGCAGTATGAAATCCAGAGATAAATTCGAAAATTATCCGAAATATGCACATAAATGCAGAACGATATATGAGCTAATGGACTTAGGGACGTTATCTTTTTTTTTTTTTTTTATTGGCAATCAGGTCGAATCGAGGATTTTATCGTTAAATGTTAAAAGTCAAGAACAGACACAGCTTTCGAAATTTCTAAACCATTTGGATTTGTTCTTTATTGGAAGTGTTCTCTCGTACTATAAAATCAAGACGTCTTTATTCCATACGATCTTCTGGAAAGTGATCTCTTGTAAATCTGGAACCAATGATTTCAGTTTCGCCAAGATTCGAGAATCATTTTCATGTGAAGCTCGATATGCAGAATGTTCGAAATCGTTTCCTTACCCAAAAATCTTCCGAAATAGAGCATGAAAAACTCCAATTAACCAGAGCTTGATCTAGACTTAGAAAAACTGGATTTATGCGGAACTTTGAGATAGATTGGTTTGTTTTTAATGATGGTAGACAATGATTCGGTAACCATTACAAAACAACCAACCACAACAAATTGAAACAACTAGCAAGCCGTTAAGCAAGAACTAATAAGGAACAGGAAGCATAATGTATAGCTAAATTCAGCTCATTAGAACTGAAATTTTAGTTGCCGTCACTTTGCTGATACTACCCCTAGCTTTTACAGTTTCCATATTTCAGTGAGAGAATAGAAGAAAAGTAACCAAAATAATTAACTACTCCCCCATTAACTAGGGAAATTAGAGGCAGATCTAGATAGAATAAGTGTCTCCACCAGGTGGGAAGTTCCTCAGACCAAGGAGTTTCTCAACTTGACTCATGTTCAAGTACAGTTATATCTATGGTGTCGTGTATCTGTAATGGAATTCATCGTCATCTAGAGCTGGTGGGAATAGTGGTTCCATTACTGATCATCTTTTATCCACATTACCACGTTTCTCTGTTAGTATGGAATCAGAATAGAATAGATTTTATCTAATGCGATCTTGGAACAGTCAAAATCTTGTAGTGGTGTACTTGTCACCGACTAAGTCCTATCTTGCATCATGGAAGAGAAAAAAAAAAGTTTTTTGAGCTTTAAAGAAAATTCTTTTTGGATTCTATGCCTGCTTTTACAGATGGCAGCTTTTCCATTCCTTTTCAATTCTTTGAATAAAGCTTACTTTTTCATACTTTAATGGTAAGCTATATAAGGAAAACTAAACTAACCATTCCAGTAAATAATTAAAACATACATCAGTTACAATCGGCAATAGCACCAAACAAAAAAATTGTTCCTCTTCGGTGTTATCAAATAGTTTAATGCTCTTATCCTAGAATATACTGTGATTACATAATTCGTATACGCATAATACGATTTACGCAAACTTTGGAACACGCCCTACTTTCGAGGGGAAAATTAACATTCTCATGTGAATACTGGATATCATACAAGTCTGTTGTATCAAATAATGTATCATTCAATTTTAAATGCACAATGCTTAATAGTATGCATCAGACCATAAAGTGAAATTCAATGTGTATTTCCCATTGTCTTTTAGCTAAAGCTAAGATAGGTGACACTGCATTTTGGAAACGAGGAATGTGATGGGGGTAGGTTTGAGAATGGGAAAAGAAATGTGGCATGTCGTGGGAAGGCTCCTCAGAGGGAACAGTGGCAGCTCTGCAAGCTTCTTCTCAACTGCTGTATTCGCATGTCGAATTGCTTCTTACGATAGTCAAAACACCAGAGATGCAAGAATGGAATCTTGCCTCGACTTTGCATTCTTGAATAGTGTAACTATGTAAGTTATGAAAATGAAACCCATATGCCGAACATTGCTATTTTCTTGTTATTACATGTCACACTATCCTTATCTGGGATGCAAAGCTGCGTACCGTGTATGTTGCTGTGCATTTTTACCAGAGAGCAACCAACCTTGCTTCACAGATTAGCATGTGAAATAGAACGCAAATCGTTGTTAAATTGAAAGCAGCTTGTATGTGTAAATATAGGTTGTGTGCCATATGTTGAAAGGAAAGTGTCCAGTTTGCTCTGAAAAAAGCTCGTGCCCAAACGTGGAACCATATTTCACGAATGGAGTCTTTAGTTTCCTTGCTGCAATGATGAATCGGATGTTGGGAATTTTTTTTTATTGGCAGCAGAACTACAATCTTTGTATTCCGTATGATAATTGCTATTAGGAAACATTCGAAATGCAGTGAGTTCATAGTGCTGTTATGCAGTTTGTGGAGTTTCGGCCGTATTGAATAAATTTTTATCCTAATTGTTACGACAATGAATGGCATTTTTGTTTTAAGAAACATTTTTTTGTAAATTATCAAAAGTTCACTTACATTTGTGCATGTTTCAAAAATCACCAAATTGCAGCTTTGTAAGATTTTGTCATAAAGATCCCAAAGCTGCAGGGGAATCCAGTTACATTTTTAATATGGTTATAGTGATGGCCTAATAATGTAAATATAGAAAATGTTTTCGGGATTTGGTATTTCGGGATTTAGTAAATAATGTATCAGATGGTTTGTGATAGTAAGCTCGATTTTGAAATGCACAATTATATGCTGTTTTCTAGGTTAATGAGGATGTATTCAGTTATTCTTCAAAGATTATGTAGATTATTTTTGGAGTTTCAGCTGCCTTTGCACATTACCTTCCTGCTAATAGTGTAAATGATGGTCCCACAATGAAATGTGTTTTGCAGACATAGGGATTTCTCATGGTTTTCTTGTTAAGATCTTATATGACAAGTTTCAGTTAATGAATCTTGTGCCAGTTGTACAATGTTTTACTTTGTGAATAGAGCAACATTTGGTTTTTGTTCTTCATACTGTTGTTACAGATGCAATTTAGGACTGAATACATATGTTTACATTACAGAAGCTTAAGCATCTGCATGAAATATGAGCTTGGAAGGTATGACTTGCTGGTAATGCTGATTCTTGTTTTGTATCGGTATGTAACTTGTTTCCAGAACTGGACACTTAATACACACCATTTTTATATGGGCCGTTTTCAAGTGGATAGTGTGAACAGTATCTCTTTTTCTTGGTTGGGCCATAACTTGTACACTTTACAGTTTATGGGAGAAAAATGACTTTTCTGAACTAAATGGAATTCCTTTTATGGGATATAAAGAAGACATGAAGTATTATGAATTGCACTGGGTTCTTCCTTTTGTTGATTGATTCTTCAAAGGACCCCAACAAATACAGCAAAATGTTTATTCTTCAAATTTACCAGGAGTGGAAAAGATACTTCCTGAGGTCATGCTATTGATTATGAGTAATATATAGGGAGTCTTATATAAAGACTGGTATGTAGCATAGGTCATTTCGCATCACCCTTGTTTGTTGATACCTAAAGGAACATGAAAGTATTCAAACTGCAAGTACTTTGTCTGTTTGTTACTTTCATGCAAGAAGATGAATGATTTTTGGTAAGCTTCATAATCATGATCTATTAGAGCTGGATAGTGTGCTGGTGAGCCTGCACATTAATAGATATAATTCAATAAAGGTCAGAACTGCAGCAATATCAGGCGTTAAGAACTTAATTGGATCAGTGAATAAAGATGTAGAGCTTATGGTGTAGTAAATTTATTGTTTTGATGCATCACTCCTCAATACATATCTTAGGTTTTTATACCTTGTTGATTTTGCAGAACTTGAGCTTCTGTCTGAAGATTTATGTACATCATTTCCAGCCAACACTGTCACATCTGAAGGGGTTACTAGCAATGCTTTCCTCCCATGTAAAGTCCTAGTGTTGACCAAGTCGACACTAGGACTTTAGTGCCACACATTCTACCACTACACATGATGCTGACATCAATCCTCAACATATTTCCTGGTCTAATGTAATATGAATCAGTAAAACCTTAACAGATATTGTTTTTGACCTTGGGTTTTCTTTAGCATTTGTAGTAATGACCAAATGCTTGATAGACAAGAGAGCAAACTACTGAATAACAAAGCTAATTTGTTTTTCTAAACCTCACTTAAAATTTTTTGAAGCAAAGTTATGGGACCAATCTTGGAGGTAACATGGTCATGATGAAGTTTTTTATTTTTTCGAATTTGCAAACAAATAGTCGTGACAAGGAATAATAGGTGCATTTTTATTTTAGGTGCATCCTTAGGTGCATTTTTATTTCTCAGTGGGAAAATTACAATTGTTAATCTGGGGACAACAACTGTTACTTTACTGTAACATGTCACAAGCCTGGATTGAGGTTCAGAAGTTGTTTTACCTACTTTATTTAGAGAAGCATCTGCAGTCTGGTCAGCATGTATCAGTTCTTCAACTATCATGCTCATCTAATGTGACAGATGAATAAAGTGATGACCACTCATTAGTAGTATGTGTAATATGGCAGCTGTAGATGTCCACCTGAAAAACATCCTTGAAGATTCTCGAGCTAACTGTATTTAAAAAGGGTTTTGAATCCATCTTGCAATGTGTGGTTAAGTTATTATCAATCAATAATGCAAAAACTGGATCTCAAATACATGAAAACTATTTTTAATACCATAATTGCAACAAGAAAAGTGTCAGTAGTTCACTAATTGCAGTAATTTGTTTCTTACCCATACCCTGCTTGATCCTTAAGGATACCCAAATGTGATTTGTTGGATAGGATGAGAAAAAAGCTGTCAGTTATGCTTTTTATTCAAAATAGAAGTGCGTCCCATTCAAAAGGAATACTTCAACTGGATGCTGTTGTCTAAAATGCCTTCATTTGTCTACCTCACCTTTCCCTTTGGCTATTTTTATTGTAAGGTTAATAACTTATCTCATGATCTCAGCCAGGTTTCCGTCAAGGAGTGTTTCAGAAGTTAAATATCAAAGTAGGCACCCAATACAATCGTAATTCGTACTTTTATATGCATGGAAAATTATGGAATGCATCCTGGAAAAACTTAGTTTTTAAAATTTTTTGTCATGTCCGAGTGAACTCCATTATGTCCAGCATGTTTCCTATTCAGTTGACCCATGCCTCCAGCACAAGCATTCAACCACTGTTGAATGCTTGTGGGTTGAATCCATGGTAGAGAAACTGTCAGTAGACTAGTTGCAAATCAGTTGTTGGAGTGCATTAGTTCCGGTCCCCATTGGGTGCATATCGTGGGTCGTCTTCCCAACCCTAATTTATGTAAGCGAAAAAGGAAAACGATATAGTGTGTTCATGCAGCATTTTTTTTTGCCTGGTTGTTTTCTTGTTGGTTTTAGACCAGCTGCTTCTATCTGCTTTCATCCAAAAGTTTGGTTTTATTAGGAACCGCATTCTATTTCGTATGTGCGCTCGCATTTCACATTGATTTTATCTGTGGAGGATTTGTTTTCCTGTAGCTGAACAGTATATGACTCGATGTATACATTAGTGTGAACTGAACTTCATTCACCAGATTGAGTTTTTGGAATCTTTAGTTAATTCGTAAAACTCGTTTGCTATCTCCAAACAACGTTTACTATCAAGTTTTAAGCATGATATGCATTTCCATCTCATTCTGTTGCTTCCATGAGGCCTAGCTCGAAGTTTGTTCCTGCTTGCAAACTCATTAAATTGAGGTCCAAACCCCAGTCTTTTAGATGAGGCACAGTAGTTTCTACGGTTCTGTTTACTGTGCGTCATCATCAACGCAATATTTTTCTTTTGAGCAAGTTCCTCTATGAAGTAGCCTTTTCTCCAGTCTGAATTTCACATTTCCAGCAGAACGTCTTCGGTCTTGTCAGATTCTGTATGAAGACTTGGCGGGTTGTACGCCCAAGTTCTGTTCTTCACATTTCTGTACGATTGGATCCGGTGCTTGGTTTCGCTATCCTGATGTCGTGCATGCCTTTTCCATCAGTTTCGTACGCTGCCTAACTCGCTTGACTGACTACCAGGTGTTCGAGTTCAAGCTCTTGGTTTTTGCATTCAGTGAAAGTCTTTCTTGCCTTGGGGTGTGAAACCAGAACTGAAAGGCGCCGTCAGGAGGAGTTCGGCGTTCTGAAGTGCGGCTGCTTCTTCCGTGGGAAGTCGAACACCTTACTTCCTCGCTGCCACTGTCAATTTCCGTATCTCTCTTTCCATTCATTGATGATCTCTGTCAGCGAGGTGGATTAAGCCGGAGGCCCCCGATGAAGGCCGGAACAATGGGAGTCGACCTTCGGGTCCTTCCAGGAATAGAGTGGGGAGTTCCTCCTCCTGTGGTGCAACGACCGGAGAGCGCCCCCCCCCCCCCCACCAGGGGGACCCCTCCGGTTTCAAGATGGAGCAGGAGCCTTCACGGGCACCTCTCCAGTTGTTCAAAGGAGCGGACCCCCCCTGTTCCGGGGGGGACCCTCCGAGTCGTCGCCTCTTCACAGAGTGCAAGGAAGCAAGCGAGAACGAAGGTTGGGGCGCGAAGCATCCGCTTCTTTCTTAAACTTGGAGAATCCAGGTATTGTGTTAGCTTATGTGATTGCTGCGGAGGCTGAGTTTGGATTTCTCAAGGTTGATGCTGAGTCCAAGTTCTGGTTGCATTTGGTTCATGAAACGTATTAGAGTGTGTTAGGCGTATTAGAGTATGTCTTTACGGTCTTTCATGTTTTCTGAGAAATAAGAGGGAAATCGTCTGCCTGGTCCAAACATTTGATTGTTTGTAAATCCACCTGTATTCTTTAACCTTGATCGGATTTCTCAATTTTTGCTCACGGTGCCTCCATGTAAACATCGAACAGCAATAGGTTTAGTGCTTTCCGCGATGTCTTGCAGTATTTCTATGCCAGTTGCTGGTGTTTCTCTCTTTGCTGGAGATATTTCAGAAACCTAAAACTTCCCTGGGAATGGTACTGTTGACACAGATTCACTCTTTGTTTCGGACGAAAGTTTGCCTTGTGATATTACCTCGCCTCCGTTCTGAGTTTGTTTTAGATTCTCTTTCCATTGTGTTTCTGTTCTTGAACATGCAGAAATACAGTCTCTTAATTTATTTGCCATGTTGAAAATTTTCGGATTTCTACAATAGATCTTCAATACAAGTAATCATGGTGAAATTTTGAAAGTATAAGGATGAGGGTTATTTTAAGAAAGGTAGTATGTGTTTCTCAAAAAGTCCTTGAGAAATTCCCTCAATCCCGCGCATGCTGGAGGCTACTGCTTTCTCTCCATTCTCAGCATTCTTTCCATTGATTTTCGAAAATACCCACGATGTTCATGGTCTAGAGGATTCTCATCCTGTGACATGAAGTTGGCAACTTCTTTTCTGATAATTGGGCCAGTAATGCTGTTCGTAAATCAGTGGAATCCGGACATGCACCTATAAGGGTTTTCGTAGGCACTTTATCGAAGTTTCACCTGCCCTTGTGAAGATGTTTATGACATGCTTGATCACAACCCCACCCTTCATCCTTTGAATGGAGGTGTTTTTTAAAAGGTACTTCCATTTCAATGCCGGGGTAAGTCTTCATGGAATGCCTACATGAATGTGAGCGACTCTCCAGTATGCTGCCTGTTCCTCCTGTAGGCTCTCAATTCCGATTTCCAGACTAATCACAGGATGATTGGTACTGCTACCAATCCATCTCGATGTATCCGTAGAACACATGGCGTCGACTGCGTGTCTTCAGAACAGTCTTTCATTTCTTATCTCTCTGCTCAGTGTTTGAATGCTTTGGTGCTTAAGACATATCCCAAACTTTCTCCTGTTGATGGTCACGTAAAGACTTGTGCACAGCTGTGCACACATGATCGCACACATCTTTCGGTTGGAATCGTTACAATCGTTCGTTACTGCATTCTCTGACTGTGTGGAATCGTACCAAGCCTGCGTACGTACTAAACAGGAACTAGTGAATAACGGATGTACACCTCCCGCACTGGACATCCCCTAAATCAGTGATTCTATCTTTTCACAGCTCACATGTTTCCATCACCATATGGCTCGAGCGCCTCTTTACGCAAGTCGTCAATCTTTACGCCGAAGTATTTCTAGGTTCAAATGAAGGTATTTGCAATTAGAATCACTGTATTCCATCCGCTACATTCATATTCGGCGGATGCATCATCTTCATCAGGCACATGGCATCTGACTGCTTCCATTCTTGCAATGCATGTCTTCTCACTAAATTTTTCAAGTAATTGAGGTTCCTAAGAGCTATGAGAAGCCCTCGCATCGAAAGGGAAAGCAATGAACAAACAGCAGTCGGAACGGAGGCGGATTTGGTAAGCTTTCTTTTTCTGTTGAAGATGAACCTCGTCCTTCATCTCCGTCTCGATCTTATTCCGTGTTTCCAGGTGTTTCTTTAATTCCTGCAGCCTTTTTCTTTCTTTTGAAAGGACTATCACACAGTCATCTCATGATTTCGATTCGGGCAGGGTCGAGCTCGTGATAGCAATTTTGCATTCTTCGAACTGAAATTTTGGCTGTTTTGAAATTGAAAAAAAAAAAAAAAAAAAAAAAAAATCCGCATGAACTTTTGAATGCCCCTTTGAAAAATGCTTTGTGCATGCTGGTCACAGCATTTCTCACAAGATCATGGGCATGCTTGGCCACATGTATCAGGAGTGGGATTTTCGATCTCAACAAGCGAAGAAACTCCGCTTTTTTACCGTTCCTGCACAAAAACTACCGTAAGGAGTTGCTACATAGCGGTTACCTAACAAATATCTTCCAGGATTTGATCCTCCTGTGCAGTCTGCTTTCTGCCACATGAAATGACGGGGCGAGAGTGCCAGTGCATGCGTTCTTCTCTCCCTACTACCATTCTACGGGATACCGCAATTACTGTTTGTCAGCCCAGGAACTCCTCTTCCTTCAGTATACACAAAAGGAAGCCCTTCATCCATTCGTCTGATCGTAAGTTCATCCGCTCATCATTTTCCGCCATCCCGTTGTTTAGCAAAAAGGATAACATGAGGTCTCGATGGATTTCTTTATGCAGTACCAAACTTTGTTTCCATAAGTTAATCGAAGTACAGTGCCTCTTGTCGCATCTCTTGGAATTATCTGGTCGACTACCTTAGGACTCCTTTGCTCTTGTTTTGCACTCCTCTTTATCTAAGTGTATGCGTCCATCGGTTCGTACTTCCAGCGTCCTTTTCAGTTTCTTCCTTCAGTTGGACTAATGTTGGTTTCCCATCCCTATCGCTTCCTAGATTCCGTTTTTCCAAGATTCCAGGATCGAACTCATCCGCTGCCTGCAGTTTCTTGTTCTTCCCCCACAGCGTCGGATCTCCGAATGCACAGTCTTTTCTCTTTGCGGTATACCCAGCTTTGCAGGTGTGGACTATTCACCAGGAGAGACTCATTTCCTTCTCCTGCAGGTGTCGAGAACAGCACAAGTTGCTTCAAGCTTTCTCGTTACAGCTCCAGCTATCCGGTTTCGCCGTGGTCGCTCTGCAGAATGAGAGGACGTGCAACCAGATTGTCCCGTAGACATACTGAGGTGCCTGGTTTTTGAGGTACTCAGGTCAAACGTTCTCGATGTACTTAAACAAAAGCCGAAGGGCCTGCTAGAGCCCGAGAGGAAAAGAAAGAAGACCAAGCGGAACAGGGTGCTTTCTGACTCTTTAGCCTGCTAGAGAGCAGTGGACTGACTAGTGATGCTTCCGTCCTTGGTGAGAAGGACGGGGAGTCCTGTCCGAAAGTGACTCGGGCTGCTCTTGAGGATTACTATAATCCTTCCTTCATTAGTTGTTTGATGGTGCTTCTTGACATATCGGGATGGGTAGCTTCTCTGATTCAGCTGTAGCCTTGGATTCGCCGCCGTGAGGAAACAACGCGAAGAGAGGCAGACGAGCTGGAAGCAGCGTCCTGACAAACGTTTCTCTTGCTCTGCTCCCATCCATTTTCTTTCGTACTCCTTTTCGCTTTCACTACGACTAACCTTTGCAGATTCATGCTATCAAAGAAAGAACCTCTTTCTACCAGTGCTGCCGAGGATCGCGGAGCTCAGATGAAATGCTTCCTGTCGTCTGCTGAATTCTTGAACAACCGTACACCATTCCCGAATACGACATCCCATCTGCAATACTGCAGTCTGTCCACAAAAGGTGCCTTTCTTTTTGTATATCGAGATCCTTTCTGGAAAGTTTGCTGCTCAATTCAGGCTGGTGATTCTTTCATCCTCTCGGAATTGCTTTGTTTTGGTTTCGAATTTCGCAGCAACTGCTTTTGTCATAGAAGGGTGTACTCAGAAACTTTTTATAATCCCCAGAGTACGAAATCATGTGAACCTCTGATCATGAGGGTTTCTTTCTAGTGACCAACTTCTGGTTACTGTTGGCACGTGTAGGAATCTGCCTGTCTGCCGCTTTTTTTTTTTTATATCAGTGCTAATATTGGTCATTGCGAGCTGCTTACAGGCAGAGCATTTATTATCTATCCTCCTGATGCATAGGACCAACTTCCGGTCGTACAAAACCGATTTTTTCGCCATGGGCTCTGAAATGCCAGTGAGTTCTGGTATCTTTTTTCTTCATCTATGTATCACCCCACTTGGGATTTGATAGAGGCTTTATACTACATCGTGTTTTATTTCTTTTCAAATAGATTTCCCTTGTTTTGATAGCCACGCTGAAGAACAAATCACTCCAAAACCTTTTCGAAGACAACGCTGTGTAGCACACATTCTTTCGTTTCATGAGGGGTTCGAACTAAGGCTTCCTTTATTGTATTGCCGCTGTGTTACACAGCTACTCCCACCTCTGTGGATGATTGTGTACAAACATGTACTCCTGGGTACTCTCCTTCTTGGCACCCTAGTTTTGCCAGCTTAGTCTGCTGGTTCCCAGACGCACGTCGTTTGTGGGCTCGTGTTGATTTTGAAGCATGCATGAGTCGTGCCACATTTCACAGGGCTTTCGAAGGAAACCCACAGTTTTAGGAATCTTTCCATTCTTCTATGATCCACTCTATTTGCATTGCCTCCGCTACGCTCGTGGACACCATTTAAAGATTTTTGCCCGAAAGCTCGGGAGTCCTTCAATTACATCTCAAATTGTCCGCAAGATCATGTCTAGAACTTCCATAGCAATCCCCTCTTTCCCTCTGCAAAGTCACATTTTAGCTAGTTGGCATCTTTATTTAAGATGGACGTTGGCATGAATTAACTGAAAAGGTTGCCAGATCTACACATAAGTTGTGGAATTGTCGTAGAATGCCCACAATGTTCTTGAACGAAGGAGCATTTTCTCGTGCTCAATGCATTTTAGCAGTTTCTGAAAAATACTACGTATTCTAAGTGAATATATTTGGTAGTGTGTAATGGCTGTTTGGACCGAAACTGCTGCCAGACCTGCACGAAGATGAGGACCACATAAAGATGCGCAGCATATAGTATAACGCTCAACACTTTGCGTGGGAAGCATTCTGGATCTTCTCTACCGTATTGGTATGTGGAATGTATTTTTTTATGCCATGCTCACATGTTTATGAGGCCGCATTGTGTGACCCGCTTCTGAGATTCTTCGTGTCAAATCGATATGAATCATTGAATCATCCGATAGCGCTACCTGCTTATGTCTCTGCACATCATGCAGATATCCGTGGAATGCATAATGATGTGTAGTAAACGTCGGGATAATGGGGACTCAGCCAAATGAGTTCGACTCGGTTCAATTTATAGTCTTTAGCAGATGTTTATGCTTCCCAATATCTCTTGCTGATTTCTACGTTCCAGTCCCCACGGACCTTCTGCACAAGAGGTTTAGCTTGACGCATTTCGCAGGTCTATGTTTTCTTGTTGTCAGTGTCCACAGACGTTGAGAAGGAAGAGATGGATTTTGCCCAGGGCATCCAATCATTTCACCGTTCCGACATAAACACTTTTCCGCATATCCCGGCTTTTTGTTTGTACGAATCGCCGTTCTCTTTCTCTGAAGATTCCTTGACGCAGAATAATCGGTCGTCCGATGTCCACTCCTTTGCTTGCATCCGAATTAAATGGTCTGAATCTTAAACAAGCGTGTAGCATCAAATTGCTCCACTTTCTGCAAGATCTGTTTTTCTTTTTGACTCATTGCGAAGAAATTCTTCTACGAGGACAAATAGTAAACAACCAGAATTTGCTATGAGAACGCATCCCATTCTGATTGATGCCGATTTCTTTGTGGACGATAATTTATACCACAGACAATCGAAATGGCTGTCAAAATTCTTTGCCAGACTTTTTCTTTTCCCTAATTTGAAGTGTGCATTATCATCGGAACCATTCACCATATCATCTGCTCTTTCAGAGGTCATATGTTCCTCCAAGCATAATGCCTTCAATCCACAGAGAGCATCCATTCTGATAGCATCGTAGATGTTTTCGTTTTTCGAGTTTCATTTCACTTTAGCTTTATTTTCGAATTTCGAGTTTTGTGTTCTTCAACGTATGAGTCGGGGATGTATCTGTCGCTATCGAATTCTAATTCCCGTCTCCTGTCAGAGTAGAATTTCCTGGTTGATTGGTTAATCGATTTATTAATTTGTTCGCCTTCATTCATCTAGGCGATTTCTGTCTGGGACGATCGTTTTCAGATGTCTGGATAGCCTATGGCGCAATTATCTGGCGCCGTACATGCATCATCGTCTGACGTGCAATGTGCATCGTATACGACCTTCTGCTTCCCACTCGGAGTCTTTTAGGGCAACCATTCCTCAATGGTGAGTTCCACTGGAAAGTGTCACTGCAGAAATCACCCCGATTTCTTCTGTATGAGTCCTTTATGCACTTCAGGTCTTTCGATTTAACGAGACTGCGTATTTGGGTGCTTTGGGTTAATAATTAGTTTTACGAAACGAAATATCAAGCATCTTTTCAGCGACATGTTTTCCCTCATTTTTCGCACCGTTCGGTATAGTTCGAAACGCTTTCGTGAGAAGTTTTTCACGCACGTGCAAGGCTGTCCTCCCTTTCGCAACTCCTCCGGACACTCTTTTCCACAAGTCCCACAAGGGGTGGGGCGAAATTTGTTTTCTTTTATCATTCACTCTACATATTCATGCATTCGTTTTCTCCAATCATTCCACTTACGTCACCTGGAAGTCTGCTTCGTGGGATCATCGCTGGGGTTCACTACACTTGGGGAGCTGGGCGTCGTTCATGCTTGGACGTCGTCCTCGGTCCTTCTCAGGATATGTCGGTAGTTCCAGGCCTGTACTCTTCCACAGTTTCTTATGCCGATCTCCTTCTGGATAAGCCCTTTCGGGATTTCCATCGGAGATACGGCGGTGCTGGTGGTCTTCATCTTCCACCACCGCACATGGATGGCGGTGATGAAGAGGGCGATGGTCGTCCTTACCATGGGATTGTAACAGGGAACGTTCCCATTTCCTTGGAACACGCTTGCTAAAATTCCCATGGTCGATGTGGTGGGCAGTCCGATAGCCCTTTTGAGGGGGTGCCACTCTTGTTGCATAGTGGGACGTGTATCCTTGTCTCCACATGCTTTGCAGGCCTCATCTTCTCTTCTTCCCGTGAATCGCTTCATGGACGTCCCGCACAGGATTCCTCCAGGATAAAACATCAGGGGGTTATCCTGTGAATCCAGTGACAAGTCACTCTTCCAGAGCGTCGTTCCGATCGCCAACAGGTTTATCCCAGCACTCCCGTGGCGATCGGCGGCTTCTTGGAGGGCACTGGTTTCTTGGTCCTCTTCGACCACTGGTCGGCATAGGTTTCTCTTTGTTACCCTGGACCACACGAAGTTGTGTTGTGGTTTTTCCACACTTCGCGGGTCCTCTTCCTCCTGACACTCTTCCTTCCCGCACTATAGCTTTTCTTTACGTACTTTTGCGTGTACTACTTTACGTACTCGGCAAGGCCCTCAAGTGACTTTTTAGCTCGGAGTGTGTTGTGAATGCGATCGATATCGTTTTGAAGCATTGAGGGTTTGGCATGTAATGCCCATGAAGATTTCTGCGATTTTTAATTCGAAAAGTACTTATCTTAAATGCACCTTTTCTTGTGATTCTCATATTGGTTTGCTTTTCTTTGGCAATGCTTAGATTCCTCCTTTGGTTTTTGGCAGTGAACGCTATCTGGGATATATACGATTCCTGATGCCATCCCTTTTAGATTAGATCTTGTGTTGGATTTTCAGCAGGTCAAAGATCTGTGCCATTGCATATTGTAGAAGCCTTCAAGGAATTATCTGTTCCTGTTCTTGCTTTTTATCTACAGAACACCATTAGTAAGGGTATCTCCTTAGCTCGAACACTCAGGAAAGGGTTCAGTTGTCACTAACCTTTCTGTTCGTATGTTAGCTAAACTTATACCGCTCTAGTCGGAAATATCCTACTGTTGCACAAATCAAAGATAACACTTCGCTTTGTAGATAAGCCTCTGAAGGAAGTCCTTTCGAAAATTGGTCTAAAGACTTATTTAGGCTGCCTGTCCACAGAGTACAGTTAGGAAAAAGCAAAAGAATTTTCCCTCTTTTTTGAGGTGGTGAGACAATTATGCTGAGTTACTTCTACATGTATAAACAGTGTTTTACGTTTTTCCTAGATGATTTGGTTTCTAAATCTCTTTTCTCCAAATAGGAGCAGAGGGTTATGTAATTGCCTTGGTGTTCATCATCATTCGTGTTCCTGATATAAGCGATGCGAGGTATACGGTTAGGTGAAGAACTGCTTTCTATTCCACTTCCTTGACACTGTGTACAGTGCACTGGACTGCCTGCACCATCAATAGATATTCCATTTCAGTAAATTGCTCTGCAACATCCGATCTGGATCCAGTGTCTGACGTAGAAATAGATGCATCGGTATTTCTTTTATTCCTCATGCCCCACAGTTTGCTCTTCATTGACATCAAATTGCGGTACTTTGGATTCTCATCGTAGTTTTCCATGCATTATCTGGGATTCCCGACGCAAGGTTCCTTCCACGCCAAACTGCCCCATCATTTCCTCTGCCACTCCGCAGTGTTTCGATTTCCTATTAATCCTTTCACGGTTTCCATGGCACTGTCGGTCTCCTAACGCTGTCTACTACCTCACTTGCCAGCATCCAATTCACTGAGTTTTTTTCCCGTTCCTATAAATTTCTCTTACTTTTTTCAATTAAAGTGTTTGACTGAAGTCTTTCTGCACTGGATGTGTTATTCCACGGGAACTCGTAGAGATTCTTGTTCCCATATTGCTTTGCCTTTTTAGGTATTATTTTCCGTTTGTATCACAATGTGATAAGATTTCTACGGACTATCCATACACTTCCAGTCCATTTTCCTTAGAGCAGCATGACTGCACCTTTCTGCACATCCAGAACTTTGGAGTATTTCCGATAGAAGTCGCACAGTTAGCTAAGCAAAGTTTTGGCTACCCATCGTAACACTTCGAGGCTGCCCATCTCTTCAGTTTGTTAGATTTTCAAGATTGCCCTCGACTTCTTGCACCATAGATTAAATCATTATGTGTCCGTCGCGTCTTCATTTTCACTTCACTTTATCATGTTTGCCCGTTGGATAGAACAAATCAGTAAAGCACATTTCGGGCGGAAGGTTCCATTGCAGAAGTCATTTCTCCTCTTTTTGCAAGGAGTCTTAATAGGAGCGCTTTCAAGTTCTTTGCTTCATTCCTGCGCAAACTATTCTTCACTGCTTTCCCTCTTAACTCTCTTGGCTGCTGTGCATCTTAGCTATTTCACGTGTTCAGCGTTTTGGAAACTCACTGACTGCCGCTTGATTCCATCTCAGCTGCCAGAAATGTCAGCAGTGTGAGTTTTCCGTATCTTTGCTTGGTGGTGCTGCCACCCCATGGCGATGTTTTTTGTCTTTCGCATCTCATAGATAAAAAAAAAACATCGGCATACGGTCAGTATTTCAAAGTTGGTCTGCTTTGATTTCTGGATCGATGCGTGCGATTTCTCACCGGTCCGCATGTACGTTACTTGTTGGTGACTTGGGAGATCTGTATCAACTCTGTATTTTCTCCATTCATCCAAAACTTTCATTTGACTTCCGCCATCCTGTGGATATTGGCGACTCTCAAAACAAGCATTCCTCCGAAGACATCAACCAGCATTCGGTAATTTGCGCTGAAACTTCGAAATGCCCGCGATTGCCGGGGTACCTTTCATCTCTCAAAAGGTTTGGGCACTGCCCTTTCGAATTCTCCCATGCGAATCTTTGTGGCAGGGACAAATGATAGATTCCTCTATTCTCCCTAGTCCATTTGCCCGATTTGCCCAAACCTTGGTCATTATGTAGAATGCGTATCTACAGTACTGGGCCCCATTCGATTATCTTGTTGCGATCGCCTTTTGGAGCATATGACTCATACGATCTCCATAGAAAGATTGAATTAGTCGACTGCATACCTTCGCTAAATGCAGTAGGTGTCTAATTAGTGCAGCTACGATTCCATGACTGTTTTTTCGTCAATGGGTTATGAGGTTCTGGATCAAACATGGGATTGTCGGGTTGGTTTCTTGAAGAGCTCATGTTATTTCTTCATTTGCAAAGTTCTTTCCAAATGACACAAACAAATCCTTCCTTCCACTTTCCTCAAACTCAAAAGGAGGCATTCTTCCCTCTTTTTATTTAACGCACGGTTCCTAAATTGCTGCCCTCGGTATTTTCATAAGCACGTCTGTCGTTTCTTCGTTCTTCTCCATTATTTTTTGTCATGTTTTATTTTTAAAAAAAGTCCTCCACTAGATGCTTTTCTCCAAGTGTCCTAGCTTCACCCCCTCGATGTTCTTCCTTTGTTCCAGGATTTAGCTTAGCTTGCGTGGCTGCTCATTAGAGTCGTTTCTCATCGTCACCGCTTTGCAAGTTACGAGGGAAATAAGATCACTTGCTTTAAGGTATTGCAATGTTTTCGTCTGCTAAATTCCACGTTTCGGTAGTTTCTTGGAACAGAGGCCATCGTTCACGGTACGCTTGGATGGCCATCACAACGGCCGTAGTTTGCTTTTCCCTCTCCACATTCTGCATGCTAATTCCAGTCTGAATTAATGAACGATCTGATGCGTTTATGTGCTACCCCCCATATTTAATTGACTTTTCTCCTTCAGTTTGAAGATCGAGTACAGCGTGGAGATCTTCCTCTGTACACTAATATCCATACCAGCTCAACTCGTCCTGGCCGTCGAACTGTTCGCATCGAACTCGTCCTGTTTTTGTTTTTCTAGCTTCTGTCCTCACTAACAGAAATACCTGGATCTCCAATACAATGTCCTTGAGCACTTCCACCTCTTACTCTTTTCTAAGAGTTTCAACAGCTAGTTTTTTCTTCCTTATGGACGATAAGCACCAGTCAGCAATAGATGTGGAAGTTCTTCTGTAGCTAATCTTGATCAAAAGTTCTTCCAAGCCATATTTTTTACTGTTTGTAATACTGGCCTTACACCCACCTTCGTCATTTCCAATCCTCTCTATTTCCCCTGTGAATTATTTTCTAGTTCCGTAGTTATCACTACAGAATCGAAAAGCAGTAAGGTTTCGTTTCCCTTGTAGACGAGTTGTGCTGTATACTTTTAGTTTTTTGGAGATTACAATTTTTTGTTTTCCTTTTTCTCTCTCAAATGGAGATACGTTCATTATGTGACCTTGGTAGTGCTTATGTCATTGGCTAATCACCAGTTTGCATTTGGGGTTAGACCCTCATTCTTCTTCCTAATTTCAACCAATGATTCTTTCTTTCTTGACTTATCCTTGTCTTCTGCTTTCTCTCTTTATTACATACCGAGAGCCAGATAGAAGGCCATATTCTTTATATCTTCGAGTTGTTGTCGCTTTCTGTCGCCACTCCATGTAGAATGCCCTTTTATCTTTGGAGTGATTTTTCGAACATGCGGTAGAGAAATGCTGATGGCACTTCCCGCGAATCCATTTCTGTAAAATTTCCTTATTTCTAGGCTCCTTCTTCATCCCGCGTCAGCCACCTCATGCATTTGAGATAAGAAATCGTCCTTGGGATCTTACTGCTTGGTTCACTCACATCTCTTGATGCACATCCTCAAATTTCCTGCTGCATCTCTTCGCTATCTTCCAATGTTTGGACCGTTTTTGGAACTCTTGTGTGTGCGCGTGTGTGTTTTCAAGTTTTTGCAACTCATCCTGGACTTCGCCATTCTGAGTGTCAATTAGTGTGTCCTCGTGAACCACGATCGACAACACCGCGAGTCGTACTGGGCAACAGACAGTGCTGACGTGGCCAGCTGCTCGTGAGGTAGAAGAACTTGCAGCGGAATCCGATAACCAACAACCATGCAGTCCCAGCGCTTCTTGGACCTGGCCTTCTTCGTTGCCGGGAGCGCGATCCACTGCAGATGCGATTCACCGATGGGAGGCGGAGAAAAGTCCAGAGGCGCTACCAGGAGCCACCGCGCTGGAGTACACCATCGATGGTGCCGAAAGCACGGTGACGACACCTGCAACCACCGACGGAACGCCGAGCACCCCTGAGAATTTGGGAGCGATGGGAGCTGAGGAATCAATGGACATACTGCTACTGCCGGAATTGACGACCACTGGCAGCGAGGAAGTCGCAGCAAGGGGAGAAGAAACTCTAAAGAAGGAATGGGCGGAGAAGCAAGTGTCTCTTTCGGAGACGCTGAAGCGACAGAGGAATCAGCTAAGAGCGGAGCTCGCGTTTCAGGAGCAGCTGCTGGAAGACAGGCTCCAGATGCAGCAGATGAAGCTTCAGCAGAAACTGGAGGAGCATAAGCTGTTCCTCGAAGAGAAGCTGTCCGAACAGCAGGGGAGCTGAACGAGGCGCAGCAGCACGTGGAAGGCCAGCAACAAGAACGCGAGCAGAAGCTCGTGGCGGAGCAGCAGTTCCTGGAGCGGCAGATGGAATACCAGAAGAAGCAGCTGGAAAAATACAAACAGGAAGAGCAGGAAAAGCTTGCTAAGCTGCAGGAGATGCACCAGTAAGTCCTCTTGGAGAAGCAGCGTGATCAGCTGAAGCAGCTGGAAGACGATTACCGGGGGCACCAGCAAAGGTTCGAGGAGCAGCAGAAGGAGATCTGGGAAAGACTGGAGCGACAGCACTTGGAAGTGGCCGTCCAGCTGGAGCAGCAGGTGCACCTGATGCTCCAGAAGCAGGAGTACCATCGCCAGATGAGAGAGCAGCAGCAGATCCTCTTTCTGGAGCAACATCACCACCACAGGAGACTTCGGGAGCAACAGCGAGAGTTCCAATTCAGACTGAACCAGCAGGAGAATGTCATCCAGGCGCAACTGGAGACCCAGAAACAGCTTCTGACGGAGCAGCTTCTGAACAATCAGAAATATATCGAGGACGAGCTGAAGAGGTATGGAAGCTGGACCTGAAGGCCTGGATCCGCTGAAGAGAAAGTAGCAACCGAATAAGCGCCTCAATCGAACACCACTCTCCATCACTTCTCAGCCCGACTAGTTGCTTATTCATTGATCCCTGAATCTACTGAACTTCTTTATTCGAACTTGGATTTGGGAATATCTTCCCTTTTTTCTTGGATTAACACTTTCCTGTCGACGTGTAGTCAGTGCTTTCATTTTAACCTCAGCCCGGTGGTCTCCACAAACCCCCTTACTGGATTCGCTGTTTATATTCTACTTCCTTTTCTTGAAGACAGCCTCATCAGTCGTTTGATTAATTAACAGCATTTTTTACATCTCAGCTTTTTGGCATCGCTTCTTCGCACGACCGTTTTGCTCATTAAAAACAAAGACATTTTTTTTGGCTTCCACATCTATGCACCACATTCCGTCCTTGGGCTATTGGGTTCGAATTGCTTGCAGAACCAGCAAAAGAAAGGCTGCTTCCTGCGTGTAGGGATGGATCCTCGGTCCCGGCTTTGCCGAAAGTTTTGTATGTGAGTGCTGTCTGCTAATTCATCTTAGCTGCTATTGCTCCAGACTGTGTTTCCTGAAATCCCTCCTTGGTATCTTTTTCTCGATGATGTTTCCTGCTTTTGCTCGTACCACGAAAAGTTCTCATTTCAATTTTATTGTGATGCGTTGAATTCCCTGTGCTTATGCAGGGAGGTTACAGCTCCTTTTTTTCTTTCACTGCTTCCCCTTTTTACCAGTGCTTCTCCCGTCGATTGTTCCATCAGGTCCTCATTTGTACACGACAGAGCTCCCAGAGGAGGGGAGGCAGTTTTTGTGGGGCTGTATTGTTCTCTACCACGATGTGGTATTGGAGAGTGCTTCCATGTTGAACGTGTCATTTTCTTTGTATCCGGCCGTAACGGACACTTCGTGCTGCCTCTCTTCCTGACTGGATCTATTCAGGCTGGGCCGGCAGAGGATAAGGGATTGCCATGCTTTTAGTTTTCTTTGATTGGAAACTCCTTTTGTCGCTGATTTCCATGCCGGCCACTTTGCAAAGTTTCCTGCTGGTTTTCTCAACGAAGTTATCCCCAAACATTCCGTGTACTATTCACCTTTTTCTTATTGCCCTCACTTGTTTTTTTTTTTTAAAAAAAAAAACAACAACAACAGCAAAAAAAAAAAAAAAACGAGTTGCGTTAGTACAAGTTTCCCTTAGAACGGTAAAATTTCTCAAATCATAAAGAATTCTCGCCTACGGCATATATCTCCGATTCTCGCCAATCCTTGAGGTTACGTGCTGTTCCACTACCTGTCTGCTCTAGTCGTTTGTACCAGTCCTAATATTCTGTACAAGGTACTTAAGCGAGCTTGTTTCTTCCCGTCACCATAAATGCGGATTGCTTTCTTAAGCGAGGGTTTCTACCTTTGCCATGTGAGATTCTCCGAATGCCATCCACACACAGAAGACACCTACACTATACCTTTGTTTCCTGTTACATGTGGGGAAGTCACATTATGTGAATGTCTAAATGGATGCAGACATTCCATGGCGGTGTGTAAAGGTTTACCTATTCCTTCCACAATTTCCTCATCGGTTTCGCTATACGCAGACCCGAATCGCAAAAACATTTAATATGCAGAAACAGAACTTTGATCCATTGATTCTTTCTTTCGACATACCATCGAGTTCTCATTAGCAAAGTTTCAGTGGGGCTCCCAAAAGGGTTTACTTAGAACGGGAAATCTTTCAACTTGGGAATGGAAGTATTCCTCCATTGAATTGTAGGAACACTCCCAGATTTCTACGGCGAGCTTTTCTTTTTGCATAACTGTTGTTTGCCTGAGAAACCACGCCTGGCAGAAGTAAATTCGCGTCACCATCACTCACCTGCTCGTATAAGTCTCTCGGGCTCTGTTCTCGAATCAAATCTCAGGCTGGCAACCCTGATGTGGTTACGAAAAAAATTAGTAGGAAAAAACATCCCGAGCTCCCGACTCCAATGGGGACACTCCAAGGATTTTCCAAATAAATCAGTGTTTGTGTCTCAGCGCAGACAATCATTTATTTGCAGGGCAACATTCATGCTGAAGCGCGTTCTTCGGAGCTTCAAAGAAACTGGCGGCTCTCAAGCTTTTTTTTGTCTTCCAGAAAATCCTTCGAATAAAG
Organism: Raillietiella orientalis; assembly: GCA_036172245.1. Classification (NCBI taxonomy): domain Eukaryota; kingdom Metazoa; phylum Arthropoda; class Ichthyostraca; order Raillietiellida; family Raillietiellidae; genus Raillietiella; species Raillietiella orientalis. Next base: position 5,617,095 of record JAYWIR010000003.1, on the reverse strand, counting down.
ACAAATGAAAGCCATAAAGGATAACAGCAACGGGTGGGGGTCGAGTTACATGAATTGGAATTAGTTTGCACTATTCACTATGCATCTAATTCGATGGCACTCTAGAGAGTGGATAGTCCGTATTAAAGAGTACCGTCGAACTTTTTGGGAATTTTTGGAATTTCACTTTGCAAAAGTCTCCCGTGTGACTTTGATTTGACATTATCTAGGAATGCACAACACAAAAATCAGAAATGTCTTTCTGTAATTGCTTATTCTGATCTTTCTGATCCACGATAAATCCTGGGATCCTGGAAAGTCATTCTAGTTTTTTGCTCTTGACAGCAGCAGCACTTGCGATGACAAAAGCACGTTTGCAAGAACACTTTAAACACCGATGGTGTAATATAAAGTTTTAAAGCGAAGATGCACGACCGAAATCAGGAACCTATGTTTAAGAATGCTTACTTTGTCATGTTCAAGGTTATTTATTTGTCATAAGTTTCACTACAGTCTCACTGCTACTTTGAAATAAAGCATTTATTTCATAATTTCTTCTTCTATAGTTCACTTAATATTTGAATGCAATCTTCTCCAATGAGCAATGGGCAGAACATGGGGAGGAGGAGGGGAATGCCCTATTTTCCATGAAACGCATTATTACATCTCATCCTTGCTTTGCAACATGCCCCTGACGTTTGTGCTATGCTGCTTGGTTTTAAAATCGCTTTCCAGCAACCAGGGGTCAAAAAGACAACGAGATCAGTTGTCCTTTCGATCTAACTATTCGTGGTGCGTACGGGGAAAAACAAAAGTAAAGTAAGTAAAGTTCAAAATCTGCTGGCGTTAAAAACTGACCATCAAAGTGATGGTGCGAGTGCTTCAGATGCTATTCTTGAATACAACTTTCAAGCTGTCTGCTTTAACCACTGGACCCTCTAAAACAGAAAGTGATGGCAAGAACGGTTTACTTGGAAGCATACAAATATTACATCCCAGTTAGTTAGAAGAAACAAACATTTCCTGAAGTCAAACAGAAGTTGTCCTGCAAATATTGTTTTTCAAAAGAACCGACGTTGATCATGGAAATCAAAAGAAAAAAAAAAACCAATCGGGAACCTCAAAGAGTTTTGAGAATTTCCTTCGCCACTAGTTATTTGAAATAAACTAATTAGTCTTTTTTAACGTTTCAAATCGGCTAAGGTATTTTTCAAGGATAGATGTGCGAGAGGTATAGATTCGAAAAGAGGTCGTTAGCTGAAAAATTAATTGGAGCATTGCCAGTAGATTAAGAAGGAAAAACGAAATTAATAATCGTTTCAACGGTCGTCAAAAATTGGTAATCGATAAGAATCTGCATTTCAGCACTTGCACTGTATTAAGAGTCGCTCTGTTTCTGACGCTTTTAAATGAAGAGTTTATCATTCATCTCCTTTACCTCTTTTAACATTCCATATTTATTAGGATAAACATTTCATATTTATTAGGATAAACACATCATTTTCACTTTGCTCTGCGTAAATTATGCAAAACCTAAGGGTCCAAGGCATTCATTCGTCAAGTGCTAAACAACACTTCTTTCAAATTAAAAGGTGGAACTTTATGCAGTTGGTGCTAAACTGAATTAATGTGTCCCTCGAAATGGTCCTTGGTCTGAGCTTTTTTGTAGCACCAAAATTGTGGTATTTAAATCATTTCGATTTACCATGAATTTTGTGAGAATTTTCGTGTTGGCAACCGAAATAGCGTAATTACTATGCTGCTTAGAAATTAGATCAGAACTGCGCTTGAGCTATAATGAAGGAGGTGACCGGAATGTGTTTTGCCGATTTTGAATGCTCTTCAACATTTTCCTTCTTCTTCTTCTTCTTCAAGTATAGAACTTTCTAACACAAAAACACGTTTTAAACCCTTAAAAAACGTTCATAACAGCTATCCTTTTTCCTTTCGGAATTTGAAATTCATCTGTCCTTACGTCTGCTGGCGGATATCCTATTTATTCGAAATGAATTGCGTATTAGCAGGGACATTTTAAATATAAAGTTTTTTTGTATATGTTTACATATTCACTTCGGACAGCATTGCTTTTCATTCCGGTTATTAAGGTGGTATGCTGGGAAAAAATAACGGTTGCTTGGAATCCGCATAATTCGGCATTCCCATTTTCATTCACACATTTTGCTCCGTGTTGCATGTAAAGATTTTTATTGCTTTCTTTGCACCCAGTCATTGAACACTTTCTGTTCAAGAGGCATTTAAAAAGTTAACGTGCATGTTATTGTTTTCTGATTACCAGCTGCACCACGTGTTTGTAAGTTATCAAATTAGGAGCTCATATTAATATCTGTAATGCACAACATACTGTTTGCATAATGACCTGTTTGAATTTTTGTAATGTCATAATCGTGGTTTTTTGCCCTTCATCCATGAAAACCCTTTGTGTGAGTAGACTCGAAGCAAACCAAATATTCATTGCATGCATGTAATTTGAACTTGAACATACTTTACAAAAAAGGCCACGGCAATTTTTGCAAAAAAATGCGTGAAGGTGAACCCGAATAACTATCCAAAATTATACGCTTAAAAATATCTGCAACGATATCTCGCCTAAAAATACATACTCTCCTCTACATTCTCATTTAATAAAATAACATTCAATGAACAATGTAAGTGCAAGTTATCTGATGGAGCCTTAGTGACACTAAAGCTTCATTGGCGTTATTGATGGCATCCTGCACATTCAGCAACTGCAACAACAGTGAGTTAGCCCTGATTCCATTTGCAGGAATTTGGCTTCAGAGATGAGATTCCTTCCAAGTATTTGTCAACTCTGAAGTGATACCATAACCTGAGGAATTTCAACAGGGGGAAATTGAGGTAGAAATGAAGACAGGCTTAGATGGTAGACACATCAATCGGCAATGACATGGGGTGGATTTTAGTAGAACGCTTGTGTTTCTGCTTGCCAGGAGGTTCATCCACACGGCGTAGCTTGCTAAAAGAGATGAGGCTTGATGTATGCTGTTCATCTTACATGAGCAGACTAGGTTCTTTAAGTGACCCGATCTGGCTAGCAGCACGACGGCAACTTCTGGTTGTTAAATTAACAGATACCAAAGGTGCTGAAGAAACCTCTGGTTGATTGTATCTGCATCATGGGTTGCTCTGATAAGCAATCAGATGATATTATCAGTCTGAGCTTACTTGCTAGAATTGTCACATCTTGTTTGGACTCCAGTGTCATCTGTTACCTCACAGGTAGCATGGGAGTTTGTAAGGTTTTCTACAGGAGAGCTGTGCTTTTTAGAAGAGTCGGAAAGATAGGTGAGATCCATGTCTTCCACACGTATGATGGTGACCTCTGATGATCTACAATTTGTGATGGAAGATTCAGAAAGGGTGCTTGCAGGATGATGATTAACAGCTTGTGATAAACGTCTCAGTTTAACTACAGGCAATGTCAACAAAGAGTTTTCTGGAATGAACTCTTCAAAACATGATGAATTAATGGATATCACTGAGGGTTGGATCTTCTTAATGATATTGTCTACACGACTGCTGGGACCTTCTAACGGGTCCTCCTCCTCCATTTCATTCAATAATGCATCTTCAAAAGGCTCATCCCAGTCTTCACTGGGGATGGCAATTAGAGATTTTCGGTTGGCACGCCTGGGCTGATTGTCAGTGCTGCTTTCCTTAATGGAAAAATCATCACTGATCGGTGAATCTAAGTGCATTTCTTGGATTTGAGACAAGGATTCTGCAGCATTTACAATCTATCATCCTAATTTCACTTACTGCTTTTGGAAGGCTTGATGCTATCTACTCGGTACAATGGAATCTTTGGCCTCTGTAAGGGGATTCCACTGATCATTGGAGGGACTCTCTGCTTAGGAGTAGGTTTACATTGGTGATTAAGATTAGCTGACTGAGCTGGGTTCTGGCGACATGCTACAACCTGCATCTCAGGATTGCTGCTCAGGCCACTCACCTATGATATTGCTGGAGCCATCATGCAGGAGAGAGTTGATCTGTAATGCTCCTTGCATATGATTTGAGATTTGGGTCAGGCATCTAGCTGAATTTGCAATATGTTCAGTCAGCATGGATACATATTTGATTGCATTTTCCAATTCCAACTTTACAGGTTCCACATATTGCTATGAATTAGAGGAGTCATCAGAGTTGTGTATTTTTCTTTGCAAAATGACTACCAGCATATTAACCTTAACATCATCTAGCATTGCTTCTAAATGTAGTACTTTCTTCCTTAATGCATGATTTTCAGTATTTACCCTGAATAATTGCTTGGAATACTTTTGACCTAGAAGTCGTTGCTGTTGAAGAGCATTGGCTAGGTCTTCATTATTTTCCTTCATCCTATCGATACCTTAGCAAGAAAACCAAGGTGTATGTTAGTGAAATGAGAATTTTGATTTCTGCTAAACATTTTTGCAATCTGGATTTGTGTGTGTAACAGTCCATGGCAATAGGAGTTTCCCTTCTAAATATTAAAATCGTAAACAGGCGTATTCTAACATTTACTAACACAAAAACTAACTGTAACTTGAAAATTACAGCAATAACTTTCAACATCACTCGTCATCATGAAAAACAAAACGAGAATTTATGCGAAATTTTGTCCCTCATCGCTATCTTTAGTTTAGATGAACCCTTAATTTCGTTTTCAAATATTTCGTGTTTCGAAAGTTCCCCTATATGTAAAACCAAACCAAATGCAAATTTAGGTCCAATATATACATATGTAAACTAACTATGAATCCAGTTTTCATATGAAAAAAAAAAAAAAAACATTTGTAAATTTCATAGTGTTGAAATCATACTTCGTCTTCCTGATATATCTCGGTTGCTTGCTCTCTCATGTTTCATTCTGCACATTCTATTCACATCTGTTCCTTGCGCGAAGTATGAAAACCATGATTCGATGCAAACAATTATTCGGTGGTGCCATCTTTCAGTTTTCTGTAAATCCATGCATTTTTTTAAAACGGCACACATGCATTTCATCGATTTCATACTTAATATGAAAACTCAGGATTGTGTGAAATTTAGTATTATTGTACAAGTTATTCAATTTCATGATCCCGTGGTGTTTGGTAATTCTTTGAATATGGCCCATTTGCTTTTGATGAGACTGGGCATGTTACAATGACGTTAACAGAGATGTGGAAAGGGAAAATTGGTTTAAATTGCTGTTATTACATTTCAGTGAATAGCGGTAAAGTCGTTTGTTACGATAGCGACAAAATTTGTATTTTCAGTCAAGTAAACTTCAGTCGTTTATTTTAAAAAAAATTATTCACATTAATAATACACTATTTAACACTGTAACGTTGGTGTAATGTTGGTTATATATAAAAGTGTTCGCTGCATGGAAAGGGTGTGATGGATGTAACGAAAGCAGGAAAAAAGAAAAAAAAATCTCGCGAGAGCTCATACAGACTTCGAAAAGAATTCTCCAGTATGCTGAATACAATGGAATTTGTTCTCAAATATATGTAACATATAAAATACATTACGTGCACTTATATTGAAGTTAAGATTCTGTGTTACTGGTCACGTTATATTTCTCTATGGTCACATTTATACCTTAGGGTTTTATATGTCTTCCTTGATCTTAGTCCATAGAAATTATGTATAGAAGCATTGCAAAGCGATTTTTTAGAGCGATTGTCAAAAATTTGCGGAACTCGCTAAATGCTTCACTACTGTTTCTGAATTGCTCGTTTTAAAACTTGTTTAAAGCATTCTCATTAAAACCTCGGGTATTCTTTGAAACGCAGAACTTGCGTTTGTCAGATTTGTTGAACTTGTTTTTAAACTTCATGTTATTTTACAATTTACACCGCCCCAAAATACTTGAATTCACTCATTAGCAGGTAGAATATTAGTCATATCATATGGAATCATACTTCCCAACTCATGATGCCAAGGATCCTGTCTCCCAAGGAGATCTTCAGATTAATCAGGGAAGCACTTTTAATTAAAAATCAAATCTTCCTTAAATTGAATTAAGGAACATAAAATCAGTCTAGTGCTGGATGTTTTTCCAAAATTGCAAGTATTAATAATGACATTACTATTTCTACATATTCTTCAACCTTCGTCCATGCGCTTATACAATTCTTCAATGTCACCGATCAGCGGTAAAATTTTGCTTGGAAAATCTGTTCCTCAACATTCTTTAGTGCAATTCGGTTTCTACGGAGCTACTTTCCCTCAATGTACTGGGTTCATTTTGAGAACTTGTAGGAACCCAAAACTGATGAACATGGAATAAGTACAGAAGTGAATATGAAATACCTTGATGGCGTGCATAGCTTATGAGAACTAGAGGAGCAAGTTAAAAATGAGTACATCACACGCGGAAGCGTGGTTTCTGCTCAGTTGGACGCGGAAGGAAATCGAGGAAGCAAACTCCACAACCAAGAAAGTCTTCGGAGAAAGCAGCTGGACGCTACCATCTCAACGAGAGCCTTCCTTTCAAATGCTGTGCTGGAGGGCAAGGGGAACGATGAGTGATTCGACCTATGAAGTGAGAAGCATACGCCAATCTCTCTATTCCTAATATGAGATCAGCTACCCAGCTACTCTCTCGAGAAAAAAAAAAGGATAGAAAATCACCTTCCTAGAAATCTCAGGAGCTCTCAGTTGGTCTTTTCTTCCTTTAAAATCGATCCTCGCCCACATCAGAGATCAGAGATCTCTCGAATTTCGTGCTGGCTCATTCTGGTCGTTACCGAGTGGTGGGATAAGCGGAAGCCGGAAACTTTTGGAAGCGGAAGTGATCGCACGGTGGGGCTGCTTGAGGTTTGAGATCCGGAATTTTCCCACAAGCACTCTTGGTTACGTGGAGCATGACTGTGAGTGTCACAGGATGTGGTGGCATGCTGCAGACACGGGGAAGGGGATTTCTGTGCTTATGGATGATCCCTTTGTTACGAGAGAGAGAGAGAGAGAGAGAGAGAGATTCGTGGAAGACATCCCTCCCCTCCGTCCAGGGAATTTCTTTTGAACGCAGATCGGAGGCGAAAACCCCGAAAATTCTGCAATTTTGGTTGGGCTTGTCAGCCATCAGCTGAGCAGTAGCGGTTCGTTGACAAGTCAGTAGTGCCTCGGGTGTTAAGGCGTGATTTGTTGCTCGAATACGCTTTATTTCGGAAAACAGTACAAACAGAAGAAATGGCCATTTCTCTTCAGTCAGTGCCATCGCGAAGGCTTTGTGACGCTGCGTTTTGAAAGCGCCCCTTTGAGTAGAAAGCGAGGGAACGAATTTCATTCTGGGAAGACTGGTGGTGAGTCAAAGACTGAGAGGGAAAACGAGGAATGTCCTTCCTCCCTGTGGCAAATTAAGGGTGTAGTCGAGGAGAAGGAAGGTAGATGTCGTTCTCAGCTAAGCCATCTCCTGGTGTCTGGTTCGTCCTCGTCAAGGATCTGCGTTCAGGAACCACAGTTGCGCAGATTCCTGTTTCAGGTAAAAGGTGAAAGCAACCTCACGGCTAAGTTCACACTCACAGGCACGCAAGAGCTTTCTGAACTGGAGAGTGAAGGAGCGAGGAGCCTCAACTGCTGACATCACAAAAATCCCACGCTCGCATCACCCCGCATCCGCTCCTGCCCCTGTGCCTGAATGCAGGCTGCTCTCTCCTACCCGTTTCGCCTCTCTTCCTCGTTGTGTTTGGAAAAGGAAATTTGCTGAGGAACCCTGTCTTCGCAGATGGCGCAGTGAGAGGTCCGCCGCCCAACAGCTGGGCGGCTCTCTGCGTAGACTTGCAGACCCCGCTAGGGTTTCTCGCAGTCGCTCCCAACCATCATGGAACCCGGAACACTTCCTACGCTCCCAGAAGTTCAGCCGATCCGTTTCGTTTATTTCCTCTGCTTAGTACTCTGTCTTTTGGTCTTCTTCAGCAGCGAGCGTTTGGCTTTCTGCTTCTCCCATAGACGAGCCCTATTTTCTCCTTTTTCTGCATGTTTCCCCCTTTTCCTTCGAGTAAAGGGTCCGCGTTTTTCTCAAATCTGGCTCAGATCTTCCATGTTTTCTCTGGAAACCTAATGATACTGCAAACGACTTCAGTATTTCCTTGGAAGCGATTCAGGGGATGATTATTCTCGTCAGTAATTCGGTAACCCATGAGAAACCCTTCATCGTCCGATGCTACCCAGGTAATAGGCAATGAGAAACGATGGTAATAAAATGGAATTCTGTAAAAAGTGAAAATTCCAAGGAAGCTCCAGAAATTTCCTGGGAGAGCAGCAGCAATCAGCAATGTTAGGAAAAGCTCACTCCTATGTTTCTCAGTGTCTCCCTTGATTTTCGAGGTAGCCATCCCTATTGTCAGCACAGAGTCGATATCTGAAGGGAAAACCAGCTCATACCCTGTTCCCACTTTCCCCCTGGGTTGAGATTCCAGCCTCATCCACGTGGTTTCCTCCTCCTCCGAACGAATTTTCTGGAGACCCTTTTGCGAGTATTCGAGGGCTCGATACCTAATGGGGCACGGACGAAGGCTGTGCAATAGGCACAAACATCCAACGATGGACTCATCAGCTTGTGATCGGCTAGTGCCGAAGGGCTCCGTCAGTGATTGGCATTCGAGCAACTCTTGGCCTCCGTTTTTCCAGACCGGTTCTCGAGTTCCCATGAGGTCTCGGAGTGTCTCGGCGGACGGTGAATTGGACTCGGCCTTGGAGCCCGCGCAGGAGGCCACGTGGCTTCCGAGGTCTCCCTGCGTGGCACCAAGAGTCGTGGGTTCGAATCTCACCTGGGGAAAGATCGACGCCGAGAACAGGGCGCGTCGTAGGTTCGAGGTCCTCCTGCAAGATGACGCTAGTTGGTCTCTATCCGGGTGCGGCACTGGTAGCGGTTCAAACCGTATGCTCCCGATGAGCGGCCGGGATTGGGAGTCGAGCCTCTGGAGTCCTTCCAGAAATCAAGAAGCCCTTTGGGATTCCCCACCGGTTATGCAAAGGAGCGATCTTACCCATTTCTTCGGGGGGGGAAGAGGGGGACCCTCCATCTTGTACCATGGAGCTGATGGATTGGTGACATCTCTCCCGAGTTGAAAGAACCGTGCGGCTCCCATCAGGGAGTGTCCTTCTGAGAAAATTCGGAAGCGTCCCTTTGGGGCTCTCTTCAGGGAAGGAGTAAACAGGAGAGGTTCCCTTGCAGGTCCCCTCCGGAGAAGAAAGAATGGAGCGGTCCCTTTAGGAGTTCCCTCCGGAGAAAATAAGGTAGGAGATTCCCTTCGGAGACAACGAGGGAGGTGGCTTCCCTTTGGAGATCCCTCCACACCAGGCATGAAAGGAGCAGACTCCCTTCTCCGGAGCCCTTCCTATATTCATAGAGTGGTACCCTCCCAGGGTACTCCCTATCTTTAGAATAGGCCGACGGTGGTCTCCAGAATTCAATCCAATCTCAGCTGGTTCTCTATAGTCGCCGAAAAAACCATGGCAGCCCTTTCCTCGATGGAAGGAAGTTTCTGAGCAGCAGAGATGCAGCTTCCTCTTTGAATGACTTTTCACTTTGCTGCTTCCTTTGAGGGTCGTGTCCTAAAGAACAGCAACAAACAAACAAACAAAAAACAAACTGGGGAGCCCAAGAAAAGAAAAGAAAAGAAATAAAAAAGCAACAACTCCCGGAGTAGTGAGGAATCCGAAGTGATCTGAGACTTCCAGAGAGCTACGCGGTTTCTGCAGCCAAGCAGGAAGCTCTCATCTTAGATGGAGGCGGTGTGTTCAGCATGAGAGTCCATTAGAAAGCAGGTGGGATCATGCTTGAACGGCCTGACAACGTAGGACCGTCTGGAAACGTAGGGGTCTGCATCAACGTGGATGGCCGCCGTGTGGATACGTTGTCGGCCGTGTGGCACCACCAGGCGTCGCGGGTTCGAATGCCGTCCGGGGAAGGGAGAGTCGACGTCGAGAGCGGGGGGGGGGGGGGGGTAGGTTTCGAATCCCCCCCGCACGCAGGACGACGCTGGTTGGCCTTGATAGGCCAGGTGTGACACTGGTTGACACCTGGTCACTCGGGGGCGTTTATTTATAAGAAATAAACATACATGTCGGTGGGACGCTTGATCCTGCCACGTTACTTATGGGTTTACTTATGGATACACGTTGCATTTGGATACGAAAAGGAGCCTGCCGAGGTCTGGCACGCAGATCAGCGGTGTTCGACTCAGCAGCACAAGAGAAGGGGAGACAAAAAAAAAAAAAAACGAAAAATGTAGTCAGAAAATGGGAAGGGGGTTTGGGAAGCGATCACTGTGCGCTGGAGGGTGTCCTCTGCATCCTTGCAAGGATGCCGGCAAGTTCCTGTTTTATGGTTCCCAGATGGGGCTATCGTAACGCTATCCTCATGAAGAGGACAGAAAAATAGATGGCGTTTCTGTCGTCCTGGCCTCCTCTGGCGTTGTTACTCCATGCAGCCACTATCCCTCCGATGGGCAGCACAGTGCTGCTGGGGATGCGGCCGGCGTGAGGAAATATTCGCACCTCGGGTGGTATCGCACAGAAAGAGGCGCTTTACAACGTCTCTGGCATTGCCGCCGGGGGTTCTAAGGATCGCGGCAAAGCGTCGGGAGGCCGGAGGGCAACATAGCCCACTAGCAGGTGCGGGAGGGATTCCCGCACTTTGCACAGCTTGGGTTCACACACAATTGTGTCCACAGATGCCGGCGGGCGTTGCACGGAAGACCCCAGTGCAGCAGCATCAATGCCGACTCCAGCCACTTTAAGGAAAGGGTGCGGTGTCCATGAGCACCGGGGGGGCCACTGCAGGTCTTCCTCTGGAATACCGAGTAGCACGCCTCAGCGCAAAAGTCCACGAGGTCGAGCACTCGGTGTTGTAGCGTCGGTGAGCTGGCCCGTTGTCTACTTGCCCAGTCCTCTTCTCCTTTCAAAGATTTCCACAGTAACCTCCCGTCTCGCCGTAAGGCTGCGGTCCGTGTGTTCCCTAAGAGAGGGCAGCGCGTCAGCGAGGGAGATTTTGCTTGCCCACGCACTCTTTACGGGATCTTCCAGGATCTCCCAGAGCGTGCAGTTGTTGAGCGCGTACAGGAAACGTCGCACCTGTTCCGAGCTTGGCTCATGGATCATCGTTCACGTGTGAACGGTTCCCTGCAACCAGACACTACCCTTCGTGGGGGGCAGCACGAGATCCATGTGTTTTTCCTCGCCAGGGTGGCCGCCTGCCGCAGGTGCAGTCCGCCTTGCGTGGAGGGTGCGCAAGGAAGGACGCGAGTCCCACGCTACCGGTGGCTTGTTATACGAGAAGACGTGCAGGTTGGCACCTGGTGGTGCTCCAGAATTTTTCCATGAGGTCCAGTGTTCGAAACTGGAGCTCCAGTTCGAAACTGGAGGTGATTCTGACTCTGGAGCGAATGGAATTGCAGCTCCATTCGCTCCAGAGTCAGAATTCTCAGGTCACCGTCCCAGTGGAAACGCCACTATTGGAAACCGAATGTCCCCGCTGGAGCCGACAGTCGACCCTCCGGAGTCGCTTCCAGGGATCAGGGAGCGCACCGATTCTCTTCGGGATTCTCTCCCGGTTGTGAAAGTGGAGTCGTCCTTCCTCCCCTCCCTCTAGGTGAGCGGACCCTCCATAGAGCACCATGGAGCTGGTTGGATGGATACCTCTACAGAGTGTCAAGAAGTGCGCTGCTTTCTTCCGGAAGCGGACCCTTCAGAGAAATTGGGAAGCGTTCCCTCGCTGCAGCAGCAGGAACCCTGCTTTCTTTTGCGACCAGTAGATGATCCACTTCCGCACTCCAGGTGCGCTACTGCTGCAATGGATGCTGATAGCAGAACCCTCGTTTGTTTGTCTGGCAGTGGTTTCTTTTTTAGCGGAACTGTCTAACGTGATGATGCCCTTTGACCTTCGGGACTCTTCCGCGGCAGTTTTCCTGTGGGGTGCAACCGTTCTGGCTGAGGTACTTGCACTGCGCCACAGGTGGCCCATTTTTCAGTCATCCAGGGGCAAATCAGACTCATCAATGAGAAACGTTAAGCTGCTTACGAGGATGGGATTTTCATGAGATGGAAGGAACAAAGAAGACACCTCTGAAGGTATCCGTATCCCATCCGTCTGGAGAAGACAAAGGGATGGGATGTAACGAGCTCGAAGGATCGCGGGAGCATGCGTCCGCTTTCATCCTAACGCCTACGCGCAACCTCTCCGACGACGGGATCCCGCTTCGGGAATCTCTCCGTACCAAAACACGACGTGTTGAACGCCTCGAATGGCAATACGACAGAAAGCGGTTCCCATCTTTGCGGCACGCCGATGTTTGGCAGCATCCTAGGCGATCTCGAGCGGCAGGAGCCGTTCGAGTAAACGTCGCGGGCCGTCGGATTTTCCGTTTCGGAACAGCAGCTGCGCGTGTCTCCACGCATGTGAGAATCCCGGAGAATTCAAGACGGAACGTTTGTAGTCCCGAAATCGAGATGCAAGTCAGACTTTCCCTTCTCCGAATACATCTTTTGCTTGTTTCACCGACGGCCTTCATCGGTGAGAGAAATGATTGCTGCTGACTTATAATTCAAATTGCTCCAATAAAGGCAGCAAAGGAATTTCACCCGGGTGCGTTTATCAAAAGAAAATCAGAGGAATCGGAGGTCGCTGCTTACTTACCAGTGAAATTCTTTATTAGTTAGTTAAAGCGTCGAGACGTACATCATCCTCCACGGTACAGAGGCCCACAAGATAATCAAGGCGTTCGGAGTTTTCGTTGAAACCACGACTGCAGATTCACGTGCATCTTAAATTTGTTGCATCCAATATGAACTTGAATGCGAATATCTTCATGCCATGCTAAGGTATGCTCAAGGACGAATCCAAATGGCAGACTGTTCTGGAATATCCTTTCTGGAAGCGATTATTATTCGTAAAGAATAAGAAGGGAATGCGAAACAAAAGATGCCCAGCGCTGGCCGCAGACTTGATCGTAGAGATCCGCGATCAATGGCTGCCCACCATGTAAACTCGAGCCCTACTTTCGAGTCGGATTCATTCCCGAAACACGAGCGTCTCTTTATAAAGACAGTCACCTGGAAGAAACGATCCCTTTCCTCCAGCGGCGGCGTTTCCCCCATGCTCCGATGGGAGATTCTCCGACTGAAGATGGAATTTTCATCAGATAGATACGTTTTCACCGAGCCACGCAACGACACGTGCTACGTCACCCGGCTTATCATCCTAGGAGCAAAAGAGATATCACATTTCCCACATCTACTTCCAGTTCTCAAAATAGCATCCGGTGCTCTAAAAATTCGAAAGATTTTTTTCCCCCCTTTTCATCTAAGGAGGGGACTTTCCATAATAAAGCAGAATGGGCCTCCCAAATACTCACTCCAGGTACACAGTCATGCCCTGGCTGGATAAGCATTTCCTTAAGCACAAGAATTATCGGTCATTAAGGGTTCCTTACGTGAGCGTTCCCCTAAGGAAACGATCTCTTCTGAGACTTCTAATCTTCTCTCGTTGAGAATGCACTTGGTTTTGGTTTCCGTGTCGCTACTTTGTTTTATTTGAGATGGCAGTCCAACCCGTTCACCGAGGCACCAAGAACCACGGCATTTCTTCTAACGTGCCAAGAATTTCATGGAACGGTAGTCATCGACTTCTGGGATCAAGGAGAACCCAATACTCCTCGCACTGTACAAAATTGCGTACGTGCAATTTATCGAAATTTCCTGTCGTCCGGCAAATCTGGACAAAGCGAGCGTTCGTAAAAAGCTTGCTGGGTAGACAGTTTCGGTCTCGATCGAATTGCCCCGGGCGTGACAAGTCCCCCTGTGGCCCGCCTTGACAAACTCAAAACGATGCGGCGCCGATTGCTTTTAATCTCTGCTCATGTGCTTCACCGAACTTATTATTAAGGGAAACTTTCATCCGCCGTTTTCGATGTTCCGATTGCTTCCCTTGTCGCGATCTTTATGGTTCCTCATATCCCTTGCTCAAGAGATGTTCGAATGGGTGCTGCTTTGGGATTCTTTGCACCACGACCAGCGTGACTTTTACACTTCCCGAGTACGAATCCATTACGATTCTGTAGGCAGGGCTTGATTGATTAGGTAGGGGGTCGATACAATTGGAGCCTTCGTTGCGTGGTGATTTATCAGTACACACACGTATACATTGATGCATTGCATTCCTGCCCCCCCTCTCCTCCCATCCCGTTTCTCGCAGCTTGTGGAAGAAACCGTAGAAATGCTTGCGTCTTTTTCCAGGTAACTCGGTGGATTCGAGAGACACCGCACTTTTTCAACGATCACGTAGACAGCATGTTTTTTTTTTTTTTTTTTTTTTCCCCCTTTTTTTGCTTTTTGATACTTCCACGGGCGATATCCGTGGTTTCCCTTCAATGGGCGGATGCTTTGCAGCTCGAGGCGATTTCGGGGATGCCAAGAAACACGAGAAAGGAGAGGTTACAGCGGAAGTGTCTCAACGCGGGGACTACCCAAGACTTGTAGGCACAGGATAGCTGGATTTCGCATGGAAAAAAAAAAAAATCGATTTCCTCGAATCCCACAGCTTCCCCGTGTTTTCCTCGATCCCCCGGGGGGGGGGGGGGTCGACGAGAACACTTTCCTCCAAGCAACACGAACCTTCATTTTTGCTTCCATGAAACGCACGCGGGGAAATGAGAATCGTCTTGCGAAACGTCTCACAAAGTAACGGGAAGCGTTCTTGGCGATGTAAAAGAAGCGTATCATTCGGAAGGGAAATAGGGGGTCTCAGAAATAACACGTACGAGAGCCAAAGGACTCGACACCTGCAATTATGATTAAGCAACTTTATGGTATTTCTGGAACCTTGCATTATCCGCACCTGACTGCGTTGCGATATCCTGGAGAGAAAACCCTCGCCATCGAACGAACGTGTGAAGCCCTATCAGGGAAGCCTTGGGGTTATTAAACCCCAAATAAACGGAAGTTCGTTTCAGCTGCCATTGTGTTTGTATACCTGGAGCTAGGGAGCCCAGGAACACTCTCGCCATGAGGAGGTTTCGAAAGAGAGAGGGCGAGATTCTCCGACCCCACAAAATACTGGGAAAGTCGACTGCGACCGTTTGCATGGTCACATGACAACGAGGTGAGGAGCCGTCCGCAAGCTCCCAAAGATCTGAAGGGAGTGGAGGCGTTCGCAGCAAAATAAACTTGCTCAGTTTTCCCATTCGTTTTTGCTTCCCTCCTTGGCATTTCAAGCAAGCACGATCTCTCAGGTGTCATTCCCTTTTCTTCCTCTCCCTTTCTTTAGCATCGTAGCAAGGAAGTGGGTCCGTTTTCCTGAGACTGGGCACAAAGCTTCCTCGTTGAAGATATGGATCAGAGTGCGCGATAGGGACCACTGCTGCCCTTGTTTGCCCTTGTGGCTCGTTGCTAGGTAGACGCAAAGGAAATGTCAAGGCAAGCACTCATTAAAATCCGTGTCAACGGAACTTGGCAAACAACTTTTACAAAAGAGCAAGCGAAATCAAAGAGAGGGCCACGTTTCGGCCGCCCTCCGAAATTCCAAACTAGTTTGTCGGTTTAGGCCCTCTTGGCAGGTGTATACCATGAATAAACTGTTACTGAGATTCTCTTCGATAACCTCGTTGGTTTCGGTTCCGACGTTCGCATACAAGGAAAAAAAAAAAAAAAAAAAAAAAGGAAGAAAAAAAGCTTCCCAAGAAACTGTTTTCCCACTGCACGCGCACTTCCCGTGTCTCTAAAAGAGTCGTTTCCTTCTGCATGCTTTCTTTCCAGCAGGAATCTCACGCGTTCTGCACGAGAAAGTTCAAAGCATCGAACAACGTGGCTCCCTCGGAATCGGCAGTTCATCACTTTTACCTTTCCGTGATCCGCTGAGGCTCTCAGTTCAGTCGGTGGTCTCCGCTTTCGGAGCTTTCTCAACCTTTTTGTCTTCCGCTGAGTTGTTCTGAAGGCCCCGTGGCCTCAGGTGCGATGGTCGTCGTTCCTGATTCATTTGGCCCGATCCTCCACCTCAATGCGGGCTCAAAACATGGGCGCACCTCATTCTTTTCCGTGCTGCCTTTAACGGTCGAACGCATCTCAGGACGCTCTTAAAAGAGTTCGGCGTTATTTATTGAGGCTCTGTCTGGTCCCGAAAGACTCCCACGCATGTTTCCTGCATCCTACACTTCCATCTGGTAAACAAGCCGCAGCGTGAGTTTGCTCTCTTTCGCGCTGGTGCCCTGCACTTGCGCGCGCAAACTCTTTTCTCCGCTGTGTCCTGTGGCCGTCTGCGTCATCCTTCTCCTCTCCGGCTTTCGCTTCGCCTGCAGACAATCCTCTGCCCGGTCTTCAGCCCGCTTGGCTGACTCTGCGAATCGAGAGGAACTGAACGGAGGGGGTCCTCTCTGCGTGCTGTCTCTCCGGCGACCTGAATCGCGTCGTCCCTCCCAACGCGATCTTGTTGCAGATTTGCATCGATCAGCCTTGGGTGAAGCCATCACGTGACGGCGTTTTTCACGAACTGGCGTGGCACGGGGGCCGAAAATTTTCGAACGTACCAACTGGGTGCGTTCGACATGGATGGGCAGAACGGAATCGAACGACACCAACGATCAGGTCACGCTAACGCTCCGAAATTCTTCGCCTGTTCTCCTTCGACTGCTTGTCGGAGCTCTTTAACATCCATCCTTGATACCACCCATCTCCGCGCTCGTACATCTTCTGATGATTGGAGGTGTCGCTGACTGGGATCGACATGAAATCTCTTCGGACGTAGCGGAGAGGAGTTTGGCGAGAGCTCCCACGGGAAGGAGGACGTTTTGCTTGATACTTGCGGGTCATTCAAACTGTTTTCGTGCATTCCGCCGATTTCCAGCTTCCTGTTACTGATTTATGGTCACCGAAATCCAGCACGATCATGCTCACGAGTAAATCTTTGCTTCCTCCGTTAAGTACTCTCTTGAACTTCTGCCGCCTCGTGTGCCAGCTGCTGTTCTAAGCATAGATGCATTCTTTTTTCCCTTTCTTCTCCCAAGCTGCATCTTAGTCATGAGGATTCTTCGAGAAGACTCTTTCGCTGGAACCAGATGCAGGCAGCATCTCGTGCTCCTCTCAAACCTCCCGAGCGCAAGTATCTTCATCGGGTGGACCTGCTTTTTTTTTCTGGGAGGCTTCTCCCGTCCTGTGCCCATGGCAGAGCTTGCACTCACGGCTGGGGGGGGCTTTGCTCTTTGTTCTCAGATTCCATGAAATCCCTCCTTCTCCGTCCCCTTCCTCTTCTGCCGACGGTGACAATAAGCAAATATCGGAAAAGTCGAGGAGGAATGAAAGTGCGAGAGGGTGCAGCAGACATGGGGGACGAGGCTGCGAGGGGGCTGTGCTCTTAACCGACCGACCGAGTAGCTCGGTTCGAAATTCTGTAGCGAGGTCTGAGGGGTTTCCATGATCCAATGGGGAGTTGTCGATTTACTGAAAGTGGTGATGTTCCACCCTGCCTACGGGATGAAGGGGGTCGGTACTAGCTAAGACGTGACGGAACGAACCAGTGGCTTGACGTTCGTTCCGTCTTCGACGTTCATCGAGGCCGGTTTCCTGACCTCATGTGAGATATGGAAAGTGAGCTTACACGAGCGTCTGGGTATCTCCTGCGTATCTGAGGGAAAAGCCACTGTTCGCAGAGCCCTCTCAGGAGAGAAAAACCGGTACAATGTACACAAGCACGAGCACAACTTCAGAAAGGGAAGGCATGCGGTTTCGAAGAATTTGGAAGCAGCGGTGCTTCTTCCTGTAAACATGACCTTCTTGGCAACCAGTCCCTTCCTCTGCCTCCTCCTCCGTGCATTCGTATCCGGGATACAAAGCCCATTCTACCATCCCCCAAAGGATAATCATTGCACGTCTCTGGAGGTTCCAGGGACTTTCGGCGTCCATGTCCGGAGTCCAATACGGTAACCCCAAGTTAAATAACCTGTTTCAAAAATTCTCCAATGGTTGCCCCGTCTCTTATCTTTGACGAATCAGATCGTAGGAGCTTCCATCCTGGGAACCTTAGCAAATCAACAGGCATGCCTGGTCGACCTACTCAGTACTCCCCCTAAGCGTGTCAATGGGAACGGTGAACATGAGCGATTTCCCCTTTGAATCAGGTTTTTGTCCTCCGGTTTTTCTCTCACGTTTCATTCTGGAGTGTTCTCGACTAACGACTGTACGGATGATGTATGCGACAATAACGTATGCGACGTCGACGACCTCCGTCGCCAAAAGCCTGGGGTCGATTCGGGACGGAGGGCATCAGGGGAATCGCGGAGGACACGAGGCAGAGCTGTCGCTCAGAGTAACGACAATAGCCCTTAAAAGGATTCTGAAGAGCGCTTGGGCCAACGGAGAAGATTCCATGCGTTCGAGCTGCGTTTTCCGCTCCGGAAAATGCAAAATCCCAGTGATGGGATGCTCGGAGATCCGCAACGGCTATTTTGCTGCAACGCTGTTCCGAGACCGAAGCACGTTTGAATCTGTTGCCGCCCCACATCTGTTTCTGTTGAAACCCTCGCTGCCTTCGTAGTGCATCATTCTGGGACCACTTCTCCGTGGGGCACCGTCCGCGCACTCTTGCAATTCTCGGATGCCGAGAGGATGATTTCCAGGAACCTGAGACTCGCTGAGCACACGGGGTGGAGCTTCTGGTAGGTCTGAGTACCAAGAACCACCGATAGCCGCTTTCTCGCATCTCGAAAGGATTCTCAGAGACACTGTTGGGGAAAGTCATCTCTCTCTTCCAGAGAAACGCAACTCATATTTCCATTGCCGAAAGCATCCGCTATCCCCCTAACCGAGCCTGGTGCCATCCGTGTGCCAGTGGTTCCTCAGATTCCACCTTCATTCTTGAAGAGCTTGTGAATTCTCTTTCAGAGATGTCTGATTGCTCGCATGTCCTCTAAGCGAGGCTGCGCTCGCGTTTCGTTCTTTGCCTACCTTCCACGAAGCAGCCTTCGACTTGTCGGACTAAGGTCGGGATCGAAGGTGCTCCAGATGACTGCCGTTGTCGAATAATCGAGCCTGCCTCCCTCTTTTTGCCAGATCTGCGTCGCGTGGATTTCGGTTCGAGTGGTTTCCATGAGCACCGAGGAGCAAAAGATCAAGAGACCCTGAGGGAAGAACAGCACATGCAACCTTCGACGGACACCTCCGTGGCGCGCTTCTCTCACATTTTTACATCGTCTTGGATTGCGACTAAGGTCGCAGAAGGGAAGAGGAGAACAACTGGATCTCGGTGGTTTAACATGGAGGCGCTGAAGTGAAGAGCAGGAAATAAAAAGAGCTACATAAGGTCTTCAGACATAGATGGAGACCTTGGTATGCTCAAGTTCGAAGGGAACAATCCGGATTGTGGCACTGAGAAGACTGAGAGGAGGAAGAAGAGCTTCAGAGTCTCCAACGAGCTTCCGAGATCTATGAATGCATCTGCTCAACGCGCTTTAAGACCATTCTAGCCCAGAAAGAAGGAGGGGAGGGGTAATGTAGCCTTGTGCAAGCTCGTCCAAAGCTCGTCTGGACAAAGGATAATAAAAGTAGTCCTGGCAGTTGGGGAGAGGGGACTAGAGGGATGAGTCAGTAAACAGAGATCCTAGATGAATATCAGAACCAAGACAAAGCCGTAGGATCACACATCCCACTCTTTCAAGACGACCATCCTGCTTCTCGAAGCAAAGCATCCCACATGTTGCAGATGAAATGCTTCTTGGAGATCCAGCTGAACAGGACGTCTCCGGGCAGCGAAGACATGCTGGGCATAAAAATCTGAAGTACAGGAAACCATCATGGAGATGGTAGGATGGTTTTCCAAGATGACGCGAGCCATCTGGAAGATGCCACGATCTCAAAGGATGTACCTCTCAGATGATAGCTAATCTTTTCAAAAGGAGGATCAACTAGAGAATGCCATGGATTTACTGGAGAGGGGTACAAAGGAAGAGGATGCTCGCCTTCTGGAACAGCTGATTACGAGGCCGAGGGTTCGAGCAGGAGAGACATCTTCCGGATGCATCCAACTTTGCAATGCAGACGTACATCGGAGGGGACTCGGCGACGGACCACAACTTGGCGGAATCTCTTCTCACCTTCTCTTCCTTTCACTCTCTCTCTTTTCACTCTCTCTTCACTTGAGCTCTCGAGAAACCTGAAGAGTGCTCGGAGTCAGCGGAGATGTTTCGAAGATGCCGCGGGCGAGGAGTCTGCTGTTTTCGAAGACCAAAACAGTTGGCTCCAGAGGTGCTCTTCGCATCCCCCGTCGGAAGCTCCTGCATTCAGGGATTTCGTTTTCTCTAGGCTGGGGTGCAGGGGGGTTAGACGGAAGTGGGCGGCGCTATTGACGAAACCTGATGCGTGAGGTCGCGCTCGTGGGCGGCCTCATGGATCGGGATTTATCGCAGTTTGCCGACTCTCTTGCAGCTCGGCTGCTAGGCGCCGCTGTGCACCTCGTCTTGAAATTCTTCCCCAGGAGGGAGGTTTTCACCCAGTTCCGAGAGGAGGAGGATTTTCCTCTTGGGTCGCCTGCGCTTTAGGGTTGCTCCTCTGGAGGGAGGGAGAGTTCTACCGACGCCTCCTCCCGTCGCTTTGCCTTTCCTCCACTTTCGCCTGCGTTTCGAGGGCAGCTGGAGGCAGCGCGAGGAGTGCCAAAGCCGAGCAGTACTGTTACGGGCGCTCGTCCTATGCCTTTCCTTTGGAGCGCCTGGCTCTTCGCGATGCCTCTGGCACTGTCTGGATGCAGCAGCTCTTCCTCTTGCGGATGTGTCGGGAGGGTGGGTGTGCAAGTGGAAGGAGGAGGAGGAGGAGCACAAGGGCGAAAGTCTCTGCTGACACGCTTTCGGACCAAAGTCACGTCCTGAGTCAGGGAAAACGAAAGACAAAGGAAGAGGGAGAGAAGACTCCTTGGTGAAAGATGAGTACCATCGATGCTTGTGGGCACTCGCGCCTAGGCGATGATCTCTCGTGGTTGCGACACGCCGAGAACGCTCTGCGGTGAGCCTGCCCTTCTGTTGTGCAAGCAAAAAGGAGGCGGTACGCCCCCAGGCAGGAGCCTAGGAGGAGGGGTAATGTCTCTCCAGGCAGGGTGACTCGCAGCGATCCCTCGGAAGCCCCCTTTCTACAGCTGCCAGTTCCGGAAGCGGGACCCGTTGGGTCTTCTCTCCGGAGGGGTCTTTCCCGGATGCCGAAAATTGCAGCAGAATCGCCGTCGTCCTGCGCACCGTTGCTGTGAAGTGAGGAGAAGAAGAAGCCGCTCCTCTCGCTCCGCTGACCCGTTTCTGGGCGCGGAAGAGGTGGCTTCGTCTCTTTCTTCCTCCCTAGTCCGATGGGCGCCCTCAAATCGGCGCAGAGGAAGATGGAGAGCAGTCTAGTCCCTTATGGGCTCCGAGCTTCCTGCCACTGCTCTTAGATGGCGGCGGCGTTGTGCCCGCGCTCGCCGCTCGGGAGGGAGGCGCTCGCGTTTCCCCTTCCTCGGCGGCGACGCGCACATAAGGCTGGAAGAGCGCGTGGGGCGCGCAGTGTTGTTCCTCCCTTCGGTGGTGGCATGATGTGTGTGCCCGTGATCGGGAAGGGTGGTGGCGGCTTGAGTGGGTCTCGCCGTTTATCGGGGAAGGGAAAAGGGGGGGGGAACTGTGTGGGTCAGCGGCGCGGGGGCGCGGCGCAACGCCGAACGTGCTTCGGTCATGGATCCCGTTCCGTGTGTCCCCCCAGCATCCCGTCTCGGAGGAAGAGGAGGAAGCCCGAAGTGGACCGGAGGTTCCAGCCCGCCGTCCGTGAGGCAAGCGCCCCCGCCCGCGCAGCCGAAGGAACAAGCTCCCAGGGAGCGGAAGGAGAGAGCAGCGGAATTGGACCGAGTGGGCCCGAGCGGATGCGCCGGCGGGCAGCTCTCTGAAGTTCTTCCCCGGAAGCCTCCCCCTCCCCCCGATCCCCTCCTTTCTACCCCATCCACCGGCCCGAAGCATGACGGGTGAGTCGCTGGTATCCCTGTTCGGTTGCTGCGTGACGCCGGAGCCCTCGATGGTGAGTCCGGAAGGGGAAGGAAGGGTCTCCAGCGGAACGGGGGTGGGGAGGAGAAGGGGGTCAGCGGGTGACTTGCTTCTTTTCCTGCCCGATGGGGCGCTTTCTTGCTTTCCCTCTAAGAGTACGCTCGGGTGGTTGTCGCAGGAAGCGGAGCGCGAGCGCAAGCTCGCGTGCGGAGTGACGTAAGCAGCTTGGTATCCCCCCTCCTTCTCCCTCTCTTTCCCCCTGTTCCCGTTTCCCTCCCGACTCTGCAAGGGGTCGGAGCTTTACTGCGCCACCTCCTCCGCCGAGATGGCGGGATGCCAGCCTTTCGCCCGTGCACATTCGGTCGGAATGTGGGTGCGGGGGCGGCGAGGAGACAGCCCTCCCCTCCGTAGGTCGGCTGGACCGGCCGTGGGGCATCTCCCGCTTCCGGTGGCGGGCCCCCATTCTCGGCCCCTGTTCCGAATCCGGCTGCACGGGGGGGGAGGGGGCAGGGGAGAAGGGCGCCCTCCCTTTCTTCCCAAACTTGTTCGGTCCCCTTCCCGAAGCGACCGCCTTTTGGGGCTCGCATGGGAGCTACCCCCCGTGTTGCGCAGGCAGCTTCCACACGATCCCTCCCGGGGACGGCGGCGATCTCTTCGGCGCGTTGCCCCTTCCCTTCCCTTTCTCATGCCCTACCCCAAAGGGTGGGGGAAACCCCCGTCTTCTCCGTGAGAAGCTTCGTCCCTTCCGTCCCGCAACACCCCAAGGCGCTACCGGAACGAAGCGATCGTTCCTCCGCGGCGCGCTCGGCGGTGCGGCAGGCGGTTTTCCCAGGAAAACGTCGTCCGCCAGGGGGGCCGATGCATGCGGCAGGTCCGCTCGGAGCGCTCTCGCGGGCCCGGTTCAACCGCTCCATATGAACGCGGATCGGTCCCCTGCTGCCCTTCCTGATGGGGACATATTGGGGGGAGGAATCATGTCAGCCGGGCTCTCTCGGAGCGCGACGTCTCCTCTGTGCCCACGCCCGCTCTCGGAACGCGCAGAAAGTCTGCAGCAGCCGGATGCGGGTGCGCTCACCTGAGGACGTCCGGTCTCCTCCTCCTTTAGGAAACATGGAGCTCCTCCTCCCCGCGGAACCCGGGGTGCGCTCCCGGCTGATGACCTCCCTCTCCCCTTCATAGGATCGCTCTCTGGTGGTCCAGCTACCTCCAAAAAAGGGGCGAAAGGATGCGCGCACAAACATGCGTTGGGAGGAGGAAAGGAACGGGAGGCGGCACCATTCCTTCCTCTTCCTCCACTTCTTGATCCTCCTCTTCTCTTTTCCATCGCGCTCGCGGATCCAGAAATGCCGTTCGAGCATGCCCTGCCGTCTCCTCACTGACCTTCGCTTCTCCCGTGTTGCAGAAACGTCGGCGCATCAGCCCGGCCATGATCGGGAAGCCGACCAACTTCCAGCACACCATCCACATCGGCTCGGCGGACGCCTGCCTGGGCAGCAGCCAGCTGGTGGCCCTCCAGGACCACATGATGAGCAAGGGCGGCTACGAGAACTTCGTCCCTTTCCTGGTCCAGTCGTGAAGCCAGGTGAGAGGGGGGGCAGTCCCTCCTCGCCAGAGGAAACTTCCGAGCCCGAGACCTCCGGCGGCGGCAGCCTTGGCACTCGCAGCATCTGCCGTCCGAGGAGGGTGGACCATCCCTCTCGTCCCTCTCCGCTCCTTGCGCTACTCCTCTTTCCCAGATCTGGAAGCTGCTCCTTTGCAGCACTCGCTGGGAGAGGGGCAGAAGCCGAGTGCTCCTTCCTTCCTCTCTCCCTTACGCCCCGTGGACAGACTCTGCCTCTCAGAGGATGGGGCGCTCCGATATCCCTTCGCTCCGAGGAAGTCCGACTCGCGCGCTTCTCCGGGTGCGGCGGTGCCCGAGGGACGCCCTCGCCGGCGGCCGACCGCCGCGCCTCGGTCGGTGGGATGCTGCACTTCCGCCTCCCCGTGTGAGTGGGCCGTGCCCTGCGGGCTCCTCTCCCTTGCCCGCTCGTTCCGAGGACGCACGCGGATGATTCGGGGCTCCAGCACGCGGGGGAGGGGAGGCAATCGGTTGCCGCGTGCGTCGCTGCGCCCGCCGGTGGGCCCCACGTTCCTGGGCGAGCACCTGGGTATGCAGGCAGTGGGTTCCTGATGCGGCCTGTCTGCACTGGGGGCTGTGCTCCTCTTCCACCTCTCTTTCTCCCTCTTTCCCTTTCTTACCCCCTCCGGGCTGCTGGTCAGTCTGGCGCGCCCCGGAGGCAGCGAAAGGGTCGATCGAGTCCCGCGGCGCTAGGTAGACGAGGGGAACCCTGGCGGGCGCTCCCCGTGACCCAGCAGGGTAGGATCGCCCAGTCCTTTTGTCTGCGTTTTCCGGTCCACAGGGGATGCTGCGCCGTTTCCCTGCCTCGGGCAATCGCAGCTGCGTCCCGGTCGGTCGGCTCGCCGTCAGACCGCGGCTTGCCGGGCCCGTCAGTGTCTCCACCGTCCCGTGGGAAAGAGGGGAGGGGGAAGTAGAATGGGGCTCCCCCTCCCCCTTTCCCGCGTAGGCCGTGAGAGAGACTGCCGTTGCTTCCCTGCGCATGCCGACAGGCGGCTCGCCTCGTGGTCCTCCTCTGAGCTGCTACCTTTCCTTCGCCCAGCGGTGCGCCCGCATGGCATCGCTGGTGCTCCCTTCATCCGCGATGAGAGGTCGGCTCCAGGGCACGCGCGAGCCAGTGATGGTGAAAACAGAGGGCCCCTCCCCGTTTACCCGATGGAGGCGCGCGGCTTCCGGCTGCGCGCCCGCCGATCCTCGGCGGTGACGACACCTGCGCTCTGCCGAGGTCTCGGCCGCACCTTTCCCCCCCTTCTTCCCATCTGTGAGACCTCGAGGCCGTCGCGCGGAGCACCCGCGGGCGAGTCGCCCAGCCTCGCCGCCGCTGCGGAGAGAGGGACGTGGGGGAACGCCCTTCCACCGCCCGCACGCCGAGCTGCGGCGCTTGCGCAACGCCCCCTCGCGCAAGGTTTCCTCGCTCATCCACGTTTCCGTGGCGACCTTCGGGGGCACCGCGGGGTCGCAGGCCCTCCGGACGTGCGCGAGCGCTCCGTGGTCCCGCGTCCCGTGCGGTTGGTGGCTGTGCTCGTGCGCTTTCCCCTTGCGCCCCCTCCCCCGTTTTCATGGGGTGATTTTGTCCTCAAGACAGGCGCCCTCCGCGTCGGCGCTGGCAGTAGAGGTCGTCCCGCCTTCCGGCGCGCAAGCCGGTTCCTCTTCCCGCCCGGCCCAGACGGGAGCTCCCCTTAGCGCGCGGCCCAGGAGAGGACGGTTCGCGCAAGTCCTCTCGTTCTCCGGGAGGGAAAGGGCAGGAAGGGGGGATCCACGGCGGAAAGCGGATGAACCCGACGCCCGGGGGTCGCGTTGGCGCGTGCGCGGTCCTTTCAGAAGGGGTGTGGCTGGGTCGCCGGCCGGCACCGCGGTCTCTTCCTTCACCTCCTGGAGTGTCCGTTTTATTTGCGGGAGCTGGCAGCGCGGTCTTTGGCAGCGGGAGGGGAAAGTCGGGCCCTCGACGGGCGCGACAGCTGCCCGCCGGCTGCAGAGAGACCGGCGGGTTGTCCGCGCGCGTCGCGACATCTCTCGGATTTTCCTCTCCTTTCTCGTCGGCGGGAAGATCATCTGGAAAGGCGGCGGCTGGTCCAAATTTAGAAGCCGAGAGAGGGAGGGAGAAAGCATCTGGAGGCGGCTGTGCGTGAATGTAGGCCGGGAGGTGCGCGCGCCTTCTCGTGAGGGAGGCGCAAAGCTCAGGACGGCTCCTCGAATGCCCTCCTCCGTGCCTGTGCGAAGGGCGTTGTCGCCCCGGTGCCCCGCGATGCTTTTCGTCTTCTTTTTTGTTCGTTGGTGCGGCAGTCTCGTGCCAGCCTCGTGTATGCGCGCGTGTTGGCGAGGTTCGCGTGCCCGCCGCCCGCCGCGACCGTAGTGGCGCGCTCGGGCTCTCGCCAAACTCACGTCAGCAGTTTTTCTTTCTTTCCT
Organism: Raillietiella orientalis; assembly: GCA_036172245.1. Classification (NCBI taxonomy): domain Eukaryota; kingdom Metazoa; phylum Arthropoda; class Ichthyostraca; order Raillietiellida; family Raillietiellidae; genus Raillietiella; species Raillietiella orientalis. The sequence continues at coordinate 5,591,109 of JAYWIR010000003.1, read as the reverse complement.
TTTTTTTTTTTTTTTTTTTAAGGGCATCCGCGTCGTCCAATCAAATTGAGCCAGAAAAAAAGGCGCTGCCTCGCTCGGATGCTGAGCTTTTCTCCCGCCGCTGCTTTTCTCTTCCGTCAGCCGCCGGTGTTGTAGTCGCAGGGACGAGGCGAGGCCGGGAACGCTCTCGCTGCGCGCCGCCTTCACCGGGGAAACCGCCGGAGGGGTCGCTTCGCGTACGTCCGCCCTCGAGGACTGCGGACCCCAGCAGCGCGAGAGGGCGCGCGTCCCTGGCTGCCGCCGAAAGCAGGGCGGCAGCTTTTTCTCCCCCTCCTGCTCCTGCTGGGGGAAGGGACGGAATTGAGTCGGCTGCTGCGACCGAGCGGGGAGGGGTTCTCCCTCCCGCTGCCAGGAGGAGGAGGGGCTGTGCCGCTGCTTCTGGCTCCGCGCGTTCCGGCTTTCTTGCCCCACGCCGTGAGGGAGGAGTGGGGCGTCCGCCCGTCTTCCCGCGCCGACGCGAGCGCCCGCGTCCTCTTCGTGCCGCGGACAGGTGCCTCCGCGGGTCTCCCCACCTTGGTCTGCATGGGCGCTGGCGGCGTTTCTCGTCGGTCTGCCTGCGGCGCTGCTGCGGACGCCTCTAGGTCGTCTGCTTTTCCACGGGAAGCAGGAAGTGGGCGAGACTGCAGGCGCAAGCACGAGCCGTGGTTCCCTCACCCCGCGGCGGCACGCGATCCCCGCGAGAGAGCCGCTGCCCTCCCGTTTGTTCCTTCCCCTACCCTACGCTCTCCATTCCCTCCCGGAGCACGCGCTGAGTCGGCGACAGACCTCTCGCGGTTTCGGAAGGCCGGTAGGCCTTGCGGTAGCTCCGCCGACCTGTGACCTGTTGGGAAGGAAGGAGGGCGCCCCAGGAGCGCTACGCTCTGGATTCCTCCGGCATTTCTGTCGGGAGCCTCCTGCTTTCCAGCCCCTAGCCGGCGTAGTTGGGCAGCACCTGACTCCTTCCCTCCCTACTGCCTCCAAGAGGAAGAGGCGGCCCGCGCGAACGGTAGGAAGCGGAAACGATGGGGAGAGGAGGAAATTTCCAGACCCGACGGTGGCTGACCTTCCGGTTTTCCCGGAGTTTGGTCGCGCCGCTCCCGAGATCCGGCGAGTGGCTTCCCGGCTCACCTTCCAGCTCCGCGGCATTTTTGTTTGTTTGCTTCTTCCCTCCCTCCCTCTCAGGGACGGAGCGCGCGAGTCTCCTCCTGACCTTTCGCCTATCTCCCGTGACCCGCGGCTGATGGTTGCTTTCGGCTCCGTTTGGCTCAACCCCTCCCTTTTTTTTGTTTTTTTCTTTACTGGGACCATTTCAGAGATCCGAGAGGAATCGCGTCAGCAACGCGGACTCCGTGCTGCCACCATCCTCATGTGGTCCACGCTTCGTCTTGCGGAGACAGCTTCCCTGCTGCCCGTACACGGACTGGCTCTCCGGAAGCGTCGCGTGCGTTCCCTGCTCTCCCCGTGTTCTAGTCTTTCGGGTGTGTGCCCACGCATACGCCGGACAGCGCCCACGTTCCAGTTCGTGTGCTCTGGAGCAGCACCACGTGCTTCTGCTTGCACGAAGAATAAAAACCCACTCGGCGTTTTGCTTTGTTGTGTGTGTTGCTGTTGTTGCCTTCGGCTCTTCGCCAGGGAACTTCGTCGAGCCTTGCTGGCTGGCCAGCGAAGGGACAAGGACACCGGGGAGTTCCTCGAGCCCTCCGTGATGCGGCCTCCGGAATGCTTTGGGTGGGTTTTTTTTTTCCTTCCAGGGTCGAAGGTAAGGGACCAGCTAGGATTGCTGTCCGACCGGCGAGTGACCGCCAGGGCGTCACGTCGACCCTCCTCTCGCGTGCCTTCGGACAGTCCGGGGTAACGCGGCCCGCTGGCTGGTTTGTCTCCAAGAGCTGACTTGAACCCCTCCATGGTGGTGGTCCCTGGCACATTCGCTGCATGTGGAGGAGGAGAAAGAATGGGCTTCTCCCTTTTCCGGCGAGGCCCATTTCGCACACGCCAGTGGAAAGGCGCCCCTATCGGCTCCGCCTGCGTTGGAAGCGTCCTGGACGGAAGCGCAGGATGCGGACGGAGCTTTCACTCGCAACCGTGGCGACGGCGTCCTGACGAGGGCGACGCATGGCGGCTTCTGCGTGCGACGCTGAATCGCCGCGGGAAAAAAACGGACCAGCCCCAATCACCTTCCATCGCCGTTGTCCGCTAATTCCGTCGCAACGCCGCTTACCTGTCTCTGTCGCGTAATTGATGGGGAGCGCAGCGTAGGGGGGGCTGGGGAAGGTTCCAGCGGTCTCTTCCGTGAGGTGAGTGAACGCCTTGTGTCCTGTGGAGGCCGGCACGTAGGGGGATCATCGCTGGCTGGGTCGCCGAAAGGGATGCGGAGGAAACTGCGAGAGCGTTTCATTTCGTTCCTGGTGCGGAACCGATCGGACGCGCGCCATCTACGAGTGCCCGATGAAACACAGACGCGGAGGCTTCGGGAGAAAAAAGGAACCTTCTTTCCAGAAGCTTCTCTCTGTTTACTAGCTTTTTCCTTCCTGTGTGTGAAGCTGTATCAGCCTCCAGTGCGTGTAGAGGTAGGGTTCACGAGAGGCTCGGCAGCCGGAACTGCAAGGAATTTGCCTGCGAATTTTTGGAAAGTGCGCCTCATGCTGATGACCACTGGAGGTGGTGGTGGGGGGGGGGTGAGGTATGGCGCATGGGAGGTGATATTTCGTGCAATTTTAGTAGCTACAGTGGCTGTCTCCGATGGGGATGGTGCGATGAAGGTGTGGGAGGGGGGGAATCATCACTCAATCTTTTCGTTTTGTTAAAAGCACGCCGACATCCCAGCTTTTCCGGTGGTCCAAGATGTGTCCCTGGTGAATCTCCTCGGCCATGCTGAATGCCAACGCACGCTGTCCTCTTCCTGTTTTGTGCCTGGGGGGCGCGGGGTTCTCGCCCTTTGGGCACTCCGTTCTCTGAGTCCCTCGTTAGTTCTTAAGGGTCGGAAAACCGTGGAGCCAACTTTTGTTCGTTCTGTAGATCTCCGCTCCCATGTCGTGCACCTTTTTCGTTTTCAGAGAAATCAGGAAATTCTTGCTCAGCTCTTGCGCACACGAGGGAGACAGCGATATGTCGAAGGAGCAGCCCTTGGGAGGCAGTTTTCTCAGGAACAGCTGGATAAAACTGAGGCAAACACAGATCTGGGAGGGAAACTTGAGTGGATGCGGTCGGCAGCACCTCCTATGGTGGAGGAGCAGTGAACTCCCTCGGAGCCTGTACTCTCCGGGAACGCGACCACCTGACGGTCAGCAGATCGTGCTCTTCCATTTTGTTCAGTTTTAGTGCATCTTAGCGGGGTTCTCCAAGGCTACCACTATCTTGCCACCCTGTCAGGAGCATGCTGGCAGTTCGTCGTGGCTCGAGAACCAAGATGAGTCTCCCAATAGTCACAATAGCTCCCGTGAAAAACCGAGTTAGGAATAACAGGGAATGTCATTCCTTAATGCTTGAGGTCTTTCGAGCGGGGCGATGGTTGAAGTCACTCAGAAGATGGTGTGCATCTCACTGCCAGAGTGGGAATTTCAATCAGAAAAAAGAAAATGTGAGGCTGAAAGGGAGAGTGGTGTGGACAGGGTCATCTAGCGGACATAATGGTAACAGAATACACGGCCAATTGAAGAGCTGTCGTGGGAGATGTTACGACTCTGAGGAAAACGTAAACGTACAACTAGGGACAAACCCACACTAGTGGTGTGGCAGCACGGAATGGTTACAATGGAGAAAGCAAAGCTTGTGGAGCGGAAATGAGCTCCTCACTGTGAGCTCATGAAGTTAATTGACCTCATCATAATTCATGCTGGGTTTATCCGACAAGTCTTTCAATTGTTTTCGTACACGTACCGCCGAAGCTGGTACAGAAGGTTGAATCAAAACTTGTCCAGAATCCTTCAAAGAAATTTTCAAATCAGGCACCATACCGGATGTAATCAGGATTTTTTTTTTTTTTTTTTTTGAAAATACAGAGATAAAAAAGGAAGAAGCTTTTCAGTAAAGGATTGAAGGGCTGGGTTTACTTTGTTTTCTCGAAGCGATGAGTGAGCTGGATGACGTCTCCGGTAAGAGGAGCCGTCGTCCCGTGCCGCCTCGCCAGAAAACGACGAGACTTGGAGTAACCCTCAGAAAATTTGCAAGTCTTCAGCAGTAGCGGACCTGTTCTGGGCGTGCAGTGCCAATCCATCTGGGCGTGCAGTGCAGTAGAATTATGTTAAAGATAAGTAAGAGGATTGTTCCCTTCTCTTGTTATTTTTTGAGCGTTCTTCCGGAATTCAGGCCTTCTCTAGTAGTGCTCCGTTTCTCTCCTCAATTACGATTGCACTCGCGGCTTTTAGCACGAGGTCGCAAAAAACAAAACAAAACAAAGAAACAAATCTGCCAGAGGTCCATCGCTGGCACACATATCTGTTTTACGTGTGTGTTCCGTCTGCCACCGTTTCGGACTAATGCCTTCAACATCTGTAAAAAGACACTCCCTTGCCTCCTCCGCTGCGTTTCAGAGTCGTGTCCTCAAAAAATTCCTCGAGCCTAACGCATGTCGAGGCGAGGACCACCACACAGGAAGTTCATTTTCCGAAGCGGGTTCTTCCTCCGTTCTTCGTGTAGAGCATTCTCGATGGTTATTGGACACCCCACCAGGACCAGCGGAGGAAAATGCTCGGCAGCCCCCCTCCGGTGCTGAGACTCTTTGCAAACGTCTTGTAAGAGGAAGGAAGGTGCTCGCCTCCGGATCAGCAGGGAAGATGATGACAACGAAAGCACGTCCTGAACGGGAAGTCGCAAGGGCTTCCGGAACACCACACGGTCAGCCCCTTCCACTACGTGACCGCAGCTGCAGTCCAGCAGTTGCTTTTCCGATTTTCTCTTTCATGCATGAATGAGGGTTTCCGACGACCTCCCTTCTCCCGCTGAAGATGAAATTTATGGGAGTCGGGTCTCCAGTCTGGCCATCTGGGAAGAAGGTTTTTCCCATGGAAGTCGCTTGACACGGGGGCTGCGGAATCTCCTGTGCCTTCTTCCGTCTTGGAAGCACCCTCTGTATCCCGTTTGCTCCGTCTCTCCCATCCGTGCCTGATGTCCGCCCAGGAGCAAACCACGTGAGGTTTCAAGAAAGAGGTGGACTCGGTCGTTGCTTCCAGCTCCCGGTTACAACGGGACTTCCTGCCACCCGAGAAACCCGCGTCCTTGGGCCGACCTCCTTTAAGTGATCTGCGCTTTTCCTTAGAAACCTCGAAAGCAGGCACGAAGAAGATTCACAGCACCTCTAGGAATCTGAAAGCTTCCGAGCTTTTCCGCAAGATCTTTCGCCATCTTAAAATCACCTTATCGAAAACGCAGCTTCGGGGAGATTTAGGAGATCTGCAGCGCATGACTCTGCTCACGGCGGATCGAGCAGCCACGGAGGAGTCTCATTTCAGAGGGATGGTGGTGGGATTCTGAGGATGAGGCATCCAGTGGGGAGGGAGGGAGCCTCCCAAAGAATTGGGGAGCAGCTGCTGCCTGGCTCTGAGTTCGAGGGAACTGCCCCACACCATGGAAACCGAGGAAACGATCCTGCTCTTTTTAGGGACGCATGCTGACGGAGCAAGTAGAACGCAGGCTGAACGAAGAAATCTTGCCCCATCTTTCTCTCTTAGCAACAGTGCGTGTTTCGGGAGAATGAAAAAGGGGGGGGGGGACACGTGACCCAGTTTATCTTTGGAGTCGGAGAGAGGCGACGGTCGCTCGCGGCAACTTCTGCACCTCTTTGCAAGCAGGCAAGTGTTTCTAGGAGTGCCCCCCCGCGCGCGCGCGCGTGTGTGTTTTTGCTTGGAGGGTGGATCAGAATGCCATCCTACAAACATAGATCGAGAGCTCCGTACCACCGGGGAGACCGGCGCGTGAAGCCGACATCTGAATCAGGGCGTGGACGCGTCGGCGGTCCCCCGCGAAAGCGGCGGCGCGCAGTCGAGTTGCCTGCCTGCCGCTGCCCTGTGCCGGATTGGCAGGAGCCGTCGCCTCCGACCCGGCGTCGCAGCAGGGACTCTGGTCTGGAAAGTGGAGGCTGGAAAGCTTCCGGTGGCTTCCAGAGAGCCGTCTTTGCCGCTCCCTTGCCCACCTCCTGGCGTCTTCGGTTCCGATGGCGCCTGGGGTTGTCTCAGATTAGCCCACGCCCTGAGCCTCTCCCTGTCCTAGACTGTCCAGAGTTGGCAGCAATTTTCGAAACAGGAATTTGGTCGATAATACCAGGAAGCACCTCTCTTTCTTCCTCATGAGGGAAACCCGTCCTTTTGGTAAAAAAGTGAGTCCCTACAGGGAGAAGGCGGGAGCATTCTCCTTTGACCACCCTGTCGCCCGGGAAAGGAGGAAGAAGAGCTTCGAGCTCTTGGAGCAGCGGCTGCTTAACTCCGCCCTCATCTCTCGGGTCTCCTCTCTCGTGCACCCGGGCAGCGAAACAGTTGAGATCGGCCATTTCTCCCTCCAATCTCTTCGGTTCCCTCGGACCTGGCCTCTCCTGAGGGAGAGAGGGAGGAGGCACGGCGTCTGCGCGCTTTCATCCAGGCCGCTCCTCTAACGCGGGAAGGAAAAGAAGAGGAATCAAGAAGGGCAGCAGGAAAAAAAAGAAGGAAAGAACGGCGATTTCCGCAACCCTCAGGTGGGCGCCGGGACGGAGCGATTGCGGTCAGCCGCTTTTTCCTGAGGTGCGGTCCGCAGAGGGCGGCCGTTATGGCGGCGGGAGAGTTGCTGGACGGTTGCGCCGCTGCCGAGAGGAGTCGTTGCCCAGGTCCCGTTCCGGAGGGGCACTGGGTGAGCTCTTCACGCTCGAGTAGGTGTGTCGGTCCAGAGGTCGGGAGGTGCACGCCGTTTGCGCCCGCGCTTGCGCTCGTAATCCGGCGGCGGATGCCCTACGGGGAAATGCGCGCGCGCGCGACCCCGCGTGGCGGCAGTACAAGCCAGCTGGAACGACTGAGGAGGGACGGGGGGGGGGGGCACAGCTCTGAATGAGTGCCGAAGCGGTCGGCAGCCACAAGGGTCTCCGAGACCCCACCAGTCGCCGCCACCGTGCTACCGCCACTCGTCGCTCGCGAGGAGCTCTATCAGCTCTGGGGACAGCATCCAGCATCCAATTGATCCCCCCCCTTCCTCTTTTATTCCTCCACTGCGGCAGGATCAGCTGTTTCCCCGCCTTCCGGATTTGCTGATTCGTTTCTCACAGGAGCCTCCCTTGGGTCACTCGCTTACCGACGGGTTAAGCGACCTTCGGCTGGCGCGAGGAGCAGGCGGAAAAGCAGCGTGCTGACGGAGGCGCATTTCCCTCTCCCTCCTCCTCCCATCCACGCACCGTTCCGCAGATGCCGCCTGCCGCTCCACGGCGCCGCCAAGTTGCAGGCGCATCCGAGATCGCCACCCGCGGACTCCCATCCGACCGGCGCGCTCGACGGCCGCGTTCCATCCATCCCGTCCTCCTCCCTCTTTCCCCCTCGACCGTGGGTGGGTCCTCCGGGAACGACGATGCGTTACGGAGGCGCGTGCGCAGCTCCCGCTGCATCCGCAGGACCGCCGGAGCGTGAGGAGATTCGCCGTCGCCCGCGGCACTCCCGGTAGTCGCCCCCGCCGCCTCTCCCTCGGGATGATTCGTCGGGTAGAGGGAGAGCTTCGTCGCCGTGCCTCCCCTTTCGGAGGCCCCCCATTTTCGGCTGGGGCAGCCGTCGCGTTCGGCGCACGCGAGACGAGCGCCTCAGAGGGGCGAATTTCGAGATGGCGACCTCGAACATTCTACTCCCGTTTTTCCCCTTCGCCCCGAGAGCGTCCCGATGCGGAGAGCGGGCGTCTCCCTCTTCTGGTTTACCCGTTTCCCCCCGTGGGACCAGGTCGACCCGACCCGCGAGGGGGACGGGATTTTCGCGCGGCTTTGCTCGTCCGGCCGCGCGAGCAGGGAGATTTCCTTTCCCCGCCGAGAGCCCCCTGGGGCATCTTCGGGTTTCGGAGGTGCATCTCCGCAGATTCGTCCGGGAGAGCCACATGCAGACTGCAGGAGCGCCGACAGCGCTCCCGATTTCTCCTCCCCTCCTTTCCCAGCGTCCGTCCCCTTCGGCCAAGCTTCGCGTGGAACTCCTCTTGGCAACTCCTGATTTATCACCCTAGAGACCACCTCTCTTGTACGGCTTTCGGTAGCCTGCTTGTTAACGAACGCAACGATGGAGAGCGGGGCGCATCCTCTTCCGTGTTCTTGGACGACGGCCGAAACCTGATCTCTTTAAGTATCGGCGGGAGACCGCAGCGTCCCACCGTCTTGCTGGGGAGGAGGGGGGAGGGACGGAATCGGAACCGGGGGGTGACAATCCAGAAATAACAGCCGCTTCGGCATCGATGATGTCTTCTAAACAGAAACGAGTTTCGAGCTGCGGTGACCTACTACGTAAGAATGAAATGGCCATCATAATGGCGCAGGCAGCCCAATGCTTCCAGCAAGAGTTCGCGCTTTCCCCTCAGGAGCCTTTCTCACGCAGGCTCGCCGGGTGCAACGCGATGACGTGGGCAGACTCCCAACGACTTGGCGGCACAGAGCTCGTCCGCCATCTTGAAATCGCTCGCTTCCACCGCAGACTTTTTCCTTTCGGGGCTGGCTTTTGGAGGCATGAGTCTCTTCGCAGCCAAAAAGCCCAACTCAGACAAAAGAATTCGGAGTTGTTTACGGAGTCGATGATTTATTAGCAGCGAGAGCGCATGAGCGCCAGTGCCACGGACACCGCGGAGGATGCACGCGCACGCGTTCCTGGAGCGAATCGCGCGCTACCCCGCGCTGCTGCTAGGGAGCCCTCCGCGAGCCCTGGGCGCGACCTCTCTGAAAGCAACGCGAAACTAGCGAGAGCAGTGGCCTGCTCCTCCTCGGCGGCTCACGCCCGACGGAGGCTGCACCGAAACGGCACCGCGAGAGAAACTGGCGTCCCTGCTGAAAGACGGAGAGAGCGTGGGAGAGAAACTGAGGAGGCTTTTTCGGAAGAAATGGATCGCTCTTGCGGGGTCGGCAACAGAAAAAGAGCGCCCCGCTTTTCTCCGATCGGAGACGTGGAACAAGGGAAAGAGAGGGCCGTTTTACGTCATCACGCGCCATTCTGTGGATTGCTGAACCGGGGTACCGGGAAAAATGCATTCTTTGTGCGCGCTTTCTAAGGATGCCTTGTGAGGGTGAGGTGGGGGACGGTGGGGTGAGGAACAATTCATTGCGAAGACAATAACGACTCTGCGCGCGTCTCGTGCTGTCTGTGGGGACCTCAAGGGCGTGAGACGGTTTTCCACTGGGGACGCCTTGAAACAGACGCGAGGGAAGCTTTTGAATCCACTAGCAAATGTTTTCGTTTCGTATCTTCGTCCCCTCTCCTCCCCTCCTTCCACGTCCTCCTCTTCTCAATGAAGTAAACGCTCCGCAGAACCCCTGAGCCGGTTTTCTTTCCGGACTCGGACCCTGCCGTGGGGTCCGGTCCCTCCCTGCGAGGAAGCCGTTCGTTCCCTCCGGGAACCAGCGGATACCGCAATCATGACACTACTCAGCTCCCTTTCTCAAGCCAAGGTGCGGAAAGAGGGTGTTCTCGTGGTAACGAGCGCTCACTCTTCGCGAATCCACAGGACCGTCCTTCGAGCTTTTCTTGCGCGCACCCGGAAGCGGAAGGAACGACGAACACGCTGACGGGACGGAGGGGTGTGAAGGGGGGGAGGGCTCCGGAGTAGGTCCATGCAGGACATCCGGGTCGCCCCTCTGCTCCTGTTTGGTGCGCGTTCCTCTGGACTCTTAGCTGCTGGTTAGTCAGCCCTTCTGGATGCTGCGGCAGGTGGTCAAAAGCCGTTCGAGCCTACCGTGTCGCTGCCGAGAGCCATTTTGCGGAGCGCTTCGGAGCGGGAGGGGAGGAGGACGAAGAAGATGCGACCTGCGACCTACCGTTGCCTTTGACCCCACGCGCCTCCGACTCCCCTCTTGCGCGGCTATGAAAAATGAACGGATCCCTCAGCATCACTGAAGAGAGTCGTCTGGAGGACTTCCAAAAGTGCGCAGTGTCTCCGCTAGTGCCCGAGGAAGAGGAGCAGGGAGGTGGGCCCTACTCCTCGGAGCAGCAGGGGGACGCTCGGCCGCCTTCCAGGATGCTTGCGATCGTTGCCCCCAAGCGAGATAGGGCGGACGCAACAGGAGGAGGGTACCGGAGGAGGCGCCGAACAGGCGCGACCTGGGGCCAGAACAGCGGAAGGTGGACGTACCTCTAGGTTTCCTTTAGCTCACGGAAGTGCCGGGTCGCCGCCGTGTGGGCGACCGGGGCGCGCAGCTTGTGATTCAGGAGAGCCTCTTTTTGCTCTTCCAGCTGCTTGGATGGAACCTGCGGACTCCTCCTTGAGCGCGCCGCATCACTGATCTGAAAGGTCGCCGCTGCACAGCAGCAGCAGCAGCAGCAGCAGTCATGTTCCCGGTGCCTCCTACAGGCGAGAGTGCCTTCCAGGGGATTGCATACTCTGTGGCGCCGCTATGAGTTTGGAAAACAGGAAGAAAAGCAAATTCGTCTTTCAGCAACGGCTTGGAACTCCGGATCCTGACATTTGGCGGGGGTCGAAGGGGAAGCCGCCTCGAGACATCAGGAACCACCACACCACACGACGGATGTTGCGCTCATTCCTGGAACATCAGTTTGCCTCCAAACGCAGCTTCATGAGACAATGAAAAGGAATGAAGAAGGATGAATGGAGGAGGAAGAGGAAGGGAGGAAGAGGCAGAGAAGCAGAGGAGGAAGGGAGCAGGATGAGGTGAGGAACCCGAACGTCTGTGCCGCAGCTGGAGTTCCTTTCTGTGCTCAAGAAGCAGGTTCACTGGGAAGAGGCTTCCGGCTGCTAGCGACTATTTCGCCACCCTTCAACCTCCCCTGCTGATCTCTCCACCTCCTCTCCCCATTTGTCGTGGTGCTCGCAGTCCATGCGTTTCTCCTGGACTGGACTCGGTTTCCCGTTCGTTCTTCCAGATTCGCTCTGGGTGTGTGCTGATCGCCTTTCGGTTCCAGAAAGAGCTCGGGCGTCGGTGAGATTTAGGATAATCTGTTGCATCGATCCTTCCCATTCCGTGATGACAGTACCCGAGGAATCTTTCCTCCCGTTCTCCCCAGATTCTGTCTCCTGGTGCGCACTGCTCCTCACGAGGCGGGCGGCTCCCATCCTTCGCGACCCGCTGCTACCCGCGGCGCTCCAAGGCGCGAGGTCTCCTCGGATTCCGCGCCCGAAGGACGCGACCTTGAGGACAACGGGGTGAAAGGCGAGCAGAAGAGAGCCTCTGTTTCCAAGGACGAGCCCGGACCTCTGTTATGTGCTCCTGAGGGTCCGGGAAACGGCGGTCCTCCGGCCCTGGTCGCTCTGGGGACGTGCCGCATCCGACCGAACATCCCCGGTCGAGAGCGAATCCTCCGGTCCTTCGGAGCCTCCGTTTCTGCTTTCGCTCGCTCCACCTGCTTGGAGGAAACACGGCTGGAACCGCCATTCTCAGCTGCAGCAACTCGCCAGCGGAGTCTCATAGGAACTCATCGCAAACGGATGGCTCATTGTCGCTCATCAACCATTCCATGGGGACTGCTGACGGTGGCAGCCTAAACTCGGCCAGGTGGTCGCTTTCTCCCAATAGCAAGGATTCTTGCCGTGGAGATGAGCGATGGTCGCGGTCAACCACCCAGTCCGAATCCATCCAGCGGCATCGTCACGTTCTCGAAAGTCACCCGCGAAGACCTCCCGTCTCACGGCTGCCGCATCCGTCCATCCCGTCCGATTCCTGCGGCAGGCCAAAGACGTGCCATCTCTGTGGTTGTGGTGGGTGAGTCTGCTCCCCCTCATCCTCCTCGTCTTCTCCTCTCTCTCTTTTCCCTCTCTCGCTCCTCCTCCCTTCCTCCCGCTTCTTTCTTCACGAACGATCGTTTCCGCCTCGCGCAATCCTTTGTCAGTCCTACGGGGGCGCGAACCAGGAAGCAGGCCGGGAGGTCTCTCGGCAGCAGCAGGAACGGGAAATTCCGACTTCATGGGGTGGGATCGGAGGCCCTTACTTCCACCAGAGGGCTAATTGGATCACCGTCCCGAACCGAATCGCTTCCTCTGGAACTCGTGTGATTTCCCGTCAGCAAGGAGCTAGACCCACTTTCCCTTTCCCTTTTCTCCCGGGACGTGACTTCGTGAATGGCGGCAGCTTCACCTCGGTGTCGCGTCCATGCTGTTCTTCCTGTTGAGGTCCTTTCGGGATTGAAGGGGTGCTGACCTCCCCTCCCTCCTGACGCCACCTCCGAAGCACACCTGGTCCCCAGCAGCAGTCCGCAACCCTTCAAGAGCGACCACCCTTCCCGGCTTTCACGGGAAGTCGTCTGCAGCCCCCCTGGCCCACTGGAGATCTCCTGAGGTCCACGGCCGGTTCTCCACTTCCTCTCTGCCGCCGACAGGAAGTCGCCGCTGCGCCCACCTTCGCACGGCTCCTCAGACGGGCCGCGGAGAGAAATGCGCTCTGCTCCTTCCGATCGACTTCACTTCCTGCGGCATCCACTGCTGTCCGGATGTTGAGCCTCTCGTTCTCCTCTTGAGCAGAAGCGAGGGCAGTCACCGTCGCTCCTGCTCACGAGAAAGGAAGAGGACCGAGCGGAGCAGAAAGAGGGAGAGGACGGAAGGGAGGAGGGGAGCAGCGAGCGTCTGCCGGGTGCCTCCATCCGGAAAGCGCTCTCGCGTTTCTAGCATCGCTTTCCGCTTCTTCCCAAAATTGCCTGACGAAGGATGCTGCGCTCTCACTTCCTCGCATCCTCTCCCTCCCTCTCCGAGAGACCCGAGTTTCTGCTTCCGGTTTCCGCAGCTTCCAGTCTCTTTCTTCCCGGCTGAGGGTGGAAGCCGCTCCTGCCTCACATGATGGCGTTTCGGGCGCCGCTTTCGGGATACCGTTCACGCGCTTCCCTGGAAGACTCTGCGGGAGATGCCCCGCGCAGCTTCCGTGGTCCATACGGCTCGACCACCTTTATCCTCCGGAGGCACCTTTTCCTGATGGAAAGGAGCCATCCTCTCCCTGCAGTCTTCCGCAGGCTGCAAAGTGCGGACGACCTTCCTATGCCCTCCTCCTCCCCCGGGCATTTGTCCCATACGGTGCTTCCTCCTCCCTTTCGGGACGTGCAAACCCGCTCGAGAACGCTCGTGGGCCACCACTCAACTGACCTCCCCTCTCCGCAAGGGTGTGTGCACAAAAAAAAAAAGAAAAAAAACCCACGCTCTATACGCTCCCGCGCACTCGCTCGTGCCCTCCAAAGGTCGCACGCGGTCGCAGAGAAATCTCCCTGCAAGAAAACGACTCGCTCGGGGGCCCTTGACGTGATCCAAGTGGGAGGCGGCGCGGATGCTGGGCGGTCTCCGGGCCCGCTCTCATGGCTCTGCTCCGATGCACAGCGGGGGCAAACGACCGCGGGCTCTTCTCTGGGGGTGGCTGCCGCACGCCCGCGGCATTTTTTGCAGTCCTCACTTCCAGGGCGCCCAGAGGGCAGATGCTTTCTGGGTGCCCACTTCCTGGGCCTCAGTGGGAAGCACGTGGAATCTGCGGGCTGTTTCCAGAAAAGTCCTCCCGCCCGCTTCAGAGCATTCGTGGTTGCCACATGCGTCTCTGTCCACGAGTGCCACCAGCCATCTCCTACGAGGGGGTGGTCGCGAGCGCGTGGTGCGCGCACCCGGGAAGCTCGATGTACAGCCTTTCTGTTCTTCCGTTGGGAAAGCGGGGGGCCTTTGGGAACGGGACCAAGGGTGCGTGAAAGTGGTAGAAGACCCCAAACGACCATCTGAAAGAGGACGAGGCTCCACAACTTCTTGAGGTGGTACACGAAAAAGGCTAGCCTTTGTGACGGACGGTTTCTTCCCTCCTCCCGCTCTCATCCACCCAGCACCATTTGAGCTTGGGCCTCGTTAAACATCAGCCCTGAGTTCTGTGCAGGTCAAGTGCACGGGTCACCGCTGAGTGCCCCTTTTCCCTGTTCGACCTTCAGGAGAACACGTTTCCATGGAATCCTCGGGCCGTCTCCTGCGACAAGACGTGCCGAAGCAAAGGAGAGTTGGGCCCGACATCGATCAGGCATATTAGTACACGTTCTGGAAGGGCGTCGCCCCACACGCTGCGTTGGCAGGCTCCCCTCCGCGTCCGCGTAGCGGTGCGCCGGATCCCCGCCCCTTGGGGTTTTCCCGGCTAGCAGCCACCTCGCTGGAGAGAGCCTCCCCACACTTGGAGGGCGACTCAGGCTTCCTCCTTCACTCGCGAGGAAACCTCCTCCCTCCTGCACAGAGGGGAATGAGAGCGAGCAGCGCCCAGCAAACGGGCGCGGAGAGTTTGGAGCCGGGGAAGGTAGGGATGTGCAGCAGCCAGTCGACAGAGGCCGATGCGCGCGGACCATGCGGTGGCAGCCTACGGTCCGCGCGCTGAACCGACGAGGCGGGGTCGGCAGCAGCACCCTCGCTGCTTCTTCCGGGGCACCGGTGCCCTTCAGCTGTGCCTGCCTGTCTGCTCGCTAGGTTGCGCACTCACCGACGACGTGTCAGGTTAGTAGAGTCCATCGCCCATGCCGCTTCCTTCCCCTCATCCTTCCGGGAGAGAAACAGGATTTTCTCTAGGTGCTTGGCGCGGAAGTCCCTCTTGCCGTCGTGGAGGGACGGAGAAAGAACAGTGCCGCGGCATTCGTCCCGTGTTGGCGCTCGCAGTGGCATCATCGCTGCCAGGAGGCTGCTTCCCCAAGGACCGCGTCTCAGTTTCCACCTCGCTCTTTTGCCGGGCCTCCTGTTTTCTGTCCTCACTCAGGGAGGGTTGCGTTCTCCGCTCCCTGCTTGCCAACTAGCCTTGGGGAGGAGAGTCCATCACTGCTGGAGATCGACGTTTTTGAGTGAATACCCCGGATCCCTCCGCCAGCCTGCTGCTACCGAGATAACAGAGGACGTCGTCAGGTGAGTTTTGCGGCTGCGGAGTCAGAATGCGGTGAAGATGCGGGCTACCAGTCTCTGGATCCGCCTTGTGTCTGCCTCGTTCAGAAAGAAGGAAGAGCAGCACTTGTGGAGAAGGGGAAGAAGGGAGGTCTTGAAATCAGATTCCTCCTTCCCGAGGGACTGTCCCCCGCTTCCAAGCAACGCGAGACACATGCGCCTCCCCCTAGTACCGTTCGGAGTCCGAGAACACAGTGATTCCTGGTGCTTCTTGGGCCATCGGTGGGGACTACCGAGGCATAGCAATGCGCCGTTTCTGCGGAAGGATGGTGTGGGAACGCTTGCTGGTGCCAATAAACCCCATCCTTTGCTGCTCGTTGGGAGATGGCTGAACTCGGGGATTCCAGATGGCAGAAACGATGGTGCGTGGATCTGTGGTATTTTGAATCGGGGACCTCTGTTCTTCCTCTGCACGATGAACTCGCTGCTGGACCATCTACTTCTTTTGTCCGAAGGTGCATCGCCGATGGATTCTTTTCGGAAAGTTGGTGCTGCATCTTCTGCAGCTCGTAGGCAGTCCCTCTTTGCCGAGTGCCGTCCTTTCCTCTGTCCGAAATTGGGAACTCCTCAGGGGTTCCTTTCCGCAAGCCTCCTTGCATATCGACGAAGTAGCGGATTCAGTAGACGAGTCCACCTTCTCAGGACTCGCCAGTGGTGGAACACATTTGGGTGTTTTCCTTGTGGTTCTTCCCTCTGCATCCGTTATCCTGAGTAGAATCCCGGCATGGCCTCCGAGGAGCTTCGGCTTCGCTTCGTCCTTCCGTGGGAGCAGTGTAGGTGCCCGCTTCCAAGTCTGGATTTGGGTCGTTCTCCCTCTCCCCGTCGCTGTCTTGCTAAACCATGGTGCTGAATGGCATATCGGGAATCGTAGGGAGAGCGGTCCGTTGTCAGGATACCTCTTCAGGGGGAGCGCTTTTCGTGATGGTTTTCTTGGATCGCGGAAGGCTGCGGTGGATGGCTGGAGAGTCGTTGAGGGAAACATCCCTCCAAGTGGCGTGCACCTTCGAATGGGGCTTCTCCCCCTGCAAAAATCGGGTCGACCCCTTAGGCACTTTTTTCTCCAGGGCCTGCCGCTCTTGGAGGCGAGGTACCATTCCGGAGCACCGGCAAAGGCCGATCACACGATCACGCGATCACCCTCTGACCTCGCGAAACTGGAAGGAAGTGGGGCGGTGGTGGTCGACTCGAAGAGGGGGCGGCCAGCTAATGAATAAAGGAGGTTTCATAGCTGCCAGGCATACGCAAGTGAAGGTCAGGAACGATGTGGCAGGCACTAGAACGATCTCCAAATGGACCGTAGCAGTTTCATTTCCCCTTCCCCTCTGAGCGAGGACGAGTGGCTCTGTCCGAGATTGGGAAGGGTCAGAGGCGGGCGTGGTCGTTATGGGACTCTGGATCCCGGTCCTTTCTGGCCGGCTACTGCAGTCTTCCACGGGATAACGGGCATCATTTCCCTGAATGGAGTTGCGGGAGGAAGAGGAAGCTGCAGAAAAGGACGGTGGGATCTTGATCCTGCCACGCCGGATGAAGTTTCTTCATGTAAGGATCTTTTCCTGTGCGGAGCCAGGATAGGAGGAGGGAAGAAGAATCGCAGACCAGAAGGTCAGTTGTGGCGAAGACAGCAAGGCTGGAAGGGAAGAAGAGATGGAGATATGAAAATGAATGAATAATGCGAGGAGTCTGAGCTCCTCCTTGAGCCACAGACCTGCTTGAGGTCCTGCCTCCATACTGCCTCCTTCTGAACTCCCCTGTCCAAGCAGAGCCAGGCAACTTCCCAGGGTGCCGCATGGATGTTTCACCCCGAGGCCGCTGTCTTCCTTCACCTACGATGTTGGAGCCGACGCCCTCGCCACCGGCGTCTCCTTGAACACCTCGGAGTTACTTCGCGAAGAATCGAGCAGCAGGCCGCAGTAGGCCTGCGCTTCCGCAGCTCGGAGTCCCTTGGCGTCCCGCTCCGGAGAGCTTCTTGAACGGGAGGGCTAGGAGATCCGTCTGGAATCTCGGAGGGATGAGGCGGCGATCGCGGATGCAGAAGCAGGACGTGGGGGGAGTGGGTCGTATCCTGTCCGTTTTGCAGCGACCTCATCCTTCATCCAGCTCTCTTTCTCTTTCCTCGAGATCGTCGCCTCCTGCCTCGTCAGCGGGAACGCGCTCCCCACCTTCCCTTGCAGGCGCAAAGCACGGCCTTTCCACAGCGCAGCCCGACGCGGGGACTTCCTTCCTTCCACCCACCTCCTCCCGCCTTCCTCTTCTTCGATCCCTTTTCTCACTATTGGTCTGCGAAACCACCGCTTCCTGCTTCCAGTTTCTGCGCCCGCCTCCTTATCTCTCCCGTCTTCCAGATCTGTGCCGAGGCTCTCGCAGAGGTCCTCTGCAAGATCCCTTCCTGCGCGTGGCTTTTTTATTCCTCTTTTTTAAACTCAGGCCCTCTCAGAGGAGTGATCCTCCACTGCCTCCTTACCCCTCCCTTCTCCCGCAGCCTCTGCTCTTGATTCCAGGGGCGAGGAGACCTGAACGCTCGACAGCCAACCGTTTCGCCGAAAGGCATCTCCTTTTTCATGCTCTCTCCATCCTTCTTCCCTCCAGCCCTCCACCTTTCGACTGAGGAGGTGGGAAAAGTGCTGCGGAGAAAAGCGGTCCAGGACTTCCTGGATACTCGACGTCCCCGGTCCCCTGGGGACGTCGAGTAAGGGAGGACATCCCGCTGGAGGGGCTGCCCATTGCTGCCCCCTTATCTGAGCGAGCCAGGAGCTCTTCGTGGAAAGAAGCTCCTGGTGTCCAGGTCCGGGAAGGATCCTATCCTCCTGGACAGCATCTCCGAGTTCCACACGAAAGATGAAGGGGATCACAGCGCACGCGTTCCCGGGGTGCACAGAGTAGGACATCAGTGGCTCTTCCTCGTGCTAAGGGAGATGGCGGGGAAAAAGGATACACTCAAAAACCCTCCCTTCTTCCCCAGAAGCCTTTCAATCCATGCATAGACAGACATCATAAGGTCAAGAATGTCACAACGTCAGGGCACCGGGAACCAGGGGCAAGTCTTGGCGGGTGCCGCTGAAGCGCTTCCCGGCAGCGGACAATACACCTGATCCCCGAAGGAGGAGAAGGAAGGACGGGCGCACTTCAAAAAGGTGAAGAGGGGAGGGAAGGAGGACAAGAATTTTCTGGATCGCCCTTCTCCCTCAGGCCTTCCGACCCGCTGCGAACGACTCTGTGAGCGAGCCGCCTCCTTCCTTTTCCTGCCCCTCTGGGAAGCGAATCGTGCCGTCCTGTCGAAAACGGAAGAGAGAGAAAGAAAGACAGGAGGCACGCCTGGACGACCTCTTCCTCCTCCTCCCTTCCGGACGCGAGGCTTCCTCCTCTCAATGGCGGCGGTCATAGCGGCAGACGGCTTTTCTGGGCCATCAACCGGGCGCGGAAGGGCGGACCTGCCTTCTGGGCGCGTGAGCGCGCAGCTGACCACGACGGCTTCCTCCCCCCTGCATCTGCGTTTTCAGGTCACCGAATTTCACGGTAGCCGCGGCAGCTGCCCTCCTCCTCCTCCTACCACTTCCGAACGCCGCTGTGCGTGGACCCTTTCGCCGCTTACAGGGGATTGGCAATGCTACTCCTTTCTCTTCCTCCTCCTCCTCGTTTCCTACTCCTCTTTTCTTCCCTTCCCCCCTTCCTTCCTCCCCTCCTCCCCTTTCTCCTTTTCTTCCTCCTTCCCTTCTCCTTCTCCGCAGGAAATAGTGGACGGTTCGCCCCAGATGATCCGATGAACACTCGCCCAAGTGCAACTCCGCGGCTTGAAGGCGGGTATGCTGGGAATATCTAGGAGGGGCGCTGAGGCCAACCAAAGACCGGCTTTTTCATCCACTTCCTTCGATCCTCCGTGTCTATGGGAGAGTCGATGTGGCTTCCCCAGCGGCGAGTTTCTCTTGCTGCTGCATTTGCAGCACCGTTTCCTTCCCATTTCCTCTCCGCTCTGGAGACGTACCTTCCACTTGCCCAGAAAGGTGCAGAGAAGGCCCGAGGGTTTCCCGAGCGCACCCTTTTGGTGAAGCTCCAGAAGTTGCAAAGTCTTCCCTCCCCGCGCAGAAACTCCAGGCTCGACAGTCTGACACGGGGGGCATCTCGGGAAGCTGCCATGACCATTTCTCCGTCCCGTGATGGACCTGCGCCAGCTGCGGTGGTCGTGTGGTCCCGCGTTGCATGTGGAGAGTAGCAACGGCCCGCCGTGTGGAGCACCAGTGGTCCGCCCTGACTTCCATTCTTCTGTAAGGAAAGAGGGGGACCTTTGGGAACGGGGTCAGGGTGCGTGAAAGTGGTAGAAGACCCCAAACAACCATCTGAAAGAGGACGAGGCTCCACAACTTCTTGAGGTGGTATACGAAGAAGGCTAGCCTTCGTGACGGACGGTTTCTTCTTCTTAGAGAGCAACTCAGGCTTCCCTTCTTGAGGTTCTGACACCCCCCGCGAGGGGGGTCCGTAACAGTCGTTTAAAAGAGACGCTGCCTGAATCGTTTCCAGATAGCAGCGGAAGCGGCTCACCGTCCCGTGATCCCCTTCCCTCAGGCATCACAACTCGGCAGGAAGTATAGGGATGACAAAAGAGTAAGTAGGGAAATACGGCAGTGGAGCTTATGGGACTTAGGTGGAATATGGGGTTAGGGTGCACAAGTGGCAGGACTACATGGGGATGGAGTGGTCTGGTCTCTCAGTGACCGTGACCTCCGAGAGCGTGCCCTGCTCATCCGGTCGCTCTTGGATGTTCATTCACAGTGAGCTAACAGGAGTCCGGAGAGAGGTCTAGAGTGACGAAGGAGGAAGAGGAAATAAACAAACGGTATCTAAGAGTCTCTGGGTTCTCCTCCCAGCTGCTGGGGTCAGAAAAGGCCTCCGTCTTACGGCTCGGAGAGCAGAGATGACCCCAGGAAGACGTCGGTCGCTGGGGAGGTCCCGTTGCCAGACACGGACTGCCTCAGCGCTTTGGACGCGCCGCAAGAGGCCATCCGAAGCACCACCCTGAACTTAGGACCCGCACGACGCGTCACTCATGGGATGCGATCCCCCCCTCCCCAAACGCGACGGAGGACCCGTGCGTCTCCAGCCAGAGACGAACGGAAGGAACCATCGCAGCCCGTCGTCCTTCGCCCTGGAGGCACTGGGGCGTGTGGGTGGAGGCTGCGGAGTGGACGAGCCATCAACTTCCCTCCAAGAAGTTGCGTCGAGAGCCCACGGGTAGGAAGACTGCCCAGAACCCGGTCTCTCCCAGGAGAGCCCTTACCCGCATTACTCGGTGACAGCTATCACTCCTTATAGGGAAGGGGAGGGATAGGAGAAGGCGCACTGCCCTGCTGCGAGGGGAGTTAAGGGGCGAGGTCTGGGAGCGGAGGAATGTCGCTATCGCAGGAGCCGGCCCATGAGGCTGCGGAGGAGGGTGATAGGGAAGGGCGGAGGTAACTACAGCGCTCTGTTGCTTCCTGGACTTCGTGCCTATGCGGAGTGCGCCCTTCCGGCAACACCCAAAGGGGACGCGCGCAAGTTTCGGACGAGAGGACGGAGGAAGCACGACAGTCCAGATCATCTGGACCGCTCCGTCTTCAGAGAGCGGAGGGTCGGACGCTATCTTGGATGGCAGAGGGATGCAGCTCTGCTCCTCCATCCACGCAAGGTCGGCCCCCCTTCCCTGCAACGTCCCACCCTGGCTGATCCCTGACTTCGTGACGCTACCCTCTTCCCTCGGAGGAAGGACGAACCCAAAGGAGGAAAAGCAGGAGCGGGGAGGGAGGGAGGAGAGATTGCGCGACCTCGTCCCGGGCGAGAACGCGCGAGCTCTGCAGGATTGATCCCACCCCCACGCGGGGCTTGCTTGTCTAGCAGTCGGAGGAGAGTCGGCCGCTTCCGCACCCCCTGGTCCAGTCGAGCGGATCCTCAGCATCCATACCACGGACTGCCTGCGCGATCTTGGTGAGCGAGGCGAGCGCTTCATCCCCCCTTCGTTTCCACTTTGCTTTTCTCCTGCTGGAGTATCCTTTTTCTCGATGCACCCTGGGTGAGGAAGCTCCATCCCAGCTTGTCTCACAGCTCGTCAATGAAGCCCTCCTAAAGGGTGAGACCACACGGAGGGTTCCCAGGGGAATGGGAGGCCACTTCCCAGTCCTTTTGAGAAATCTACCCAGCATCCCTCCCTGACGAGCTCCTGCACGGACCTTTGCTGCCTCCGCGTCGCTCGCGCTCCCGATGTGTGCTTCCGAGAGAGAGGGACGCGGATTCGCGTATCCCAGCAACGGCGAGAAGAACGGTGGCCTCAGAACAGGTCTTCAGGTGACACGTCTGCCGCCGTTACCTCTCGTAGAGGAAGCAGCGGATGCCTCCTCGTTCCGACCCCGCGTCCGTGCGCGCCCACGGCAGCATCTCATCCTTCCTCTGCGCTTCCTCCTCGGAGCCTCGCAGCTCGCTCCTGGGCTGCTTCGCTGCGTGTGTTGGGATCTCCTCTTCCCGGGAGGCCCGGCCTTCCGAGGACACCAGAGGGCCTTGCAGTCTTAGAGAACCACGGGGAGCTCCTGCACTTGAGGAGGAGGAAGAGGGAGAACGAGAGGGGAGGGAAGCGCGGGGGCGCAGCCAGCTGCGCTCTCGGAGTCCATGCCTTCTTCCTCGTCTTCCCGGATGACGGCGCTCTGCCGGGTGTCTTCCGGGCGACCTTCCTTGCTCGCACGGGCACGTCCTGTGACCCCGACTATTTTTAGGCCCGTCCTCCTCCTTCATCCCGCCTCTGCGCACTGGCGCCGCCGACTCGCTCGAGCAGCGATCGCCCTCCTCGGTACTCCCACTGGGAAAGGGAAGAGGCAAGCAGGAGCCCGCGGGGTCGGCTCGCGCGCGCTTCCCGGGAGACGGAGCAGGAGGAAGCGGTCAGATCTCGGAGATCCCGGAAGCGACCCGGAACGCTCAAGGGTAAGAGAGTGCGGGAAAGAGGGGAGAAGGGTCTCGAGACGCCGACTAGCATCCCTCCATTCGACCCCGGGCGCCTTCGTCCACGCGTCACTCTCCGCTCTTCCCTCGAGGGATCTGGGAGGGGGATGAGAAACACAAACACGTCCGTTCTCTACCCCTCCAGGCCGCCATCTTGACTGAAGGGAAAGGCAGAGGGGATGCAGTCTCCATCTCTGGAGAAAAGGGAAAGTCTCTTAGCGGCTGCGATGAGCTCCTGCTCCAGCCTCCAGGGGCACACCCGCCCCGCCTCCTTCACCATCGCCTATTCTTCGCTCCGAAGTCAGGGTGAGAGTAGGCAGAGATCTCTGGCGCTCTTCCCAGTGGCAAACATCGATCCTCGTTGCTGTGGTGAAGAATCTTAGTTCCTGCTGGAGCGCACTGAATCTTCCCTGGAATTCCCTCCTCCTCCTTAGGCCACATACCCCTTCCCAAGAGAAGGGGTAGGGCGTTCCTCGCTCAAGATCGGTCCTTCCCCTCCACCTCGCCAAGCGGTCTCGGGGTCACGGAACTTTTAGGAAAGACCCTCCACCCTCCTCCTCCGTCTCCTGGAAGCTACGCCTCCACTCGGGAGAGCTAGAGGAAGGTTTATCAGCACGCTGCTTCCCGAAAAGATTCCCTTGCCTGCCTCTCCTGGACCTTCCCTTCCGAGATATACCGAGTTTTCTGCTACGTCATTGCCTCTCATTCTGGCGTCGTGGGTGAGCGCCAACAGCGCACTCTGCGATGGCTGCCAACAGAGACCCGAGACCCACATCGACTAAACTTCCCGGGCGCTTCCGTGCAATCCAACTCGGCACTCCTAGAAGGTGGAAGGAGTCCTGGGAAGCAACGGAAGGGTGAAGCATGGGATTCGTCTGTTCCGATGCCTGCGGCTCTGTTCTCAGTCCTCTCCTCCCGGCCTCGTAGAAAAATCCATCCAGGGAGTGAGTTCCCATGCTCACGGGAGGAGGGGCCTCTCGAGAGCCCAGAGAAGCGACCTGGAGACCTGCAGCGTGGTCCACCCCTCTCCTCGCCTCCCCTTCGGCAGTTTTCGCCCTCCGGCAGGAAGGCTCCGGAGGCTTACATAAATGGGGAACAGCCCCCTTTGGCCGGAGGGGGTGCCAGAAGCAGAGAGAAAGCTCCAGACTGCTCCTCGCAATGCGATCGGACCACTCCCTCCAGCTTCACGGAAAGGTGCAGCAGGGCTGGGGGACCGAGCAGCCTGGAGCGGGTAGGGGAAGAGCCGTTCCGGTGCATCTATCAGTTTTCCGTTTCATCTCCTCCCCTTTTCATTCCCCTGGTCCTTTCCGCCCATTTCACTTCTCGCTGACTCGGAGGGCGTCGAGACCGGAGATCCCTCCTTGGTCTCCGAGAAAGACGCCGTTCGCCACATCCTGTGCACGAGCGGTTTCCTTAGACGATGGACCCGCTCTCGCTCTTCAGCCCGCCTTCTCGAGCCGTCACGACACTTACTCCGGTGCCGTGTCCGTCACAACCGAATTCCTTTTGAGGGGAGGGGAGGGGGAAGGGGATTGGCTTTCCCCATTGGCTCTATCGCCGGCTCCACAGCCCGCATTCCGCTCTCCCCGTGTTACGTGGGTGAGCAGAGCTGCATCTCACGCAACGTGTCCCCGTGGCAGAGGTTAAGCTTTGCTTATTTTAGAGGAGGACGGCCGTCTCCTGTGGGGGGAGCCCCGTCTTAGTCTCCATGTGTGCGGCCGGGAGGTCCTGGGACGACCAGGGACGCCAGCAACTCGTGACGTCCCTCCGAAGAAACCCAGCAGATCAGCTCCTCCCTTCCGTTCCCGCCTCCTGGAGGGAGAGCAGCGTGGGGATCCGACCCTCCGGTCCCAGAAGAGAGGGGAGATAAGACCGCGCATCAGCACCCGTCGGTCAGTGGTCGTCCCTTCCACGGAACAAACCCCTGCGAGGTAGCTGCCTGGGACGAGACCACGCGGGGAACCTTTGCCAGACACCCGCTCCCATCGCGTCCCTTGGAGCCTCTCCGGGACGCTGTCTCTCCCTTTTTCTCGGATCGCCTCTTCTGCCGCAATCACCTCTAGCCATTGACATCCCCTCCATCTGCGGAAGCGTCCGGAAGACGCCCAGAACAGGGGAGTAGCCGACGCGGACCTGCTCCTGGTTCTGAGACGCCGAGGACCGGGAGCTCATTCCTTACTGTAACTAATCATAATAACATGCATTAATATTTATTTTTTTGTCCCTATTTTTCATTCCCACAATTCCTTTTTATTTTTTTCAAATTGGATATTTTTATATTCATTCCATATGTATTTATTATACACATAAATATATCTTAATGTATATACTAAACAAATATCTTTTATTGACATATAATATTTTAAATCTTGATTATATATATATTAAGAATTCATACTTGTCATCAAATATATTGATAAATATGCATGTTAAAATAGATCTGTATATATAAATACCTACATGGAAGTACATTGTATATAGTAACATATGTATTTATTGCATTTGTAAATGTATATATTTATTTTTCATAGTCTTTATGATATCCGTTAGTGTATATGTAAATTTCCATGTTAATATACATAGTGAGTTTTCGAGATCTTTCGGGATTCGGCACCCAGCCGTGGCTTCCTTTCTAAGGAACCAGGCGAGCCAGCGGTCGAGCAGCTCCCGAATGCTGCCGACGGAGCACCCACCAAACAGAACACCCGCACTCCCCAAGGGAAGGGGGGGGCACGGATTTCGCACATGCGGAGGTCTCGTAGACGGCGGTGTCCAAGACAACGGACCGTGCACGGAGAGGGGGTTTCGGAAGAATCGCTAGCCCTGGTCAGTCCGAATGCCGGCGCGTGCCGCGAAGCCCTCGGGCCGCCCGAATGGACCAGCTGGGAGGGTCGAAAGTTCATGAAAAGTACTCGTCGAAAGTACTTCTCGGGTTCTGAATTTCGCGAAGGAGATGACGCCGCACGATCCAGTCGCCCGATGAGGTGGGTTCCAGCAGGAACTCAGAGACGTTCTGTCCGTGGTGAAATCGGGAAACAGCACCGGGAAATGACGAAATGCAGTAGCTGAATGGATGTTTCTCCCTTCTAATTGACGCGAGGAACCACCTGGGAGCGGAGAGCAGTTCTTCCATCCATAATGACGCAGGTTTGGGAGACAAGGATAAAGAATGACGTGCTCACGTGATAGATGTGGGATATCTAGGGGATACCAGATGAGAAGCTGTACTTTTAGTTTTCAGGAGTGAAGATGCTTTCCAGATAAAGGAATTCTTGGGAAGGGGGGGTGGGAGGAATTACCGTGCCTTTGTGGGAAGCTCGCCTGCATGCCACACGCTGAGATAATGGACCGAAATCTGGTGCCAGGCTTCCCCTCCGCACACGGAGCTTGCTGGAATCATTTGCTCAGCAACGGCGATGGATTCCTAAACACAACAAGCCATTTCCGCCGGAGCCCTGGTGCATTGCTCGAATCTGCCAGCAGATGGCACCACACTCCCGGGACGCAGCCGGAAACAAACCCAGCACGCGAATTTGCGTCCGCATCGGAGTTCCACGGAAGGAGGAAGCCCGGTGGGATGAGAGAACCTTGGCTAGGGAGTTCAGTGCTCTCCTTCTGATTCTTCCCGTTTTCTGCTTATTTGAAAACACCGCTCAGACCTTGGTGGCTCAGAACTTCCGAAATGCAGGTGAAGGCAAGCAGGAAGTGGGACGAACCCCTCTTCTGATGTGGAAGGGGGATACGGGAAGCTGAGTAATGAAGGACGCTCGAGAATTTTTTTCCCCCAAAGCTCCTGAGCAAACAATGGAGACGAGGAGGGGGGGGGGGAGGAGACACGAAGTGTGTTTGGCTGTGTTGAGCAGGGTCAAGAAAAGCTGACTCCTAGTAAAGTTAACCGAGGACTTCGAGAAAATCTTCCGAATCTTGGAGCAGTCTCTCAGATGAGCGTCGGAGAGGGATGCCACCTGCAGCCGCTCTCTGCTCCGTGGTGTCGCAGAAAGGCAGGAGCCGAGCAACCAGAGGGATCTCCCACGAAGCAGAGTCCGGGTAAGCCAAAGAGTCGGGGTGCCGCAATACCCCTGGCAGGCTCCGCGCCGCTGAGGAAGAGCTTGCCTCGTCGAGATGCTGGAGGCAGGAGACGTTGCCAACGACCCTGAGGGAAATGCCGCCATATCTGGGGATGGAAAAAAGACGCACAACACGGCATTCGGAAGGAACGCCCCCCGGATTAACCGACTGGACTGGAATCTCTTCCGGAAGCGGCTCCTGTTGAGAGAGCGTACTCCCGCCAGACAGTGAGGAGCACCCTCCAGGGTGGCCTTCCTCCGAAGAATCCTGCAAGACAGACACCCAAGGATAAACAACCGATGGGGATCGGAAGGTTCTGGAAAACGGGGAACGTTCCGGCGTGGGAGGAAGAGTTCGGGAGTTCCAAGCTTGGCAGGTGCCATATTGAGAAAACTGCGATCTGAGCTTGTTCTTGAGATTTTTTTCGAGTCCAGGCGCAGGGCCAGCTGCAGCAGGGGCAGTGTGGACGGCGCGCGCGGAAAGAAGGCCGAGTTCAGTTCTTTGACGTCTTACTGAGTGGCCCGCGGCCGGGAAGGCCGTCTTCCAGTCCTCCCTGCATCCGCCCGACCGGTGGGGAGAGACAGGGAGCGCTTGCCCCTGGTGCAGGTTGCTGAAAAGGCTCTTGTCCTTTGCCTTTCCTTCCTTCTCCTCCGGGCAGCCATCAAGTAAAAGGGCAGCGGAGAGGGGGCAAGAAAAGGCTTCTGCACCCGGAGTCCAGGAATGGGGACTCCCTCCGGGAACACCTCTGACATCACCGCGGCGTTTGACATCTCGTTGATTTCCAAGAACCTGACCAGCGAGCTACCGATCCCAAGTTCGCAGCATCAACCAGCTCCGTTTGCACCACTGGAGGCTCTTTGCTTCCAGGTAGGATTCCGGGGGGTCAACTTCCAATCCCGGAGGCCAGTCAACGGAAACATTCTGCTTTTACCAGCGCCGCACTCGAGTTGGCTAACTAGCACCATCCTGCGGGGGGAACTCGAAACCCACGACGCACCTACCGTTCTTGGTGTCGGTCCTCCACATGGGGATTCGAACCCGCAACGCTCGGTGCCACGCGCGCGCGGAAACTGCAGCCACACGGGGCCGCCAAAGAGGGCCTGTCGTGGACCTCGATGCACGTGGCATCCCTTTCTGACTCTCATCTGAGGGAACGGCTCCTTATCCTTATAAGGGGGGTTGGGGATGCTGAGGGGGAGGGGGCACGAAGGAGTTCTGGGCGCCGACCGTCGTCGGGCTCTTGGTCGTCGTACCTCCTTCCTGACCTCCCCGGAAGACCAGCTGCTGCCCGGCAGGTTCAGGGTCTCCTTTCGCGTCGACTGGAAGCACGGGCAGGCTAATCACGGGGGCCGGCATGAAGTCCTCCTTCGTCACTCGCTGGTTCCACGGAAAAGCTTCCGGCAAAACTTTCTTCTGGGAGCGACTTGTAGCAAGTCTCCCAATGACAGATAGGCGTGCCAGCACGAGAGATTCCATTGATCCATTATTTATTTACTTATTTTTTATCCAACCGAAACTGATGGAAACGGATGCGTGAAATAAAACGAAGAAAAAAAAAAAACAAAAAAAAAAAACAATAAAGTTTGCAACTCAATACCTCAATAAAGTGGGATGATGAATCTCCATCCTTGCTCGAGATGAACTGTTCCGAGATCAGCAGGGTGTGTCTTCCGCAAAGTCGAGCCCAAATAGACCTGGGGCTTTCGAAGGTCATTAGTTGGTGCTCTTTCAAACCTGAATGTTCCCCCCCCCCCCTCATTCTCAGAAAGGTCATGCCTCTGGTGTCAGCTGCCACTCGGTTTCCAGCGTGCACTCAAGAAAGGAGCGGACGTTTCGTTTGTGCGATGTAAAGAGAAATTAGCGAGTGAGAGAATTCTCGAACTCTGTGGAATGCGTACTAAAATACGCACCTTTGCTCGTGTACAATTCATCAAGCTGCTTCTGGTCTCACCCCCGCTTTTCTCGATGTTTCTCTTCATGCTGAAAGAAACCTGCGCTTTCCAGTTCCCATGTTCCTTTCGTCCCCCTTCGTCACCCATCTGTTTCCTTATGGGACGCGAACGAATTGCAGGCTTAAGTAATCCAAGACTTTGTCATTTCCATCGAGTGTTCCCAGGAAAAGGTCATCTCGGAATACACTGGAGGTGAAGTTACACGTACACGTAGGCAGCATGGCTGAAGGCATAACGGTCCCCTCTGCACACGATGATGCGTCGGGAGGAGCATTAGAAGAACTGAATCCTTCCAGCATCTCCAGTTTCTCGAAGTGTCCACACGAGATTTTTTTTTTTTTTTTTTTTTTTTTTTTTTAGCAGAAAAAAAAAAGAAAAAAACTGCGGGCAAAAGACAGTCTTGGTGCTTCCATTGGAAGGATGTCCACCTTCCATTTTCATGCCTGTCTGGTTGGTCAGTGATTTCCAAATCCTTCAGAGGTTCCTTATTGGCTGCAAAAACGCTTTGGTGGAGGCGTTTTCGGCTGAAAAACCACGTAAGTCACATAGGGCGCTGCGTCCCGAAATCCTGTTGCTCCTGGCGATTTCAGTGGTGGTTCAGTGTCGGTGCATCCTGGTTTATTCGCTTCAGCTATCATCCACGACCATTTGAATTGCTGGAAAACCTGGACCCCTGCTCGCTTCGCGGAAGAAGTAGAATCTGCTCGTACGCATACGCTTGCGCGTCTCTGCTTATGCGAACTGGGTTGCAAGATGATTCAGAAGGAAGGAAAGGATGCTTTTTCAGCACAGAATTTCTTTAAAGATTCATAAATCACTGAAACGTAGAGGCCGAGGAGACATGGAGTGGCCTACAGTAGATGGCGGCGACCAGCCGATCTCTATGCGTCGATCTGCTCCCCATAATTGAGCGCCTCCTTGATTCCCCGCGAGCCAGGACGGTCCATGACCAACTTTTCTTTGAAAGCTGCATTGTATTCTTCCGTACGACGTACATTACGAAGAGGGAAAGCTGTGATTCCCGAAGCAACCGCTGGCAGCCTTTTTGTCAAGTCTCACCGTTTACTTTGAAATCCGTTTCCGTTGGTGCATCGAATGATTCATCCCGTCATCGGCTCATCTCTCATCTCGGAGTTGCGTCGTCATCGGAAAGAGCAAAGAACAGTTCTGTTGCATCGCGGCGTGAGAATTCGGTCGAAAAACTGGCCCCCTGAGCAAGAAATGGACCTGCTCTCGGTTCCTACTCTTTACCCGGGGAGGAGGGGTCCAGAACTGGATGAAGTCGAAATGAAAATAAAGCAAGCGCCAGAGAGAAGGAACGGCGACCTGAAATGACCATCAGAATGATGGAAAGGGCTCGGAAAAGAATTGCCAAACGCAGTCGTGACAAATCCGAGTTTCGATGTTTCACCTGAATTTTTTTTTTTTTTTTCTTTTCTTTCCAGGGGATCTGATTCTGCACAGTCCATGTAAGGGAAGGGAGTTTCGACTCGAGTGAAGGTTCCCAAGACCCTTTCGCTCGAATCTCTATGGCAACGGAATTTTTCGATTCTCTCCGTGGCACTCGAGACTGCGTGAAGGATCCCCTAGGATGAAACAGACTTCTTTGAAGTGAAGGCTTAAATGAAAGGCTAAGCGGAGTTTAAGTGGATGCTCGTGAGCTTCCAATCACAGTGACCGTCTTTCTGCCTCTCCCCGATGCTTATAAGTTACAAAATAATTAGTAAAAGTGATCAGTAAATGGGCATTGCACTGATGGAGAAAATTATCTGTCAGGAAAGGAGGAAATGATTGCCGGGTTCCGAACAGCTAAAGGCTGTTCGAGAGGAAGGTGCGCAGAAATGTTCCGACGACGCCCTGGAGGAAACCGAGTGCGAGAGTTCGTGAGGCTTCGCGCAGAATTGCGAAAGTCAGGGAAAACGATCCAGTTTGCAGCCTCCCGATTCTTCTGAGTGGAAAGAGACAAATGAGGTGGGAACGGAGGGAGCGAGGAACGAAACCTTTAATTACTGGGAAAGTCAAAAAGTGTTCTCAGCCGCCCAATGAATAGAAAGTGCTCGGCCGAAGAAGAACAGCCGCGGAGATGGTGTGTGGTTAACGGCAGCAGGAAGAGGGGATCCACGTGGTTCCGATAAATCCGCACCACGGACTTCCACCTGCTGATCAGCGTGGGCAAGATCGGCCCGCGGATGCCGAACTTTCAGCTTTCCTCGTTTTCTCGATCATCTCAGCCACGAGACGTACAGCCAACCGATTCAAGACGAGAGACGTCTGGACGCGCGTCTACACGAATGCGTGGGAGTTCGTTCGCTCCCATTCCTTCAGCCGTTACTTTCCACGTATTTCGTTGAGATTGCAACCCGCCCAAACCGATATCTGTTCTTCCTCACACATCCCCATCCATTCACTCGTGTCAAGGAAACGTTCTGGCGACGGGAGTGCGCCCAGCATCTTCGAGAATGCGAAACCCACTCGAGGTGCATGTCTCTCGTTCATTCATCCTGGATTCTTTTGTTTTGATTCCTTTCATCGCCTGCTGGGGTGTTCTCCGGTCCAGCAGGCGTTCCTTCGAGGAATGTTGCTGCCGCGCGCGAAGCGAAACGAATCGCCACGTCTTTTGTCTTCCTTCCACGTATTCTTCTGAATTGTTCTTTAAGGAGGCGTAGCAACCATCCCGAAATTTAGAAATTTAGAAAGATTCAGGAAGGTCTTTCGATTTGGAAAACCGCACTTTCGTTGAAATCATAAATCACAATCATCCGTGTAAATATTTGAAATCGCGATGTGTGATGCCTGAAACGTGCATGGCTGCTTGCATCATGGTTCTTTCTCTCTTCCTGGTCATTCTTAAGTACGATTAGGAATTCGCAGCCGTAGTGACAGTCGGCAGCGTCAGTTAATCATCGCATGCCAATTATAATCGCCATCACCATGAGCAGGACCGGCAGTCTCGTGATCTTCCTGGGAATCTGTGAACTCCTCTTTGGTACCCTTCGCTTTCGTCGTCGCTGCTGTGTGCAACACCACCCTCGTTTTCCGGATGGCAAGTCTTCGGCGCACACTGGACTGCGCCGAAGACTGTGAGGCTGCAGGAAGCAAACGTTTGCACCCAAGGAACGCACGCGAGAGAAGATTCGAAACCCCCGAGAGGATCGCGTCGCCGGGCGAAGCTAAATGGAAAACTCCTTCAGGTAGAGTACCCCACCCCCGTGGAACTTGGATGGAGGGTTCCCTTGGTGAGGTGCAGGGAGAGAGGGAGCTCAAAGTCCGCGGAATCTTTTCGGCCGCGAGGCATTCCAGCGAGGGGAGTGTACCCAACATCCTTCTAGCGGTTGCATCGAGGTCCGCACGAGCTCCATCGCCTGCATCCCAGTCGCGTGATGTTAGCTCGAGGGAGCTTCCCGGGTTCCGCGGGGTTTAATCGGTCGAATCAAATTTCTCGCCAAGCGAAATGGAGACGTTCCGATAGGAAGCCCAAGCCATCGTCTCCGACCCTCGCAAGGATCTCAAGGCGCGCAGACCAGCATCCTCAGAAGAGAACGAGTGCGTTCTCAAATCGCTGATTGCGAAGATTAAAACCGAAAAGGGAGGAAAGGGAAAGGGAAGCGCCCAGACCCGGAAAGGAGACGAAATCTGCTGACTTGACTGCCAGGCGGGATCGCTTTCATAAGGTGAACGTTCGTGAATGAACTGTTCATCTCGATAAAGGAAGGGAGAAATGATTTCCTTCTTTCCCTCTGAGATTGGGTTCCGGAAACCGATTGATGCCCGAGTCTTTTCCCCCTCCGCCTGGTCGGATGCAATTACCGTTTTCGTTCTTGAACTTTCATCCGGAGAGACAGGAGCCCCTTGATCGAATGGAAAATGGCAAATTCGTAGAACGCGTTGGTCACCGGGCGTGGAGTCCATCCTAGGGCCGAGTTCAGGGAAGAGTGTGGACGGAGGCGAATTCTGGAACAAAGAAAGGAGAGCGGGTAGCTGAGCAGCAGCGAGCTATCCATGTTTCAACGAAAAGCGCTAAAGAAAAACCGGTAGAAACAGTCATGCCGAGGCCCAGATTTCATTTTGGGATGCCACGCACGGATTCAGGACTCAAGAGATGATTACGCATTCTTCTTCTTCCAGACAGATGAACCGTCATGTGTGAGGATTCCCATGGAAAACTGAAATGAATCGGCAGCGTTCATCCGATTCCATATCGATCTCTGCAAAACCGTTTCTTTCTTCCGCAGGAAAAAAGAGGGAAGAAAGAAGATACCCTTGCCGAGCTATCGTAAAACAAGAGGTCAACATTCTGAAGACCACCAAAAATATTCTCGGAGCATTTGAAGTAAGAAGTTTACCAAGATCTTGTGGGCAGAGATAATGGTTCGGAACCAGGGTGCGAGCAAAGGAGTTGAAGGCTCCAAGGGAAGAGGAATGATAAATATCTTTCCGTGTTTAGGCTATTTTCGATCTTTAATGTGCACACATAAAATGTCGAATCGTCTGATGCGTTCCCGGACCAGACTCTCTGCTCTTTCTGCTTAGGAACCATTCTAATCTAGAGGTAAAAGCTGAGCGGAATTCGTCCTTGCAATTCGGGACTTTCGTACAGTTCCGTAAGGCGGCAAGCAGGACGCAACGCAACCAGGAGGACGCACCTATTCCGAGATTCTCCCGAAATGAGCCATTCAAGGACTGTCAACATGCTTGTGGGCTTCGGGAACGAATGTTCGAGAAATCATTCACGATTTCTCTGCGCCGAGGATCTGGAATCATGGATCACCCCTATCGAGGCGAAACGAAATATCCCTGGAGCTAACTCTAGTCTTGTCCGTTGGATGTCAGCACTGCGTTCTTGTGCTCACAGAATCCCTCTAATGGTAAAGCTGCTGAAGAGAAAATACAACTTCCTCTTTCTGCCTGTTGCTCTGGTGAGAAGTTTCTACAGCAGCTTCCGACCGACCTCCTTTATCGACTTCATTTCTCCACGGGTTGGAACTGTATTTTTCAAATGCATACGTTCTACAGGAGATGACAGGGCAACGCGTTCAGGAATACCAAATAAGGGAAACCGTGAGAATACGTCAGCAAGAGGAAAGAGAGCGGTCCATGGAAGAATGATGGAAACGAACGCTTCGTTGAGCGTTTCCATACGCTTTTACGGGACTCCGAATCCATACCTCAGTTCCAAAAGGCCGAAGAAGATACTGTCATCGTCTTTCGGAGATCCCATCTGCATCTTCCCAGATGCAAGTGTGGAAAACTCTGTCTGCGACTTAAATTTCTCGCCAAACAAGAGATCTCTGGATTCCGGAGTTGAGCAAAGCTGGTGGCAGCAGCACTGCCGTGGACGTGTCCTTACGAAACCAACTGCTACTTTTCACGCGCGTGCAAGACGGTGACGGACGAGATGGCAAAAGCACGTGTTCCGAGATCCGCGACAAAAGGTGAGCACAGATTCTGATCATTCCCGTCGCTGAACACACGCGATATTTCGCGTTTCTACGGAAATTTCCGCGATGGGTAACGCGGGCCACTCTTGGAGAGCATTCAAGAAGAAGAACCTCGGAAAAAGTTTCCCCGAGTCTCCTTAAAATGATGGAAGCCAACCGCAGAGCAAGCGCACCCCTCCCTATAAAGCCGAGAACATGATTGGGGGTGTGGCAGAAATGAATTGCTGAATCGGATGATCTCTGATCCGTAGAAGGAAACCAATGAGAGTCTGGGGAGGGAAAAACAATCTGGCGGCATCCTGAAATCTTATCATGTACTTATCATGTGTCTGGAAGAATTTCAAAAGCCACTCTCACTGTGAAGCTCGAGGTGCTCGGAGCTGAGGAAAATTCGGGAAACGCAGAAGCCTGCGAGCTCGCGGGAGCCATCGATGGGAGGAATAAACAAACCACTGTGGCTTCGAAACCCGAGTGGCACCTTGCATGGTGCGACCGCATTCGACGGCACAACCGCAGGGATTCAGGACGCTTCGGAAACGAACGCGTCTCGCATGGAAATCTTGGGGGGTTGCATCGGCTCTTCTCCAACCGCAAGAAGGATGGGGAGACCATTCTCCTCTTGCGTGGAGAGGTATCGGATGAAAAGCCACGAAACAGCTGGTCACCTCCGAGTGCCTTGGTGAGCAAAAATCTTGGCAGGAGAGGTCACTGGGACTCCATCGCAAGCTTCCCGAACGAAGAGCAGGACTCCGGGCTTGCAACGGGAACGTCTTCCCCGAGCAATCCCAGCTTTCGCGTCAGAATCCGAAGCAATCCGCCCATGACTGCTCCGGGGAGGGAACCTGCGTCCTTTGAACAGGAAGGGTTCGAAGGAGGCAGAGCAGCCGGCCTGAGAAGATTACGAATTTGAAAAGGAGAGATTCTTTTACTGCTGCTGCTCCCTTCCTAGAAGCAAAAAAGCAGGAGAAGAAAAAAATGAATGGGAACCACTACTAATCGCCAATCAAGCTGTACCGTAGGAGCAGATTCGAAAGAGGTGAAATTCTTGAGGAATTGGCACGTCAGGGTTACGAACGGTGCAGTCATCTTGTCTAGCGGGCGAACACGATACGCCGACCTTTGGGAATACAAGGATTCGTAACCGTTTGCGGGAGCGTTCACTTTTTCTGGTCGTTCATCTACCTGATGGTGGCGAGTGTCTCTGTCAAGAAGGGCAGAAGAACGGTTTCGGTTCTTCTGCCTTCGGTCCTAGCGAACCGCTTTCGAATTTCGCCTTCCCGATGCAAATACTGGCTCTTTTTCGCCCTTCATCTTTCATCTTCTCGTCGTCCTATGCTGACCGCCAGCAGGGTGCGAGCATGCCTTCGGTCGCTTCTTGTACGTTAGAAGGCCGAATCTGCGTGAAGAGACGCACGCCCCTTCCCTTTTTGCGTGTGTGCGTGTTCGTGCGCGCTCTGAGTTGTTCCCTGCTTCCTGAAACATCATCCATTCGGGTCGGGTGCTGGAGTGTTCCGAAAAGCGTCAAGTTCCTTTTAACCTGTCTGTTTTGTCCACCGTGGACTTCTACCCACTTCGGACAGATGGTACCCACCAGTTGGTTCGCTTGGAATCTTCGGACTTACATTTCGCATGGAACATTCAAGGGGCGGCATTATTTCGCGATGACACGAAAAAGCTCCCCCACCTGAAGACTTGCAGAGAGGGAGAGGACGGCGTCACAACTCTGCTTCAATCCTCGGTTGTCCATTGATTTCTTCACTCCTGCTTCAGGTGTATGTGTGCCAAATACTCCAATACACCGTCATTTGTTTATTTTTACATTCTGTTTTGTTTTCCCCTCCTTCCGGTAAATTTCGGTTCATAGCAGTCTAGTGGACTCTATAACCCTGCTTTCACCTTCGCTGATTATCCTTCCCGAAAGTGGTGCTGGAAATGTTCCGTTGGCGGCGTGATGTGCCTGGGTTGTCCAAGCTGCAGGCTCGAAACGAAGCCATCCGTCTAATTACGTTCTGGAATGCCTCGTAGGATAGGAGCAACCCTTCGGCTCTTAGAAAACGATGCTCCACTTCTCGTATCAGGATGGTGGAGACGGCGGTCTGCGGTTTGAAACGGCCTCCACGCTCACGATTACGTGGGTACCCTGAGTTTCTTGGAAAGACGCGTGCAAGCAACCGCAATCGTTCGTTTTCGGATGCACATAAACAGAGAGGACGAGAAGAGCAGCAGTTCAATCGCGCATAAAAACACGCAGAAAACTGCAGCACAGCATTTCATCACATCTCGCAACAAAGATCCTCCCGGGGAGCCGGCTCTTTGGCCTTTGCAGCACAAAATGGTTCAGGGACCCCATCTTCCATAGCGCGTTCCCAGCATTATTCTCGGATGTTTTTCGTGCATCCAGAGTTCTTCTAATGAACTCCTCGTGCTGCCACTCCACGAACTGCTGTTATCGGTTCGCTACGCGAAGCGAGAATTACTCTTACAAACCCATGCCCATTCTGGTTCCGCGGACATCCTCATCAGCGACCTTGTTTACCTGAAAGTAACTCACAATCAGCGAATTCCTCATGAGCTCTAGATTCCTACTTTTCAGATAAACAGCCCTTTTTCTCTCTCTCTCTCTCTCTCTCTCTCTCTCTCTCTCTCTCTCTCTCTCTCTCTCAAGATTGACAGCCAGGCTGCTAAGGTGTTGTGGTTGCGCAATGGAGTCTACTCAGCTCGATGCATCGGAGTGTCGAGAACTCGCTCGACCTGAAGCACTCCGTCTGTTAAATAAGTTGCTTCGTTTGACCAGCAGTGGTTCTATCGAAGTGATAAGCCACGCCTTCTCTTCGGCGCGTATGCTATCAGCCAGACGCACTCCTGAACCACAGCAAATTCGTGTGCCCCTTCGTGTGCAGAGCATCTGATATGGCGCTCGATGTGTCATAACTATGTACTCTGTGAGAGCATGGATCCATTTCCCTTCGAACTTTTCCCGAAAGCTTTCTTTATTAAGAAAGCTAAGCAGAGCTGCTGCAGCCTTTTCCTCCTTTCTAAGAAGTTTTACAGATGATGAAAGTCCATACTCACTCTCTTCGTATTTATGGAAGAAATGAAAGCAAACATCCGACGGCTGCATTTCGATCTCTGGTATAGATCGTCGGCACTCTGGCCGGATACGATTTGGAGACATCAGATAAACAGGATTTCAGAAATCGCCTAAAGGATTAGCTCAGCAAGATGGGAAACGTCCCCAGCAAGGCAGATCCAAAACTCAACTACAGACGCCACTGCATGTTATTTGATATGGACTGCATGGAACAGGTATCACACCGTCCTCAAAAGACGGAGGGTGAAGGGCAGAGATGGGATAAAACACTCTCAGCATCTCCTGAAGTTAATAATACGATGTCCGTAGCTCATCTTTACATCTCATAAGTTCAGCTACTATATGGCTTCTTCAACTTATGTACTCATCTTCGTATGAACTCCTCTTCTACGAAACTATCTGTAACTGTGTAAGGGCAGTCTTCGTTGTGTGCTAATCATAAGGAATAAGGTACTCCTTGCACACACCAAAGTCATGGGGAACTCTGCTTTCCCAAGTCAACAGCCAAGTCGCTTTAAAAATGTTATCAAGCACGTCGTGTCTTCCAAAGTCCAGCAGCTCACAAAGAGCTGAATCTATACATACCTTCAGGGTATACATTCAGCTTCAAGGAATACATTCAAGGAATGCTACACATTCCTTGAACGACGTTACTCCAGCCGATACACCTATCGCAATCTCCATCAAAGCAGCTGTCCCCAAAACTTCATCAGAAACACCTCTGTAGGGGAACAAATCACACGCATCACACTCGTAACCTCTATTTCCTGTACATCTAGAAATTGGCATCCAATGATCCTTGAATGACATGCCCAAAACAAAACTGCAGTAGCAGCAATGCAATCGAAAATGGAATGGCAGTAAAGGAATCTTAGAAATGAAAACAAAACAAAGCAAAAAAAAAAAAAAACGTCCAAAGGGTGGAGCATTCTGGGGAACTTTCACTAATGAAACTGAGGCTAAGAAGAGATGAGAAGATGTCTCTGGCTAAGAAGAGGTATCTCTTGTGCACGTTCTCGAATTGCAGTTTTTTTCTGTGCAGATGCCGAAAGGGCCTTTGGCTGGTTTTCTGCTTTTCTGCAGAGCAGTGAATTGGTCGCGGTAGCAGCCATGAGGGGAACTTGTAACGTAAGAGCCTCATCTCAAAAGTAAGCGCGGATGGGGTAGAAAGAAAGACCAACAAATAAGAGAAACAAGTGTACGAGTGGACGAGGAATCGATTCTGAAGATGAATGGGGTTCTGCATGCTCCAAATGTCTCATCATCCTTTCTTTCATCACCAGGAACGAGGAGGAAGCAGAAATCCACCAGAGGTTGTTTTAGGGACCTTGGCACGCAACTAAGGCATGCATCTCGTCAAGCACTGATTATCGACGGGACTTTCCATCAAAGCAACGTCAAGAGCAGACTTTCCCCACGAAATCACATGCGAGAGATCAAATGAGGAAGATTTCCTTCTTCCACTTCGAGAACTTCTTCCCCATCAGATAGAAATGTTTGGAAGGCTGGCACCATCCATTAGGGAATTTTCTCTTTTAGCCCTAGCAGTCTCGGAGACTTTCTTCCGGCACAGCTGCATCCTAATGTAGAAGAAACTGGGCGGATCCACACCAAAAACCGGGGGCAATGAAGACGAGGAGGCGATGGAAAGCCGGATAGAAGCCTCTGCTGCTTTCGGCTTATGGAGCGAATGTTTAAACTCGATGAGCGAATCATCTGCAGACTCAGGAGACGCAAACGACACCGGAGAGAGGGAATCACCCAAACTTCCGAGTGGACAGTGGCCGTATAGATTATTATTGCACCATTGCATCGCCCTTGCCCTGTGCAGAAATCTGCTGATGGCAGCGCTTTCGCTTCCGGAAGAGGGAATAAAGCTGGTAGTAAAAGAGAAATCCACTGTCTTCGAAGGATCACTGGGTTCCTCGTCCTGGTGACCAACACCATCCAGTCCCTCGCCACTCTCCTCGCTTTTCGATCTCACAAACAAACCACTAATAAAAAAAAAAGGAAATTTCCAGACAGCAGGAAAAGGAGGGACCACTAGCTCCGATCACGGACCCACGATCGGAACTTTTCTCAAGTGGCTGGAAGGATGGTAGCTGGGAAGTGACGGAAGCAGCTGGAACCTTCTCTCATTTCTCTTAGTCAAATTTGTCACGATCGAGATTCTCAGATGAGTGGAGCCTACAACAGAACAAAGAATTCTCCCAGAGAGGAAAGGAAACATCAAGAACTCGGCTGTAAACGGAACCTTCAGCAGCTCTTTCATGGTTTCTGAAGGATAAGCAAGCACCAAGCATGCGCAAGTTGTCGCAACGTCCCAGGGCAGGGTTTGGTCAAAATGTCCTGTCGACCGGAGGATAGAGCCAAACTTTTTTTTTTTTCGGAGGGGGGGTGGGATTCAGTACGACGGTCCATCGTGTTGCCTCCTGGCTTTCCTTTCACGTCGAAGATGGGTTCGACTGACTTGAATTTCGGCTTTCTACCTTGTCCGTCTGCACCATCAAAAATGTCAAGGAAAGTCACTCCAAAATCAGTGAGATCGATGGGCCGGGTGTTACGGACGCAGAGAAACCTCGACCCCGAGACGACATGTTTCCTTAACGAAGATTCGCATTTAACAAACCAAGCTGGAGGTTCCTTGGAGATAAAGAAAGACCCTTTGCGAAAGGGTGATGTGCCATCCTGAATCCGGAGTGAGGTGAAGCAAATGGCTACGAGCTACGAACAAGAAGAGTGTGTGTGTGTGTGTGTTGCTGAACCATCTCGCTAAGCCAGGGGTGGGCAACCTTTTCGCCACGGCTGGCCGCATGTAGCCCACGGACTGCAGATTGACACACTTCCTAACTCCAGCCGTACGGATGTTTGCAAAGTGCTCCAGCTTGCCGATTTCGGTCCTCTATTCGATGCCCATTAATCGACAGGAAGTCATACTGAAACACTGAAAAGCCTGAATTATTATTCAGGGCTTGATCCGTTAAGAACTTCTCTCCTGGCAAATTCTCCAAACGTTCTCCTCCTCCAAATGCTTCCGGTGTAAAATCTAAGCGCACTATCCAACAAAAATTCAGAATTACAGCGCCATTACTAGAGTGCAATGCATTCCGCATCCGGCACATATGGATCACATATGAACCTTTCGAACTGGTTGCACCAACAGGTATAATGATTACTTGCTCTCAGCAAGTAATTAACAAGATATTTCAAAGATTCTGTGGGAAGGAGCATCTCTGAGATTTGAAAATAACAGACACGAATAGCCATCGTAAACATAAATTGTGTACTATGCATGTGTATGTATGTATTTATTCATGCATGTGTGCCTATGCAAACATATAAATATACGTTTGCGTGCGTGCTCGATTTTTGAGTGAGATTTTTTCTTTTGCCTCAAAGTAAAAAAAAAAAAAATATTGCTCTCTGTAGTAAATGTGAGTACCGTTTCACAAATCATCACTGCAAATACAAGCACGTACCGTACTGCAATTGCACTTCAACGTACACAAGGTTTGGGATCCAGAATCGTTTATATGACATAGTATTATCGCATTTCTTGGACCTTTGCTTTATTTTCGTCATCCGTCTTAATCACGCTCGCGTCGGCTCTCATCCTACGTGATTAGATCCTCTTGATTTCAGCTGTGGGCGATCTTTTCGTCTCAACGGGTCACATATGGCCCGCGGGCCACAAATTGCCTACGCCGAACTACACAATTCTCCGACTTTTGCTACATTTCTTGTGAAAGGAAAGGTCGAGTGGGTATAAAGAAAATGCACAACAGAAGAGTATGGTGGCTGCTTGATTACGTACGGTGGTAAACTGGTGAGCAGCTGGTGCAATGCTCTTTCACTTGTCCGGATCCACTTGTTGCCCGCGTTTCCCAGTAACTCGTACAGGGATAGAAAAACGCGCAGTCGCTTATGGTACAATAAAAGGTACATTTAATTGAAGCCCTCAAGAGTTGCTCCCAAAGACAACGGTCACTGGAGAAACCATTTCCTGACCAAAGCCCTGTAATGATCTTCGGGCATTCCAAAGAATGTTTCCGCGGAAACATAACCACACGTAGGCGGCACGGCGAAGCACCAAGAAAATAGTGAGAAAGAACGACAGGGATAGTTTTTCTCGCCCTTCCCTTGGTGTTTCGTGAAAAGCCTGGATGCTGCCGGGAGCGTGAGAATGTGTAGCTCAAGGGAAAAGAGAGACGCAATGCGAAACATTCCACTAATAAAATAGAAGCGAGCTCTTGTGGAGACTTGGATGATGAGGATTGCGGACTTTGTTTTAAAGAAGCGGCAGTGATTCGGCAAGCTGCTAGGAAGCTCATCCTGATGTGCAGCATCACCGTGTTTGCTTGGAACTTTGGTATGCGGGGGAGGAGTGGACGTCAAATATCGGAACACAATGAAGGAAGGTTATCTTCCTAAGCATGCAGATAACTTGCACTTATCTCTTGAATCATTAATCACAACTGGAATCACACTGCTTGCAAACAGCAGATCACGCAAAAGCCCAAACAATCAGTAATACCTAAAACCACAGCTTGTGTGACAGAGAGCTAATAGCAGATGACATCTTCTCCTAGGATGAGGTAAATGAATCAATGGATGTACTGATCCTCCGTGGTGACAGCCGATGAATGAGGCAGCTTGATAAACCATATCATCTTTGAAAAGTCAGGAAGACATTTCTATTTAGCAAGAGCCCGGAGTGCTGTAAGGACACTGAACAGTCCTTGTGAGGCAGTGATCTTGGGAGAAACAACCTGTGCTGCCACAAACAGGAAAGTATCCAGGCGAAAAGGAAAATCGCATCTGAAAACGAGTAAAGATGCTGAGAATCAAGAAAGTCCTCAGGTATGAAGGAAGCAGCCAGTGGAAGAAGGAGATGTCTTGCAGGCCATGAGAACGTCTGCTTTTCAAGACTTTCTTCCGTTCCTCACGAAAGCGTTCGCTGTTCGTTGGAAAAACGGAGTTTGACCTTGAAACGACGCATTTGTCTCGCGATTCGTAACTGAGACCTGCTCCAGGGCATCCGAACGAAATCCTCCAAGTTCACAAAGAGCAAGTCGTGTGTTTACGTACGTGCATATGAAATTATGGAGAAATTTTAGCAAACCGTCAGGAAGTGTTTCCTAAGAAAGAGGGTGCCCATAAACTACACTCACTGAAAATGCACGTACCTCTTCGCAAAGCACCTTAAAGATAAAGTGTGTTCTGCATGCATATTTGTGCCTACACTGTACAAATTCGTGCAACGAGATAATCTTCACAAGAAGGCTTTCGACAGCATCCGCAGGCACCTCGTGTGCTGGAATCTTACGATCCTGGCGCCACGTAACCCCATGAAACAGAAGTCGTCGGCATTGGACAGTGCGATGGTGGACAAGGCAGATGCGATTTTTAAACATTCAGGAAAAAATGGAAACAGTCTGGGATGAACGACTCATCTCCCAGGATCGACTCAAACAAAAGTAGAGACATCTAAGCGCCAACCCGAACGGAGGCCCAATGCTGACGGCCAGATGAGCTTCCAGCTTCTTTCGGGGCTGGAATGCGTAATGCATTTCGAAACGGTTGCAAAAAATTGACTCTTTTATTTCTTTTTTTTTTTTTTTTCTTTTAAAGTCTGAACGAAAAGGCAAAAATTTTCGTTCCGCTTGGAGACTCCGTGAATGCTGAAAACACGCATCCAACGATCCTCTGTAAGCACCGGAGAATAAAATTCAGAGTCGTGTACGAGGATTCCGTACGGAAAAATTAGTGGGAAATGCTTCCCGTTTTCTGTTCCGAAACGAGCACGTATCCAATAATTTGCTGATTCTGGTTCCTCTTCTTCTAATTGCATTCTGGAATAACAAACAGGAAGCCGGCAGATGGAATTATAGCCACTTGGTTCTTACGGAGCATGTGCTGAGAATCAGTGTCATGTGACGTAAGTATGGGATGATGGTCTCGTAATACGAATGAAACTGATGACTACCTGGAGCAATTAGCACGCCACCTGTATGAGGCAAATCCGTTTATTATAATTCTCACGGCTGCTTGGATCCCCCTTTTACCTCAATTGAAGAACAGCGAGGTCGATACTTCAGCACATATGAGGCATAAGGACCAGCAGGTGTAGAGTGACCTTATGCCTCAGTTGAGTCACTCCGGTTCCCATGCTCGTTCACAGGTGTCTCTCAATGGGTTTCCGTAGCCAAGTCTACCTTCGTCACATAGGCAACCACGACTTGTATTTTGGGGCTTTTGGATTCTCCTCCTGTGGCTCTCGGTCAGAACGAGAGTCCTGGGACAGAATTCTCTATCTGAGCACCAATCTCGCGAGTTGACCCAATCTTCATTTCAGAATAACGAAATGACTGCTTTCTGTGATTACTATTTTGAAGACTATCCTCATGAACGTCTTAGCAAAACGCCGTCTACCATAGGAGTTATTCGATTTTTTTCGGCATTCAGTTTTCCTTTGTACCTCTTAATATGAAACATTACGTATGAATTGCAGGAATTGTATTTGGGAGTCCTTTTATGGGTAGTAGTCATGGACGTAGTTTGAATTTGCATTCAGAAAATAAGCATATGAAGGCGATCGAGGTCTTTGACGCAAGGTTGCATTGCTTCTCGGTCGTGCCAAAGATGGATTCATTTCTCTCTTCAAACGAGCCAGACACACCGAACGCGTTCATTTTCTCATTCTATTCGAATGAATTGATTCTCTACAAAAAAAAAAAAAGAAGAAGAAGAAGGAAAGAATCGCATTTATCTTGTGATGATGAGCGTTCCTCAGATGCAGCCAGCATTTGACATGCAGCATCCGAAGTTTCGGTTCCGTATTCATTTGGATTATCTGAATGCAGTCCTCATCTTTCACCCCGACTGCAACGGTGGAAAAATCGACTCCTCTACTACTTCTGGGTTCATTCAGCAAAGTTCTAGGGAAGGTCCAGATTTTTCATCCCGATGTGCCATTTTCGAAGGACTTGCTTCCCTTCTCGCCCAGCGAATGGGAAAGGTGAATGCAATAAGAATTCGAATTCAAGGAAAGCTGCAGTGGTGCGCGCGACTTTCAAAATTTTTCTACAGGAGACGTACATTTTGAAATTTTATATGGGAAGAGCCTCACACGGAGCCTTCAGAAATAGAGCCAATGCAAGAAAGGTGGTGCAAGCGATGGAGCAAAATCTAAAAGCTATAAATAACTGCTCTTGGCAGTTACCAGCGGTCTCATCTGAGAGTTCCATGATGAGAACGGAGGCTTGCCATGCATTTGCGCATAAGTAAGAATGCTCAATTGCTTATATTTATGTATATATTGTATTTTGGACCCATAAGCGAGCAGTGCCTCCTGGCAACAAGCGCTTTCCACATCTGGAATTGAAAAAGGATGCAACCACATAAGCACTGTTTACTCAATTGCAGGTGTATCAACTGCTAGGCACATGGATATGGATAAATAACGTAGTTTTAAAAATATCCTATTCTTCGCCTTGTTTTTATTTTGCTTTCAAGAGACATATTCTGCCTGTGGAAGGATCCTAAAGGATCCACGTTTGCTTCATTTTAAGGGGTGTCGCCGAAATCAGCCCATGGAATGGAAAAGCAATATTATGAGCTCTGTCATTGGAAATGGAGCGATGTCCCTTTTCGCATGTAAAATCTGAGCTGAGCCAAGTTGAGCTGGCAGCCCATCTTTGCGTGTAACTTGCACATCACCAGAGGTTGTTTTGCTTACTTTCTGGTAATGGACGCTGCTTTTCTGATAGCACTTTTTTTCCCCCCTCTTTAGGAAAGATTGCTAAGGATATAACCTCACTGTCAGTTCCACTTAATTCCATATTCACGTTTTCTTTTCTTCTTAGAATAGGGTCTCCAACAGCAACGGAAACCGTTCCCACACTTCCAAAAAACATCCGTTGGTCTTCAGAGACGTGCTTTTCTTGTCTAGACCCCGTGATTAAGAACCATTGCCCAGTGACAAAATCGAAGATCTGGGCTAACAGCAAAGAAAACCACGAGTTGATCTTCGTCATTACCTCGGTAACTTCTATCTTTGAGAGGGAAGTGTCTTTCTTA
Organism: Raillietiella orientalis; assembly: GCA_036172245.1. Classification (NCBI taxonomy): domain Eukaryota; kingdom Metazoa; phylum Arthropoda; class Ichthyostraca; order Raillietiellida; family Raillietiellidae; genus Raillietiella; species Raillietiella orientalis. The sequence goes on along the minus strand of JAYWIR010000003.1, from coordinate 5,546,500 downwards.
CGGTTCATACGCGTTTCCATTTACGTCAGAAGACACCTGGAAACCCAATTACAGGCTGTTACATTACGCTGAATTCAAATTCATCATTGAATTTGACTGAAAATTGATTTTCAGAAGACACGTGGTCATCTTTTTTTTTGCTTTGTACTTATCACTTTCAAAAACATTGATGACATATATGATATCAGCGCCGCAGGCACGCGTATATGAAACCAATGAACTTCGGGTCATGTGGATTTATCTATACCAGGGGTGTCAAAGTGACGGCCCTCGACGTGATTTTATGTGGCCCGCGATACTCTGAAGCAAAATGAAAAAACAGAAGAAAACAGCAAGGTCGCCAGGTCGCATGCCCTACGATGCACTGGTCAACCGTGGGGGACAAAGTGCGTCACATGTAACTCGAGATTTTGCTGATTTAAAGAATTTTAATGAAAGGCATTTGCTTTCGTTTCTTTGCGTCGATTCGGCGTGCCGAAGATTTGTGGGTTTCACAACTTATTTTCAAAAAAAAAAAAAAATGTAAGTGGTTGAGGTTATTTGAATTTTTGAAATTTATATTAAACCCCTATTTTGTATACTTTCGGAAGATTTGCAAACGTCACGTGGCCCGCGTGTGCCTTACCAGTCTCATTAAATGGACCGCGGCTGAAGTGAGTTTGACACATCTGATCTATACTATGAGAAGTAAAAACATTAAGCAAAGATTCATACTTGAGAAATTCTGTTGAAATATCCTTGCACTTGCACAAAGAAACGCTAAGCTTCAGGAATCTTTCCAGTTTCCCCAAAGCATCCTTATCAGCCGAAGTACATCGTACGCTTTTGTTTACAAATCATACAATCTCTCGTGATAGAGTGAAAAACTCGCGTGAATGAAAAAAATGCTTCGAAAGGAAAAAGAACCCCAAATTGTTTAGTATATGCTAATTTTGCTTCATTCGAATTCTCTTATTAAAAAATCCAAATTTTGGTTATGGAATCACATTATCATCATCATCATCATCATCATCATCATCATCATTATTATTATTATTATTATGGCAGGTATATTCTTCACATGAAGTTTTTGTCCGTCATTCTATAGCAGTCACATGTATCATGCAGTGAACTGAACTCTGGAGCTGGTATTCGACTTGGTTTGAAATGTCTATCACTGTCTATCACCTTATTTATCTCCAGCACTTACCCTGGTCCAAGGATCGTGGATGTTTGCGAAGGATCACGCACAGCATCGCAGGTAGCAGTGAAGAAATGTTCATGAAAGCCCCCACTGCCATTTGACATGAGCCACCATCTTCAAATTTTGTGCATTTTGTAGAGTCCGACAAAATAAAAGAACGAGAAAGCTGTCTTTTCTTTTGAATAAATGCATGACGTATTCACGTAGAGCCAGTTTTCTGAAAGACTTGTGGTCATCCAAGAATTCGGAAGCCAGGAACAAAATGTTATCGGTCTCATTGGCAGCCGATCTTCATGCCCAGGATGAGAAAGACATTCGGAAAGAAGGTAAGAGACTGTCGTCTCCAGCAGTACTAGGGCAGTGATAATCATACTCTATCAGGGATCCTGGTGAAGTGTGATTTTATGACTAGGGTAGTAGGCACACCCAAGGAAGATGAACAATTACGGAGTAATTCTGGAAAACTCCAATTCCTCTGAGTGTCGCGACAATTTGCGTAAGTATTCGAGTTGCGGCTACATAAAAGGTTGATGCACGTGGACTTAATGAAATTGCTTGGCCTGCGAAATGCTATATCCTTCGAAGGGGACATAATCTTATTTAAGCAAGTGCACACTACTCTGGTTCTAATCATACTTGCCTAGATTGCCAGCTTATTTCATTGTGAGAATCAAAATAGCCTTGACATCACCAGCTGGCTGCTTATCTTTCAGCTGACGGAAACTTGGTACTAGAAGTGCAGTAAGCGTAACCTGAAAGAGTCCAATTTCAGCATCTACTTTCATCATGGAAGTGATGTGGAAACCTTCTCTGCCAATTCTTCCGCAAATAGTTGCCTTGCAAAAATCCTTCCTCCACCGAAATGAAAACCGAAGATTCAGTTAATCCGGCTTGTCCAAGCTGCCTCAAAATTTCGGATTTTCCTTGCCAAGAACGCCGTCTTCAATAAGCCATTTGTGGGATTCCGTTGCAATATTACCACTATTTCGGGTGATGAAGGAAAATATCTTGGCCAAGGTAGAGATTAGAATTCCACTGGGGTTTGTGTTTTCGAAGATTTCCTTTTTAAAGCTATCCCGCATATTATTTAAATTTGTGACTTCTAAATTTACTTGTGTGTGCTAAGGTGACTTCAGTAAATTTACTTTTACTTATGTTGTGACGTGTGTGTCTCTTAGCTCGATTACAAGTCAAGGATTGTGTTCCTGTCTGTTTGAATTCGGAAAATCACACTCTGACTTTACCGATTTCTTTTGATGCAGTTACCTTGAAAACGATAAGTTCTGTGTATTTTTTTCCAATAAATTAAGGATTTCAAGGTCTTCCTTTCATGCATCTACATTCATTGTATATCAGTTATTTGAAATGCTATGCATGTTACAATGTTTATTACCTTATTCCAATGATGGACTAGTTTCAGAGTTTAACTCGAACTATTCAAATGAAGCAATGAATATTGGTACGTATTCAATTCTAATTCTTCGTTGGGGACTGTTACTCCCCCGTGGAATAATAGATTATTGAGCCAATTTCGGGGCTGTTCTCGTGGACTAGTGAGTGTTGGAAATAGAACAAATTATTCAGATACACATGCAGCATTATAGCCTTTTGTTCTCAAGACTTTGCAGCCCCAAGAATATTCCATTAGTTCACTATTAGCCATCAACTAATGAAATACACCTTATGATTGCCACGAGATTCAAAACCCAAATGCACACTTTTCGGGTTTTTTCATTTCATTTTTCAAGCCCAGGCTCAATTACGAAGTGATTCAAGCTTTTCAAGTTCGAAATAAAGTATCGTTAACTGATGACACAAATCTTTCGTTCCCTTTAAATGGCAAATATGGGATGAAAAACCGGATAGATGATTACGAAATGTTTCATATATAAGTGAATTCTACAAAAATGTAATTAGCTTGATTACACGACACTTGAAAAAAAACAAGTAGTTTTTCAAAATGCGAAAATTTAATGGTGGTGAAGCAGCATGTTTATTATATTTATCAGCATATTTATTTTTAAACACAGCTCTTGGTAACCTCACTTTATTATCTTGTACGAAAGAAGGATCGGATAGTGTTTTTAAGTGTAGACGGTTTTCCACCCTTGAGCCTTTTGTGCCTGCTAAGCTCTGATGTTGTATGATTGATTTCTTCATTTCCATGTATAGCTTTTTCTGAAAATCGTACTTCCATCCTTTTTAAATAGTAAAGTATTTATTTTTCAAGTCGAGGTCGACAGATGAATGAGCCCAAGATTTACATCGACTAATATCTGTTGCCTTCGATGCTCGGGCATTTTTGACATTTTGTATTTAGAGTGCTGTTTCCTTACGACATTATTGCATTATAGGTGATAAGGTAATTGTGCATACGCATGTTCATTTCGGTAATCAATTTTTTAAGTAATAGATGACCTGTAATGCCAATAATAGTAAGACAGTTACATTATCTGAAAATCGGCTTGATTCACCAAGTAATGGTGTAATCATTGCTGTGCCTTTAAGTTCTCCCCCCCCCCCCCAAATCTAAATCAGACCAGTTTGTATTGTAGACTTTCTGATATGCAAATATAAAGGTGGTAGCAATCTGAAAGTAAAAAACTTTCGAGTTTCGTAAGATAGGAAAATGCCTAATATAATTAAGTATTCAATATTCTACCATGATTTATCCCTATATTCCTTATTAATGAAACAAAGTAAATAAACATTTGTTTTGTTTTAGTCTAATTTTTGCATATCAGAAATTCTACAATGCAAACTGGTTTTTGCCCAAAATTGTGAGTGTGAGATGTAACGATTAAGTTTCACTCCGCCCATAGAGTAATCATGTTTTGATAACTTATGGAAGCGGTCAGTGAAAAGACCACAAACATGAAATGAAATACATGAAATGAAGCACTTTGATATTAGATATTTTGGAATTCAATTGTACGTATGACATGTTTTATGCACCAGTGTTTCTGTGTAAAATGTGTGCATACCATAAATAAGCGGGATGCTTGATAAACTCGAGTGTTTGAGAAATAATTTCAAAATTGTTTTTGTGAAACCAGACTCTCAATTGTTGAATGTACCTTTGTGCTTTCTTTATGCACATTTCTAATTGATTAACTGTTATATTATTAGTTCTTTCGTTACATAGATAAGACTAGAATATAAGCAGGAAATGTATGCTATTCCCTTGAAGAAATCCAGCGATGTAGATTTAGTTAAGCCCCTTCTTAATGCAATCTGCATAGCATTTAGCCCCAGTGACCGTCCAGATGATCTTGAAAAAAGTCTTTCCACTTTCAACAAGTTGCGCTCAAAGGCAGTGGGAAAGCCACAGGATAAACAAGAAGATCTCTTAGAACTTTTAAATAAGTATGTAATGTATACAGTATTTTTCCATGCTGTATGTAGGTATCATGACCAGTTGGTGTGCCTGGAAGCCAAAATTCCTAGCTTTGATATCCAGATACCTTTCAAATGGAAAGATGCATTTGATAAAGGATCTTTGTTTGGAGGACGTACTAGTATAAGTAGGCACACTGATTTATATCAGATTTTTTTTAAAATTATGAAACAGCAATTCCATCTCTAGCTTTTGAGAAAGCTTGTGTACTGTTTAACATAGCAGCTCTTCAAAGTCAGTTGGCAGTTTTGCAACGGCTGGAGACTGATGAGGAACTTAAAATGGCTGCCAAGCATTTTCAGGTGACTATTATTTTCTGTTCTTTAATGATTGCCTTCCAGTCATCTGCAAGTATTTTAAGCCACTTACGGTCCACTTTGCCTACAGTTTTACAGCAAGAGACTACACCTGACTTGAGCACTGATGCATTATCTGCTCTTGTTTCTTTAATGTTGGCTCAGGCTCAAGAAGTTTTTGTTATAAAGGCTATAAAAGGTAGTAAACATCATTGTCCATGCTGATCCTGTTGCTTTAGATAAGAAGAAGGATGCCATTCTGGCAAAGCTTTCCAACCAGTGTGCTGATTTATTCCAGGAAGCAAGTCATTTGCTTCAAAAAGATACTGTACGCTATTTATGGGATCGTGAATGGGTGAATGGAGTTATGGCCAAACAAATTGGTTATGCTGGTGCTGCAGAGTATTACCAGGCATTAGCATGTGGTTTGCAAAGTGTGGGGGAGCAGATTGTTCGTTTGCAAATTGCACTTGACAAATTGCGCTCTGCCCTGGGGAGATTATCTCAGCATGAAGGATTTCAAGAATTATGCAGTCAGAGTCAGCAGCAATTAATGCAGATGGAGAAAGATAACTCACTCATTTATCATGAGAGATTGCCACCAGTCACATCTCTGGAACCAATTGGCAAAGCTCAGTTGGCAAAAATTTCCCCTCTTCCAGCACGTCTTAGTTCTAACTTTGTTGGTGAGCAAAAGAAACCAATATCTGACTGGTCTGATTAATTGATAGATTTGCTGGAAAAACTCATACCACTTGCTGTACAAATGACTCTTAATAACTACAATGAACAGCGGACACACCTTGTGAATAATGAAGTAATCCAGCTCCAGGAAGCCACCCAATTGCTGAACACGTAAGAATAGAGTATTTGGAGGCTGTAGTGCTAAAGGTTTAATAGGATACTGGCTTCCCTCAATCTTCCTGCTGCTTTAGAAGAGACTTCTGGAAGCAAATTGCCTCAATCCTTGCAGAAGAAGGCAAATACTGTCAGGGAAATGGGAGGTGCAAGTTCTTTAAAAGAGCAGCTGCAGAATCTGCAGTCTTCTCATCAGATGAATGAAATGATTCTGAAAGAATGTGAAAAGATGTTAAAGGAAGAAGAACAAGCAGACAATGCAATGAGAACACAGTTTGGTACTTGCTGGACTTGCACACCATCATCTCAGGTGGCTGAACCTTTGAGAAACAATATTGCCAAGTACAAATTAGTTTTAAAAAATGCGGAGTGCTCCAATCAAGTTATTCAAGACAAGCTAATGAAAAATAGTACAGCTATTGAACTTTTATGTCAACCATCACATCAGCTGCCTTCTGAAACATCTGTTTCCGTAAATGATATACCAGCTACTAAGAAGCTTTGGGATGCTCTAAACAGGGTGGAACAACTGTGTAGCTTACGTGAGCAGCTTATAGCTGAATTTAAGGCTCCTACCACAGATATGCGTACTGCTTTTTTGAAAGCTTTATCAGAGGAGGATGCAAGCAAGCAGGATTCTTTTCAGGAAACTTTGACACAAGCGTATGAACCCTTGCAGCAGCGTGCAAAAGCCAGTTTGGATGAACAAGAACGGATCTTAGATGAAATACGTGCTGCTCATGCTGAATTTCAACAACAAAGTGGAATCTGTCCTGATGCTGATAGGCGTGAAAGTTTGTTAAAACAATTGGCAACAGCATATGATGCTTACATGGAAATCCATAACAACATCAATGAGGGGATATCATTCTATTCAGAGCTAACTCAGCTGCTAAGCAATTTCCAAAACAAACTAAATGACTTCTGCTTTGCCCGAAAAACAGAGAAAGAGGAACGTCTTAGAGACTTGACACAAAATCTTGCTAAGGAAGGAACAATGAGTAATGATGCATTTCAGTGTTTAATTCTTCACATGTTGGTTTAGATCTGCCAGATAAACCCACACAACCTGCATCATTACAATATTCTCTTCCTGGTGTACCATTAGCTGTGCCAGGGATGCCTCAGCCTCCGTTGCCTAATATTCAACCACAAGAGAAAGCAGCAAGCTATTCTAATCCTGTTTATTCCAACTTGCCTTACCCACTGTATCCTGTAGAACGTATCCCTATGCCTTACCAGCCATATTCTTATCCTACAGTACCAGGGTATGATCCCTATTTGACATATCCATCCAGAGGTCCATCACCAGGTAGTTCTTTTGTACAGAATTCTAGCATTGACTCTTCTTGTTTTCAGCTTACTATGGTACAACTGGGACCTATCCTGGATACCCAGCTATGCCTTCTCAACAGCTGCCATACAACTATCCTCCAAATCATTAGCAAATCTAGTTACAGCCAATTCTGAAATGCTTGGTTTAAGATAAGGTATGACTTAATGGAGATAAAGCATTCAATCAAATAAAGTATTCAGTAGAAAGGACTGGCATTCAAATGATGATATTAAACATTAAAGTCCATCTAGAGAATATTTAACATTTATGTCAATGAAGTATGCACCTATGCATTCATTATTTGTATAACGATTTCTTTAGAAAAAGAATGTAAAATAATTATCCACAAGTGAATGTAGATTGTCATGAAGTAGGTTTGATTGATTTGATGAATGATGTATTAACCATTTGGTAAGGAAATGTAAGTTTGACATTTGATTTCATTTTGTTGATTTTGGGCAAATAAATGTAATAGAAGAAAGAGTGACTTGGTCACAGTATTAGTTCTGTTCCAAGGAATACTTGATCAAATTACACGCATTGAATCGCGTGTTTGCGATTCCAATATTTTGCGTACTGAGTACAGTCCAGGTTTCAATCAACAGTACATTTTATTTGAAAAGCTGATTATTACATTGTAAGACAATATGTTAAGGTATATGGTTTATAGTATATTGCTTCCCCCGCCAGCAATTTCTTTGTATCAATTTTGCTTTTGTTTCGATATTCCTTTTAAATGATATACGTCCACTGGAATATTTGTGCCGGTATATAAAAAAAGAATATTCCAAACTAAATGCTATGGGAAAGGTGTATACAATAAAAGAATATGCTAAAGTAAAAGGCGTACTTTTTGTGGACAGGTCTGACGCAAAGTGATGCAAAAAAAGTTTCTGAGATTTAGGAATTTAAACATTGGTTCATATCGCAATTGAAAAAAGTCTAAACCAAGTTCGACAGAAGCTCTTGAGGCATGCAGATCTGGGAATGAGGTCCAACACAGTGTGCAAGTTGAATGCTTAAACAAGTTGAAATCAAATTCAACCCACGTGAACAAGAGCTTCTCTTCATCTGTGCCACATGTGCTGCATTTTGATGTAAATAAGGGCTATTGTATAGTTTCGTTTACAGTTCCCCTCCTAAGAGCTGAATAATGTACTAATGAAGATGTAACGCGTAATACAAACTACGAAGTTTTAAAGTGCATAAATGACGCAGATGAAAGAAAGTACGGATTGCATTTTCTTGGAAAGTTCGTTTCTGGTTGTAATAGAAGAAACAATTTTTTGCAGTCGGATGTGGTCAGGTGTGGACCACATTGGAAATGAAACATTTCTATAAGTATGTGACTTTTCGTGATTTTAAGTGTGTCTTGCAAACTGAAATTATTGAGCCTTTTGGTTTTGGAAAAGTGGACATCAGCCTTTTCGATGAAATTAGCGTACATAGCGTACATGATTTGAAGCGAAAACCTTGAGAATATCCTGGAATGGGGTTTTGCATTTTAGGATTATGAATTTCTTGAATATTATATAGACGTGGCGAAACAATCTGCTTAATCTCTGCACTAAATTTTAAACTTTAGAGGTAGGCTCAATTTTACTAAGAGACATTTATGGGGCTAATGAGGTAAAACCTTAAGTAAATCTGCCTTCAAAGCCATAATTTTTCAAGTTATTCAACATATTATTGAGGTGTCGATTATTTAGAATCATTTTTGAAATGATTGAAAGGTTTCAATCAAGTGAGATGTCCCCCATTTTTCTCCTGAAGGGTATGGAAAAGTACGACTTTAGGTAGAAGTTTTAATGTGGAAGTCGCTTTCATTCTTCCCGAATAGAGCTCTTTATAACTAACATTGGCACTCGAACGCAACTGCCGGGTGGAGAACTCCATCAGCGAGAGCATTCCCAACGATGAGCAACGTTTCGCGCTGGAGGGCAGGATTCTTGAGCTCAAGAAGCAATACACCAGCATGGCGCCCACGGAGTTGCAAGCCTGCCAAGCGCCTCCAAGTACAGCATACACCCAGTCGCTGATAGCACCGACTATGGTGAGTCGGAGAGCGATATGGGTGATCCACGTGCAGAAAAGAGGAGGACGACATTGTCCCCCAAGAGACGGAAACTAAAGAAGAAAAGCAGATTCTCCAACTAGACCCCGATGGTCACCTTTTTGTCGACGGCTAGGAGTATCAAGATCGGCTCCTGGAACGTGAACGGGTTGTGGAACCAGGACAAACGACGTCTGGTCACGCGGACAATCGAGCGTGACCATATCGTCTGCCTTCAGGAAACCCACCATCTCGAACACCAGACTATCCTAGAACTCGAAAGACGACTGGATGCTCAATTGTTCCTAAGCGCGGGTCAAAAGAGGACCAAAGGTGTTGCAATTCGGTGAAAACCAAGATCACGCACACCATTCTGGATGCCTCTCCGTGGCCCGGACCCATCGTCGGAATTCTTCTGGCCTGGTCCGGACACGTGCACCTGTTTCTGGTGAACGTGTACGGGCCCCACCGAGGCAAACATCGCTGCGCAGAAGTCGCACAGGCTGTGCTGCGAAGCAAGACCTCGGCAAAGGATCTTAGTCATCGTGGGCGACCTCAATCTGCTGGACGTCATCACCCAGTCTAAAGACGCCCGGGGAAGAATGGCATATCGGCAGCTGTCCAACCAATCCGACCTGCAATAGCTCACGGCGGGCAGCAAGCCGATAGATCACTTCCTGTACAGCCAGGACATCGCAAATCGTGTGAAGAGATTCCGGGACATTCCATCTTTGTTCTTGGACCACCCCGAGGAGCGAGGGCTGCACTTGTCTGCATGCCCGCCTGGTTTGAAACGCATCCCTGTCACCAGGAGCTCATCGAAGTGATTCTACCACCGTTCGCAGAGTCGCAGACTGGTACAGGTTGAAGCGGGCTGTCCATCTATTTAGCAACCTGCAGTTCTTCGACAGGAAGATTAGAGCGGAAGCGTACCCCGATCTTAACATCCAGGATCGCTCGCTCTCGAAGTACTGGCAACAGTACGAAAGCTGGCACGTCTTCACGAGCGTCAGAGGGGAAGTTAGATGTCTTCTCCATCCGTCACGAAGATCAAGTCCGGCACACATCGGAAGGAATTGTAAAGACCTTCCATCAACATTACGCCTCGCACTTTCACCGACGAGATGCGTGCCCGACGGAACAAGTGAACATTCTACGATACCTGCACCCACGAGTGAAACGGTAACACCATGAGAAACTTGAAGAACCGATCTCTACTGAGGAAGGTCAAGAATGCGTTTGCAGGACTGCTCAAGGATGCGGCGGCCAGACAGTGTTCCTATCACGCACTATCAGCGTCACCTGCATGCCCATCTTCGCCTGTTTCACGAGCTAATGCTCGCAATTCAAGAAGGAGGGCTCCTTCCATCGTTCCACGAAGGAAGGATGAATCTGCTGCCGAAGGGAGGCGACCTGTTTGAAGTCACCCAATGGCGGCACATCTTTTTGTTTATTGAATTAATTCTTTTTACATTTTCAGAATCATTCTCGCTGGATCTGCCGGCACTTCCACTTGATAAGAATGCCAAGTAGCTGGCCAAGATCTGGGTCAGTCGCTTGTGCATGACGATTGTTTCTCCTACGCAGACATGTGCGGTGCCCGGAGAATGCACGTCAGCGAATTTGAAGTGTGCTCAGGTCACCATCGAGCATTGCCGATACGTAGACGAGGACCTAATGCTGGGCATCACTGATATGGAAAAGGCCTTTGACACTGTGGACCATAAGATGCTTTTCAAGATCTTGTGGAAACTGAGCTTCCCAAGATACTTCCTACAATATGTGGAAAGAATACTCGCGGAACAACACGTCATGATTTACATCAATGGATTGGAGACGGCAGCAATTCGGATGGAGAGGGGAGTTCGCCAAGGCGACCTCCACAGCTCGATGCTGTTCGTGCTATACATGGAGGCAGTGTCAGCGCTCCTCGAGCTAGGCAGCCGTCTACAAGGCATAATTGTAGATGACCAGCGATTAACTCACCTGGCATACGCGGCGATCTCCTGTTCTTTTTTAAGGATGAGAGAGATCAACGGGCATTCCTAGGTGTAATCGAACAAATTACGAAAGGATTGGGCTTGAAGATCAACGCCCGAAAAGTCACCTGTTACCTAATGGAATCATAGACCTCTCCACTCTGCAAGATGCGGGGTTCCTAGTGGCAGAAAATGTCAAATACCTAGGTATCCACCTTGGCGACGAGACTGCGTCGTGTCGCTTGTTGAAGGAAATCCTGGGAAAGATCCACCATGAAGACACCAAGTACATCCTTGTCGACTTCAACATGAAGCAGAGGGCCACCTTGCGGAATAGCGTTCTCCTTCCCAAGGTGCTGTACGGAGCGGTTTTCTGCCGAAAAGACAAGAAGACATAGATGGAAATTGAAACCTTACAATGGAAGATGCCGTGGCGCGAATATAGGCCGAGGGTTAGGCTGAAATTGCTGTGCCATCCTCGTGAGAATGGAGGGACCGGGATGAAGCTGCTGGAACACTCCGTAGAGACTATGAATGCGCGGCAACTCCTGGACCTCACCATGAACTGGGGAGACTGGCCTTGTGCAGCACACCGGGCGTACTCGAAGCTGCTAAACAGCTTGAGGGGCCTGATGTCTGCGCTCATAGGTTCCCCTGGAAAATAGGTACACATCGGCCCCACCTGGCGTTGGAAACATGCACTGTTGGGAACTCACCAATTCGAAATCGTGCCTAGGAATAGCGAAATTTGGGATAAAGAGCTGGCCATGGTGATACTTCACTTTATCCCGGTCCCAAGGGAGACTGTGAACTGGTTACACCAAAGGCTACGACCAAACATAGCACGTTGCGTGCCAACCAGCACTATGTGCGTCTGTATTACTTGACCATGGAAATACGAGGATCTTTTACCCATTGCACGCAGGAGCTTTGGAAACAAATGCCACATCAGGCGTGGCTGCTGATGAACAAAGCGAACATCAAAGCAGAATCGGAAAGCTACAACAAGATCTCGATGCCCTCGATGCAGCCTCGAGCCGCTACGGATCTGCTCACGCTAGTGTGCTGGCCGTAGGGGCTGCACTGATGAAGAGAGACCTTCCCCCGGACACTCAGGATGACCTCCTGTTGTTTTACAACGGAGGCATACTAAGTGACTCCAGACTTCGGCACTGGACAGGGAACACTCAGGACGACTCTGCGAGGTGTGTGATGCAGACGAAAACCAACTTCCCGTATTTACCTGCCCCACACTGCGACCCGATTGGAGCGCGGTGAAGGAGGTGACCTGCCTACAGAGACAGACGAGCAAGGAAATATTCTCAGGTTTATTTCAGGAGATGGGAGTTGTTCCTCTGTACAACCCGATGTGATGACCGCGCTAGCCCTCTGTATCACAGCCATTGTGATTACGAGGGCAAAGATGTACACCTTACGACGTCAAGTGACGGCATAGGACATTTTCAGAGGCCTTGTCGTGAAAGAGATAGGGATCAGGAACTGCGGTAGGATCCTAGCTTGGACGTACCGTTACATCCTACTGAATATGGATGCATACGGCCAGGCACTAAGGAACGATTCCCCCTCCCCCTCCCCTTCCCTGAAACTGAAAGTAGCAAGTGAGATGAATGTGAAGTGATAGTAGTAAGTGAGAATCTTTGCAGTAGTGAACTGTGTGAATTGCTGAAAGACTCATCTGACTGTGTGTTGATTGTTTTTAGAGTTTGTTTTTAATAAATTCACCCCACCGCTTATCGGACCTGGAGGCAACATTGGTATTTCTCCGATACTGAGAGTTCTCGATTGATATCGAAAATGCACTTCAGCGGACTACGACTGAGACTAGAAGGGATTTTCTCATATGATATGTAATGAGATGGAGATGCGTTTGTGGATAGGTTTTCATTTTATTTAGGAGTGATGCAGATCATTCAGCCAGCACAAGTTTCTCGTTCCTCGTTTCCGAGTTCCTCTTCATCCTTTTATCAATCATATTCCGCTCCCTACACATCCTTTACCTCATAGACAACAACTATTCACCCTCCCTAACCGTCAAATCAATCGCTAACCAATGATTCTGAACATAGGAATATTCAACCTTTAAAAACACCAAATTCGATTCCTTCATAATACCAAACAGACAAAACCTACGACTACTAACTACAGACAGCTGCAGATTGTTTCTTAACATAGCGTAGTTCTCAATGCAGAGCCGTTTACATTGCAATTACTTAAGATTTTCATTGAAACATCAATATGCCTCAGTGCCGCATCCAAACTTTCATAAGTTAAAATCCTCCGAGTTCCCTGCGGTTGTGGCCAATGCCTTAGATGCTACTGTTTATTGATGAAAACTTAGATGTTGATACGTCCTTATCAGTCCATTGCTCGTCTTCTGATAGAATAACTTTTATACATTTTGTCGGCTAGGGAATTCTTCTCCGTATGCTTAAAGTTGGCAAGTCTGTTTCATCACTCTGCAAGTCATGAAGCTCTGGCTGAGCATTTTTCGATAAAAGCCTTCTCTAGATCGTATTGGTGGATACGGAGAAACTTGTTTATGGACTCTGTAATGAAGTACTTATTGTCAAAAATCTACGAAGCACCTTACAATGGTTGCGCTGATGTCTAAACGAAAATGCAAGGCAGCACAAGGGCAAAAGAAGGCTCATCATTTCGACACAGGAAAAGCCACTTCTAATGTGCAGGTTTCTCGCTAATTTCCAAGGTGATGGTGGACAGAAGTTAACAAAGCGAAAAAAAAAAAAAAGAAAATGCGAATGTCCCTTTTAAGGAATTCGCTCTAAATTGGGAATTGTCTTCAGCTAGTTTTGCTTTGGTGTCTAGGAAGGCCCTTGGGCTTAGAATGACGCGTAAGCAGGACCAAGAAGAATTTACTTCACGACTCGTCGACGCGAAAAGTAAGGCATGGTTGAGGCATTCAGATACATTACTGATCCTGTTAGAAATTAGTGCTGACTACTTCGAATTTCTTCATCTCGTAGTAGAGAATTGGAAACTAAAGATCATTCAGTTTACGAGCCTTCACTACCGCCATCATGCGCTGTTTTCTTTTTTTTTTTCAAAAGTTTATTGATGCCATTTAAGTACGATGTCAATAAGTATTTGTCCGCATTCAATAAAAGATCAATACGACTGACTCCAATTTAAACACGCCTGAAGCAATGGCATCGCATGGAAGGCTAATTGCTAAGAGTATGGCAAAAGGAATACAAACGAAGAATGTATTTGAATGCTCGACATAAAGAAGGCTCACTGTACGGTAAGCAAAAATGTCACAGAAAACCATGGTGCTGAATCAGGACAACACATGGCCAGGAAATCCAAAAAACATTCAGAGAAGTTCAAACAAAAGGGAACGTTATGCCCTTACCTATAGATAAACATTTCAAAGAGCATGGCATCGAGAAAAGCTACAAATATAAAATATAATGCACGATGAAGGGTTCCTTATTATAGATTTGAAACTGTGTGATCTCCCGAGCCACCCTGCGGATACGTCGGACGGACCAGAAGGGAATCTCGAAATCTTCCAGCAGTAGGATCACGAGTATCGAAAGCAGATGAAATATCACCCAGAAAAGTACAAAGTACAAGCACGGCAAAAAATTGTACAAACGGACAGCCTTCGCTCCTCGTTTCAAATTCCATCAAAGAGAACTGCATGTGTGTTGCGAGGAGCAATTCATTGTGGTCAGTTCAACGAAGGAAACATAATGAGTGAAATGAAATGCAAGCAGTAAGATGACTCGAAGACGAACAGCAACTTATTTCGGGAATGACGATGAATCCTCGCTTATTTGGAATATTTTTGATCATTGTGACGATGCTATCATTTTACCAATGATCGAATCCCGAATTTCCCAAGGCATAAAAAGGCAAAGCAGCCTCACCAATGTTACTCATGAAAGTCAAGCACGAACAGGCTGAGGGCTGTGGTTTTTATTTTATCATGAAGCAGCGCCAGAACCATACTGTGAATTGGATACAGATATGTTTTTGTAAAGGGCGAACCTATCTTCTTATGCATATTATTATTCACAGTCTCACATCATAAATTATGAATGCTTGTGCTCACACTGAATGCTGAGCTTTGTACACAACACGCTTCATCACAGGAGAAGAATAAATAGCTCACACTCTCAATTCTCAGAACTGTTTTATTGCCTTTGGTCTGCTTTCACACAAGAAGGATTCCTCCTTATGTGAAAGCAGACCAAGAGCACCTGGAAGTTGGCAGGAATACCTTGGAAGTTAAGTGGGAATCGGACTGCATGATATCTTGCAGGAAAGCAAAGAGGATCCAACGACGCAAATTACATACAGATTACCTCTACTTGTCGACACTGTTGTTTCTCACATGGTACTTTTGCATCAAATACAGGAAACGCGAGCTCAACACAACGTGTGTACAAAAGGTGCAATGAATAATCGAGTGAGATTACTCGTGGACGCACTGTCGTGTCATGAAGGAACCTTCTACGAATTCCTTTTCCTGATCGGACTGGATCTGTGGAAATATTTCTTCCAACGAAAGTGGCATAATAACGTCGCTCGTCTTTTTTCAAGCTTTTTCTTTGGGAATACCGCAAGGCTGCCAACGCGGTATATTGCAATATTCATAAGTTGAGCTGTGAAATCAGAGATTTAAAACGTAAATTGGAGTGAAGAAAAAAAAAAAAAAAAAAAATCCTTGGATGGTAGTATCAACATGGTTAACTAATACCATGTTGGTAAATTTATGGAGATCTACCCCGTTTCTGCAGACCTTAATTTTTATTGCAAGCCGGGGAGGAGGTATTTTAGGAAAGTCACCACTTGTATTCATGAATTCTCTAGAGACTGATTTCAAGTTCTTCCATTAATATTATTAAATAATCAATATCCGTCATGTAACGTAGTTTGGACATTACCAAACAGATATTCTTCTAGTTTCTATCATTTATACAGTATGAGTGCTGAAGATTGGGATTTGATTTCAGAAGATATTATGCTACACATCTTTGCCCAAGTATTTCAAAGCAAGAAAACAAAACCAACTTTCGGGAAACTAAAGTATTTTGAGAGCTAGTGCATCTGCCTAAATGATTCCCAGAATTTGAAAAATAAGTGAAGGAGTATTTGCCAATAGTTAGAAATTAAGCCTTTCCCAAAGGGCCACTTCCACTTCTCCATTGAGCCCTATTCAAAGTCAATGGCCATCGTTCCGACGCTTTCAAACATACACTCCATAAATAACTGCTTGGTTTATGGTCATCCTTGTTCATATAGAAAATCTTTGGCTCAGCAACTCAATGGGAAGCAGCCGAGTGTCCACCTACAAGGAGTCTGCAAACCAGGATGCCCAACTTTCTTTGCCAGTTATTCAAAAGAATACCAGTTGATGTCGAGTTTCTGATTCAAGAAAAAGAAGCAAAGTTCCATCAAGCCAGTTCATCATCTCTATCTCCAACAACAAAACCATAAGGGTGTTTGTTAAGATACTGCTGTCCTTCACATGACATTGAGGTGCTTTTGGTTGTGATTTTGTTTCCCTGGAATAGTGGTATTTCTACTCATTTTCTGTGATGTTTTGCTCCATCAAGTAGAAGGTAGAACTGCATGCAAAATACGAGTATTTCTGGTGAAATACATCCAGATCGGAAATTCCCTTGAGATGTATTTTCGGATCCACAGCATAAGAGTGCCAAGATTTTAAGTAGGTTATTCAAGACTTCTCACTGATGAAGTGTGCCGACAGTAAACCAGGTACCAGAGCATGGAGGTGTATTTCATATCTTTTAGTTTAACAGCTTTCTGTGAATGAAGTGCAGCTACTAACTTCACTTTTAAAAGGAGATTCATAATTTCTTTTGTATGAAAAGCTATGTCTAAGGATATGGTCTACTGCTGGTAATGTCCACCATTGAGGTTCCTACAATACAGCTGTTGCACAGCCTTGTTTGTTTACACAACAACAACAACAACAACTGCCTCCTACAAATAAACATGGAGGCAGTTCAAGCAACAGACTGAAACAATACCAATCATGAGAGACCTGTTTTCAATATTCCCAATAAGTGACAGGAAGAATATAAAGGATGCATTAAGAAATTTCGTCTTCAGAACGAAAGGCCTTCTACATCAGACATAATTTACAAATCCCACTAAATTTCCATACTAGCACCAATTTCTACAGAATAAAAGTTTTCTTAAATTACAGAGAGGAACAGAGAGGTGGAATGAATAATCGGGAGGAACACAACTACATTGAGCTCCCTAACACAACAAGTTACCAGGAATGGATGATATCTTACAACATACTTGTGCCTCTCAGACTTCACTACATGCACAACAGCCTCAAGGAAGGGCATTGAAAAGGCACTCAAACTGTCCAAAAGCAAGGGATGCTCTCCTGATGATTCAGTGGAAAACCTTTAATATATCTTACAATCATGAAAACCACTCAAACATTATGCTACACATAGAGTGCAGTCTAATAACTTGGAAAGCAATGAAGAAAGCTATTGCCCCATAACAGTACAGTAAAGGCCTAAGAAATGACATTTTGAATATTCCAAACATTTATGTATTCTGCAAACATGTTTGAGAAAGTGCATACACATGCATAACTATGGTCTAGTAATTGATTCATGACAATAATTCCAAATACTCATTCAACCAATGAAAAAAACTAGGTATTCAAGAAAAGAAAAATCAACAAAGTCAACATTACTCTCAAGGCACGGCATTTTTCTCTGAAGTCGTAATAATTAAAGATTCTTTAGATACTATGGCTTCATTTTGTCCGAATCTAAAATTAGCATTAGACAAGAAACCTTTTTGATAACACATGGCCAAATTTGGCTGAAAGGACATTCATACATGAGAACAAGAAACTATGAATACCAACAATAAGTATCCAAATGAATCACAGAAGAAAAATGAAACTGAAAATCTTTGAAGAGCAGCTGCAAGCTTTTATAAGAACCCATTTGCAAAATTAGAGCATTTGACGATTAAACAATATATATATATTTGAAACAGTAAGGGAAAAGGGAATTCATCTTGTTTATCCATAAGGCAGAAATCCATATGTGATTTCATTCTCATGATAAGAATATTCATTCAAAACCAGAAACTTAAAAAACTAACTATGCTTACAAAAACAATTAGGAATTTGCAGCGAGAAATCATCCCCAAAAAGAATCAGTATTGATTAAATAAATCAAGCACACGAAACAAGTCAACAACTCGCATCTGAATACCAGTAAATAAAAATACTAAAGGAGACTATATGAATAACATCACCTACTAATGGTGATACGAAACAAACTATTCAAAATCAAATAATTAAAAAAACGTTCGTCAATCATTCAAACAAATGAAAAATAATGATTATGAAAAAATTCAAATCGAACATTCCAATGAAATGAATAACCAAGTAACAAATAACATCAATCAAAAATTCTGGAAACTCATACTATAGTATTCAAAACACATGCAACATGTAAACAAATTAGGAAACACATATGAAAAAAGAAGTAAACAGTACAAATGAACAGAATCGCATCGGTAATTCCAATTTCAAATATGAATCCGAAACAGGAACTCACGAATTAGCTCAAAAAGACAAGCATCCAATATTATATAGGACTCGCAAACAAGAAATAAAGAGAAAAACAACCCTTCATACATCAGATAATGAAACAACAAAATAGAGACGTACAATTAAAATGCAAACAACCGATTTATACCCCCAAAACCAACCGAACCCGGAGTCAAGAATTTGAACATTAAAAATGACAAGCACAAAAAATGAAACAGCTGACAAATAATTTCATAGAAAACTCTTTAAAGCACCAAGCAGACCAAAATCTAGAAGAAATAAACAAAACAGACCAAGGCACAACTTTCAAACAAACAAAAAATTAAATACAATAATAAACTAAAGTAGATCAGCCACAGAGAAATATTCAAAGTACGAGATAGGATATAACGGACCTGAAAAGCAAGTAAACAACAAACAGATAATGACAAAAAAAACGACATAAATAAGTGAGTACACAGAAACGGCAGGAAAACCAAACAAAACAAATAACAAACAAACCAAAAATATATATACAAAAAGTACAACTGACATGAAATCAAGAAAAAAGTTCGATTCTGGAGAGCAGATTGCCGGAACAATAAACAAAAAGAAAAAAAGCAATTGAACTTCTAAAGGCGATTGGCAG
The DNA here is from genome assembly GCA_036172245.1 of Raillietiella orientalis. Taxonomy (NCBI): domain Eukaryota; kingdom Metazoa; phylum Arthropoda; class Ichthyostraca; order Raillietiellida; family Raillietiellidae; genus Raillietiella; species Raillietiella orientalis. Next base: position 5,527,161 of record JAYWIR010000003.1, on the reverse strand, counting down.
ATGAAATCGAAGAATCCAAAACACAAAAACCAAACAAAAACCAAAACAAAAACTGCAACGATATTAACAAAAAAAAAACCCACAAACAAACCAAAGACACATTCAAGAAAGACAAAATTCACCTTAGCAAACTACTGAGCCAAATAAATAAAAATTAGAAAAAAAAAAAAAAACGATAACTTTATTAAATATTAAAATTACAACAAAATGAACAATCATGAGGGGAGAATCAACATGTGAAAAAGTTGTTCCATGTCTTGCAAACAATCCGACATAAACAGAGGAATAAAATCGTCTCTTATTCCAATAGGTTCCAAACTTTCCAGCAACTTGGTTCGGAATTCAACAAACTTGAAACTCAGGTCCGACATGAACCTAAAAACAATAAAAAGAAAAATAAAATGAAATCAAAGAAAAGGCAAAACCAAGCCAAACAACATACAAACAAAAAGACAGCAACCTAAACAGAAGGAAAAAGAATAAGACCAACCAAAAAGCAAAGAAAAAAACATTGGTACAACCAATCAACAAGGCAAAACAAAAACCACATAACCTAAAACCACAAAAAAAAATAAGCAAAAAAATCAACTTACCCGTCAAAATCAGAATACAAATCCTGCAAATTTCCACGCCAAAAAGAATCCTGCGCCGATTCATAAAAGGAAGAATACAAACCATTAAATAAACCAAAGTAAACCTCATTCAAATTAAAAACCTTATAAGCATACGCTTTAGGAAGAGGCAACGAATAAGTCTCACGGAACAAAAACCTTTCCAAATTAATTAAAAGTTCCAACAAAGAATCAAGGAAAAAGGAAAAATCAGCGGGAGACACAGGGGCAACAGGAGTGGTCACACTAGATAAACTAGAAGACGAACTAGAAGGCGAAGAAACAGAAGAAGAAATTGAAGGTGTAACAGAAGACTCAGAAGAAACAACTGAAGAGATTGTAGGGGTAGAAGAGGTAGAAATCACTGTTGGGGACAATGTCGATGGAGTGCTCAAGGAAGTCGATGGAAAAGAATGGCTCGTTGTCGAACATGACCACGATGAATGGGTTTCCGTGGAACCATTAGAAGCAGTCGACGTTTCCGTTGGAGAAAACGTAGTT